>CM031601.1:50775487-50790487 GCA_018398815.1 Conus ventricosus
CTCACGTCCGATTGCAAACGCACGTCAGAATTGATGTCACATGTTACCGAAATTATCAAACCTTTGAACGGTCGGGTGTAAAAGCTTAAAAGGGTAGAGAACAGATAAATGTCTGTTCTAACTCACTTGCTCCTCCACCAAGTTTTGGGCGAAAGTGGCCTAAAAGCCGCCTTTTCCTGTCTCTGACAAGTAAGACTTCAATAACCAAAAAATAACGATTATCTACAAACAGACATACTGTGTAGGGTTATCCGTTTTTAATACTAATTTACAAAACTTTCAGATTTTAGTTTTTGTTTAATCCTATGTTTTTCTGATCGTTTTCAATAACATCATTTTCGCGCAAACATTCTTCAAATGAGTCTCTGTCTTTCATGTGAAATAACACTACAGTCTTTAACTGTTCTCTAAAGTCCTTTTAAAACCGAGTTATATTTCTGGCATAAATCCACCACTTATCCATCATGTCTTCCGCTGAAAGCCAGCTTTGACAAAGTGTTTCTCTTTTTAACTATATCTTTTCTGCCGAACAGTCATCTATAATAAAGAGTGTCTGCGTTCCTTCAAACACTTTATAAAAGTATTCTAAACACTCACTCAGTTTAGTGCTAGGATTAACTAAATATACGTCATTGTCTGTCCATATAAACCTTCATCATGATATGCTTTGTTCCTTTTAAGTGTTGGACAGAAAATCACAATATGATTAAAATTATAGCGATAAACTGTTTGTAATAAGTCTAGGACAATATTGTTTTTCCACAACCAGTCTGCCCACAAATCATTGAACAATGAGGGGATTTTATCATAAAGTTTAACTGCTCCATAGTTTTATAACAGAATTAATCTAATCCAGTTATTATTTTTATCATACTCTCTGTCAAAACTTGTTCATATAATAAACCTATGAGGCCTAAATGTGTAAGATTAATCCAATTCAGGTCTGTAAGATTGTTTCTATTTAAGTCAACATTGATTTTGTTGCTTGTTGTTATGATCTTAATATCCTCACCATTGTGAAGAACGACGATGGTAACGTTAAGGCGTTTAACGTCTAAGTTTTGCCAGCTAATTTAATTCCTTTTAAAGGTCGTCACTAACGCCCACAACCCCATCCCTCTCCACATCTTTAAAGACAGAAATTTCAAATATCATTGTGAACGTGTCTCCTAATTTCTGCTTGGAAAGAACTGTAATTTTGTAGAAGCTTTTTTTACAACTGTTCTTTCTGTGGAGGATGTACTGTTTTTATCCCATCGGCGTTATTTCAATTTCTTTCCGACTATTGTCGTCCGGCATAAGACTTACATGTAAAGGGCCAGAGTTGAATGCTTTTCTGAAACTTTTTTGACGGCTAAAATATGTAAATGGCTCATGAATTCAATTTTATGTCCCATTCTAAATATGGTTCTAAGTGCCATTTGAGGTCAGGTTTTCGAACTATTTATATTCATACTGGCCAACATTATTTGCCTCTAGATTGCGCAGTTTGTTCTAGTTTAGGAAACTTTTGCTGTCGCCAACCTCTTTGCGTTTATAATCACCATCTTTAGTGTACTTCAAAACCATACAAAGCGCCTATCTCACCGTTCTGTTCAAAGTCCGCAACATCTGCAAGGTCTTTTAATTCTAAGGTTATACACCTTACAGGCGCTAATGTAACTCCTGATTCTTCTGGCCCACGCGACATTATTTTTTAGTAACGTATTTTTTATTTTCCAAAACAATGTGCAGGTTATCACATTTCACAACTTTCCCCGCTTTGTCTTTGATTTTATATTAAAATGATCGACCCTCCACAAACTAATCTTTTAAACTGTAAATTAGGGAATTGTATAATTTTCATAATCGCATACTGCAGCTTTCCCTACGGAAGAGCTCTTAAACAGTTGAGGGCCTTCCTCATATAAGTTATCATCAGTGCTCAGCTCATCCAAATGAACATAGAGTAATGAATGTAATGCAGATCGAGCGGATTTTCTCCCTCATAAGTAGTTTTGTTTGACGTAACTCTAAAACTATGAACGCCCGATTGGCAGTTGTAAAGCCTAACATTTTAGCTAGCTCTTTATCAAAATAGTACCCTACTTCTTCTTCTTCAGGTTTGAAGGTCACATTGTTTTCAGATTCGCATTGTAAGTTTGAGAGCAATGTCGAAGTTACTCATTGCTTCTTTTAGCGAGCAAAACCCGTAATAACCATCAGTATGGTTAACTGGCTAACTAATTGGCCTCT
This sequence comes from Conus ventricosus, assembly GCA_018398815.1. NCBI lineage: Eukaryota > Metazoa > Mollusca > Gastropoda > Neogastropoda > Conidae > Conus > Conus ventricosus. The sequence continues at coordinate 50,777,723 of CM031601.1, forward strand.
ATTATTAACTTTTTTAATCTTATTATTCTCCTTGGCTTTGCTTATATTAAAACCATACGACTTTGTAGAATATTTCATGGAGCGCGACCGTTCTGGTTCCGCATTCGTTATTAATAGCATGTTCTAAAAACGAAGGGCGGTCTTGAGTTGTTATTGTTACAAACATTTTTAAAACAAATTAAAAATGAGTGCATTCAAATATACTGATGCAAAATATTCTGTTGGGCCGCACTACAATCTTAAAAATATAACAACTGGCACCCTCGACATTTCTGTGACCCAGACTGACGCCTTTCATAAAAGGTAAGTACTCCATTAAGCAGATATCTTAACCCCCCTGTAAAAAAGACTACATCGCAAAAGTGTGGTTCAGTCATCGATGCAGTTTTACTCAGAACCAGTTAAACTTTGCTGTGTTTTGTGCATCAACTGGCGTGGAGTGTCGTATGCTGATCACTTAAATCATCCTAATCCTTTGGTTAGGTCAGTGTATAGATTCATTCTATTACACCTTCAGACGTATTTTGACTGAACTGCAAGCGCCATTACCAAATGACAAACCGTTTAATCCATTTAGCACAGAATAGACATGAAGGCTTTTGAAAGAATCTGTAACGAATTCATATTAACATCAATACAGACTTTAGACAAAGCGGATCTTAATCATGGCTTAGGCACCCCTATTATTGGGCGTGCACAGAAGTATAAGTATGACTGGAATCCTCCTTACACATCTTTCTCTTCAGGCACAGCTGTTCACCTCGGGTCCATAGAGCAAGAGCATAAAACAGCATGGACAACATTTATCTTAGACACTTCTAAGGGCCTAACTAAAGCAGGAATAGAACGAATAAATGACTCTATTCGTACTTACGTTTGGTGTTTGCTAGGTTCACAACCACAGGCAAGATCGAGCATAACTGATCCTTCTACTGGCTTTGATGCACAAAAACAATACTTAGCAAATTAGAGGATGCCATTAATTCTACAGTTGATTTACCTTCAAGTATAAAAAGGTACCAAGATGTTTTACAATACGCAAGATCAAAGTAGACTTTGCTGTTGGCACTGGTTTATACATGCTACCTTCTGACCTCAGACTCCAGGTAGGAACAATAATGAACTACAAAAATGAAATTCTTGTTGCAGGAAATGAACAGAAGGTTGGACAAAACGACATAAATTCTGAGCCAAGTAATATTGCAAGCAGTAAAAAAACAAGATGACCCCCCAAGAATAAGTCATCCAATTCCCGCGGCCCAAAGCCCGAAGACCGTTGAAGACTCAGCAAAGCTCGCGGACTCTGTTCGCGATGACCATGAATATGAAAAGACAGCGCTTGTTCTTGGATTAACTGGCCTAGGATTACTTGGTCTTTATCTTACTAAAAATTAACCAACTATTAGAGAACTAATGTCCATAATGCTCGGCCATAAAGCCAACTACTTTGCTTGCAGTAGACAAAAGCCAGCTACAACACCCCCTAATATACCGGTAAAGAGTCTATAGCTTTACTGGCTAATTTTTTTAATAAATCCGCAGATGATCAAGCTGTTTTTTTACCCATGATTTATCAGGCGGCGATGGAGGCGATGTGGTGGAGGCACTGGACTTTGACCACCGCGCCTGTAATAGCCAACACCCAGTGTACTTATTGCAAATCCTAAGGCCGTTATAACGCTTGCTAATGTGACTCTTGCTCTCTAAACAGTGTTCTTATTCTTTCTGCTAGCGTTGTGTTTCATATAAAATTCTTGGATAGTTTCTCTTATTCTGCTCACTTGAGTTCGTAATTGTTCTCGGTTAGTAGACAACGCTTCTAGTCTTGCTGATCTTTCTTGTTCAAGATCTTTTAGTCTTTGGGTTATCTTTCTTTAATATCAGACCCTAAGTTGGCGTCATCAGCCTCAACGAGTTTTTTTTTCTTTTTTATATGCTCGTCTATTTCACCCAGTTTTGCTAAATTGTTTGTTATAATTCGCCTCTGATGGTTTCTTAAAGCATGATCAAGGGCCGCTATTTCTCGCATGGGTAGCGGTGAGTCGTGTATAGTCTTTAATGCTGTTTTTCTGAAAAACTGGTTCTGCCTCTATTGATTATTATTATTTCATCTGCCGATTGATTTAATTCTTTAAGTTCCATGTTTTGCATTGGTTATCTGTTGGGAGTTCCTGCAGTGTGTTTTGAAGTTTAGCAACTGCATCCCAATCTAATTTTGGTTTAGTAATGCCAAGGCAATTTTGATCGCTCACACTGAGCCTTTGTCTAATTGTACTCTTTTTTAAAAACTTTGATGAGTCTGGTTTAGATGTAAGCTGAACAAGTTGTCCTTGGTCGCCCCTCACAAACAAAGGTCATCTTTTACTTCAAATCATTAGGGTCTATAAATTCGGGAGGTTCTTGGCCTAAACTTTGGTATAATGATTTAACCTTACTTTCTGTTAATTCACGCCGCAATGAGAGCGCTGAGCGATGCTGTGTCAAAGGGGATCATTTCACTCATGTCGTCTCCAGGATCAAAAACATCATAATCTTCATCTTCAATGCCTGCCATGTTTCTTTAATAATTAACTTTTTTATTTGTTTATAAAAAAAATGTCACAAGCATATGGCTCGATTCTTGACCCGCATAGAAGACTGAAAGAGCCCTTTGGCGTGAAGGGAAATAAGCAGAATATTACTGTTCCAATAATCCATCTACTATTGATGCGGATCAAATTCTTACTGTCAAATTTCCGGACCTAGGAGCGGATGAAGTGATTGTGCCAGGCTCTGCGCGTCTTACTTTTAAAATAGTACTCGCTTCAACAAACAGACCCAAACAGGACAGTTGTACAGAATCTGGGGCGGGCAATCGTTAAGAAAATTTCTATAAAAACTTGAGGGGCAAGAAATATTTTCTTTACACAATGCAGACATATTTTTAACCTATTCTGATCTATGGCTAACCGGGAATGAAAGGGCTGACTTTGCGTTTCAAGAATCGAACCTGAAGAGCACTAAAACATAGAATAGGTGCTGGAGATACTAAAGACGGTAAAAAGTATGCAGCTGTAAAATTTGCGTATGGAAATCGCTTTTCTATTCCCTTAGATTTTGAGTTGTTAAAAGCGCATGCGCCATACTTTCAAGGAGCATTAAAGACAGATTGTCATATGAACTAACTTTTAATGAATACCAAACGCGTTATCAAATCATCAGACACCGGAGGAAAGTACAGCATTTCTGACATCTTGTTAGAGTTTGACGTTGTTAGCAACCCTAATTTAGCACGGCTGATTGAGCAACAATATCAGTCAAAATTAGCAATATATTACGAAAGACTGATTCATCATACAACATATCCCAGAAGCAGGGCAGACACTATATGGAATTTTAGTTTTAGTGTCGCAGCAAGATCGCTTAAAGGTATTTATTGCTGTGTGAGAAGAAGAACCGTTCGAAGAGGAAGTGAAAAGTTAATTAATCCTAAAATAACGAAAGTACAATGTTTGATTGAGGGTATCTACCAAATCTACGCTAGCAGGCTTAAAAACCTTATCAGCTATTTGATGAAATAAGAAAAACTGTTTGGAGCGGGAGTGAAGAAATCAACATTGACCTTGTGTCTAAAGATTTACATCTTCACAATGTTAGGCTTGATGATTAATTTAACAACGAAATACGTTTATGGATGACCAAAGTCAACAGAGATAATCAGTTGCATGAAGCGGAGAACTGTGAGAGACGTAATAAACATTCAAATTGATAAGAAAAGAAGCCGATAAACCGCTTAATGTACATTTGTTTTTAATATATGATGCGCAGCTGAATATTGAAATAACAGATTAAAAAGATATACAATACTAAATTATTTTATTTTATAAAAAGCATGTCAGTTCAAGTTTATCCAAATGTGCCTACAGCGCCGCCAAACGAAGAGATAGTAGAAACCCCTACCATAAAAACTTCACGATTAACAAACATTACGCAATGCCAGCAAGTACTAGAGCAAGACCTTTCAAAATACAGCAAAACCAAACGCGGTATTCTGCTGCCTTTAATGCTGTTACATATGTTAATACTGAACATCGACTATAAGCGCTCTACAGCAGGAACGAGTGTTGGGCTCTTAGCAACGGCATAGGCGCACCCGCGCTTTACCTCTAGGCAGTTTGTCTTTACTCTGGCCTGTGTTCATTAGCTGTAGGTGCTGCTAGCAAAAATATTAAAAACTAAACTCCAAAAGCACACAGCTATGGTTCAACTAATAACGGCTTAACTTAGCTCGTTCAAACTGACAATAAATAAAGCGCTAGTTGACTCAAACATCACGGATGAAGAATTTAATCGTTTACAGCCGATTTTGATGACTACAAAGACAAAGTTTGATCTTCAAAGAAAGGCGAGGACAACTTTTTCTCAACAGCCAGACGCCGAGCAGATAAAAAAGGAATGCTTAAAAAAAGTAAACGAGACATTAAACTCTGTTCTAAACAGCTCACAGTACACACATCGAAGGGTGTTTATACTTTAGTTTATGAGTCCAAGCGCAAAAAGACCGTTGATATTGATTCTGATTAAGTATTTTTTTTTAATTTAAATAAACATTTTGATTAGAAAAGAAACTCAACATGGCTAGATATATGAAGGACCAGACGAATTGTTTGAAGGAATGCTTGAGAGAGAGGTTTATCAAGAGCACTGAATGATATTGATCTAGAAGTCATTGATCCAGCAAACGTGCGGGCAAGCGTTGTACATGCTATTATCTCAAGTTCCAAGTAAACTAACAATAGACCCCCAGTTAAAGTAATGTTAGCTGTTTTAATCGACTATGTAACAATAAATGAAGAAATCTAGAAGTCTGGGTCTCGACTAAACAACAGACTATTCTTTGTAATAATGACTTAACGCCCGGTTGGCAGACGAACTGCTTGCACAGTTTGACGCTGCTGCTGAAGAAGCCAAAATGAGAGGCTCTGGTTGGTCAGAGGGCGAAGTCTTAGAGATCAGATTAAAACAGGCTAAGTATGCACCGATTGTAGGCAAGGCTTACATTCCGCTACCCCCAGCATTAGTCGCAAAAAAGAGCAGTTCTAAACATAAGGAATTCAGACGACAAATGTTTTATGTGGTTGTCTCGCAAGGCTGCATTATTCCGCAAAAACGCAGAGAGGTGTCTAACTATCACCCTTACAGCAATGATCTCAACTTTAGTGGGGTGTCCTTTCCTGTTAGTGTAGACCAAATTGATCAGTTTGAAGAACAAAACAACCCAATAACTGTTAATGTATACACATGGATGAGGAAACAATCTGGTGCCAATTAAAGTGTCCAAGAACAGCCCAACAATAGGTGATCCAGGCAAAAATCATGTTGACTTACTGCTGATGCTTTCAACAGCGGGGCTACCGCATTACACATTGATACGAACAATGAGCAGATTATGGCGCATACTTCAAAAAACACTAACAAACAAGAATTCTGCAGAAAATGTTTAACAAGAATTCCATCTGTTCAAGCCGCGAGCGAACATAGAAACATTGTATCGGCCAGTTGACTTAATACAGAACTAATTACGCCCCCACCCGGATCTAAAGTTAGTTTTAAGAACTGGAAACGGATGCAAAATTCTCCATATGTTGTTTACGCAGACTTCGAATCACTCATTGTTCCTATGAAGACCAACCCCACAGAGACTTCCTAAAACAGCCTTAATGAGTAATCATCAGATTTGTTCATTTGCCTCATGTTGTCAGGTCGGATGGCGCCCATTCAGCACCAGAATTGTATAGAGGCCCAGATGCTGCAGAATACTTCTTAGAAACGCATGCAGAAAGTGCGTAATGACTGTTCTAATAATCTAACTTATCTGAAATCATAATGACGCCCGAAGACCAAGAACAGTATAAATTAGCCACACATTGTTGGATTTGCGGTTTAGAACTCAGTGAGGAAACCAATCGACAGTAAGAGACCATGATCACTTAGTGAAGTTCAGAGGAGCAGCACACAGTAAATGCAATCTTCAACTAAAGTTTGAACCAAAGACATGGAAGCTTCCCATCTTCTTTCATAACTTGCGAGGTTACGACTCTCACCTTATAATGCGAGCAGTAAACGACGCCTTCAGGGTGTCATGCATTGCGCAGGTCATCGGAAAAGTACATGTGTTTCACTTTAAATAACATGTCTTTTTATGACTCTATGCAACACATGATGGTTCATTAGAGTCACTGGCTATGTCCTTAAGTCCTGCCCAATAACGGAAGAATATTTTGACCCAACACTTGTTAGAAAGGGTGTTTACCCCTTATGATACATGAACAGTTGGGAAAGGTTTGACGAAGATACACTTCCTCCTAAAGGCGCGTTCTTTTCTAGTCTTAGAGGAAAGGACATCAGTGATTCTGATTACCAGCATGCTCAGATGCGTGGCAGAAGTTAGAGTGTAAAACAATGGGAGACTATCATGACTCCTACTTGAGGCTGATACATGTTTGTTGGCGGATATTTTTGAAAACTATAGAAAGACCTGCATGAAACATTATAGCCTGGATCCTGCGCATTACATTTCTGCGCCCGGGATGAGTTGGGACGCTTTCTTTTTTTTTCTTTTCTTTCTGTGTACGCAGGCTGATACTCCTGCGGACACTGCCTGTATAGCCAGGCAGTGGAGTTTTGTGTGTATGACCCTTTTTTATCCCGCCATTAAGGCAGCCATACTCCATCTTCGGGAAAGGACGCTTTCTTAAAGTTTACTGAGTACAGATTGATTTATTGTCTGACCTACCAATGATTCAGATGATTGAAACGGATTGCGTGGAGGAATTAGTATGGCGTCGCATCATTACTGTAAAGCAAACAACAAATACTTGGACGACTATGATCCAAGTAAAAGGTCTAACTATCTATGTATTTAGATGCAAACAATCTGTATGGATGGGCAATGGCGCAATCACTTCCGTTACGCAACTTTAAAATGTACACAGGCGGTGATACGAATAATATTCAAAGGCATTAAAGTGGTTGAGCAGTTTAATGCCTGATCAACAGCGTGGTTTCATTCTAGAAGTTGACTTAGAATATCCTAATGAACTCCATGACCTGCATAATGACTATCCATTAGCAGCAGAAAGTCTAAGATGGATCCAAGAGAACCACCTAAACTTGTGCCTAATCTTCGAGGCAAAAAAAATTATGTCTGCAATTTTATTTAAGACATGGTTTGAAGTTGACAGCAGTTCATCGCATAATTGCTTTTGATCAAGACAGTTCATGAAACCATACATCATGAAGAACACTGATCTTAGAACTAAATCCACAGATGCTTCAGAAAAGACTTTTTCAAGCTGATGAACAACAGCTGTTTCGGAAAGACTATGGAGAATCCGCACAAGCGCAAAGATGTCAGATTAGTCACCAAAGAGAACGAAGCAATTAAGCTGACTTCTAAACCTAATTATCAGGACTTTAGAAGATTTCATGATCAGCTTTTAGGCATAATGATGAAAAAAAAAGAAAGTCAAATTAGACAAGCCTGTATTTATAGGGTTTACCGTTTTAGAATTATCAAAGCTTTTAATGTTAGAGTTTCTTTATGACTACTTTAAACCCTGTATCCAGAGTCCAGAGTACTTTACACAGATACAGATAGTTTTGTTATAGATATCCCTACTGAAGATATTTATAAAGACATGGAATTAGAAGTAGCTAAAGGAGCGAGTGGATGGTATGTACATCTGATTACCCTAAAGATTCGCCTTTGCATTCAATTACTAATAAGAGGTTTTAGAAAGATGAAGGATGAATTATCTGAAAGGTGATCAAGGAGTTTGTTGGTTTAAGGTCAAAAATGTACAGTTATTTCGAGTCAGGAGAAAATCATTAGAAAGCAAAGGGAATATCTCGCAGCGTTGTGCAGTCAAACATATCACATGACAACTACAAAGAAGCATTGTTTGGCAATAAGACTTTTCATCTGACAACGTAAAACTGCGATCTAATCTACATGAGATCAACACAACAGTTGTAACAAAGAAGTCGTTAGATAGAACAACACAAAACGAGTATTTGTTAATCCAGAGTTTTCATATGCAATCGGGCACTGGAGGACCGCATAAACAGGGGGGTTTATATTTTTCATCAACTTTTATTATAAGATCGATCATAGCTTCATCCAATTCATTTAAATCTTTTCTCATGTTTGCTTGACGCGTTCGAATTTTTTTTATTATTTCAAAGATTTCTTTTTCCCATTTGGGGGTTTGAGTTGTAGGTGATCTGGATGATTTAGCATGCATTGATTAATCCCGAAATGTTTCCTAATAGCATTACACGCATGAAATGATTCCCGTATCATTTTCAAGGTCTCTTCCTTTACCATTCTTGTTTCATTCTGCGCTTCCTTCTGAGCTTCCATTTTAAACTCAAATATATTTACGTAAATTAACTAAGCAACTGGAACTGTGTCTGGAGGGATATCTGCAGTTCTTCTTTCACAAAAGATCTTTGAGGAGACTGGTTGTTTTGTTGTGTCAGTTTCTCGTAAATAATACACGGGCGGATTCATTTTACAATTCTTTTTATTTCATATGGATCAACACTCCAAACTGGATCGGTTGCCCTAATGCGAGTGTCCCCTTCTGCTTCCCCGGTAAATAAAGGTACCTTACTTCAACCAAATGGTAATAGTTTGCCGGATGAAGTCTCTCCTTCAACAACATTTATTTTTTTCTTTTGATTGCTTGTACTGGTTTTAGCCTTTAAATTCTTCATTATTCATTGCGCGCAAAACTGAGGCAGTCTTCTAACCCATTCTGTGTTGCGAGAATTGTCAATCAGCTCTCTGTGATACTGGTAGGAGAAAAGTCTTTCGGCTAACTGTTTGTTAAAGTTTTCAACTAAAGCTGTGATCTGTGAACTCCTGGAATGCCTCTTTTAATGGTAACTCTATGTTTCAACAATAATTGATTCACTTGGCCTTTAAATTCTTTTCCATCACAACTTGAATCATGCGAGGGTAAGTTAGCGGGCCTCGTTGGTATATCAGTTGTATAGCGACAGCAACAGCAGAAGCACTCTTTTGTGTTAATGGTTCCGCATCTTTGTATCTTGAAGCTATGTCAATGACTGTAAGTGCGTACTTAAATCTTTTTCGTCTAATCGTATCAGAGGGTAAATATAGAAGGTCCATTTGATGGGTGTCGTTCGGTATTGTGTTCACAAAGTGTGGTCTCTGTATTCGTTTGGGTGCAGGTAAATAAATTTGCCAAATCGCTTGTTTAGATAACCATTCTTTTGCTGTTTGTTCACTGACCCCAGCTGCTTGGCTTAGCTTTTTAATTGCTGTTATTCCCTTCCAATATCCTTTTGGCGAATAATAGATTTTGTTCATTTTTACTCAGCCAATATATGTGCAACAAAATACACAACGGTCATACCAAAGACAATAAACCCGATTTCTTGCATCTTTTGTTTTTCTGATGGTTGATAAAAGTCACTGAATTTTGGGGGGGCAATGTCTCGATTGGTTTGCCTGTTACAAGATAATATTGTTTTATTGCTTGATCAACATCTTTAAATGTGTAAGCTGCATGGCCCTGTTTTTTCAGTGTGTTATTAATAAAATCTAACTGCTCAATTCTCTGCTTTTCATAGCGATCTTGTGCTGCGGCTAGTTGCTCCACAGCTTTGTTATGTCTTTTTCTCTCGCCTTCAATCTCGCAGTTTACTAAATGCGTAATTACTTCCACTAAAAGCGAGCGCATTAACCACAGCGCCGCCTATCATCATTACGAGTGAAGCCATTTTTTATAAATGTATTTTTTATTTACATATTTATACTGTCTGGAATTATTCCTTGCTTGACTAGAAAATCTTTCGTGGCAAACGAAGCTGCAATGATAGCAATTAGCTTTGCTGAATCCTCAAAGTCTAGTTTGCCAAGATCTGCTGGTTTAATTCTTAACAAGCTTTTACCAGCATTGACGTATCCTACACTTAGACCTCCAATAACAGCAGAATGGTATACAAGGTTGTAATAGTTTTTTCGGTGCTCATTTTTTAGAAATAAAATAATTATAATTAATAAAAAACATGAACAGTGATGATCTACTACAGCTACAAGGCAGCCTAAAACCTTCCTGAACTTATGAATGACCAAGTGATGACCAAGCTATTATGCCCAAAAAGGAGAGGCTGTATTCTTTGGCAGCATGTGGAAAAACAAAACAGTTCCTCGGAACTGAATTCAGCATAGAACAGATTCAACAGATGTCGCCGCAAGACATTTTAAAGTATCATAACAGGTATGAAGCGCAGCTGGGGTCTAGAATGGTGAAAAGTGTGGGGCAAACGGTTCTTAGTTTGTACACTAAACTAGTCAGTAGATTTGCTCCCATTGATTCTGAACAAGATCTTACGTATGATTTTAACGCAAGATCCAGTTTTAACAAAGTCATTAGAGTCTCTAGGATGTGATTTATACTATAGATTTGGAACATTGTTATCGCCATTAATCATGGGATTAATAACTTTTAATCATATAGATTTTATTTCCCTTCAAAATGACCGAGCCAGAAAATCAGCAGAATCAGAAAACACTGAATCAGGTGGAGAAAGTAACCAAGCCAGAAAATCAGCAGAAAACACTGAATCTGGTGGAGCCAGTGAAAAGCATCCTCATCCTGGGCGTGTTAAAGCAGGAAGAAAATAGCAGAGTGGAACAGACAAAAAAATTAATGTTACAGAATATAACTCATAATGAAAACATAACACCGCCAACGCCAGAACAAGTTGATTCAATGCAGCTATAAAAACTCCATGTGATTCAAGGCCTACAGCACCAAAGTCTTCATGGTATATTGAACTTAAAACTGTTGCCATTTTTGGCGCCCTTGCTGCTGTGGGGGCAGTTATTACGGTTATAAAATATATACACAATGGCAGCAGAAACAAAAGCAATCAAAAAAATCTGAACCGCTAAATACAGAAGGCAACAGCACGCAGAACCGTCAACAACAAAAGATCATTTTGATCCATTTCAGATGGAATAATATTTTAAGAACTTAATTTAAATTTTTTTAATAAAAAAAAGATCATGGCGTATTATAAAATGATAAAGTCAATAAATAAAGACATGGAGTCTATAAAAGACATTTCCATAGACCAGAATTGTAATCAATGCGGTTGCTTAGGATGTAAGAACTTCATTAAGATCATGCTAACCGATCTCGCGCAGAGAACGCCGAGCAAGATATTCTCAGCGATGACGCGTTTTTTGAGGCGTGTGTGTACTATATTAGACATTTACTATTTAAGATAAAAACATAGATTGTATTTTTTGATAATTATAAGATAACTTGAATAAGAACTTGGTTGTACTTAAAGGACGACTTAATTACAATCTTGAGGTAACTTAATCAAGAAACTTAATTAAAAACTTAATCAAGAACTTATAAGAACTTGAAGTAACTTAATTAAAAACTTAATTAAGAACTTGGGGTGACTTAATCAAAAACTTAATTAAGAACTTGGGGTGACTTGGGGGTGGGAGTGTGTGTGGTGTACACAGAGCTTTATTATTTGTCATGTGTAACACCACTTAGTGCAAGACGGTGCTTGCGTTTTTGTGGTGCATTGGCTCTTTTGTTGCAAGTTCAAAGCAGCCACCAAGTGCATTTAACAAAAGCCTGATTGAATAAAACAAGCCAATTGTATAAAGTACACCCCCCTAAAAAGGCAGCCTAAAAGTTTGTAACAGGACGTAGAAGCAGGACGTTGAAGCAGCCAACCACAACAGCAAAAGACTCCTGCCCGTGCCCAGCAAATAGGCCACGTTCACGCGCTGTGAACGGCGAAGCATGACGTCAAAGCAGGTGAGGTTAAGAACTATTTTTAGAAAACTGTCCGGGGCTTTGTGGGGCAGGAGTCCAGCAAGTAGGCCACCGTTCACGCGCGTGAACGGCGAAGCATGACGTCAAAGCAGGTGAGGTAAGAAACTATTTTTAGAAAACTGTCCGGGGCTTTGTGGGGCAGGAGTCCAGCAAGTAGGCCACGTTCCGCGCGTGAACGACGAAGCATGACGTCCAACCACATATGATCACTTAGCCTAGTTTGCTGTGCTCCTGTTTTCTCAACCAGGCTTGCAACTGGCTTTGGCAGAGTTACAGCAATTACTGCTGTAGCAAGCTTTTATGGCGGCCTCTAATCGCCAGTAGTAGTACATCCGTCATTGTATATTTGGAGCATTTATATGAAGATAGTGCGCGCACACATACTCCTCTCCATACTGTGTAGATGTACTAAGGTCTTGCCTAACCCTATCTAGTTTGTTTGCCAGAACATTCAAAATCGCCATTCAGTTACATAAGGGCACACTGAAGGCAGATGAACTGGTTAGAATTAGAAAAGTAGAAAAGTATACACATCTTAATACACAGATCAGCTTGCCACATGAACACTGAATCTGTAGTTAACAATCAATCAAGTCTGATACAAACTGAGAACATTTTACTTGGGAGGAACAGCAAAAATGTTTCAAATATAAGTTTTTAGCATACGAATCAGCCGTGTTTACCTCCGCCTTAAGAAATGAACGCCATGTTTTTTAAACATGGCTTTAGCTGTCTCAAGCCAGCTCCCAACAATCAACGCGTGATGGTTTGTTTTGCTTCGGCCAACTTCACCAATGCAGCGCCTTTTTTTAGATAAGGAACCATCTCATCGATAGCAAACACGTATTAAAACTGGCTGTATCTTTGTCAACAATATTGCCTTCAC
>CM031601.1:50795487-50797987 GCA_018398815.1 Conus ventricosus
GCATTTATTTTATTCTTCCCCATTCACCCACTCAAGCACATACTGTTAGTTAGGCAGAATTATCTACCACTGCAGATGTGAATGCTTATCTCCCCTATTTCTTCAATCTAAGACATAAGAGCAAGCTTTTGTTTATAATTCAATATTTCTTGCAGTCATTGCAACACCAAGCTGCTCTGTAAGTTGCTTGAATGGTGCTCGGTACTTGTCCTTGGAATTTATTAGTTTGTTATATATATATATATATATATATATATATATATATATATATATATATATATATATATATATATATATATATATATATATATATATATATATAATATATATATATTATATATATATATATATTATATATATACAGAAAGAGATGTGTGTGTGCCTGTGCGTGCGTGAGTGCGTGTGTGTGCGCGCGCTTGTGTGTGGGTGTGTGTGAACGCATTCATGAAATATGCATTATCTATTAGCGTTTCCACCTTCAATTTGCGTTGTATTCCAGCTGCTCATATACAGTGTACTTCGTTTATAACGTCGCCGGATATAACGTCACCCCGTTATAACGTCACCCAAAGACCGGTCCTGGCGCAATTCCTTCTTTCCAAGACTATTTTAACCTCGGATATAACGTCACCGGATATAACGTCACCCCGTTATAACGTCATTCATCCATGTCGGTTATAACGTCATACCAATCCCCATGACAGCTTGCAAAATCATCGATTGCAGCGGCTTCAGCTGCAGCCTTCAGTTACAAGTCGTACAACCTCACGCCGGATGTGCCCTCACTCTCTCTACCCTACCCCCACCAACCTCTCCTCCCTCTTCACGCTTACGGAACCTGCTCTGCTTTTCCCCCGCAGTCTCTGCCCCATCGCACGTACATTTCACGGATGTGACATGACGGTTTGGAAAAAATGGCGACTGCTGCTAAGGATGCTGCGAAGAGAAAGTCTCTTTCATTGAAAGAAAAAAATTGACATCATCAAAAAAGGCTGAGGATAATTTTGTCCTGTCCACGACATGCATGCATGGTTACTCCTGCTCGAGCGCGTGCGAATGGATCTGTCTACTTCTGTCCTTCAATCACGCATATATAAAAAAAAAGTCGATTATTGAAATGACGGTAGGAGGAGGTCGAGAGGATGAGAAGAGACTACGACGGTTTTTGTGTGTTTGCTTGTTTCGTCCGTAGTATACTAACTACAGCTGCCCTCGGCGTAGACTGACTACAGCTGCCCTCGGCGTAGACTGACTACAGCTGCCCTCGGCGTAGACTGACTACAGCTGCCCTCGGCGTAGACTAACTACAGCTGCCCTCGGCGTAGACTGACTACAGCTGCCCTCGGCGTAGACTGACTACAGCTGCCCTCGGCGTAGACTGACTACAGCTGCCCTCGGCGTAGACTGACTACAGCTGCCCTCGGCGTAGACTGACTACAGCTGCCCTCGGCGTAGACTGACTACAGCTGCCCTCGGCGTAGACTGACTACAGCTGCCCTCGGCGTAGACTAACTACAGCTGCCCTCGGCGTAGACTAACTACAGCTGCCCTCGGCGTAGACTGAGCTTCACTTTCAACTGGTCTTGCCGACTGAGTAGGTCGCTCAAGTTAAATTTTAAAGGTAAACACTAAATGCAATGAACCGACAAACTGAGAAAAGTGATACTGCACTCTGAGTGCACTATTATGACTATACTTGGAAAGCGATGGACGTTACATCAGGTGACGTTATAATAATAATATAAGCCAAATAGACAGTAATTATAAGGACCCATGAAGTTCTCGTCATTTTCATTTCTTCGACCATCAAGGACAGGTCAAGATCTAGCAGAATATGAATAAAAACACTGAATAAACATCCTCCGAAGACGGAGTACAGCTGCCTACTAGGCGGGATATTCAAAAATGGTCGTGCACGCAATCCTCCCACTTTGGATGACAGAGTCATCTTTCTTTCTCTGTACCAAGTGACCCTGTGAGTGTTTAGCGCAGGTATGCACAACAACAGCAACTGAATAAACGTGTTTCTTCTGCTTTTTTTGCCCTAAAAATAAACGACAGCTGACACAAGTAATCGCATTTCACCATCACATGATATCCTAGTGGAATTGCTGACGACAGCCAAGTGTGTACATGAGGCTTAACGTCGGACACCCTAATTAAAGAGATCGCCGACGGCGACAGAGTCAAATACACCAATCAGAAATACAAGCAATCTGTTTCAGAAACAGTATTCACAATACTGTACATTGATGCGACTGTCGAATTTCGGGGGAAATTTTGTGTATGAAATTTTGTATTCATGGTCTAGCTTTTAGAAACATGCGAAGAAAAGAATATCTCAGAATTCTGTATACGAGGAAGCGAATCAAAGATTATTGTAATAAGATAGTTTAAAACTTACAACAATATGTTGTTGTGATTTTTAAACAACAGTAATGTTGTACTTTTCCTTTCTGACACAGTTTTATAAAAAGTCAGTACTTTAGAAAGGGACATA
>CM031601.1:50810487-50812987 GCA_018398815.1 Conus ventricosus
AAGTTATATGGAATGATGCAAGAGAAGGGGGTGGAGAGTGGAAAGAAGAGAGAGAGAGAGGGGGGGAGGGAGAGAGAGAGAGAGGAGAGGAAGAGATATAGAGACAGAGAGAAGAGAGAGACAGAGACAAGGATACAGAGAGAGGGAGACAGAGACAGAGGCAGAGAGACAGACAGAGAGATAGACAGAGGCAGAAACACACACACACACACACACACACACAAAACACACACACACACACACACACTCACAGAGAGAGAGAGAGAGAGAGAGAGAGGAAGAGAGAGAGAGAAGAGGAGAGAGAGATGAGAGAGAGAGAGGAGAGGAGGAGAGAGAGAGAGAGAGAGAGAGCAGCGAAAGCCTTAAATATGGAGTCTGTAAACTAGAAAGAGTCGTCGTTTTGCCAGAAAACAAACAAACAAACAAACAAAGAGACAGACAAACAAACAAACAAACAAACAAACAATCTATTCCAGAAAAGAAGCCCCAAGCCTTTAAGGGTCTCTATGGAGCGGGTCTTCATTTGGCAGTTCCGCACCATGATTTGCCCATGTTGCCTCTCTCCAGTCTTTCCAGCCAGACATCGCTTTTCCATTTCATCACCGTCAGTCAACCTGATAAGAGGAGACGTGGGCGTGACTCGACTGTCAACCGCTAACCACGTTTTTGTACGGCGTCTTGGTGATGATGACCTTTAAGACGTTGTTGGGCTGAGGGGGGGGGGGGGGGGGGGTGGAAAAGAGGAGTGAGGGTGGGCAGGGACCGGGACGGGGGTGGGGGTGGGGGAGTCGGTAAAGATGGCGCACAACTTTCTTATTATGTTGAGTGTTATCAAGTGTTGATATATCAGAGAAAATGCCAAAATGGAAGAAAATTAATATCGGAGTGAGTTCGTACTGAAGTAAATCTATGGCAAACCTCTAGCAATCATTGTCTTCAGCAGGAGGCTTAGCAAGTGGTGTTCCTATGTGATGATGAATCAGATCCGGTACCACTGAACGCCACTGAAGTGATCTGGTAGTCGTGCAGTATATCATTCGGTGGGTTACCTTAGGATGGTCTGATTACTATCCGTAGACGGTAATGTATGGGCTGCGAATGGACATCCCTGAGTTGCGGGCGAACGGCAGAGTCGGTGAGTAATCACTGCAGAGGAAACAATACCGCTCACTCTCCTCCGTACGGCAGAGTCGGTGAGTAATCACTGCAGAGGAAACAATACCGCTCACTCTCCTCCGTACGGCAGAGTCGGTGAGTAATCACTGCAGAGGAAACAATACCGCTCACTCTCCTCCGTACGGCAGAGTCGGTGAGTAATCACTGCAGAGGAAACAATACCGCTCACTCTCCTCCGTACGGCAGAGTCGGTGAGTAATCACTGCAGAGGAAACAATACCGCTCACTCTCCTTCAAACATGATTTTTTCCCCGTCGTGTTTTTCCCCGTCAAGAATCAAAATGACTTCAATTCGAAAATGTATTAATTTGGTACATAGATCCCTAGATAAGCACTCAAATTGGCGCATTCATTGTTTAAACGATTTCGATCTTTTCTTTTCCCTCGCAGAAAGAGGCTCTCTTTCAAAGGGAAGCTGCCTTGTGGGGATTTTGAACAGAGGCCTCTTAATGAGAACCCTGGTAGATAACTTCCCTCAGTAATGTTTTTTGGCACGATGGTATTTATCGTGTATAATGCACGTAGGAATGGCGTGACAGGAGAGCCACTCATGGAGCACAAGAAAGGAGATGACAGGGACAAGAAAAGAGGAAAAGGACCAGATTCTTTTAACCAACCGGCACAGTGTAGCTTAACACAATACAGTGTACTTAAGTCAGCAGTAGTGCTTGTTGTAGTAGTAGATGCAGTAATAGTAGTAGCAGCAGTAGTTGTAGTAGTGGCACACTAGCAGCGGAAGCAGCAACAATAACAGCAAACAGTAACAGTAGCGGCTACTGTGATAACGGCAGCAGCAGAAGCGACAACACTAACAGTGATAACGGCAGTAGCAGATGTAGTAGCAGATGCAGTAGTAGTAGTAGTAGCAGCAGCAGCAGCAGCAGCAGCAGCAGCGGCAGCACTGGCAATGGTAGCGGCAGTGGCAGAAACAGATGCATCAGCAGCAGCAGCAGTAGCAGTAATTGTAGTAGTAGTAATTGTAGTAGTAGTAATTGTAGTAGTAGTAATTGTAGTAGTAGTAGTGGTGGTGGTGGTTGTGGTGGAGGTGGTAGTTGTTGCAGTAGTAGTAGTAGTAGTAGTAGTAGTAGTAGTAGTAGTAGTAGTAGTAGTAGTGGTTGTGGTGGTAGTAGTAGTGGTAGCAGTAATAGTAGTAGCAGTAGTAGTGGTGGTGGTGGAGGTGGTGGTGGTGGTGGTGGCGGCGGCGGTGGCGGCAGCGGCAGCAGCAGCAGCAGTAGTAGTAGTAGTAGTAGTAGTAGTAGTAGTAGTAGTAGTAGTAGTAGTAGTAGTAGTAGTAGTAGTAGTATTAGTAGTAGTAGTAGTAGTA
>CM031601.1:50830487-50835487 GCA_018398815.1 Conus ventricosus
TCCTTTTTTTCCTCTTCTGTTCTTTCATTCAAGCTTCTTTCTTTCCTGTTTTTCCTTTCAGTCCATCATTTTGCTGAAATAACTTGATGTTTGATTAAAATGGTAGAGCTATGGCTTTTGCCGTTTCTTGTAGCTGTCTTTACATGTACATAATGCCTCTTCTTGCGTATTTGCTGGTCGGTAGTCAACAGCTCATTACAGTTAAAAATTCAATTGGCGCTCGTAGTGTTGTCGCTTTTGTTTTCAGTACCGTACTTTATGCAGTGCAAAATACCCATATCACTAAGCCGTAAATTAAAATGAAATAGAATGGAAAGATCACCGGAAACAAAAAAGGCTAAATACGTCGCCATTGAGAAAAATCGATATTTCTCCTCAGTGGCAGTCTGTCGATACTGCTGCTTTTTTCTGTTTGATCCTGAGAAATGTAGGGGCTTTCGTTAGATTCCAACCCCAAAAGAAATAAATGCAGACACCAGCGGATTGTTACTACTGCTTGCGTTTTTCTTCAATCAATTTTTGTTGCCCTCTCTCTGTCTCTGTCTCTCTCTGTCTCTGTCTCTCCCTCTCTCTGATTACAGGTTTTTAAACAGTGTTCGATTGACTGCGGATGGCAGGACTGCAATAAACATCAACAAAAGACAGAATTGAAATATATGTATAGCAGTAAGATACCCTATATGCACTCCTGTTTCTTCGCAGATATTTACATACATTTGATAATTCGTTCTCGAATATTGATTATTCCAGCTCATTCATACCAAAACAAATAACACACAGAATGTCATTTGACAAACCCATTATGCAACATAATCAAAGATAAGGGCATTCAGTATTTATTCTGTTGTCCTTTTTCTGGAACACATTAGAAACTGAATTCCACTAAACTTCCACTTCAGTCCAACTATAATACCTGCAGATTACGTATATCACCCATAAATGTTAAAACCCGTCGAAAAGTCTATGCATTTATGTTTACAAAACATACAACAGAAACGAAAATACTCAAAAAAGACGCAGATAGATTATATAATCACTTAATACCGACATTCAGAATAGTGAAAGTTGGATTAATAATAATTTATAATGAATTCATACCTATGCCTCTAGGCAAGAGACAAGGGTCCATCCTTGAATAAGTCGTTCGCACTGGCAATCTGTTTCTGTGTTATACGTTTGCTGGCAGCCTGGCGACTGACAAGACCTGACACTGGAATGATGGAAACCGAAGACACGTCTGTCTGGAACTGTCTGGTGCGCTCAGTGGCATCTGTCAAGGCCCGACCTGCCTTGCCCCCTCTTGTCTCTTCCCATCCATCCGGGTCTCTGTCCAGCTGAGAGCACTACAGCACTGAAACTAGGGCAGTTCCTCCGAACGGAACATCGTTGATTGCTTTTTCATTGGGATCAAGAAAAACAAACTTTTCACCCGTGGTATGCCTGACTAAAATCGTGCCTAGTTCTTTACTGGAATCGGCCCCACCCCTCCCCGTCCCCTTCCCTTTACCCTCCCTACCAAGCCCCCTCCTCTCTCTCTCTCTCTCTCTCTCTCTCTCTCTCTCTCTCTCTCTCTCTCTCTCTCTCTCTCGCTCGCTCGGGGCCACTTTCCTCCATCCCTTCCTCCCACGCCTGACGACATTGTGGCGTTGGTAATTCCAGACAATGTGCTTATAGAAATCAATAGAATACTTTTTAGGTTTCTATGACGTAAGCAAAACTGTAATAAAAGAGCGTATGAAAAAGTTAAGAGAAATGTTATGTGTAAAGAGTTTGAACAGGGAGGTTTGAAAATGATAGATGTCAGACAAATGCGGTCAGCGTTTCTTCTGCAATGGGTAATACGTCTGTGGAGAGCCGGAGAAAATGAGAAGTGGTCCTTTATTCCGAAAAAGATTTTTGCTCCGTTTGGCAGTAATTACGTGTGCTTCTATGCAAATGTTAATAGTGGTGTACTTAAAGGTTTACATTTAGTTAATTCTTTTTTCTGGAAAACAGTGTTAAAAACATGGCTAGATCTTAATAAGCATGATGGATCTTTAGCATGTTCTTCTCTTTTGTGGAAGACCGGTGGTATTATATATCGGGGAAATGTTCTTTTCTTTCCCGATTGGATACGAGGTGGTATACTGATAGTTCAGGATATGTTTGGTGCCAATGGAATGTTATCTTTGCCTGAAATATGTAATAGGATTGGAGACTCACCCTCCAGAACACTCGAATATAATGTAGTAACCGCTGCTGTCCGACACTATGTTTCAAGTATAAGTGAAGAAGATCGGTGTAATAGTGTTTTTTCAGATCCCCCTCTCTTTTGTGGTAAGAAATTGATAACCTGTAAAGAATTTCGGAAAACAATAGGTATCTTGCAAAAATCGGAACCCTGTGCCTTTAGCTTTTGGAAAAACAAATTTGGTCTAGAATTAAATAAGAATATTTGGCAGATCCCTCGCTTGTGTACAAAAGAAACACGACTGAAAGTTCTGCAGTGGAAAATTTTGCATAACATTTATCCCACTAATATTATACTATGCAAGATGAAAATACGTGATGATAAAAAATGTTCTTATTGTACTGACGAAATCGATTTTATCGAGCATTTCTTTTATGAATGTCCAACTGTTAGATACTTTTGGAAATATATTTGCCAATTTATACTAGTACAGTGCGACATTAATGTATCCTTATCTCTGGTTGATGTTCTGCTTGGAAAACAGAAGAGCAACGATATCGATGCAGGGAACCTAAAGAAAATTAATCATATAATTTTGATAGCAAAATGTGTGTAAGTATTGCCAAAAGACTGAATCAAAATTACCAATGTCCATGATATTTGAAAATCAGTTAAGATATCGGAAAATTTAGCATAAAATCACATACACACCCCACGTGCACACAAATATATGTTGGCTCACACGCACTCTCAGAAACATACATGCACACACTTACATACATAACTACGTGTGCACGGTCAAGGACACACACCCCACACACACCCCACACACACACACACACACACACACACACACACACACACATTCACACACGCACATACACACACATACACCACACACGCGCACGCACGCACACACACCACACACACACACACACACACACACACACACACACACACACACACACACACACACACACACACACACACACACACATACGAATATGTTGTCTCGCTTCTGGACCTTCCTCATGTTTTCCTTGTGGATCCCTTTTTCTTTTTTTTTTCTCTTTCGCCTCAAGGTCAACCCCACTGGGGACCAGGTCGATTTGCGAGACAATGTGTTCTCCACCCTTGCAAGAGTTTCTCTCCTTTGACCCCTGGTTCAGTCACCCTGTTGCTGTCCTTGCTTTTTGTTGTTGTTTTTTTTTTTGTTGTGTGTGTCAAGGATTGCTCTTGGGGACGTTCGAACTTAACTGTGAAGGTGCGAGGGGGAGTGATACTCAAACGCTCAATGCAGAAAAGATTCCCTCCTAAAATATGTTATTACAAGAATTAGAGAAGAAGAAAAAAAAAGGAGGAAAAAAAAAACAAAAAGAAGGAAGGGCTAAGGAAAAGGAGAAGAAAAAAGAAAAGAAAAAAAAGAAAAAGGAAAAAAAGAAAAGAAAAAATGTGTGAGAGGTCAAAAAAGAAAGTAGGGGAGGCCGGCATAGAGAGAAGGCTCTTCCTTGAATGGATTGAGAAGGATAGATTGATAGATCGATAGATGGGTAGATAGCTTGAGTGATAGACAGACAGACAGACAGAGAGACAGACAGACAGACAGACAAACAGACAGAGAGATTTATGGAGAGATAGAGAGATGGGGAGTTGGGTTGGAGTGATAGGGAGGGAGTGGGGGAGGGAGGGAGGGGAGGGGTTGGCAGATAGCGGGGGAGGAAGACGGTAAGAGGTAAGAGGGAGGGATAGAGTCCGAGAGAGAGAATGTTGCTATAATTATATATGTTTGTATATGTCCCTATGTATATGTGTATGTGTGTGTAAGCGCGCGCGTATGCGCGTGCGTGGGTGTTTGTGTGCGTGTGCGGGTGTGTGGATGTGTGCATAAACGTATTGAGAGTGAGGGAATTTGATTGAGAGAGGGTGGGAGAGTCTGGGGATAGGTAGGTGATAGAGGGTTGGGAAGCTAATAGATGAACAGGGAGGTTGGCATTGAGGTGAAGACGAGATTTTGGTGGAGTGGGAGGGGTGGGGTGGGGGTGAGTGTGGGGGTGAGCCTTTTTTGGGGGGTGGGTGGGTGGGTGGGTGGGGTGAGTGGGGGGTGGGGGATCTATAAAGAGGTGAAGAGAAAGGTGATGTAGGCTTAGTTGATAAACGAAACCCGATTCTAATAACTTCAGCATCGTAGTATTTTTCATAATTCCACCTTCTGGTTACCCAAACGCTATTATGTTTGAAATCCAGTGATTGCCTTGTTTAGGTCCCTCCCTTCCAAATTCAAAGAAAGCGAAAGATTTCTTCTTGACAACATAGACCCTAATCTCGATGTAGGTCTCTCTGATAGACCGGGAATGTGGTGGGGAAAAAAAAAGAAAAGAAGACATTGTGGCGTCTGGTGTCCAAAATGTGTGGAGACGTAAGGAAAGAGGATTAATAGATAGATACTAACACGCGAGAGAGAGAGAGAGAGAGAGAGAGAGAGAGAGAGAGAGAGAGGAGAGAGAGAGAGAGAGAGAGAGAGAGAGAGAAGAGAGAGAGGAGAGAGAGAGAGAGAGAGGGGAGGAGAGAGAGAGAGGAGAGAGAGAGAGAGAGAGGGGAGAGGACTCATGGTGGGATAGGCAGAAGGGGAGACTCATATTCAGATTCAGGCAGTTTATTCATATGAAGGCAAACCCATCATTGAGAGGGGTATGTAGACAGAAAACAAAGAAAAGAGAGGATCAGGGAAGGGACACACACACACACACCACACACACACACACGCGCGCGCGCGCGCGCGCGCACGCACGCACGCACGCACGCACGCACGCACGCACGTACGCACGCACAC
>CM031601.1:50840487-50842987 GCA_018398815.1 Conus ventricosus
CCATGCCGTCATAGTGCGCAGGGTTTCCCTATAAGTTACACCAAATCTGCTAAGCCATGCTGTCACAGTGCGCAGGGTTTCCCTATAAGTTACACCGAATCTGCCAAGCCATGTCGTCACAGTGCGCAGGGTTTTCCTATAAGTTACACTGAATCTGCTGAGCCACACCGCCACAGAGTGTAGGGTTTCCCTATAATCCATGATATCTCCGTGTGCAGGGTTTCCCTGTAACTTGCACCGAATCTGCTAAATCATGCCGCTACATTGTGCAAGGCTTCTCTGTAAGTTACACCGAATCTGCTTAGCCATGGGGGGTCACAGTGCGCCAGGTTTACATCTAGATGAAGAACTGTTCAAAAACTGGGAGGAGGTCCCATGGATGAGAGTTAGCAGATGCCCGACCTGCTCATTAAGCCAACCCTCTCGAAATTGACAGCAATCATCGTAATGATAATCACATCATTTACAGGGGAATCTGCGAAAAGCAACACACAGAGAGAGAGGAGAGAGAGAGAGAGAGAGAGAGAGAGAGAGAGAGAGAGAGAGAGGAGAGAGAGAGAGAGAGAGAGAGAGAGAGAGAGAAGCAAAGAAAGGAAGGAAAGTATTTATGAACATTGGAGACCCATGGGAGAACGATGTTGATGGTCTGCGCCTCAGTCAATTTCTAGAACAGCTCGCTCCTACGGTTCTGGGCGAGACAGAGCTGGCCGGGGCAGAGTTCGCCCTGTTACACCTGTATTGAGTTCTGCAGTGGGGTTGGAGGAACCACTGACCGTGTTGTCCACACGCTGGTGATGGCGGTTGAAACTTGCTCTTCAGATTTTCATTGGCAACGACATGGTGGTGATGGCGGTTGAAACTCGCTCTTCAGATTTTCATTGGCAACGACATGGTGGTGATGGCGGTTGAAACTCGCTCTTCAGATTTTCATTGGCAACGACATGGTGATGGCGGTTGAAACTCGCTCTTCAGATTTTCATTGGCAACGTCATGGTGGTGATGGCGGTTGAAACTCGCTCTTCAGATTTTCATTGGCAACGACATGGTGGTGATGGCGGTTGAAACTTGTTCTTCAGATTTTCATTGGCAACGACATGGTGGTGATGGCGGTTGAAACTTGCTCTTCAGATTTTCATTGGCAGCGACGTCGTTGTGAACCTCTTGCAGAGCATGGCCAAGTTTGAAATACGGCCAAACGAGCGGTCTTCACAGTTCTGGAGACATTTCAGACTCTGGATCATGGCAGACGCACTTGAGATTCTGTTCGACCATGCTCGACGCTGAAGGCAAAACGCGCTGCTCGACTCTGTATGGTCTTGATTCGGTCCATGTATACTGGCCTGTGGGTCCATAGTTCAGATCTAGAATAGGGTTTCAGGTTTTTCTGATTTCACTTCCAGTTTCATCAAGTAGGTATCACGGCGTGCGGACTAGTCCATGTACGTTACACCACATTCGCTAAGAGTCGAGACCACACTGCGCATGATTTAAAGCTGATGGATAAATGAATTGACGACTAAGATGAGAGAATTTCAGAAAGGAGTCTCATGGCTATGACTTAGCAGATTGCCTGACCTACGCATTAGCCCTACGCGCTGGTCATATCTTGGGTACGTACCTAACGTTGGATGAATCTTCCAAGATGCATTAGTCTTGCGGTAGCATAGTTTGAACTGGTGCACGAACTGACCATCGCTGTTGGCCTAATTCCTTGCTGTTCAGTTGTGTTACACTAGCGATGGAAGGGCGAAGTTTTTCTTGAGCGACAGTGCATCGCTTTTCATCTCTTTGATCTATATCTCCGTTCTGCAAGTTTCTGTTACTTTTTCCCGTTGTTTTCTCTTACCGTTCTTTCCCCCTTTTTTCCGTGCTCGTGCTTTTATTCTACATCTTCACAAAGACAGCATGAGGGGGAAAAAATCCGCAAAACTGAAACAAAATAGAATCAAATAAGTAAAATAACACCAGAAGAAGCAAAATACCCAACATTATTCCAGGCTTGAGAAAAGATTTTTTGAGCTGGTCCTTTTTTGTCTGCGGTGTCTGCGGTGTCCAGCTCTAGTGGTGCCCGTGAGGCGGTCACAGAAGCCGAAAAGATCGCATTGCTCGTTAGACGTGTAGTGGGCTCCCTGGGAGCCTGCAGCCTTCTGCAAAGTGGTCTGATCAGGTCTGGTGTGAATACCACCGCCCTGATTTGCAGCCTGCTGTGCGGTCGTTCGGAAGCGAAAGCAGGCCACTGGGCGTTCGGTTGGGTTTTTTTTGCAGGCTCCATGTACTGTCGCGTAGTGGCATGTGAACGCGCACGCCTACGTGCGGGGGTACCTGGTTAGTGCGGTGGTAAAGCACCGACTTTAGTAATCAACTGTCGGGAGTTCAGATCCTTTTTGACATCGAATGTTAAAGCTGCCTAATTTTATGTGTTTGCGTACCGATGATGCAGTATTGTATCAGGTGCGGTGTCGTATATAATACTGTCGCTCATAAAATCGTGTCGCAGCGA
>CM031601.1:50850487-50857987 GCA_018398815.1 Conus ventricosus
AGAATTGGTTCAATCTGTGTATTAAACGCTTTCAGAGATATCTGTAAATCTGCTGTATTTAACCTTCTTAGAGACTTTAAATCCCAGTGAGCCCCCAACCACCTTTTCCTTTCTTGCAAGCCTCAGACGAAGCAGTTGTAGTACTCAATTTTGTTGTGATTTATATTCCAAGATATTCAATATGGATTTGTTATTTTAACTTCATCATTTCCATAAAACCATGTTTCTCGGACAGATAAATGCCCTCATTTTCTAAATACCATAATGTTTTTTTTTTTTTCAAGATTGACTGCCAAGCATAAAGGGTCTGCTTTAGTTTCTAAGCTACTGAGTTAATTTTGAAGGCCAATGACTGAGTCATACAGTAGAATAACATCATCAGCAAATGGTAATCAAAACATCTAGAATAAACTGAATACCATGCTTACCTCTTTTGACAAATCAATATCCAGCTCATTAATAAAAATTGACGAAAGTAAGGAGTTCAACAGGCAAACTTGCTTCGCACCTCTAGGACATTGATTACATACTTTGAATACCAGCATTTAGCACGTACACAGGCTACAACAGAGTCCTAACCACCTCTAACAGCACCATCCAATCTCCCATTCACACCAGTGTTTCTCTGGACTGTCCATTCACCGAATCAAAGACTTTGCTTAAATCAACGAAGGCAACATACAATTTGGTATTCTTAAGCAAGAATTTCTTTCACTATTCCATGCCATGTAAAAAAAAAAATCATGGTCAGCAGAACTAAAGCCAGCTCAAAAACCTGCTTGCTATGATTCAATTTTCTCTTCCATTTAGAGAGTCTTTTGTTCAAAACAAACGTGTATACTTTACTAACAAT
Source organism: Conus ventricosus (assembly GCA_018398815.1). NCBI lineage: Eukaryota > Metazoa > Mollusca > Gastropoda > Neogastropoda > Conidae > Conus > Conus ventricosus. The sequence continues at coordinate 50,851,341 of CM031601.1, forward strand.
ACACACACACACACACACACACACACACACACACACACACACACACACACACACACACACACAGACGTAGATGCCGACAAAGGCATAGAAAGATATACATATATCTATACACAGATTCATGTGCGCGCACACACACACACACACACACACACACACACACACACACACACACACACCACACACATCCACCTACACACTTACAGACTCTCTCTACCTCCCATCTCTCTCTCTCTCTCTACCTCCCATCTCTCTCTCTCTTCTCCCTCACACACACACACACACACACACACACACACACACACACACACACACACACACACACACACAAATACTCCCCCCCCCACACACACTCACACCTACTATCTCTCACTCTTTCTCTCATTCTCTCTCTTTCTATCTCTCTCTTTCTCTCTCTCTCTCTCTCTCTCTCTCTCTCTCTCACACACACTTACACACACAACACACACACACACACACACACACACACACACGCACGCACGCACGCACGCACGCACGCACACACACACACACTCACACTTGACAGTAAAGTCTCTAAAAAAAAAAAGGGAAGGTGGCTAGAAGAGACAACCAACTAGCTGAAATGGTCCCGAGATGCTATGATCATAACCCTCAGACACATTTAGCTGAAAAAGATGACATGTGGGAGGAGAACTGAAAAAAAAAACCCAAAACAACAAAAAACAATTTCTACCATTTTGCACAGAAGACCCTACTTAAAGATCCAGTCTGCAACAATCAAGATAAGCCACTTGGGTCACGTTGAGACCTGTTCATCACCATTGTAAAGGGGAGGCAGAAGAAGTGGAACAGGTACGTTTAAAGCACAGCCGACCCGACAAGAATTAAAAAAATCCCACGGAACACAGTACAGAGAGGGGGTGTGCGATTGTGTGTGTGTGTGTGTGTTTGTGTGCGAGATTGTGTGTGTGTATGAGAGTATATATATATATATTTTATATATATATATATATATATATATATATGTATATATATATATATATATATATATATATATATACAACAAACTAATAAAGTCCAGGATAAGTACCGAGCACCGTTCCAGCAACTTACAGAGCAGCTTGTGTTGCAATGACTGCAAGAAATATTGAATTATAAACAAAGCTTGCTCTTATGTCTTAGATTGAAGAAATGGGGGGAGATACGCATTCATATCTGCAGTGGTAGATGATTCTGCCTAACTAACAGTATGTGCATGAGTGGGTGAAGGGGGAAAAATAAAATAAATGCTTCTCAAAATGAGCCTTCAGCAAGCTTATATTCTCCAAGAGGAGACATCGTCCCATAGGAAGGGAAACTCACCAACATATAACTCCTGGTCAGAAAGTGGTAATTTGACTCCTCTGCCTTTTCATTTTTAAGAAGAATGCAATCCCAAAAAAGGGTGGTGTGCAATACGTAGTAGTTTTTTGAGTTTTCAAAAACCAAACCAAAGGGTTTCCCATCTAAGAACAAAAAAAAATCATGAAAGAGCAAACAAGCTACATTTTTTGTGAGAAAGCTTTTTTTAAATCAAATTTTTTGCAGTCATTGAAACACCTACGCTCTGAAATTTGCTGGAACGGGCTCGGTACTTACCTTGGAAAATTATTATTTTGTTGTATTTAGTCCCTTGCGGATTCTTCCCAAAAAGGGCCCCTCGCATTTGTTTTAAAAGGGGATTCTTTTTAATTTTCTATTTTTCCCAAAGAAAATGTACTTGTTTTGTTTTTTATGATTTTTTTTTGTTTCTTAGAGGGCACCTTTGGTTGGTTTTTGAAAACTAAACAAACTACTACGGTATTGCCACCGCCTTTTTGGGATTGCTTTTCTTAAACTAAAAAGGCAAGGATCAATTCCCCACTTTCGACCAGGAGTTAAGGGTAGTGATTTCCCTCCCTAGGGGAATGTCTCCCATTTTGGAAAAAAAAAGCTTGCTGAGGCCATTTGAGAACATTTTTTTTTTTTTTTTCCCCCCTTCCCCCCCCATGCACAACGTTATTTTAGGCAGAAATCTACCACTGCAGATTGAATGCGTATCCCCCCCTATTTCTTAAATAAAAGACAAAGAGAATTTTGTTAAATTCAATATTTCTTGCTCATTGAAACCCAAGCTGCTTTGAAAGTTCGGGAAAACGGTGCTGGGTATTTACCCTTGGGGAATTTATTATTTTTGTTGTATTTTAGCCCCTTGCGAATTCTTTCCCAAAACTGGCCCCAGCATTGTGTTTAAGAGGATATCTTTTTGTATTTTCTCTTTTCAAAAAAATGTACTTTTTTTTCTTTTCGGATTTTCTTTTGCTTTTTAAGGGCATTTGGGTTGTTTTTTTGAAAACTAAAACAAAATACTACGGTTTACAACAGCCTTTCTGGGATTGCATTCTTTTTTAAAAAATGAAAAGGCAGAGGAGTCTAATTACCCTTTCTGACCAGGAGTTAATATTTATTGAGTTTCCCTCCCAATGGGAGAATTCCCCCCCTTGGGAATATAAGCTTGCTGAAGGCCATTTTGAGAAGTTTTATTTTTTTTTTTCCCCCCTTTCAACCCACTCTGAATATGTAGTTAGGCAAACATCTACCACGCAATATAAATGGTATCTCCCCCTATTTCTTAAATTAAGACGAAAGAGAAAGCTTTTTTTAAAATTAAATTTTTCTTGCAGTCATTGCAACCCAGCTGCTCTGTAAGTTGCGGGGAATGGTGTCGGTCATCCGGGAATTTTATTAGTTTTTTGTATTTTTAGCCCCTTGCGGATTCTTCCAAGAACGGGCCCCAGCATTGTGTTTTTAAGGGATACTTTTTAAAATTTTCTACTTTTCACAGAAAATGTAGCTTTTTTTTGCTCTTTCATGATTTTCTTTTGTTTCTTAGATGGCACCTTTGGTTGGGTTTTTTAAAAAACTAAACAAACATATACGGTATTGCACACCACCTTTTGGGGATTGCATTCTTTTTAAAAACTGAAAAGGGAGGGTCAAAGTACCACTTTCTGCCCAGGAGTTTATGTTGTGATTTCCCCCCCCTATGGAGGAGTTCCCCCTTGGGAAAATATAGCTTGCAAAGGTCATTTGAGAAGTTTATTTTATTTTTTCCCCCTCACCCACTCAGCACATACTGTTTTTTTAGGCAGAATCATCTACTACTGCCTATGAAGCGTATCTCCCCCCCCCCCATTTTTTCAATCTAAAACTTGAGCAAGCTTTTTTATAATCAATATATATATAAAAAATATATATATATTATATATATATTTTTATAAATTTTATATATATATATAAAATTTTAAAATAAGTGTGGTGTGTGTGTGCCTCAAACCCATCCCATCTCACGGTCGGAGCGCTATATAATTTTATTTTTTTTCTATCATACACAACACAACAAAACATAAAGCATACATACATTCGCTGCATGCTACATACTTTCATACATACAAAAATACTACATACATACTAATCAAAGCAGACTAAACACGCCCACGTGGGTATTTTGGAAACCTATTGCCCTTTGCCACCGTATACATTCCACACAGATCCCATATCGCGTGGTAGCTCACCCCACCCCATCCCATCCCAAAATCCCCCCCCCTCCCCCTTTCCCCCTCCCCCCCCCCCCCCCCCCCCCCCCCCCCCCCCCCCCCCCCCCCCCCGGTTTTTGACCGTCCTCGCCCTTTTCCCCGTTCCCCCGGAAAAACCCACACAAAACATCATAAATCAGCCGCTCCGAGACTGTGCCTGTCTGGTGCCTTTTAGGGGAGGGGGGGAGGTGGGGGTGGGGGGGGGGGGACGACACCAGGGATTTGTCATTGAAACAAAATCAGCTCTAACGCAAGAAGCTTTGTGTGGGGCGACTAAGGGAAGGGGGGTGGGGGGGGGGGGGGCGTCACGGAATTTCAATTCTTGGCCATGATTTTCTGATGTCCCGTGGGGAGGGGGCATTGGGGGCGGGGGGGGGGTGGGGTGGGGGGGGGGTGGGGGGTGTGTTTATAAGGGGGTGATGTGTGAGGGTAGGTGGTGTGTGTGTGTGGTGTGTCTGTCCCACCACAGCACGCAATTCGATGGAAACATTTCTCTCTCTCTCCCCCTTTTCTCTCCCTTTCCCCTCCTCCCCCTCTCCTCCCCTCTCTCTCTTCTCCCCTTTTACACAACAACCACAACACCCACACACCACACACACACACCACACACACCCAACATACTTACAAAAACCCCGTACGCACCACCACACAACACGAGCGCACGCAATGACGAGCAAATGCACAGGAAAAACCCGTCGCCCCTCGACCAATAATCCACCCCAAAAACTACGACACCTTCATTAAAGTACCCATGGAATCGGAACACCTGGCTCCCCTGAGTGGCAAACCAAAAAACTTTAAGCACTGAGAGAGAGAGGAAAGGAGAGAGAGAGAGGAGAGAGAGGAGAGATTTTTAGCTAGTATGAAGATGCAGAAAGAGAGGGCACACAACAAAAATAAAGGATAGGTTGACAAGCAAAATATTATATAATATTAATATAAAAAAATTAAATATATATATATATATTTTATTTAAAATTTTATATAATTTTATATATTTTTAAAATCAAGTTAAAAAACCCGATATATATAATATATAAATATATATATATATATATATATATATATATTATATAATATATATATATATAGATAGATAGATAAAATAGATAGATAGATAGATATGAGACAGCAGATCAGCGGAAAAATATGACAAGAGAGAGAGAAGAGAGAGAGAGAGAGAGAGATAGAGAGAGAGAGAGAGAGAGAGGGAGAGAGAGAGACAGACAGACAGAGACAGATACAGAGAAACAGACAAACAGACAGACAGAGTCAGGGAAACAACCAGCCAGCCAGACAGAGAGAAGAAGAAGAAGAAGAAGAAGAAGGAAGAGGAGAGAGGAGGAGGAGGAGGAGGAGGAGGAGGAGGAGGAGGAGGAGGAGAGAAGGAGAAGGAAAAGGAGGAGGACAGAGAGAGAGAGAGAGCGAGAGAGAGAGAGCGAGAGAGGAGAGAGGGGGGAGAGAGAGAGAGAGAGATGGTGGATGGGGAGAAGGAGGAGAGAGCGTGAGTTGAGAGAGAGAGAGAGAGAGAGAGAGAGAGAGAGAGAGAGAGAGAGAGAGAGAGAGAGAGAGAGAGAAACAAACATACATACAGACAGACAGACAGAGACAGAGACAGAGAGAGGGAGAAAGAGAAAAGCGAAAAGAAGGAGACCACACGACAAACACAGAGAGAGAGAGAGAGAGAGAGAGAGAGAGAGAGAGAGAGGAGAGAGAGAGAGAGAGAGAGAGAGCGAGACAGAGAGAGAGAGAGAGAGAGAGAGAGAGAGAGAGAGAGAGAGAGAGAGAGAGCGAGACAGAGAGACACTTGACACTTTGATATTTTATTGTCATTACCCACAAAAAGGTCTTTTGACAAGGGGGTAACAGGACAATAACCTTTTCCTCCTTCTTCCATCATGAGCAGATATTACAGATAAATCCAGTGTAAATCAACACAAAAGCTTACAAAACATAAAAGACGACCGGTTCCTGGATATCATGGTGCATACTAGTACCGTAACAATATTAGAAAAAACAAACAAACAAATAATCAAAATTGTAAGATTGTGGACTAACTCGACCACCCACTCAAACAAAAGAAAATAATGTTACATCTCTTTTTTTTCACTTTCATGTGATGAACGGAATTGTTTATTCATATTTCTCTTAAAACACATCATTACGATTGTGACTGTCCTTCGTCTGTCTAATTTTCTGTGCTTCTGCAATAAATTTTGCAACCGATTTAATTATAAGTTTCGTCATCAGATGATAACACAAAACAAACATCTTGTCTATTGGCTACGTCTAGCTGGGAAAACGAGCATTTTGCCCGCACTTCGTTGTACGCAGTACAGTGAAATAGAAAGTGTTCTTCATCTTCAGTTATATATCCACATGCAGACAAGGTGTTTCTGTAGATGCTCCACATTGAAACCATCTTTGTTTGAATTGAACCCTAACGTTCTTAACCTGAATCTTGCATAATTTATTCTGTGCCATTTATCTGTTATGACATTAAGAAACTTTTCTGAATGAAACACGTTTTTTAAATGAGAAGAACCATCGATACTTTTCTTTACATTCCATATCTGAATGCCAGTTCTGTTTAAAAGAACAAATAAGTCTATCTTTGAACTCTGCCATAAACTGTTGCTCATTTTCTACTCCCTGGGTCATCCATACGATTCCAAAACCCTGCTCTGAAAGAACTTTCTTTACTTTATAAGCCCAGTTTTCCTTACCTCTCTCCATTTGTAAAAGCATCATATCATAGGCCTGTCTGCTCAAACGTGACTGTGGTAGTTTCAAAATTTTTAACCAGTACTTTATACATTTAAAAAATGTTGTTATATACAAAGGGTATCTGCCCATTTCTCCATATAAAACGGTGTTGGATGAATGGATTGGCACTTGAAAGAAACGTTTCATAGCATACGTGTGCACCTTTTCCACTTGTGGAATCTCACTTAAGCCCCAAATTTCAGCTGCATAGGTAAGTAGAGGTTTTATCTGTGCATCAAACATTTTCCAGAATATTTCACAATCAATACAATTCAGCTTTCTCAAAGA
>CM031601.1:50872987-50875487 GCA_018398815.1 Conus ventricosus
TCATCATTACTTTTTTGTCTTATTAGTGTCACTATAACTTATATTTTCATCACATAATTAATTATCTTAATTTATAACAAAAGAAAGAATTCGACGTTATGCAGTTCAACCCATAGGGTAGGTTTAATATCAAGGCATGATATGGCAGTACTGAGAGACAAATGTACGCAGGCGACTGCGAAAACATAAACTCTGTTTATCTCCCTTCCCCCTAGACCTTTTCTCCTTTCATTATCCACATGTTCATCACTTGTATTTATTTCTCTACCCTCTTCCGGGTTCATCACAGACCGTGGTTTTGTTTTCCATTGTTTGCAATTTGTAATTCTCTCCCTTTTTGCTCTTGACATTGCTTTCGCTCAAATGGGACTGATCGATGACCAAAGAGCATTTCAATGAGCTCCACGCATCAATTTTTCATTGTTCCCAAAACCAAAACGAACAGAAGGTTGTCGCCTTCCTGCAGTCACAACAATAATATAAATGATGATTGAGTTGCGAACAGCTGTGTCTACAGCCACAGCCCATTTCATTCCAGCAATTCAAGAACAAGGCACAAATAGGGTAAATTGCGAAATGGTTTTTGAAACAAAAACAACAACAAACAAACAAACAAAACCCAATGTGATTAATACAGGACATAAAATTAGGGTCTAGTTCCAAATGGGAAAAAAGTCATGGTGAACCATTAAAGCAGAGAGAGAGAGAGAGAGAGAGAGAGAGAGAGAGAGAGAGAGAGAGAGAAGAGAGAGAGAGAGAGAGAGAGAGAGAGAGAGAGAGAAAGAGAAACGGATAAATCAATGGATCTTGACTGACAGATAGATAAATAAGTGGATCAATAGCCAGGTACGTAGCAGGTAGGTAGGTAGATAGCTATATAGATAGACAGACAGACAGACATATGGATAATAGGTAGATGGATAGATAGATAGATAGATAGATAGATAGATGAACATCTATGTTGATAAATAGACAGACAGACAGAAAATAGACAGACAGACTGACAGCTAAACAGACACACAGATAGACAGCCAGCCATATAGAGATAGACAGATAGATACATAGATAGATAGACCGATACAGAGAAAGACAGACTGATAGACAAATAGCCTAGGTAGGTAGAAAAAAAAGAAGATTATAACAGGCTTCACAGAGCAACTGCACCATGCATCTGATAATGCTTTTTACTCCCCCCCCCCTCCCCTCAGAACACCAATAAACATGCCAGGAAAGGTTAACAGACGTGCTGCAAACCACGTAAGTGAGTGAGAGTGCAATTCATTCTTGTTCAGAATACGGCTGTTGTCAACTGTATTAAAGGGAAGCAACTTTGAAGCACAGACGCGAACTCCCGTTCTTCCGAGCGACATTCTTACTGCACTGCCTGCAATTTAGAGAGCACGATTCGGTCCAGTCTGTGATGGTTGTTTTATGAAGCATTCTGTCAAATATGCACGCGCGCGCGCGCGCGCGCGCGCACGCACACCCACCCACCCACCCACACATGATGGTGTGTGTGAAGGGAGGGATGGAGTGTATTGGAGGATAAGAGAGAGAGAGAGAGAGAGAGAGAGAGAGAGAGAGAGAGAGAGAGAGAGAGAGAGAGAGAGAGAGAGAGAGAGAGAGAGAGAGAGAGAGAGGAACAAAAGTAACACAAGCATTTACCGACAAAACGAAACAAAGTTAGCCATGATGCACACAAGACGAAGGAAACGATTGAGAACTGCAAACAGATACCAAAAAAAAAGAAAAGATAAGTAACAAAATTATTTGCAAAGAAAAGGCGAACAAAAGTAAAAACAAAAAGTAGAAAGATTCAGTACATGGATACCTTGATAGACAGACTGGCGTATAGCTTGCAAACAAGATAGATATAGAAAGATGGAGAGAGAGAGAGTGAGAGAGAGAGAGAGAGAGAGGAGAGAGGCTTAGTAGATAGATAGATATATGGATAGATCGATACTTAGATAAATACTTAAATAGATAGACAAACAGACAGACCGACAGACATAAACAGATAGTTAGAAAGGAAGGAAAAAAGAAAGAAAGATAGACAGATAAACAGACAGACAGACAGACAGACAGACACTCAGACAGACAGACAGACAGATAGATAGATAGATAGATAGATAGATAGATAGATAGAGAGAGAGAGAGAGAGAGAGAGAGAGATAGATAGCTAGATAGATAGATAGATAGATAGATAGATAGATAGATAGACAGACAGACAGACAGATAGATAGATAGATAGATAGATAGATAGATAGATAGATAGATAGATAGATAGACAGACAGATAGATAGATAGACAGATAGACAGACAGATAGATAGATGTACAGAGACATAAACAGACAGATGGATTGATAGGTCATATACTTCAAATTTCATCGGGTCAGGTTGATTCAAAAGAAAAAAAGAATATCACCTTCCATGAAGTGAACAACATGAAATCTACTTACTAGCCGGCCACCCGGAAGAGCCCGCATCTCTGCTATGCTCG
>CM031601.1:50880487-50899820 GCA_018398815.1 Conus ventricosus
AAAATCCTGGGCTGAATTTGATTTAAATCTTGTGAGGCTTGTGATATCTTCTTAGTCCTCTTTCACGGGACATGAAAATTCAAGATATTCTAGTTTCTGATCCAAACGAACAATCTTGAAAAAAATTGTTGCAATTCTGCTTAAAGAATGCTGTAAAGTCATCTTCACATCAAATTTTTGAAATAAGATTTTCTATCCTTCCCTCCTCAGTGTACGTCACGTATTGCTAAAAGACCTTCATTTATTCCTGGAAATGTGCAATATAAGCACTCATTCATCATCATCATCATCATCATCATCATCATCATTCTTCTTCTTCTTCTTCTTCTTCTTCTTCTTCTTCTTCTTCTTCTTCTTCTTCTTCTTCTTCTTCTTTTTCTTCTTTTTCTTAATTTTCTTCTTCTTCTTCTTCTTCTTCTTCTTCTTCTTCTTCTTCTTCTTAACATTATTGCTGTCGTCGTTGTTGCTGCAGTCGTTCTCCCCTCCTCCTCCTCATTCTACTTCTACCTTTCCTCATTCATGCCTATTCAGTTTTTTTGTTTAGATGAAGCCCTGCGTCTAGTTGCCTCTTACCTTTGGTGAAGTGTATGGACTAGTTTGCGCGCATTAAGTATGAATCCGAAACTCCTCCTCCTCCTCCTCCTCTTTTTCATCTCATCATCATCATCATCATCATCATCATCATCATCATCATCATCATCTCATCATCATCGTCATCGTCATTCATCATCATCATTATCATCGTTGTTGTTGTTTCTGTTGTTGTTACGACTGAGCAGAATCAAACCTCTCTCTCTCTCTCTCTCTCTCTCTCTCTCTCTCTCTCTCTCTCTCTCTCTCTCTCTCTCTCTCTCTCTCTCTGTGTGTGTGTGTGTGTGTGTGTGTGTGTGTGTGTGTGTGTGTGTGTGTGTGTGTGTGTGTGTGTGTGTGTATATATATATATATGTGTGTGTGTGTGTGTGTGTGTGTGTGTGTGTGTGTGTGTGTGTGTGTGTGTGTGTGTGTGTGTGTGTGTGTGTGTGTGTGTGTGTGTGTGTGTGTTCAATATACTTCAGTGAGCTGGACGCTGAATGAAGAAAATGGGCAATAGTTTTGGTTCTAAACTCTCGTTGAATGGATCTGGACAGAGAGAAGGTCGATTTTGCTAACTTGCTGAACATCTTTAATTACAGTAGAAGATTCACCAATCAATGAATATTCAATGACTACCGCAACATTCCTAAAACAAGATCGTATCCTCTCATACACTTTTGATTTCAGTTCTCTCTTCTAAAATCATCTCTCACTCATTCTCTCAGTTACTTACAGATAATCAAATCGAAAGTTCCAGAGGCACCTCGTATTTTAGTCAATCGTCCAGAATGTCCGGGAATTATGACATAGCACGGTCAATCAAAATGCACGGAACCTTCTAGGCTGAGAACTATCACACGATGTACACAATCCAAATGTAGACCTGAATCGGCCGTTGATAATGATATGTGAAACAGACTTGACTACAACAATAAGACTTCACTACTACAACTACTACTACAACTACTACTACTACTACTACTACTACTACTGTTGCTGCTGCTATAACCACCACCACTACTACTACTACGACTACTACTACCGCTGCTGCAACTACTACTACCACTACTACTACCACTACCATTACTACTGCTACTGTTACTGCTACTACTACTACTACCGCTGCTGCTACTACTACTACCACTACTACTACCACTACCATTGCTACTGCTACTGTTACTGCTACTACTTCTACTATCACTACTACTACTACTGCTGCTGCTGCTACTTCTACAATCATCATCATAGTCATTATGAACATCATCAATAGGCGCTGAAATTGAAAAAAAAAAAAAACCCAGCCTGCTCCATAAGACACAATCGAACCAAATATACAGGTCCCCATATTCTGTAATTGATACGTAAAGCGCGTTCTGCTTTCTCTCTCTCTCTCTCTCTCTCTCTCTCTCTCTCTCTCTCTCTCTCTCTCTCTCTCTCTCTCTCTCTCTCTCTCTCTCTCTCTCTCTCTCTGCAGTCTGCATTCCAAAGACTGGTGTTGGTTACACTAATCCACGGTTTCCATCTGATCTCCACAAAATGTGGCATGGTGACTTCTAAGCATACTGGACGAACTCAGGGCGAATCACATTTCTGACAGAAACTCGTGTTAGTGGCATTTTCATGAGAATATCCGGCAAGGCGAAATAACGATGGGTTCCGACGCTTAAACACGCCTGGCCGGTGGCGTTCAGACAGCAACAGGTTTCTTTTCTGCCGGAACAGCTTGGTTGGGAGAACGTTAGACTGAAGATCGAAAAGGTCCTGGCTTGGTCCATGGTTCAGACTCTTTGCCCCCTGTCTGTCTCATGGCTTGGTCCATGGTTCAGACACTCTTTGCCCCCTGTCTCATGGCTTGGTCCATGGTTCAGACACTCTTTGCCCCCCTGTCTGTCTCATGGCTTGGTCCATGGTTCAGACACTCTTTGCCCCCTGTCTGTCTCATGGCTTGGTCCATGGTTCAGACACTCTTTGCCCCCTGTCTGTCTCATGGCTTGGTCCATGGTTCAGACACTCTTTGCCCCCCTGTCTGTCTCATGGCTTGGTCCATGGTTCAGACACTCTTTGCCCCCTGTCTGTCTCATGGCTTGGTCCATGGTTCAGACACTCTTTGCCCCCCTGTCTGTCTCATGGCTTGGTCCATGGTTCAGACACTCTTTGCCCCTGTCTGTCTCATGGCTTGGTCCCGGGCTCAGACACTCTTTGCCCCCTGTCTGTCTCATGGCTTGGTCCATGGTTCAGACACTCTTTGCCCCCTGTCTGTCTCATGGCTTGGTCCATGGTTCGGCCACTCTTTGCCCCTGTCTGTCTCATGACTTGGTCCATGGTTCAGACACTCTTTGCCCCCGTCTGTCTCATGGCTTGGTCCATGGTTCAGACACTCTTTGCCCCCCTGTCTGTATCATGCTTGGTCATGGTTCAGACACTCTTTGCCCCCTGTCTGTCTCATGCTTGGTCCGTGGTTCAGACACTCTTTTGCCCCCCTGTCTGTCTCATGCTTGGTCCATGGTTTCAGACTCTAGGAGAACAAGGGAAAGGGGCATTTGGGCCCCACTTCCGCCCTCACTCAGTTCGGCGAAAGTAACCCGTATGCCCTTTTCCTGTTTCTCTGACAGTAAGACTTCAAACTACACACACATGCAAAACACCAAAAAGCACCCCACTCACACACACACAAACACACACAGGCACACTAACACACACACCACCACACACACAACTCTTTCTCTTTCCTCTTCAATTTAATGTCATAAAATCCGCACACATTGTTCGGGACTAATTTCCAACTCAAACTTTGTACATAGACAGGCGGACACGGGGCTGAAACCCGATCAATTATTTACGGGGCTCGCGGGCAGTTTGCACCTAGCCTGTGCTGTGTAAACGAAGCACAATCGGCTGGTTACACACATTGCATCAGAAATTTCGAGGATTGCAGTCGACAAAACCAAGATCGGGCTGTCACGCGACACAACTGGGGCTGTCATTGATTGTTTGTTTGAGCCACCATCAAGAAGGCTGTGTGTTTGTCTGCGCTCTGTTGTGACCACTGTGTTTTAATTGTGTTATTTTTAAATGGCACCCCTTTCTAAAACGTTACTGAAAGAACCGGTTTGTTTATTCGAGGCATTGAAGTTTTACTTTAACTGCATGTTAGAGTATTCGTTGAAAGAATTAGTTGAGTCAGTCAGTGAAGGCATGCTAACTATTCACATGTCTCCCGCACAGCGGGCGTGTGCTAACCGTTCCTCGCTATACTGCGAGAGCCGCCTTTTCTCTGTTCTTCATTGCGCTTAACTGAGTAGGTGTCTTGAAGGTAGGCGAAGCATGTTGTGAAAACCGGAGAGACTATCTAAAAGTTTGTTGGTTCAAGGAATATGAAACAAGATGTAGCCAGTTTTAATAGTGTTTGAATATTGATGAGAGGGCTCCTTATCCTAATAAATGGCGCTGCGTTTGACAAGTCGGCCGAAAAGCAAAACAAACCATCACGCGATTGATTGTTGGTGGGGCCTGGGATTGAAGACGCTAAAAGCCATGTTAAAAAACATGGCGTTCATTTCTTAAGGGGACGTATGCTAATAAACTTATATTTGAATCTTTTTGCTGTTCCTCCCAAGTAAAAATGTTCTCTGTTTGTATTAGAATTGATTGATTGCTTAACTACAGATTCAGTGTTATGTGGCAAGCTGATCTGTGTATTAGATGTGTATACTTTTCTACTTTTTTAATTCTAAACTAGTTCATCTGCCTTCAAGTGTGCCCTTATGCAACGAATGGCGATTTCGAATGTTTCGGCAAACAAACTTGATAGGGTTAGGCAGACCTTAGTACATCTCCAGTATGGTGCGGAAGGAGTGTGTGGGCTATGCACTAATCTTCATATAAATGCTTCAAATATACAATGACGGTTGTACTAACAAACTACAAAACTATGTGAAACAGATAGGACTGACACTGAGGCCGAAACCTCCGCTTAATTTACGGGCTAGCGACGACGCGCGACCTCGTTACACAGCGCACGGCAAGCGACCAAAAAATCAATAAAGCGGGAGACTGGGTTCGCCAGAGTGGGGGTGGGGGGGGTGGGGGGGGTGGTGTATTCATTTCAGGTTGACAGCGCGCCTGGTGTCGGTAGCAAATGTCTAGACTGTTAGTGTCTCTCCACTTTTGAGGCCGCCCACGTTAGCAAGACTGGGTTGTATTGTCATTGAAGGGTGTGGGTGTAGTGTGAAGATTCAGTGACAGGTGTCACCTTGTAGTTCAGAAAACTTCTCCCTTGTGGAGTTTGTGAAACAACGGCAAGAGACGAACGGAACACGACTCGGGCCGGAGATTCGGTAGTTAGTGAAACCCGCACGCTGTTAGGCTTGTATACGGCAGCCATCTTGCTGCTCTGACGTGGTTCTAATTATAGTAACGAACATGCATGATCGGCAGCATCTTGCTGCTCTGACTTGGATTCTAAATATAGTAACGAACATGATGATCGTGCCATTTGCTGCTCTCGACGTGGTTTTAAATATAGTAACGAACATGCATGACGGTAGCCATCATGCTGCTCTGACGTTGGTTCTAAATATAGTAACGAACATGCATGTTCGGCTAGCCATATTGCAAACATACCAATCTTGCTGCTCTGCGGCATTTTACCTTCACTTTCCCACAAAGCACTGTCCTGTCTATTGTTTGTGTGTGTGGTGTGTGTGTTTGTTTGTTTGTTTGTGTTTGTGTGTTTTGCCCTGCCCCACGCATGCCACCCCACCCCACGCACGCACGTCTTACCCTACCCACCCAACTCCACCCCACCACCCCCCACCCCAACCCACCCCCACCCCCGCATGCACCACCTTAAGTCACTTTTTAAGTTCTTAAACTTAAGGCATCCTCAAGTTATCCAATGTTTTTACTCAGTTTTCACAATGTCATCCTCAAGTCATTACAGGAGTCTTACCAGTTATCCTCAGTTACTTCTCAAGTTACGTCTAAGTTTTTATTCAGTTGTCCTCAGTATCCTCAGTTCTTACCAAGTTAACCTAAGATCTAACTAGTCATCTTCCCCCCCCCCCTCCCATTTAAGTACAAACCAAGTTCTTTTTAAGTTATCTTATAATTATCAAAAAATACAATTATGTTTTTATCTTAAATAGTAGATGTCAATATGTACACACACGCCTCAAAAAACGCGTCATCGTTGAGGATGTCTTGTCAGAGTTCCTCTGCATAGCTTTTAAGGAAGGTTTAAATCCGAAGCAACCGATTGATTACAATTCGGGTCTATGGATATGTCTCTTTTATAGACTCCATGTCTTTATTTATTGACTTTATCATTTTATAATACGCCATGATTTATTTTTATTATAAAATTTACATTTATTGCCATTATAAAGGATCAAAATGATCTTTTGTTGTTGACGTTATTGGCGTGCAGTTGTCTTTTTCTGTATTTAACGGTTCAGGTTGTTTTTTATACTTCCTTTTGTTTTTGTTGCATTGGTTAATATTTATAACCATAATAACTGCCCCCAGCTGCAGCAAGGGCGCCAAAAATGGAACAGTTTTAAGTTTCAATATTCCATGGAAGACTTTGGCGGCCCTGAATCACATGGAGTTTTTATATGCTGCATTGAATCAACTTGTTCTGGCGGCGTTGGCGGTGTTCATGTTTTCATGATGAGTCATATTCTGTAACGTTAATTTTTTTTGTCTGTTCTACTCTGCTAATTTTTTTTCCTGTTCAACACGCCCAGGATTTTTAATGGTCTCCACCTGATTCAGCGTTTTCTGCTGAATTTTTCTGGGCCTTGGTTACTTTCTCACCTGATTCAGTGTTTCTGGGTTCTGCTGATTTTCCGCTCGTCATTTTGAAGGAAACAAAATCTATATGATTAAAAAGTTATGAATCCATGATTACTGGCGACATTAATGTTCCAATCTATAGTATAAATCACACCCTAGAGGACTCTAATGACTTTGTTAAAACTGGATCTTGCGTTAATCATACGTTAAAAGATCTTGTTCAAATCAATGGGAGCAAATCTACTGACTAGTTTAGTGTACAAACTAAGAACCGTTTGCCACACTTTTACACCATTCTAGACCCAGCTGCGCTTCATACCTGTTATGATACTTTAAAATGTCTTGCGGCGACATCTGTTGAATCTGTTCTATGCTGAATTTCAGTTCCAATGGAACGTTTTGTTTTTCCACAATGCTGCAAAGAATACAGCCTTTCCTTTTTGGGCATAATAGCTTGTTCATCAACTTGGTCATTCATAAGTTCAGGCAGGTTTAGGCGCCTTGTAGCTGTAGTAGGATCATCACTGTGCATGTTTTTTAATAATTATAATTATTTTAATATAAAAATGAGCACCGAAAAAACTGTTGAACCTTGTATACCATTCTGCTGTTTTTGGAGGGCCTAAGTGTAGGATACTCAATGCTTGTAAAAAGCTTGTTAGAATTAACCAGCAGATCTTGCAAACTAGACTTTGAGGATTCAGCAAAGCTGATTGCTATCATTGCAGCTTCGGTTTGACACGATAAAAGATTTATAGTTAAGCAAGGAATAATTCCAGGACAATATAATATGTAAGAAAAAAAATACATTATAAAAAAATGGCTTCACTCGCAATAATGATAGGCGGCGCTGTGGTGATGAATGCGCTTGCTTTTAGCGGCAGTAATTTGCATTTAGTATAAACTGGGGAATGACAGCGAGGAGAAAAAGAATAACAAAGCTTATGGAGCAACTAGCAGCTGCACAGACGCCTATGAAAGGCAGACAGAAGGACTTGAGCAGTTAGATTTTTTTAATGACACACTGAAGCGAAAGGACAGGAGGCATGAGCTTACACATTTAAAAATGTTGATCAAGCAATTAAACAATATTATCTAGTAACAGGCAAACGGTCCAGACATTGCCCCACAAAATTCAGTGACTTTTATCAACCATCAGAAAAACAAAAGATGCAAGGAAATCGCGTTTATTGTCGTTGGTATGGACCGTTGTGTATTTTTGTTTGCCTACATAATTTGGCTGAGTAAAAATGACAAATCTATTATTCGCCAATAAGGTTATTGGAAGGAAGGTATCACAGCCCCCCCAAAAAATTACAAAAAGCTAAGCAGCGGAGGTTTGTCAGTGAACAAACAGCAAAGGGAATGGTTATTAAACAAGCGAATTTGGCAAAATTTATTGACCTGCCCCCCTAGAGAATAAAGAGACGCACTTTGTTTGAATACAATACCGAACGACAACCAACAAATGGACCTTTATATTTACCTCTTATACGCTTAGACGAAATAGATTTAAGTACGCACTTAAAGTCATTGACATGGCTTCAAGATACAAAGATGCGGTGCCATTAACACAAAAGAGTTCTTCTTGCTGTTTGCTGTCGCTATACAAACTGACTTTACAAACGAGGGCCCACTAAACTGATCCTCGCATGATTCAAGTTGATGATGGAAAAGAATTAAAGGCCAAGTGATCAATTATTGTTAAAAACATAGAGTTACCATTAGAAGAGGCATTCCAGGAGTTCACAGATCACAGGCTTTGTTGAAAACTTTAACAAACAGTTAGCTGAAAGACTTTTCTCCTTACAGTATCACAGAGAGCTGATTGACAATTCTCGCAACACAGAATGGGTTAGAAGACTGCCCTCAGTTTTGCGCGCAATGAATAATGAAGAATTTAAAGGGCTAAAACCAGTACAAGCAATCAAAAGAAAAACAATAACTGTTGCTGAAGACTCAGTACACCAGCAAACTATTACCGTTTGGGTTGAAAGTAAGGTACCTTTATTTACCGGGAGAAGCAGAAGGGACACTCGCATCAGGGCAACAGATCCAGTTTGGAGTGTTGATCCATATGAAATAAAAAGAATTGTAAAAATGAATCCGCCCGTGTATTATTTACGAGAAACTGACACAACAAAACAACCAGCTCCTCAAAGATCTTTTGTGAAAGAAGAACTGCAGATAATTCCGCCAGACACAGTTCCGCTTTAATTAATTTACGGTTCTCCAGTGCCCGATTGCATATGAAAACTCTGGATTAACAAACACCCGTTTTGTGTTTGTTCTATCTAATGACTTCTTTGTTACAACAGTTGTGTTGATCTCATGTAGATTAGATCGTAGTTTTACGTTGTCATGATGAAAAGTCTTATTGCCAAACAATGCTTCTTTGTAGTTGTCATGTGATATGTTTGACTGCACAACACTGCGAGATATTCCCTTTGCTTTCTTAATGATTTTCTCCTGGCTCGAAATACTGTACATTTTTGACCTTAAACCAACAAACTCCTTGATCACCTTTCCAGATAATTCATCCTTCATCTTTCCTAAAACCTTCTTGTTAGTAATTGAATGTAAAGGCGAGTCTTTAGGGTAATCGGACGTGTCATACCATCCTGCATGCTCTTTAGCCACTTCGGTTTCCATGTCTTTATAGATGTCTTCAGTAGGGATATCTATAACAAAACTATCTGTATCTGTGTAAAGTACTCTGGACTCAGGATACGAGGGCTTAAAGTAGTCATAAAGAAATTCTAACATCAAAAGCTTTGATAATTCTAAAACAGTAAACCCAATAAATACAGGTTTGTCTAATTTGACTTTCTTTTTTTTCATCATTATGCCAAAAAGCTGATCATGAAATCTTCTGAAGTCCTGATAATTAGGTTTTGAAGTCAGCTTAATTGCTTCGTTCTCTCTGGTGACTAATCTGACATCTTTGCGCTTGTGCGGATTCTCCATAGTCTTTCCAAAACAGCTGTTGTTCATCAACTTGAAAAAGTCTTTTTCTGAAGCATTGTGGATTTAGTTCTGAGATCAGTGTTCTTCATGATGTATGGTTTCATGAACTGTTCTTGATCGAAAGCAATTATGCGATGAACTGCTGTCAACTTCAACCATGTCTTAAATAAAATTGTAGAAGTCTGTAATGACAGACATAATTTTTTTTGCCGCGAAGATTAGGCACAAGTTTAGGTGGTTCTCTTGGATCCATCTTTAGACTTTCTGCTGCTAATGGATAGTCATTATGCAGGTCATGGAGTTCCTGAGGATATTCTAAGTCAACTTCTAGAATGAAACCACGCTGCTGATCAGGCGTTTAAACTGTTCAACCACTTTAATGCCTTTTGAATATTATTCGTACCTGTGTACATCTTGAAGTTACGTAATGGAAGTGATTGCGCCATTGCCCAACCATACAGATTGTTTGCATCTAAATACATAGATAGTTAGACCTTTTACTTGGATCATAGTCGTCCAAGTATTTGTTGTTTGCTTTACAGTAATGATGCGACGCCATACTAATTCCTCCACGCAATCCGTTTTCAATCATCTGAATCATTGGTAGGTCAGACAATAAATCAATCTGTACTCCAGTAAACTTTAAGAAAGCATCCCAACTCATCCGGGCGCAGAAATGTAATGCGCGGGATCCAAGCTATAATGTTTCATGCAGGTCTTTCTATAATTTTCAAAGATCGTCCGCCAACAAACATATCAGCATCAAGTAGGAATCATGATAGTCTCCATCGTTTTACACTCTAACTTTTGCCACGCATCTTGAGCATGTTGGTAATCGGAGTCGCTGATGTCCTTTCCTCTAAGACTAGAAAAGAACGCGCCTTTAGGGGAAGTGTGTCTTCATCAAACCTTTCCCAACTGTTCATGTACTCATAAGGATAAACGCCCTTTCTAACAGAGTTGGGTCAAAATATTCTTCCGTTATTGGGCAGGACTTTAAGGACATGGCCAGTGACTCTAATGAACCCATCATGTGCTGCATAGAGTCATAAAAAGACATGTTATTTAAAGTGAAACACATGTACTTTTCTGATG
This sequence comes from Conus ventricosus, assembly GCA_018398815.1. NCBI lineage: Eukaryota > Metazoa > Mollusca > Gastropoda > Neogastropoda > Conidae > Conus > Conus ventricosus. Next base: position 50,890,919 of record CM031601.1, read on the forward strand.
ACTGTGCAATGCATGCTACCCTGAAGGCATCGTCCACTGCTTTCATTATAAGGTGGGAGTCATAACCTCGCAAGTTATGAAAGAATACAGGCAGCTTCCATGTCTTAGGATCAAACTTTAGTTGAAGATTGCATTTGTTATGCGCCGCTCCTCTGAACTTCCACTAATGTGATCATGGTCTCTTACTGTGGATTCTCTGCGTCTGATGAGAGCCTAAACCGCAAATCCAACATTGCGTGGCTGAGTCATGCTGTTGTTGGTCTTCAGGCGGGCCATTATGTTTTTCAGTTAAATTCAGATTATTAGAACAGTCATTGCGCACTTGCTGCATGCGCTGTAAAATAGTCTTCTAAGCCGCCTTTGGCCTCTGTTATAATTCTGGTGTGAATGGGCGCCATCCGACTGACAACAATGAAGGCATTTGACAAATCTGATGATTACTCATTAAGACTGTTTTTCGAAGTTTTTGTGCGCTGGCCCTTCATCGGAAAATTGAGTGAGTTCGAAGTCTGCGTAAACAACAATGGAGAAGGTTGCAGTTTTTTCAGTTATTAAAACTACTTTAGATCCCAGGTGGGGGTATTTAGTTCGTATTACCAGTAAAGGGGCCGATACATGTTTCTTATGTTTCGCTGGCGCTTGAATCAGATGGCATTCTTGTTAAAAACATTTTCTGCATGAATTCTTGTTTATTGCCAATTTCTTTGAAGCATGCTGCATTAGTTTTACTTCATTGTTCGAATCAATGTGTAATGAAGGTTAGCCCACGCTGGTGAAGAATCAGTAGTAAGTCACATTGTTTTTGTTCTGGCTCGCCACATCGTTGGACTGTTCTTGGACAACTTAATTGAGCACCAAATTTGTTTCCTTCATCCCATGTGTATACATTAACAGTTATTGGTTTGTTTTGTTCTTCAACCGATCAATTTGGTCTACACTAACAGGAAAGGACACCCACTAAAGTTAAGATCATTGATGTAAAGGGTGATAGTTAGGAAACATCTTCTCTGAGTTTTTTGCGGGCGTGATGCAGCCTTGGCAGAACACACCACATAAAACATTTTGTTGAGTCTGTATTTTTTATGTTTAGAACTGCTCTTTTTGCAACTAATGCTGGAGGTGTGGAATGTTAGCCTTACAACAATCGGCGCATACTTAGCCTGTTTTAATCTTGATCTCTAGACTTCCGCCCTTGACCAACCAGAGCCTCTCTTGTTGGTTCTTCAGCCGCAGCGTCAAACTGTGTAAGCATGATTCGTCTGCCCAACCGGCGTGTTTAGTCGTTATGAGATTGAACAGTATGTTGTTTAGTCGAGGACCCAGACTTTCTAGATTTGCTTCATTATTGTTACATTGTCGATAAACAGCTAATCGTTATACTTTAACTGGCGGGTCTTTAGTTGTTTTACTTGGAACTTGAGAAATAGGCCTGGTACAACGCTTGCCCGCACGTTTGCGGGACAATACTTCTGATCAATATCATCCAGTGCTCTTGGTAACGCTCTCTCTCAAGCCTTTCCTTCAAAAAATTGTTGTGCCCGTCATATATACTTAGCCCTGTTGAGCTTCTTTTCTAACTAAAAATATTTATTTAAATAAAATAAAATAATTAATCAGAATCAAATATCAACGGTCTTTTGGCGCTTGGACTCTAAATTAAAGTATAAACACCCTTCGGTGTTGTTACTGTGAGCTGTTTAGAACAGAGTTTAATGTCTCGTTACTTTTTTATGCATTCCTTTTTTATCTGCTCGGGGTCTGGCTAGTTGAGAAAAACTTGTACCTCGCCTTTCTTTGAAGATCAAACTTTTGTCTTTTGTATAGTCATCAAAATCGGCCTGGTAATCGATTAATATTCTTCATCCGTGATGTTTTTGAAGTCAACAAGCGCTATATTTATTTCAGTTTAATCGTACTAAGTTTAGCCGTTATAGTTGAAACCATAGCTGTGTGGCTTTTGGAGTTTAGTTTGTTTTTATTTTTGGCAAGCCCGCACTTACATCTAATGAACACAGGACGAGCGGTAAAGACAAACCTCACTAGAGGTTAAAGCTGCGGCTGCGCCTATGCCCGTTGCTCAGAGACCCAACCCCCTCGTTCCCTGTGATTAGAGCACTTATAGTCGATTGCTCCAGTATTAACCTAAGTATCAGCATTAAGGCAGCAGAATACCTTCGTTTGGTTTTGCTGTATTTTGAAAGGTGTGACTCTGTACTTGCTGCATTTGTGTAATATTGGTTATCTGAAGGTTTTTATGTTAGGGGTTGCTTCTATCTCTTCTTTTGGCGGCGCTGTAGGCCACATTTGGATAAACCTGAACGACATGCTTTTTATAAAATGAAAAATAATTTAGTATAGTACATCTTTAAATCTGTTTGCTTCAATATTCAGTGCGATATATATTAAAAACAAATGTACATTAAGCGGTTTATCGGCTTCTTTTCTTTTATCAATTTGTAATGTTTATTAGTACTCTCACCCAGTTCTCGCTTACCATGCAACTGATTATCCTTGTTGACCTTAGGTCTATCCAATAAAAACGTATTTTGTTGTTATAATAATCATTTCATGTCCTAAATTGTGAAGATTGTAAATCTTTAGACACAAGGTCCACTGTTGGATTTTACACTCCGCTCCAAAGGATTCTTTTTGTCATCAAAATGCTGATAAGGTTTAAGCCCGCTAGCATCAGATTTGGTTAGGACTCGAACCCTCAATCGAACATTGTACTTTCGTTATTTTTGATTAAAAAACTTTTCACTTCCTCTTTTGAATGGTTCATCATCTTCTCACAGCAATAAAAATACCTTTTTAAGCGATATTGCGGAGACGCTAATACTAAAATTCAATATAGTGTCTGCCATTGCTTCTAGGATATTGTTGTATGATGAATCACTCTTTCGTAATATATTGCTAATTTTGCTTGATATGGTTGGTTCAATCAGACTTGTAAAATAGGTTGCTAACATACGTCAAACTCTAACGTTGATGTCAGAAATGCAGTACTTTGCTTCGGGTGTCTGTTGATCTAATAACAGTTTGTATTCGTTAAAAGTTAGTTCATTTGACAGTCGGTTTTTTAAATGCTCCTTGAAAGTATGGCGCTGCGCTTTTAACAAACTCAAAATCTAAGGAATGGACAAAGCGATTACCATACGCATAACTTACAGCTAAAGGCCTTTTTGCTGCTTTTAGCAACCTGAGGCGAGTTCTGCGCGCTATTCTAAGTTTTTGTGCTTCTTCATTGCCGATTCTTGAAACGCAAGTTTCTTCCCTTTCATTCCCGGTTAGCCATAGATCAGAATAAGTTAAAACATATGTTGCATTGTGTAAAGAAAATATTTCTGCACCTCAAGTTTTATAGAAATTTTCTTAAGATTGCCCGCCCCAGTGTTCTGTTACAATGTCTGTTTGGGTCTTGTTGTTGAATCGAGCCTATTTTGTAGTAGACGCGCAGAGCTGGCACAATCACGTCATTTGCTCTAGGTCTGGAAATTTGACTGTAAGGATTTGATCCGCATCAATAGTAGATGGATGATTATGGAACAGTAATAGTCCGCTATTTCCCTTCACGCCAAGGGGTTTCTTTCAGTCTTTATGCGGTGTTAGAATCGAGCCATGTGCTTGTGACATTTTTATGAAGCAAATATAAGTTAATTATTTAAAAAATGGCCAGGAATTGAAGGCGACGAAAGTATGATGTTTTTGATCGTGGAGGACGACATGAGTGATTCCCCTTGGGAGCGGCATCGATCGGGGCTCTCATGGCATGATTGAATTAGCAGAAATCGGTGAGTACATACCACCAAGTCGGTATAAATTAAACAGAAAGTAAGGTCAGATATGATACCAAAGTTTAGGCAAGAACTCCCGAATTTATTGACCTAATGATTTTGAAGTACAAAGATAACCATTTGTTTGTGAGGATGCGGACAAGGACAACTTGTTCAGCTTTCAAACTAAAAAAGACCCCTCAAAGTTTTTAGACGTGGGTTCAATAGAAAATAGTCTCAATGCGAGCGTACAACAATCGCCTTGGCCTTGTTAGGCAAAATTAAGGCGGAGCAGCCGTTTCTAAAATTCATAAACCCACTGCAAGAACTCCAAAGATAACCAAATGCAAATAATGGAACTTAAGAATAATCAATCAGCAGGTGATTTGATAAATGTAATAGAAGCAGAATTCTGTTTTTTCAGAAGAGAAAACAGCGTTAAAGACTATACACAAATCACCGCTACCCTGCGAGAAACTAGAGGCCCTTGATCATGCTTTAAGAACCATCAGAGGCGAATTAACAAACAATTTAGCAAACTAGGTGAATGATGGGCATAATAAGAAGAGAAAAAGGAAAAAACCGTTGAGGGCTGATGACGACATGAGGGCATGTTATTAAAGAAAGAATAACCCAAAGACTAAAAGATCTTGAACAGAAAGATCAGCAAGGACTAGAAGTGCTAACTACTAACGAGACCAATTACGAACTCCAAGTGAATAGAATAAGAGAAACTATCCGAAAATTTTATATGAAAAACACAAGCTTGCAGTACGAAATCCGAACACTGATTTAGAGAGCAAGGAGTCACATTAGTAAGCGTTATAACAGCCTTGGATTTGCAATTTAAGTACACTGGGTGTTGGCTATTACAGGCGGCGGTGGAGGTCAAAGTCCAGTGCCTCCGCACCATCGACTCCACCTGATAATCATGGGTTAAATAAAACAGCTTGATCACTCTTGCGAATTATTAAAAAATTAGCAGAAAAGCGTGGAACGCTTTACCGGGTATAGTAGGGGTGTTGTTAGCTGGCTTTTGTCTACTGCAAAGCAATAGTAGTTGGCTTTTTGCCCCGACTTATGGCATTAGTTCTCTTATAGTTGGGTTACTATTTAGTAAGATAAAGACCCGGTAATCTTATGCCAGTTATCCAAGGACAAGCGCTGTCTCTTTTTATCCATGTTCATCGCGAACAGAGTCCCGCGAGCTTTGCTGAGTCTTCAATTGGCTTTTGGGGGTTGGACTTCGGGGTTTGGTTGACTTAATCTTGGGTGTTATTCTTTTATTGTTTGTAATATTACTGGCTCAGAATTTATGTCGTTTTTCCCACTTCTGTTCATTGACTTGCGATAGAATTTCATTTTTATAGTTTATTATTGTACCTATCTGGTAGTCTGAGGTCAGAAGGCAGCATGTATAACCAGTGCCTACAGCAAAAGTCTACTTTAGTTCTTGCGTAATTGTAAAAACATGTTGTACCTTTTGAATACTGAAGGTAATCAACTGTAGAAGTAATGGCGTCATCTAATTTGCTAAGTATTGTTTTGTGCATCAAAAGCCAGTAGAATGATCAGTTATGCTCGATTTGCTGGCTTGCGACCCTAGCAAACACCAAGTAAGTTCGAATTAGAGTCGTTTTATTGTTCTTTCCCGCCCTAGTTAGGCCCTTAGAAGTTGTCTAAGATAAATGTTGTCATGATGTTTTATGCTCTTGCTCTATGGACCTGGGCTGAACAATTTGAAAGGTGGTTTCAAGACATATTTATACTTTCTGTGCGATGCCCCGAAAATAAGGGGGTTGCCTAGGGCCATGATCAAGATCAAATTTTGTCTAAAGTCTGTCTTGATGTTTATATTGAATTCGTTACAGGATCCTTTCAAAGCCTTCATGTCTTTCTGTTGCTGAATGGATTAAACGATTAGTCATTCGGTAATGGCGCTTGCAGTCAGTTAAAATACGTCTGAAGGTGTAATAGAAATGAATTGACACTGACCTAACAAAAGGATTCAGGATGAGTTAATGATTAGCATACGACACTCCACACCAGTTGAATGCACAAGACACTGCAAAGGTTAACTGTTTGATAAAAACTGCAACGGATGACCTAAACACGCTTTCTGGTGTGCTTCGTTTTAAATAGGGGGTTAAGATAGCTTTCAATGCGAGTACTCACCCTTTTTATGAAAAGAGGGCAGTTTGGGTCACAGGCAATGTCAAAGAGTATCAGTTGCTATATTTTTAAGTTGTTGTAGTGCGGCCCAACAGAATATTTGTCGCCAGTATATTTGAAATGCACTTCATTTTTATTCTGTTTAAAAAAAATGTTTGTAAAATAAACACCCCAAGACCGTCTTCGTATTTTGAACATGCTATTTGATAACAATTGCAGGGCCTTACGGTCGCGACTCATGAAATATTTTACACAAGTCGTATATGGTTTAATATAACTGAAGCCAAGGGGAATAATAAGATTTCAAAATATGAAAGGAGAACAAACGACGTTTAAACAGTTAAAATACCTGATGGTTATTACGGGTTTTGCTCACTAAAGAAGCAATTGAGTTTAACTTAGACATTACTCTTAAACTGAACAATGGCAAATCTAAAATCATTATTAACTTTCCAAACCTGAAGAAAGCAAATACGATTTTGATAGAGAGCTAGCTAAAATGCTAGGCTTACAACTAGCAAATACCCACTCATAGTTTTGTGTTTCGCCGATGAAACTACGTTGTTGAGGGGGAATGTGCCGCTCATTCTTGCATTACATGCATTACTCTATGTTCATTTGGGACGAGCTAAGCATCTGATGAATTCTTATATGACTGGAAGGGCCCTCACTGTTTTAAGAGCTCTTCGGTCAGGGAAAGCGGCTTATAGCGATTATGAAATTATACAATTTCCCTATTTACAGTTAAAAGATTAGTTTTGGGAGGGTCGGAATTTTAATATAAAAATCAAAGACAAAACAGGGAAAGTCGTGAATGAAATGTGTAACCTGCACATTGTTCTTGGCAAAGTAAAATATTACGTATGTATAAAAAATGTCGCGTGGGACAGAAGAATCCGGAGTTACATTAGCGCTGTAAGGTGTTTTAACCTTAGAATTAAAAGACCTTGCAGACGTTGCCGGGGCTTTGAACAAGACGGTGAGATAGGCACTTTGTATGGGTTTGAGTACATAAGATGGTGATTATAAACGCAAAGAGGTGGCGACAGCAAAAGTTTCCTAAACTAGAACAACTGCGCATTCTAGAGGCATTTAATGTTGGGCACAGTATGTATTTAAAATAGTTCCGAAAACCTGTGACTCAAATGGGCACTTAGAACATATTTAGAATGGGGAAATAAAATTTGAATTAATAAGCCCATTTACATATGTTAGCCGTCAAAAACGTTTCAGAAAAGCATTCAACTCTGGCCCTTTACATGTAAGTCGTATGCCAGATGACAATAGTCGGAAAGAATTTGAAATAAACGCCGTATGGGAAAAAACAGGACATCCTCCACAGAAGAGAAAACGGTTTAAAAGATGCTTCTACAATATTTTACAGTCCATTCCGCAAATGAAATAGGAGACACGTTCACAATAATATTTGAATTTTCTGTCTTAAAAAGATAAGGAGTGGGAGGGGTTGTGGGCGTTTAGTGACGTTCCTTTTTTAAAGGAATTCTAATTAGCTGGCAAAAACTTAGTCGGTGACAGTCTTAAAGTTTACTTGTTGTCAATCTTCACAATGTTGAGGATATTAAGGGTCATAAACAATCAAGCAACCACTAATCAATATTAGTCTAATAGAAACAATCTTACAGCACTTAATTGGATTAAATCTTACACATTTTGACCTTATTGGTTTTTATTATACTTGAACAAGTTTTAACAGAGAGGTGATAAAAAACAATAACCGGATTAGATTAAGTTCTGTTATAAAACTATGGAAGCAGCACCGTAACGTTATGCAAAAACTCCTCATTGTTTCATTATTTTGTGGGCAAACTGGTTGTGGTAAAACAATATTTTGTCAGACTATTACAAACAGTTTTTCGTTATAATTTTAATCATATTGTGTTTTCATGGATCCAACACTTAAATGGAACAAAGCATTTATATAGAAGGTTTAATTTGGAAGATGATAACATTATATTTAGGTGTTCCTAGCTATTAATATGGTGAGTGTTTAGAAACTGTTTTATAGACTGTTTGAAGAACGCCAGGACCACTATTTATTATAGATGGACTGTTCAGCAGAAAGAGAATAGTTAAAAAGAGAAACACTTTATCTCAAAACTTGCTTTAGTGGGAGACATGCTGGATATAAGGGTGTGGATTTTATGCCAAAAATAGTAACTCAGTTTTAAATGACTTTAGAGAACAGTTAAAGGACTGTAGTGTTATTTCAATGAAGACAGGACTAATTTGAAGATTGTTTGCGCCGAAAATGTTGTTATTGAAAAATGACCAGGAAAAAACACAGGATAAGCAAAAACTAAAATCTGAAAAGTTTAGTAAATTTGTATTAAAACGGATAACCCTGCACAGGATGTTTGTTTGTAGATAATCGTTATTTTTGGTTATTAACGTCGTACTTGCAGAGAACAGTAATATGCTGATGCTAGAGCACTTTCGCCCGAAAACTGTCTGTCTGTCTCTCTCTGTCTCGTCTTATCTGTCTGTGTCTGTTCTGAGGGCAACTTGATTTACGGGTTTGTCAGGTGTGCGGTGATTCTCTCTCTCTCTCTTCCGCCAAGGAAAGGCGGCTTTTAGGCCTCTTCTCGCCAAAACTCGGTGGTGAGCAAGTGAGTCAGGATTGGAATTTATACGTTCTCTAGTGCTTTTCAATTGATTCTACATGCCTTTCACCCTTGCCCATTTCTCTATCTAACTCTGTGCCCTCTTTCCCGTCATTAGTAGAGCTGTGATATGGGAGTCGAAAAAGAAAAAGAATCTCTTGTTATAGCAAATGGAAACTGGTCTCGCACTTTACTATAAACCATGTGCGTGCATCAGTCATAAATACAAAGGAAAATCGATGAGGGCATTTTCAAAATCTGTTACGGAAAGTGTTGAGAAACACTTAGAACGGAATCGCCTATGGGTGGCTTTCATTTGAAAGAAAGGGGGTGATC
>CM031601.1:50903320-50905820 GCA_018398815.1 Conus ventricosus
ACGTCTCATCCTCGATGTACTACCCACCAAGATCAATCACGTCTCATCCTCGATGTACTACCCACCAAGATCAATCACGTCTCATCCTCGATGTACTACCCACCAAGATCAATCACGTCTCATCCTCGATGTACTACCCACCAAGATCAATCACGTCTCATCCTCGATGTACTACCCACCAAGATCAATCACGTCTCATCCTCGATGTACTACCCACCAAGATCAATCACGTCTCATCCTCGATGTACTACCCACCAAGATCAATCACGTCTCATCCTCGATGTACTACCCACCAAGATCAATCACGTCTCATCCTCGATGTACTACCCACCAAGATCAATCACGTCTCATCCTCGATGTACTACCCACCAAGATCAATCACGTCTCATCCTCGATGTACTACCCACCAAGATCAATCACGTCTCATCCTCGATGTACTACCCACCAAGATCAATCACGTCTCATCCTCGATGTACTACCCACCAAGATCAATCACGTCTCATCCTCGATGTACTACCCACCAAGATCAATCACGTCTCATCCTCGATGTACTACCCACCAAGATCAATCACGTCTCATCCTCGATGTACTACCCACCAAGATCAATCACGTCTCATCCTCGATGTACTACCCACCAAGATCAATCACGTCTCATCCTCGATGTACTACCCACCAAGATCAATCACGTCTCATCCTCGATGTACTACCCACCAAGATCAATCACGTCTCATCCTCGATGTACTACCCACCAAGATCAATCACGTCTCATCCTCGATGTACTACCCACCAAGATCAATCACGTCTCATCCTCGATGTACTACCCACCAAGATCAATCACGTCTCATCCTCGATGTACTACCCACCAAGATCAATCACGTCTCATCCTCGATGTACTACCCACCAAGATCAATCACGTCTCATCCTCGATGTACTACCCACCAAGATCAATCACGTCTCATCCTCGATGTACTACCCACCAAGATCAATCACGTCTCATCGTCGATGTACTACCCACCAAGATCAATCACGTCTCATCCTCGATGTACTACCCACCAAGATCAATCACGTCTCATCCTCGATGTACTACCCACCAAGATCAATCACGTCTCATCCTCGATGTACTACCCACCAAGATCAATCACGTCTCATCCTCGATGTACTACCCACCAAGATCAATCACGTCTCATCCTCGATGTACTACCCACCAAGATCAATCACGTCTCATCCTCGATGTACTACCCACCAAGATCAATCACGTCTCATCCTCGATGTACTACCCACCAAGATCAATCACGTCTCATCCTCGATGTACTACCCACCAAGATCAATCACGTCTCATCCTCGATGTACTACCCACCAAGATCAATCACGTCTCATCCTCGATGTACTACCCACCAAGATCAATCACGTCTCATCCTCGATGTACTACCCACCAGATCAATCACGTCTCATCCTCGATGTACTACCCACCAAGATCAATCACGTCTCATCCTCGATGTACTACCCACCAAGATCAATCACGTCTCATCCTCGATGTACTCCACCAAGATCAATCACGTCTCATCCGATGTACTACCCACCAAGATCAATCACGTCTCATCCTCGATGTACTACCCACCAAGATCAATCACGTCTCATCCTCGATGTACTACCCACCAAGATCAATCACGTCTCATCGTCGTGTACTACCCACCAAGATCAATCACGTTCATCCTCGATGTACTACCCACCAAGATCAATCACGTCTCATCCTCGATGTACTACCCACCAAGATCAATCACGTCTCATCCTCGATGTACTACCCACCAAGATCAATCACGTCTCATCCTCGATGTACTACCCACCAAGATCAATCACGTCTCATCCTCGATGTACTACCACCAAGATCAATCACTCTCATCGTCGATCCCCAACCAGCCAAGACTGACAACAGAAGTCCGATGTTTTACATGCTAAGATCGATGACATGTTATTTTCACTGTTGTACCCACTAAGATCGATCATAGATCATCGCCTCTCCTGTGTTTTATACAAATATTGATGGAAAATATTCTCTAACGTTTAACACACAAAGATCGACGAAGGATCCTTGTTAATGTTCACACGCGAAGACAGATGAGAGATTCTCACCTATTTTTTAACACACAGATATCGATTACAGATCACCGTAAATGTTTTACGCACAAAAAACAGATCACAGATTATAATCAACATTTTACACACAAAGCTCAATGATCGATCCTCTTTATGTTCTACACACAAACATGGATGACAGATTCTCACTGAATTTTATACAAAAGGATCTATCAGAAATCTCATTACTGTTTTGCACACAAAGACTGATGAGAGATTGTCACCGATATTTTTACACACAAAGATCATCGAGAGGTCCCCTCCAACATTCACATTTTTTTTAAAATGACGAGAGATAATCTAAAGTGTTTTGCATACAAAGATTTATGACAGATCCTCGTCAGCGTTTAACATTCAAGGATCGGTG
>CM031601.1:50910820-50913320 GCA_018398815.1 Conus ventricosus
ATGCGCATCTGTCTGTCTGTCTGTCGGAACGACTCTTTATGTGCATCTGTCTGTCTGTCTGTCGTGACGACTCCGTATGTGCATTTGTCTGTCTGTCTGTCGGGACGACTCCTTATGTGCATCTGTCTGTCTGTCTGTCTGTCTGTCGGGACGACTCCGTATGTGCATCTGTCTGTCTATCTGTCGGGACGACTCCTTATGTGCATCTGTCTGTCTGTCGGGACGATTCCTTATGTGCATCTGTCTATCTGTTGGGACGACTCCTTATGTGCATCTGTCTGTCTGTCGGGACGACTCCTTATGTGCAACTGTCTGTCTGTCTGTCGGGACGACTCCGTATGTGCATCTGTCTGTCTGTCCGGACGACCCCTTATGTGCATCTGTCTGTCTGTCGGGACGACTCCGTATGTGCATCTGTCTGTCTGTCGGGACGACCCCTTATGTGCATCTGTCTGTCTGTCTGTCTGTCTGTCGGGACGACTCCGTATGTGCATCTGTCTGTCTGTCGGGACGACTCCTTATGTGCATCTGTCTGTCTGTCGGGACGACTCCTTATGTGCAACTGTCTGTCTGTCTGGATGACTCCTTATGTGCATCTGTCTGTCTGTCGGGACGACTCCTTATGAGCATCTGTCTGTCTGCCTGGATGACTCGTTATGTGCATCTGTCTGTCTGTCTGGATGACTCCTTATGTGCATCTGACTGTCTGTCTGTCTTTCAGGACGACTCCTTATGTGCATCTGTCTGTTTGTCTGTCTGTCGGGACGACTCCTTATGTGCATTTGTCTGTCTGTCTGGATGACTCCTTATGTACATCTGTCTGTCTGTCTGGATGACTCCTTATGTGCATCTGTCTGTCTGTCTGTCTGTCTGGATGACTCCTTATGTGCATCTGTCTGTCTGTCTGTCTGTCTGGATGACTCCTTATGTGCATGTCTGTCTGTATGTCTGTCTGGATGACTCCTTATGTGCATTTGTCTGTCTGTCTGTCTGTCTGTCTGGATGACTCCTTATGTGCATCTGTCTGTCTGTCTGTCTGTCTGTCTGGATGACTCCTTATGTGCATCTGTCTGTCTTGTCTGGATAAATCCTTATGTGCATCTGTCTGTTTGGGTGAATCCGTATGTGCATCTGTCTGCCTGTCTGTACGTCTAAATCCTTATGTGCATCTGTCTGGATGACTCTTTATGTGCATCTGCCTGTCTGGACAAATCCTTATGTGCATCTGTCTGCCTCTCTGTAAGTCTGAATCTTCATGTGCATCTGTCTGTCTGGATGAATCATTATGTGCATCTGTCTGTCTGGATGAATCATTATGTGCATCTGTCTACCGGTCTGTAAGTCTGAATCCTCATGTGCATCTGTCTGTCTGAATGAATCTTTATGTGCATCTGTCTGTCTGGATGAATCCTTATGTGCATCTGTCTGTCTGGATGAATCCTTATGTGCATCTGTCTGTCTGGATGAATCCTTATGTGCATCGATCTGTCTGGATGAATCATTATGTGCATCTGTCTGTCTGGATGAATTATTATGTTCATCTGTCTGTCTGGATGAATCGTTATGTGCATCTGTCTGTCTGGATGAATTATTATGTGCATCTGTCTGTCTGGATGAATCCTTATGTGCATCTGTCTGTCTGGATGAATACTTATGTGCATCGGACAGGATTGCTTTTTATGTGCATCTGTCTGTCTGTCGGGATGAATCCTCGTGTGCATCTGTCTGTCTGTCTGAATACTTATGTACATCTGTCTGTCTGTCTGTCTGTCTGTATGAATCCTTATGTCTGTCTGTCTAAATCCTTATGTGTACGTGTCTGTCTGGACGTATCCTTATGTGCACGTGTCTGTCTGAATCCTTATGTGCACGTGTCTGTCTGAATCCTTATGTGCACGTGTCTGTCTGAATCCTTATGTGCACGTGTCTGTCTGAATCCTTACATGAACGTGTCTGTCTGAATCCTTATGTGCACGTGTCTGTCTGGATGAATCTTTATGTGCATGTGTCTGTCTGGATGACTCCTTATGTGCACGTGTCTGTCTGGATGACTCCTTATGTGCATGTGTCTGTCTGGATGACTCCTTATGTGCATGTGTCTGGATGGATGACTCCTTATGTGCATGTTTCTGTCTGGATGACTCCTTATGTGCATCTGTCTGTCTGGATGAATCATTATGTGCATCTGTCTGTCTGGATGAATTATTATGTGCATCTGTCTGTCTGGATGACTCCTTATGTGCATCTGTCTGTCTGGATGAATTATTATGTGCATCTGTCTGTCTGGATGACTCCTTATGTGCATGTTTCTGTCTGGATGACTCCTTATGTGCATCTGTCTGTCTGGATGAATTATTATGTGCATCTGTCTGTCTGGATGACTCCTTATGTGCATCTGTCTGTCTGGATGACTCCTTATGTGCATCTGTCTGTCTGGATGACTCCTTATGTGCATCTGTCTGTCTGGATGAATCATTATGTGCATCTGTCCGTCTGGATG
>CM031601.1:50920820-50923320 GCA_018398815.1 Conus ventricosus
AAATATACATATAACAAAGAAGTAAAACCACATCTGTAATTCCGTAAGGTGTCAAGGACAAACACAAAAACTTCCTTCATAAATTCCAGAAAAGGAACAAGCAAAGGTGACAACTGGGCATTCGATCTGATAATAAAGTAGTGCAAGGAGAATAACACAGAAAACCAACAGCAGAGTCATTACAGAATGAAAAAAAAATCGATATGCGTCATCCATAATTGTCGAAAAATATTTCTTCTTGTGGTGTGAACTGTTGTGTATTTTAATGTTGGAAATTGTACATAATGTTTCAACATACGGGTGTTTGTAGAAGAATTTGCTTGATGTCCATGTGTATATTCATTTCACACACACACACACACACACACACACACACACACACACACACACACACACACACACACACACACACACACACACACAAAATCCAAGTTAACATTTACAGGCATAAAATTATCTTTAATGACATGAATCACAACGGTGTTTTCAACCAGTACTTCTCCCTATGTTGCCCTTCCTGTTTCTTCTTCGACCTATATTTTCCCAGCTTCTTCTATTTGTTCCTACCTTTACTCATTTTCTCTATCCCATCTTTCCCTCTCCCTACCCTTTCCTATTTTGTTCTAATCTTTCATTCTCGTAAATGTTGTCCTACCTTTTTCTGTTATATCATACTTTACCTTCTTTTCTGCTCCATTACCTTCATTTCCATACCTCTAGCCATTCTTCCCAACCTTTTCTGTTTTGTCCTACCCTTTTTTGCTTTGTCCTACTTTTACCTGTCTTACCCGTCTTTTGCCTTCTTTGTGTCAACATTTTCTGTGTTGTCCTATCTTTTCGTACATGTCATACGTTTACCTGCCTTTCACTACCTTCACTTTTTTTTTTAGTCCGAACCTTTTCTATTGTATCCTGTCCATTCGTAACAAGTCCTGTTTTTAGCTGACTTCCCTACCCTTATCCTCATTGTCCCTGCCTTTCCTATGTTCGCTAATTACTTCCTATGTGTCCAACCTTTACCTGACGTCTCTACCTTGACTCTCTCTGTCCCATCCTTTCCTGTGTAGGCTTGTTCTTTCCTAATTGTCCTACCTTCGTGTACGTATTCTCCGTGTTCTCCTACCCTTTCCCAGTGTGTCCTAGTTTACCTATATTTCTCCAGCTTTTACTTTCTTTACCTCAACGTTTCCTGTGATGCTCCACCCTTTTCTACTTTGTCCTGCTTGGCCTACTTTTTCTGACTTTCCCTTCCCTTCCCATTTTTGTTTCTCACGTTATCCCATTATTTCCAACTTTGTCCAACCTCAGGCTGCATTTTGATAACTGTACCTTCTTTGGCTCAGCGTCTCAACATTCCCTACGTCACCCCACCTAAACTGTCTCAACCAGTCTTGCCTTTCCGAAGATGAAAGTACGCTGACAGTGATGCAAGCTCAATTAACGTGCGGTCCATTCCAGCTACAGCTGTCAGCCTTTCATTTTTCTCTCTTTTTTTTTATACCATATTCGAATTAGCTTCATCACAACAAAATATGCCACAATTGAAGAAAAAAGCCTCTGCGTTATATTTTCGTGTAGTCTGTAAAAATACTTAACTTTACCCTGTTTGATCACCAGATGTCACGATTTACCGGGGGTTACCCTTGAACACTTACCGAATCATACTACCAGTGTCCTACCACGTTGCCCTTCAAGTGGTAGTTTTCCCATGTATTTCCAGCATCACCGTAAAAAGTAATTGGCTTTTTTGTTTCAACTGGAGACTGATTGAGTCAAGCTGAACATGATAGGCCGTAAAAATGGTGAACAGAAGGGAAACATGTGACAGCTAAATATATTTCTGACGTTTACCTCCGTCAGGGTAGATTACACGGCTGGGAAGGGTTACATCCCTTGGATCTCTCCTCCCCCCACCCCCGCCCCCCCTCCCCAGCCCCTTTTTGTGCTTTTTTAAAATCCTTTTTTATATTTAATTACGTTTTATTCATTTTTCTGCTTCCTTATTTTTTTCTGTCTTTTTTCTTTTTGTTTGCTTGCTTTTGTTTAGCGGTAAATGCATTCATATGTTCGTTTGGTTCCGTGTTATAAATTCCACCAAGAAAAAAAAAGAAAAAGAAAAAAGCTGGTGGTTGTCGGGGGGATCCGGCTGCCTGTCAACAGCTGTATGAAAATACACGCAGTCGACAATTCTTTTTGTTTGTTTGTTTGTTGTTCACACTTGTCAGCCTGAGCAAATGTCATAAATAATTCAAAACCAAGAACTGAACAAAAAAAAGTACACAACGTAAAACAACCGAAGAAACAAACAAACAAAACACAAAAGAAACACCACAGCAAAATACAGGCACGTACAACCTCTGTGGCGGGCAAGAAAAAGCAGCCTGGCAATTTGTCACATGCCATAGCCTCCGGATCGCCGGAGCACAGACCAGAAGCTCTGCTCTCCAGAAAAGAATCACAGGAACAAAGTCCACGAGGGCATATCGGGGGAGATTGGGAA
>CM031601.1:50928320-50930820 GCA_018398815.1 Conus ventricosus
ATCGTGGCAGTTCTGAATGAAGTATTAAGCCTGTTTCCTAAGACTGATTATGGTCAAGCTGGAATTCAAACTGTTCCATTTGGCTGCATTTTTACTTTGGTTGTTTCATCTGTTTTCTTTTTGTTCTGCTCTCTGTCTCTGCCTGTCTGTCTGCCTGTCTCTCTTGTGTGGTGGTGTGTGTGTATGTGTGTCAAAACCGGCTCGTTACTCCCCCGGCTCGTTACTCCCCCGGCTCGCCTAACCCTAACCCTAACCCTATCCCTAACCCTAACCCTAACCCTATCCCTAACCCTAACCCTATCCCTATCCCTAACCCTAACCCTGTCCCTAACCCTATCCCTAACCCTAACCCTAACCCTATCCCTAACCCTAACCCTAACCGGGGGAGTAACGAGCCGGGGAGTAACGAGCCGGGGAGTAATGACACCTGGGATCAGCTCATTACTCCCCCGGTCAGGGTTACGGTTAGGGATAGGGTTAGGGTTAGGGTTAGGGTTAGGGTTAGGGTTAGGGATAGGGTTAGGGTTAGGGATAGGGTTAGGGTTAGGGTTAGGGATAGGGTTAGGGTTAGGGTTAGGGATAGGGTTAGGGTTAGGGTTAGGGTTAGGGATAGGGTTAGGGATAGGGTTAGGGTTAGGGATAGGGTTAGGGTTAGGGATAGGGATAGGGTTAGGGTTAGGGTTAGGGTTAGGGATGGGGTTAGGGATAGGGTTAGGGATAGGGATAGGGTTAGGGTTAGGGTTAGGGTTAGGGATGGGGTTAGGGATAGGGTTAGGGTTAGGGATAGGGTTAGGCGAGCCGGGGGAGTAACGAGCCGGGGGAGTAACGAGCCGGGGGAGTAATGAGATGCTCCCATGACACCTAACCTATGCATTTGCTTATCGCGCTGAGCACGTACCTATTATTGTCTGCGCTACTACTATAATTGTGTGTACTTTTCAAGATATGTACCAGGGTTTTTTCCCCTACATTACTCCACTCTTTCGTACGTACTATTACCCTCTTTGTCCTATACCTAAACTTTCCTAAGCTGCTACACCCTTTCGTACGTTGTCCTACTAAAAATGTACATTTCCAAACCCTTCCTTGTCAAGCCCTTGTTTCCGTTACCTCAGTCTCAACCAGTCTTGGATACTTGTAGAGGAAAGATAACACACTGGTGGAGACACAAACGCTATAGATACGTTGTCTGTATACCAACCGTAGTTGTGAACGCTTCTTCCGATGGCAAGTTAAAACTTATTACAGTCAGGAGAGAGAGAGAGAGAGAGAGAGAGAGAGAGAGAGAGAGAGAGAGAGAGAGAGAGAGAGAGAGAGAGAGAGAGAGAGAGAGAGAGAGAGAGAGAGAGAGAGAAGGGGGGGGGGGGGGGAGAAGAAGAAGAAGAAGAGAAGAAAGAAAGAAAAGAAGAAAGAAAGAACTCACATCATGTTTGTATATATGACGGTACGTAACATTTAACAGAATCCAGAAGCCATGGTTTACTGAACGTTTCCAGAAGCATTTGTTCCTCTTTACAACTAGAGATTGGCTGAGTTAAACCGGAAAAGACATGTAAATAAAAAGTGGTCAAGGGAAGAGAAAAATGACGATGGCCGAATACCTATTTCACGGTAACCTCTGCCAGCGGCACATTAGTGCCGAGAACGAGTTACATTTGCTCTTACTCACTTTCTTTGTTCCTTTGCTTCTTAAAATTGATTTCCTTTTTTTGACTCATTTATTCTTCAGTTTACTTATCTGCGTTTTTTTTTTTAGCAGTATTAATGTTTGCTTGAGTCCGAATGATTAATTCGACAGAAAAATGTCCATATTTGTCAAGATACGGATCTGTCTTCCAACACCTGTTTTAAAAATGTGCATGCATACAAACACACGCAGGCACACACGCAGGCACACATGCACACACACACACACACACACACACACACACACACACACACACACACACACACACACACACACACAAGGATTCAACACATTTTCTCTTTTACCTAACTTTTCAAGCCGAGAAAACGTCATGAATAACTTAAGACCAGGAATCATAATGCACACCAAAGTACAACAAATAAAAAAGGCCAACAAAGAAACAAAACACAAAATGAAACACTGCATAGCATGAAGACACAACCAGCCTCTGTGGCGGACCAAAGAAGCAGCCGGGCAATTTGTCACGTGCCCGAGTGTCACTGTCAGCTCTCCAGAAGACAGACCGGAAGCTTTGCTTCCAGAAGAGGGTCACAGGAAGAAAGCCCACGAAGACACATCAGGCGACACACGGGGTGTAAGGACCAAGCCACTCAGAACATGATGGTGTTCTGAATTATTTAGTTCAACTTTCTTTTCTCTGTTGCCAAAGTTAAATAAACCTTAAGAAATGTTGATTAGTACTGCGGTTTCAAGCCAATAAGACCATTTTACTTGTAAGGTTTTTTCCCTGGCAATATATCTCCCACATCCTGTGCTTAGCATTTACTCACTACTTTTCCCATTCCTCGTGAG
>CM031601.1:50943320-50945820 GCA_018398815.1 Conus ventricosus
ATTGGTTTTGACAGGTCAGCTCACATGTCATTGGTTTTGACAGGTCAGCTCACATGTCATTGGTTTTGACAGGTCAGCTCACATGTCATTGGTTTTGACAGGTCAGCTCACATGTCATTGGTTTTGACAGGTCAGCTCACATGTCATTGGTTTTGACAGGTCAGCTCACATGTCATTGGTTTTGACAGGTCAGCTCACATGTCATTGGTTTTGACAGGTCAGCTCACATGTCATTGGTTTTGACAGGTCAGCTCACATGTCATTGGTTTTTAGCGCATTGAGAAAGTCGACAGGTCAGCTCACATGTCATTGGTTTTGACAGGTCAGCTCACATGTCATTGGTTTTGACAGGTCAGCTCACATGTCATTGGTTTTGACAGGTCAGCTCACATGTCATTGGTTTTGACAGGTCAGCTCACATGTCATTGGTTTTGACAGGTCAGCTCACATGTCATTGGTTTTTAGCGCATTGAGAAAGTCGACAGGTCAGCTCACATGTCATTGGTTTTTAGCGCATTGAGAAAGTCGACAGGTCAGCTCACATGTCATTGGTTTTTAGCGCATTGAGAAAGTCGACAGGTCAGCTCACATGTCATTGGTTTTTAGCGCATTGAGAAAGTCGACAGGTCAGCTCACATGTCATTGGTTTTTAGCGCATTGAGAAAGTCGACAGGTCAGCTCACATGTCATTGGTTTTTAGCGCATTGAGAAAGTCGACAGGTCAGCTCACATGTCATTGGTTTTTAGCGCATTGAGAAAGTCGACAGGTCAGCTCACATGTCATTGGTTTTTAGCGCATTGAGAAAGTCGACAGGTCAGCTACATGTCATTGGTTTTTAGCGCATTGAGAAAGTCGACAGGTCAGCTCACATGTCATTGGTTTTTAGCGCATTGAGAAAGTCGACAGGTCAGCTCACATGTCATTGGTTTTTAGCGCATTGAGAAAGTCGACAGGTCAGCTCACATGTCATTGGTTTTTAGCGCATTGAGAAAGTCGACAGGTCAGCTCACATGTCATTGGTTTTTAGCGCATTGAGAAAGTCGACAGGTCAGCTCACATGTCATTGGTTTTTAGCGCATTGAGAAAGTCGACAGGTCAGCTCACATGTCATTGGTTTTTAGCGCATTGAGAAAGTCGACAGGTCAGCTCACATGTCATTGGTTTTTAGCGCATTGAGAAAGTCGACAGGTCAGCTACATGTCATTGGTTTTTCGTCGTTTTCTTTCTCCCCCTTCCTTCCGATAGCTCTGAAAAGGCTCTGTTTGGTCGGATGAGTAGTAAAAGAATTTAGCCCTGCTGATGGCAGGTTAAATCAGAACAGGCAACTCTGAACATAACGGGAGTGATTCAGCGGCATGCAGTGTCTCCTCTGGTGGGTTGCGCAATGATGACCAGACGTTTCGTTTGATCCCAACGGACTACCGTTACTGAGGCTGCGACCACGTGGACTGGGTGTAGCCGAGTATCGGGAAGTTGGCTGAGCGGCACTGAAGCAGCACGGAGTTTGAGACAGCATGACTGATTTTTCCTTTCAACTGAAGAAAGAGAAAAATAAATGAAAAGAACGAACGCAGCTTAATGAATGAAAGAAGACTGGACTCTTAAGAGAAGTACAGCAAAATCCCAAATTTTGTTGTTGTTGTTGTTGTTGCTGTTGTTGTTGTTGTTTTTGCAAGCACCGTAACGATATCATAACCACCACATAAAACTACTTCATTGGTATCAGATCCTTGTGAGTCGTTTTAACAAACGGAACTTTGTGAATTTCACAAAAACTATAATCCTCAGAGATAGAGCTTGGCCAGCATGACTATGACCGCTGTTCCCCCAGACAGAGCTCGGTCAGTCCTTTAAAACTGGTTGTCTTGGAACACAAGGTTTAATTCATTTCATGAAATTGTTGTTCCAAGAAACAATCACGCCAGTTTTATGAAAACTGTCGTTTCCAATCATAAGACTGTGAGTTTTATCAAATCTGTCGTTCCTAGTTATAAGACTTTGTGAGTTTGACAAAAACTGTTATTCTAAAAGACACAGCTTAGTCAGTTTGACGAAAGCAACCAATTAAAAAAAAAGCTTAATAAAAAAAAAGTCTGACGAAAATTGCTGTTTCCAAAAAGGTATGATTTAGCAGTCAACTTGACGAAAACCTTTGTTTCCAAAACATTAGTTTGACTGAAAGTTTTGTTTGCGAAAGATAGGGCTTGGTGAAATTGACGAAAACAATAATTACCGAAAGGCAGGGCTTTCTCAGTTTGACGAAAGCTTTCTCATAGATACATATTAGATAATTTGACAAAAATGTTGTTTCTAAAATGTACAGCTTCGTTAATTTGACATACACTGCTGTTTCGAATGAGAAGACTTTGTCGATTAAAAAAAATCGTTGTTTCAAGAGATACAGCGCAATTAGTTGCACGCAAACCTTTGTTTAAGAAAAAAAAAACCCAGCTCATTCAGATTGACAAACACTACTATGTTCAAAGACTGAACTGAATC
>CM031601.1:50950820-50955820 GCA_018398815.1 Conus ventricosus
TTTGAATTCCACAGGTAAATGCCATGAGTCAATTTTATCGCAGACGCATAAATCACAAGACTGTGTTAAAAACATATCTTCTGAGATGACTACATAATCTATCACACTGCAGCCATGTGGCGAAACATATGTGAACTCACCATTAGAGTCACTAGGGCACAAACCATTGACTATGATGCAATTTAACTGAAAACACATATTTAATAAGGAATTGCCAAAATTATTACTACAAACATCTTTTGATTTCCTCTTCAACCCCCCAACCACAATGTTTTCATCCATGACATCGTAATCAGAATTGGGAGAATAATTCAACATTGATTCGAGTCTAGTTTGATCACAAGCTGTTCTGGCATTAAGATCACCAACTATCATAACATGAAAATCATGATTTTCTGTAATCTGTAGAATACTTTCCTCCAAAATAACAATACCGTCTTTAATTTCCATTTGATCATACAACGGTCCATTTTCTGGAACAACATAACAACCAAGTAAAAGAATATCTTTATCCTGGTTGAACACAGATTTGTCAACTCTAACAGAAACAGTATTACAACAGTTTAACTCGACCTCGACACAAAACTATCTAATGACTTTCTTACTAGGAGCAAAAACGCCGCCAGAATTTCGGCCATGTCGAGATAGCTTTCTGGCTGGGGCAACAAACTTGACATGATCATGAAAAACACCATTAAAGTCAAGGTATTATCCACAAAAGTTTCAGTTAGACAAACAATATCAAAAGAAGAAACATAATTCATGAATGACATATCACTTAATTTAGAGTACAGATTTTCTACATTATATACAAGGAAAGTCAGTTCATCAAGATGACCCTGCCTGTCCTATGGGTTAGTCCGTGTTGATCGCCGGGGCTTGGTGGGGTTGTTGCCGGGACACTTGTTGACTGGGGAGGACTGACTGGAACGGAGCTGAGTCACGTTTACTCCAGTGTGTCGACTGCCACCATTTCTGTTGTCACTGTGGCCACTACACACATTGCTCTCACCACCAGCACGGGCACTGCTGTCACCGCAACGCGCTCTGTCGTTAACACCACGAGTACCACCACCACCACCACCACCACCACAAGCACCACCACCACGAGCACTACTGACACTGCCACAAGCACTACTGACACTGCCACGAGCACTACTGACACTGCCACGAGCACCACTAACAGCACCACGTGCGGTGCTCTCACCACCGCGTGCACCGCTCTCACCATCACATGCACTGCCGTATCCACCACGTGCACTACCGCATCCGCCGCGTGTACTGCCGTATCCACCGCGTGTACTGCCGTATCCACCGCGTGTACTGCCGTATCCATCATGTGCACTGCCATGTCCACCTCGCGCGCTGTTACGTCGACTCTCCCTGTTGGAGCGAGGAGAATCTTCACCTCGCCGATGCCCCCGCTGATGTCGTGACCTGTGCCCTCAGGACCTCCGCGACGTGATGCGTTGTACTTGGGCTGTTCCGTGGTCGGGTTGTTGGTTGACGTATCTCCGGCGTTGGCGTCGTTGTTTGTTGCTGCTGCTACTTCAGCGTAAGTCCTGGGATCAGGCCTTGGCACCACCATCAGCTTTCCTCGCCTGAAGAATGCAACCTTCCCCTCCTTCTTCGCCTCCGCAACGATGCCGGTCTGCTTCCTGGTGAGGTCGTTGGCCACTCTCACACCTTGCCCCTCCAACCTGGCTCGGTACTCCCGGTTCGTGATGACTGCCATCTTGTCCCTCCACCGACTGAACTTGACAATCATGGGCTTTGGCTGGCCATTTCTGCTTTCGCCCACTCGATGAGCTCGTGCGATGTCATCTACTGTCCATTCCTTCGGTGCTTCCACACTGTTCAG
The DNA here is from genome assembly GCA_018398815.1 of Conus ventricosus. Classification (NCBI taxonomy): domain Eukaryota; kingdom Metazoa; phylum Mollusca; class Gastropoda; order Neogastropoda; family Conidae; genus Conus; species Conus ventricosus. The sequence continues at coordinate 50,952,682 of CM031601.1, forward strand.
TGTGTCAACAACCAGTCTGGCACAGGAGTCATAGCTCTCAAATTGTTCTGTCTGTGGCACACCAAACAAGCGCAGATTATCCCTTCTGGAGAAAGCTTCAAGAGTATCACAATGTTCTTTCAGACCATCTATCTCGGTTTTCATAGTTTCCATTTCCGAAAACAACGTGGAAAGATTGTCCTTGTTCTGTTTGCAGGCGCAGAAAAGTTCGTCAACATCTTCTCGGGTCGCAGGGGCGGATCTGAGGGGGGGTTCAGGGGTTCCGGAACCCCCCCCCCCCCCCTAAAAAAAAAAAAAAAAAAAAAAACAATCTCAGCTTTATAATTTCTTTTTTGAAAAAAGAAAAATACCAAATTCATCTCTCAGAAAAAGAAAAGAAATAAATTTGAACATGTTAACACGTTAACACATCTATTTTCTGCCCCTGCATCGTGCGGGATGCTGATTCTTTTGAAAGTATGTGGTGGAAAGACGTATCTTTCAACATCGGCAGACTTACTTCCCTTGCGCTCTCTTTGCTTACGAGCGCGAATCGCGAAGAGACAGAAGCTGGTGGACTTGTGTAGCACCCGATGGGTAGAAAGGCATCATGCTTTCGAGACATTCGCTGCATGTCTCAAGTTGTGTTTGATTGCTTGGGTCAGATAACGCAGGAAGACAACTGGGACGGTGACACTGACTGCAAAGCGCGGGGTCTGCTCCATGCAATCTCCGATAGTTGATTCCTGATTGCATTTGTTGTGACCCGACGGTGCCTCCAGTACCTCCAGCCTCTGAGTGTGAAACTCCAAAAGCGTGCACGAGACATTGCGGATGCCTATTCGGCAATAACCAATATCACTGCCAGCCTCCAGGAACTGAGAACAAATGTCGATGATGTTTTCAGCGCTTCTTGGTTCCTTGAAGCCACTGAGATGGCCCAGAACTTTGACACCACCATCCAAGTCCCCCGGCTAAATGCTAGGCAGCTCCTGAGGGAAAACCATCCTGCTGATACAGCCATGGATTATTTCCGGACATCAGTTGCTGTGCCATTCTTGGACTATCTGGTCACTCAGATGAACGATCGCTTCAAGAATGCAGAGCTTGCCCAGGACGCACTTCAGCTGATTCCGGAAAACTTGGTTCGCTTACCTGGGCCCTTCCTGGCTGTTCCAGACGGTGTAAAGCACTTGGCGTTACTGTGGGACACAGACCTTCCTGACTCAGAGGGTCTGGCTGCTGAGCTTCACCGATGGAGCACCAAGTGGAGAAATTTTAACCAGCCACAAGACATTCCCTCCACCATTGAGAAGCAGCTTATAGGCCTGTGATAGGGACATATACCCCAACATCCACATGATGCTGAAACTGATTTGCACTTTGCCAATTACCACAGCTGAATGTGAGAGGACCATTTCTGGGCTGAGGTCGTTGAAAACCTACACGCGCACATCAATGGGAGCAGGCCGTCTGAATGGTCTTGCGCTCATGAGGGTCCATCGTGACATACCCATTGATATTGAAGCAGCTGTGGACTCCTATGCTACAAAGTATAGGTCCTATATGCAGTTGCTGCCAAAGAATTTCCTGTAAACAGTGGAGCAACTATGGATGCCCCTCCTGTCCCTCTCAGTCAACCTATGTAAGTAAGTTTATGTATTTTCGTTGATCACAGTGCCTTTCTGCAAAAAAATGTCCAGACATATTTGTGTACAGATTCATAGTAAATAGACACCAGGAGAGGCCTCCAAAGCACCTCAGAAACTAAAATATCTTCAGCTTCTGGGGGGCAAAGCCCCCAGACCCCCCACCGGGTCTTTGCCCTGGACCCCACCGGGGCCTGGGCGGCCCTGGACCCCTGCCCCACTTTGGAACCCCCCCTCTCTAAGTAACTGATCCGCCCCTGGGGTGTCCTTCACGGACGAAGACAAGCGCTCATTCTCCTCCTCCAGCCTGTCACAGCGCCTCCCTATGTCATCACACTTCGTTCTGACATACGAAATGTCCGTTTTGATGGAACTGAGATCTTTCCGCAGGAGTGACATATCATTAGAAAGAGTCTGGGACTGTTCACGCTGTAATTGCATTGCTTCCAGTAACTGTTTTGCGAAATCGGGTAGAAAACCCGAATCAGCTGCACAACCGATGGAAGGGGGACGAGCGGAAGTCTTGTCAGTGTCACTACTACCATTCGCACTGTCACTTTCTGTGCTAATGCCCTGTTGGTGAACGGCATCGCTATCTACAGGTCCAGGGTTCACCTCAACGTCACCACAGCACAAGAAATAGGCAGCCACAAACACAAAAAGAAGTAGCTCCACTCGGTTTCGCACAGTGATAACCCTGATGCGCATTTTCACGACCGACTGAATTCGCTTGGCCATGAAGCTGTGGTAAGTGGGCAGAAACAGGCCACAGGCAGCGCGGAAACACAGAGAGTTCACAGGCATGGTCACAGTTTTAGTCACAAATTTCACATCACTGTGATCAGCACACTTTCACCAGTTCAGTGTGATTGAAAGTGACTTGATTATTCCAATAATTAACGTAGTAATTAGACAATAATCCTCCGCAATTCGAGAGCGTTCCAAAAACACGTCTTCTCTGCGCTGTGAAATCAGCTCACCCCCCGAGAGAGAGAGAGAGAGAGAGAGAGAGAGAGAGAGAGTGGGTGGGTGAGTGGGAGTAAAGATAACGCACTGGCTAAAAACGATCTCCTTACATAGGACAGGCTATGCGTATACAATAATCAACAGCGCGTACTCAGGCACACACACGCGCAAACACACAAACACACACACACACACACACACACACACAGAAAACACGCACACACACACACACACGCGCGCGCGCGCGCGCGCGCACGCATTCACGCACGCACGCGCGCGCACACGTACGCACGCACACACACACACACACACACACACACACACACACACACACACACACACACACACACACACACACACATAGTGACAGGAGAAACGAATTGATGTTCACGGTAGGAAGACGCACTGAAGAACGCTTTCATGGGGATGGCTTACAGCATACGGGGCGCTTTCTAAAATCGGTGCTGAAGATTTGAAGGGACATAACCAGCGTCTTCGTTGCTTTAATCGTCAAAAATCTCCCGAAAGAGACTACCCCTCCCCAC
>CM031601.1:50970820-50973320 GCA_018398815.1 Conus ventricosus
GGCAAGCAAATGCCTACTGCTGTGTTGAGTAAAGATTGCGACCTATTCGGATAAACCAACGGCGTACACGAACTCCTCGCGTTAGCTGTTCGCATTGTATTTCATTGTGCTTGTATGCGGCAAACGTTGGAAGCTGGATTACCAACTTAAATCTGGTTTTCAGACCATCCATCCGGTGGGGGGGGGGGGGGGGGGGGGGGGGGGGGGGGGGGGGGGGGGGGGGGAACGGGGAGGAAGTAGAACGGGGGATAAGGGGAAGGGAGATGCACACAATTTCAACCAGATTACCAACTTAAATTGGTTTTAAGACCATCCAGTAATGGGGGTGGGGGGGGGGGGGGGGGGGGGGGGGGGGAGTAGAACGGGAGATAAGGGGAAGGAGATGCACACAATTTCAACCAAAGCGCAAAAACCGAAACTGAAGAGGCACCTGCAATGAACAGTGAAATTTAATATGTTTTTTTTTTCTTCAGAGTTGTACAGAAGACAGGAAGAGATTGATGCAAGCGAAGTACATATGGAAGAGAATTCCAGTTAGAAGGGGTTAATGTTTCAGTGGGGGTATGTGGTGCACACACTCACACACCAAAGAATAAGAATGTCAGGCAAGCAGCAAGAAGCTGGTGGTGAAGAGCAATAATGGTCTGGACCAGAGAAACCTATCCGCTGAGCATACAGCATCAAAGCAGGGGAAAACTATTTTGGACTTAATACTTGCTTCAAAGGAAGCCAGTGCAAAGCACGGGAAGATGCGTTCAACACATTCTGAGGATCAGACGGGTAGCACTAATTTGAGTCCTTTGGATTTGATGTAAGCGATTTTGAGGGCAGCTACAAGTAATGAGTTGCAACTGTCGAAGCAAGACAGCACAAATGATGAGACGAGGACCTGAGATGCCTGGTCTGAGAGGAAGTGACAAATGGAACTGATGCGGCCCACTTCAAAGCTCGCATAACGAATGAGATGCACAACATGAGAGAACTTAGGTTCAAAAGACTGTCCGGGGTGTGCCTTACATCTCGGTCCTCAGCTGACTGACAGAGTAGAATGGACCCACCACCAGCTCAGGACTCGGGAAATGAAATGGATAGGTGTCTTCTTGGTGTGGAGACAGTCATTGTTTCCACCTCATCATTCACTGCCTCTCTCTCTCTCTCTCTCTCTCTCTCTCTCTCTCTCTCTCTCTCTCTCTCTCTCTCTCTCTCTCTCTGTGTCTAACACACACACACACACACACACACACACACACACACACACACACACACACACACACACAGGCACAGACTCACACACACGCGCGCGTGCACACACACACACACACACACACACACACACACACACACACACACACACACACACACACACCACGCGCCCGCCCGCACGCACGCATGCACCCCCCATCCCCCCCCATCCCCTCATATCATATGACAGAATGACGGTTAATCCAATGGATTATATAGCACTAATACTATGGGCACTTATCCTGCCGCTGCTTATAGTATTACTATTGTCGCTGATACAGCAACTGCAGCAGGTTGCTACACCAAGAACTACGACTACTACTGCTACTACAATTGCTGCTGCTGCTGAGCCTGTTTCCACTACCAGTCATACTACTGCTGCTACTACAGCTACTGCTACTATTCCTCCTCCTACTACTATTACTACTACTGTCTCCCGCTATTAATAGTACTGCAACTGCTACTTCCGTTCCTGCTACTGCGCCTGCCGCTGTTATTACTACTGTTAGTACTTCTGTAGTAGTGGTGGTAACTGCTTCTGCTGCTGCTGCTTATGCACAAAACGACAAGCACTACTACTAGTGCTTGTACTAAAACTACTGCAGATACTACTACTACTACTGTAACACACACACACACACACACACACACACACACACACACTCACACACACACACACACATACCCCCCCTCTCTCTCTCTCTCACACACACTCTCTCTTTCTTTCTCTCTCTCTCTCTCTCTCTCTCTCTCTCTCTCTCTCACACACACACACACACACACACACACACACATTACACACACACACACACACACACACACACACACACACACACACACACACACACACACACCACACACACACGCATGCATGCATGTGCGCACGCGCGTCCTCTCACGCATAATCACGCAGGTATGCACGTATATACACACACCTACTGTGTCGATTTGGGGCTTTTGTCACTTGTTCTATGCAGAATCCTTTTCGCGCTGCACCGATGACCTCACTGGGGAATAGCCCATTAGCGAGACGATTTGTAACCCATCTCATTAACGCCTTTCTTTCTTCCCCCACCTCTCTCTCTCTCTCCCTCTCTCTGTCTCTCTCTCTCTCTCTGTCACTCTCTCTCTCTCTGTGTCTTTGTCTGTCTGTCTGTCTGTCTGTCTGTCTCTCTCTCTCCCCCCCCCCCCCCCCACTTCCCGTCAGATCATTCCTGCTTCATCCTCGCATCCTCTTTTTTTCGCCTTTCGCAGCAAG
>CM031601.1:50978320-50980820 GCA_018398815.1 Conus ventricosus
AGGACATTCCAAAAAGAAAAGAAATAAAGTCAACACAAAGGAACGTTCGTTTAATTGGAAAAAAAAATGGAAGTGAGCATTGAAAGAAACAAAGAGGGAACAAAAAGAAAACAACTTAAAAAGAAAGAAAAGAAGATAGAAAAAGCGGACAAAATTGAAAGGATTGCAAAAACAAAAATATCGGCTTTTGTGTTGGATAACTCTCTCCTTTTGACACCGAAAGAAAGGAAGTCAAAAGCAAAAAAGATAAGAAAAGAGGACTAGAACAATTGTAAAAAACAACAACAACAAAAGAAAAGAAAAAAAAAAGAAAAAGAGAAAAGGACAAAGTCATTAAAAAGAGAAGACTGTAAAGAATGGAAAGAAAACAAAAAAGGAGAAAGAAACAAACAAGCAAACACAAATATTTATGTCACTCTGACTCTACTGTGCCTTCACAAACACACAAACATACACATGTATAAACACACACACACACACACACACACACACACACACACACACACACACACACACACACACACACAACAACAACACCACCACCACCACCACACTACACGAACACGTATACATACAGAGAAAGAGAGAGAGAGAGAGAGAGAGAGAGAGAGAGAGAGAGAGAGAGAGAGAGAGAGAAACAGACAGACAGACAGAGAGACAGACAGAGAGAGAGAAACAGAGAGAGAGAGAGGTCACTAACGCACGCACGTACGTGAACACTCACTCACTCATTTACAGACATACACATGATACAAAACATCAACACACACACACACACACACACACACACACGCGCGCGCGCGCGCGCGCGCGCGCACATGCACCCGCACACACACACGCACACACACACACACACACACACACACACACACACACACACACACACACACACACACACGCGCGCGCGCGCGCGCGCGCGCGCGCGCGCACGCACGCACGCAGGCAGGCAGGCAGGCAGGCAGGCAGGCACGCACGCACGCACGCACGCACGCACGCACGCACGCACACACGCACGCACACGCACACACACACACACACACACACACACACACACACACTCATACTCAAACAAACACGTACACACACACTCACACACACACACACACACACACACACATACCCACGCACACACGCACGCACTCATGCACGCACGCAGGCGCGCGCGCGCACACACACACTCATACAGCCGCTAACGTACACGTATACTCACACACACATGCATGCACCCTCACAAACACACACGCGGAAGCACACACACACACACACACACACACACACACACACACACACACACACACACACACACACACACACCACCACCACCACCACCACCACCACCACCACCACCGCCACTACCACCACCATAACACCACACTTCACAAGCGCATGCACGTGCATTTAAGCGAACACCATTCTTATCATTCTCTATTTTAAATGATGTTACCCTTGATCTTAACAACATAAAACGTCTTTTTTTTCTACGAAAGAGGCGGGCTGGGAAGAGGGGTGGAGGGTGGAGGGTGAGGGGTACGTGTGAGGAGTGACGGTGGCAGGGTTGTGAATGGGCAGAGAAAGGTAAGAGGAGTCAGACCCAAGAGATGGAGGTGGTACTTTTTTTTCTTTCTTTTTTTTTTATTATTTTTTTAAAATTAAAACTACATTGCGTCAATTCTCTTCCGAAAGTTTTTAAATGCAACGTAAATCCTACGATATGCGTCTGCATTTCCAGATAAATGCGGCCAGTGAAAAAAAAATTCCATATAGCTGCAGGAGAAGGGCGAGAAAGACGACCAACGTCGCTGCTAATTTCTTATTACTGATTATTTTTCTACTATAGATGCGTAGATTAAGTGCGACAAAACCGGCCTTTTTTAAAAATTGAACAGCAACGAAAGAATTGAACGGGTCCCTGGGGTGACACTGATACAGTTCTGTGGTCCAGATGTTTGGATCATAATCATTCAGCGAACCAAAGTTAACCTTTTTCCCCCCTTTGCTTACTCCGCGCATCTACGTAGATAAGAAGAGATGGATGAGGAAGGGAGCAGGGCAGCCATCATTGTTTGGCCTGTGATTACTGGTATTTTCTTTAATGGGGATTTGTGAACCTTTAACAACAAAAAAGTCTTTCGTCTGCTTTAGACCTAGGCTATGGAGAGATGAGGGCCGTACAGGCAGTTGGCAAAGGAAAAAAAACACGTAATTTCGGACACGATCTCTTCTACACTGCTTACATTTCAAACGAAATGAGAAAAATACACTCATGTACAACATGGACAAAAAAACCCTCTGGGGTATAAACAAAGAAATCCAACGACATAACACATAAACACGCTCTCTGTATAACCACGGTGCATTTGGCAAGAAAGGAAGGCCAGTAGACATAGGACCACCCCAACCCATTCATCCCGGCCTCAAATCTTCCCCAACACTGGGAAATAATCCAATGAACTTTAGCCAGGCTGAAAGATAAATGCAATCAATAACAGGGTCGTTTCGT
>CM031601.1:50985820-50988320 GCA_018398815.1 Conus ventricosus
ACATTAAAAAAAGAGATGTCGTTTCACGAAAAAAAAATAAAGAAGGGATGGAAAGAAGAAACCAAACATTAAAAAAATGGTAGGGGATGGGGTGGTGGTGACATTGTTAATGACAGTGGTGAAAAACGAGCAACATCAATCATGTTTATGGACCTAAAAAAAAAAAAAAAACAACTGATGCTAAATCATTTATAATCATTGCCTTACGTCAGTGCAATTAACGACGATGTCATCTATCATGTCAGTGGATTCAGTTGCGAGTGATACTGATTGGGCTGAAATCGGGACGAGAAGTGCGGAGTTAAAGAGTTGCGTGTAGGAAAAAAAATAAGGCAGTGGTGAGAAGGGGGGGGGGGGGGGGGGGGGGGGCTGGTGGAGGAGAACCAGTAGAGGGAGACAGAATGCTTTTAATCACGTCAAAAAAAAAATTGAGCAAAAAATTAATACATAGAGAAACCAAAATAATAAATAAAAGACAATAAAGTAGTTTCAAAGTGAGGCGACGGAAACTGAAACAAATTTCAAAGAAACATTACTATGCTACTGAACAAAGAAACATTACTATGCTACTGAACAAAGAAACATTACTATGCTACTGAACAAAGAAACATTACTATGCTGCTGAACAAAGAAACATCACTATGCTACTGAACAAAGAAACATCACTATGCTACTGAACAAAGAAACATTACTATGCTACTGAACAAAGAAACATCACTATGCTACTGAACAAAGAAACATCACTATGCTACTGAACAAAGAAACATTACTATGCTACTGAACAAAGAAACATTACTATGCTACTGAACAAAGAAACATTACTATGCTACTGAACAAAGAAACATTACTATGCTACTGAACAAAGAAACATCACTATGCTACTGAACAAAGAAACATCACTATGCTACTGAACAAAGAAACATCACTATGCTACTGAACAAAGAAACATCACTATGCTACTGAACAAAGAAACATCACTATGCTACTGAACAAAGAAACATCACTATGCTACTGAACAAAGAAACATTACTATGCTACTGAACAAAGAAACATTACTATGCTACTGAACAAAGAAACATTACTATGCTACTGAACAAAGAAACATCACTATGCTACTGAACAAAGAAACATTACTATGCTACTGAACAAAGAAACATTACTATGCTACTGAACAAAGAAACATCACTATGCTACTGAACAAAGAAACATTACTATGCTACTGAACAAAAAACAAAAACAAAAACCACCCACGACGCGTTTCGGCCCCTTTGAAGTCCAACCGCATCGTATTTGTCTTTTCATTTCAGGTCGAAACGCGTCGTGTCTGTCTTATAATTTGTTTGTTTCTTTCTTTCGGCGGCATAGTAATTTTTCTTTTAAATCCGTTTTGATGTTTAGTAGACTTTCTATAGCAACCATGGCTATGATGATGATGATGATGATGATGATGATGATGATAAAGATCATGACGACGACGAAGGCCATGAAATATCCCTGCACGACTGAGCGAGTCTGAGAGCAGGGACAGAGGATGTGGGAAGTCGTCTGGTCAGATAACGATCCGAGATGACGTTATGTAAGCTGAGGAGACAGCCATCAATCACAATTACAGCAGCGGTAAAAAAAACACACACAAAAAACAAAAACGGAACGCTGAAAGAAAGTACACACGTGTTGGGTCCCCGTGTCCGAGGGCTAATGAGGAGACTTTGACTTACGTTGAAAGACAGGGAGAGACCAGCAAAGGATGGGAGGAACGAGTACTGACTAGGCACGGGAAGGGATTTTGGGGGATAGGAGATGGGGGTGGGGGTGGGGTGGATTCGTGGTTTCACGAAGAAAATGAAGTGTAAGCAGTACAGAGAGATGGAGAACATCGTCTGCAACAGTTCTGTGATGTCTAATCCCTCTGTTACTTGCTGCTAATACTGCTAGTACCGCCGCTGCAGCCGCTGCAGAAAATAATGATAGTGATAATGACAGTAAACACATATTGTAGTGCAGCTTCTCGTGTCAGCTCACGTTGTTTTTTCTATAAGCAACTTGCACAGCACATGTGCATTTCCCAGAAATAGTCTGATCAGCGAGGATGCCTCTACAAATGCGTGCGCACATGCATGCATGCACATACAACCTCAAACAGGCACACACATACACACACACACACACACACACACACACACACACACACACACACACACACACACACACACACGCACGCACGCACGCACACACACACACACACACACACACACACACACACACACACACACATACACACAACACACACACCTTCCCCTTCCTCCTGTTTGCCCTTCACATTCTGGGGGTTAATCCTCTAAGCTACGGTCAGGCTGGAGGACAAACTGTAATCGATTTCCCTGATGGCCTTGTGTTGTGCACTGCAAGAGACACAAACTTCACTTTTTTGCCAACTCTCTCTCTCTCCCTCTCTCTCCTCTAATCTCCACTGCCTCCCCTACACCCTCTATTTCTCCAC
>CM031601.1:50998320-51008320 GCA_018398815.1 Conus ventricosus
TTAAACAATAGAGCGTCCTTTTGCTTTCCCATCTTTTCCAATGACCTAAAGCACAGCATAAATCCCGGGAGCACGTCTGGTTCAGCAGATAACGCAGCCAATGATAAAATTATTTCTCAGACAGCTGCAAGAAAAGGGTGATGAAAAAAAAAAACCCGGTGTCTCTCCCAGTTTGCGATTACTGCTTTTTTTCATTTTTTCTATCATTGATGCACAAAATTACGTGCGATAGAAACCACCTTTTTCAACTGAACGGTAATGAAGGAAACAAACGGGTGCCTAACATGACATTGATAAAGTTCTGGGATGAAGATGTTGGGATTACGATATTCAGTGAACCAAAGTCCGCTGTTGTCCGCTTACTCCGTGTATCTATCAAGATGAGAAGACGACGGGCGGTGAAGGAACGGGGTAGGGACGCCGTCATTGTTTGGCTGGTGATTTTGGATGGTTTCTTCGATGGAGATTGTGAACCTATGACCAAAAAAGTCTTTCATCAGCTTTTGACCTGGCTCATGAAGAGATGAAGGTGGTAGAGACACGTGGGAAAAAGACAATGCACTTTTCTGACACAATTCCTACATGCGAACGCATTTGGTCGATCCTTACATACCAACATGACAAAAATACATTCATGGACGATATGGGGAAAAAAAACATAAAAAAGATTTTCGAGCCACATTACGCTCAAACACGCTTACGGTAAAACTACGGTGGATTGAGCAAGAAAGGAAGGCCAGTAGACACAGAACGACCCCAACCCATTCCTCCCGCATCCTATCCTCTCCCAAGCCAGGGAATAATCCAATGAACTTTAGCCAGGCTGAAAGATAAATGCAATCAACAACAGGATCGTGTTGTACTGAAGAGCACAACGCAGAGATGAAAACGAGATATGTCCCCCACCAGTCAAGAAGAAATGGTTCCATTTCCTCTGCCCATGGTGTTCTGTGCGTTTTGAGACATCTCTTTGCTATCTTTGTAAGGATGCTATCAGTTTCAGAATGAGCAACAGAGCATACCGCAGGGATGGCTGGCGTTAAATAAACAGCTGTACTCAGCAGATTTCCAAGCATTGGGGTCTAGGCAAGGAAATGACAACTTCACAGTGTGAAGTATGAGGAAAAAAACTTTGCAGTTATTTCTTTGTTAGCCTATCCAGCACGAGAAGAGAGGAGAGAGCGGGGGGGGGGGGGGGGGGGGGGGGGGGAGAGAGAGAGAGAGTCCATGTGTGTGTGTGTGAGTGTGTGTGTGTGTGCATGTGTGTGTGTGTGTGTGTGTGTGTGTGTGCGTGTGGCTGTGTGTTACAATTTACAAGGGAGAAAAGAGGAGGAACTTTTGCGAAAGACGTCATAGCAATAATGACGAGTTGCAAGCCTCCTTTTATTTATCGCTTTTAGAGCTTTGTATTTTCGGTCAGTGTTAGTGCTATTGTTGATTTATTTAAAACATTTGGAAAGTTAAAGTATGCCTAATTGTTCAGTATTGTTTTTGTATCGATTAATAATGCAACTGGAATATTCAAGATTATGTTAGAATGTTCACCAGGATTCCGTAAGTTTTAGAGCATTACCGAAGGTTCGAGAACGTTGTAGAAGCTGACCAATTACATTCGCATAGGCTCGTCACGATTTCATTGGTTAAGCTTACTGATATGCAAAATATTCTAGAAAAGAATAATCGAGTATGTTTGAGGATATTCTTTCGATAACATATAAAAGAATGAAAGCTGTGCGACTGAGAGGGAGAGAGAAATGGGAGTGGCCGAAGCATTCTAGTCATTGTCGAGCTAAAAGTGTTCGAGTCTTCACTGAGTTTGAGTCTAGTCGATGAAAAGCTGCCATTGGTAGAATAGTGCCTGCTGCATGTACGATTGAGTTCCTGTACGACTTATTGAACCTGAAGGTCAGTGGTTTGTTTTTGTTCCTATATTCTTCAACGTTTGTAAACAAAAGGACCCTCTCGTTTCAATACCGCCTGGTGTATTTTGTCGTCTGCAGGTCGAACACCTACCACAGGATCTACAAATCTACAACGAACTCTTACAAGCTAGGCTACTGCACTTACCTTGTACTGAGGAAGTCATCGCTTTAGCGTGTAACACTGTGCGTGTGTCTGTGTGGCCGTGTGTCTGTGTGGCCGTGTGTGTGTGTGTGTGTGTGTGTGTGTGTGTGTGTGTGTGTGTGTGTGGCATGCTGCTACTCTGTCCTCCTTGGCTGCTCGGATTCTGTTCTTCAACCCTGCAGAGGATTGTAATATCAGCACAGGTTGTCATTTTCAAAAACCACGGCACACAAACCCTTTAATTACCCAGGATGGGCACGTCAGTGCTCACTGTCTTGGAGAGATATGACCAAAACAAAAACAACTGCGTCCTTTCCATTCAAAATGATCACTGACTCTGCACATGCTGATTTGTCTAATGATCTGATCGTCGTTTACACTCTGTTTCGCTCTATCCGTTTTGCCACAGGTACACCGACATCTCAATCAGTGTTGCTTTGAACGCAGATACCATGGTTTCCATTTCCCTCAATATATCACCCGGAGCTTTGGAATTCTCTCCCTATTCATTGAGGTATTCAAACCTTGGTCATGTTTCAAGTCCACGTTTAAAAGCGCATCAGTTTCAAGAATGCTCCAAGCAGTATTATGTCGTCCGACACCTGCTCGCTCTTTGTTATTGTAGTATTCCACTCAGAGGAGTATGTATGCATGTGTGTCATATGAAGTTGATGCATGTGTTTATACTACTCTGTATATTAGATGGTGATACAGACATGAAGCTTGAGTACTGGACAGCGAATGTGTATGTGCGCCTGTACATGACATTTATGTGTAAGCACGCTATTTGAACATAAACTAGTGCTAAACTTAACTCTCTCTGTCTCTCTCTCTCTCTCTCTGTATGTTTGAGTGCATGCACCCGAGTGTGTGTGTGTGTGTGTGTGTGTGTGTGTGTGTGTGTGTGGGGTGTGTGTGTGTGTGTGTGTGTGTGTGTGCACGCGAATTGGTGCGTGCGTGCATGTATGTGTTTGCATGTTTGTATGAATGCATACGTCTGCAATCTTCAAGAATAAGAATGGACGAAAGAAAGGAACGATGAAGGAATGATTTAACTAAAGAATGAATGGATGTATGAATGAATGAATGATGAATAAAAACAGAAAGAGATGAAGTTTCAGATGGGACAAGAGGGAAGAAAAGTAGAAACCAAAAACACAAAAATGGAAAAGGGGTGGTGTGGTGGCGACAGTGGTGAAGAACAAGCAACATTAGTCATGATTACGGACATTAAAAAAAACTGACGTTAAAACATTTCTTTTTTTTTTTTTTTTTTTTTTTTTTTTTGTCCCAACCTCTGCGTCACCTCAGAGGCAGTGCACCCACGCCGCTCATTCCGACACCCGTCCACAGCCATAGCCCGGCTGGCCCCGCCGCAGCCCCGGCACCGGCAATCCACAGGGAGCAGTCAATGTCAAGTCGTCAAGAGGCAACCCACCAGAGGAGACACTGCACTGCTGCCGAGTCACTTCGGTGGTGTTCAGTGGCGCCTGTTCTGATCTAACATACGCAGGACACCACCTACTAAGCCCCTACTGACGACAATAATTGCTTAGTCGCGGAGCCGGCGTGAGTGAGCTCTCCTCCGGAGGGCGCCACCACGTCCGTCCAACGACAGCCCCCATGGACTCGCCGATACCGGTGACCCGACGGAAGCAAACCAAAGCCACAGACGTGGAGAGGACATCGAAATTGAGGTCACCATGAGAGCAGGGCATGAAGGGCCACAGAATTTGAGACTTTTTTTTTTTTTAATGCTGATCAATGGGAATGAGGATGATTAAGATGATGCTACGGATTTCCATTTCGGTCTGAGACTACATGACAGGGCTGTACTCTACGCTTCCTTTCATAATATATCCTGGCGTCAACCAGGCCCGAGAGATACAGGCACCTGCAGTGTTGGTCAGGAAATTTGAGCAACACTCTCAGAAACGCATCCATTAAGTGGATGAAACTCGACTGTGTGGTCCCAGTCTTCCCAACTGAGTCCGCAGCAAACTCAACTCTGGGTAGGAGCCGGTCGGGGCAGAAAAAACCCACATGCCTCTGATGGGATTCGAACCCACGACCTCCCAGCCGGGAGTCCGCGACGCTAAGACGTTAAAACATTTCTAATCATTGCCTTGCATGTGAGCAATTTACGACAGCGTCATCTATCACGTCAGTGGATTCAGCCAGGGGTGAGAGTGATGGGAGTGAAAGTGGGCAGGTAAAGAGTTTGCGCGGGAGAAAAAGGTGAAAACAGTGGTGAAAGGAAGGGGGGGGGGGGTTGAGGAGCAACTGGAAGCCAGAGGGAGAGAGAAGGCTCTTAACTACACATCGCAAATGCATTAAAATGAAAATGAATATAACCGATATTTACAAGGGTTTTTTCTATTGCGTTGATGGCTATGAAGACGATCATGATGAAAATGAAGATGTATGACAAGGATGGCCGTAAACAAAACTGAAGCCCCTGCGTGGCTGCGCACGACAAAGAGCAGGAACCAGGCTGTGGGAGGTTGTGTGGGTAAATAACGACTCGAGATGACAGTATGAAAGCTGCGGAAACAAGCATCAATCACGATCAGAACGAAGAACAACAAAATGCTGGGACGTGCTGGGTCTCCGTGACCGAGGAGGCTTTGACTTATGTCCAAAGACAGGAGAGAGAACAGCAAAGAAGAGGTGGGGAGGGGAAGCTAATGAATAGAAGGGGGGGGGGGGGGAATAGTTGGGGACAGAAGGAGGTTGGGGAGGGGCTGAACCGAGTGATAAGAGAAGCAACGATAGTTAGTGTACAAAGAAAACGAAGAGTTCTGTGTCGTTGATCCCTGTTTGTTGCTAAGATGATCGCAACAGCAGCAACTACTTCTACGATCACTGCAATTAATACTGCTAGTACCGCCACTGCAACTGCTGTGGAAAATAATGATACTGATAATGACACACAAAAAAGTAGTGTAGCACATCTTCTCGAGTCAATTCACGGTTCTTTGGCATTTTAAACAACCCATACTGCCTACTTCAGCAGTTCTGTGTCGTTGATCCCTGTTTGTTGTTAAGATGATCGCAACAGCAGCAACTACTTCTACGATCACTGCAATTAATACTGCTAGTACCGCCACTGCAACTGCTGTGGAAAATAATGATACTGATAATGACACACAAAAAAGTAGTGTAGCACATCTTCTCGAGCCAATTCACGGTTCTTTGGCATTTTAAACAACCCATAAACATTAATTTCACAACAACAAACTTTCACCGAGTACTTGTCTATAAATACACACAAGTACACTCACACATACACACACACACACACACACACATCTTCCCAGCCCACTCCTGCTCTTTCCCCCTCACATCTCAGGGTTAATCCTCTGAGTTATGGTCAGGCTGGAGGACAAACAGTGATCGATTTCCCTGATGGCCCTGTGTCCTGGACTGCACCGATACAAGCTTCACCCCTCCTTACCCGCCTCCCTCCCTCTCCTCACCCCGCCTCCCCTCCCTCTCCTCTCATCATCTCTCCCTCCTCTCCACCCGCTCTATCTCCGTCGCCTCCTTCACCTTCATCTCCCTCATCCCTTGCCCCATCTATCTTCTGTCGATGAGGTCCTTGCCAAGACACTTGGGAGGACGCATCGTCGTTTAGAGAAAAAGAAGGGGAGAGTCAGGTGGACGGGAGAGTAAACATTCTTGACGCCACTTTATAGCGATGAGATGACATTACTGCTTTTGGTGCTGGAAGGGGGAGGATGGGGGAAACGATAATGGATGAACACAATTAAGAAAGATTTCCTGCTTGACTTTTCCTCCCTATAAAGACTTGTTTTTATTAAAAATAGAGCGGGTTTCAAATGGAAAGAAGCCGAACAACAACAATAAAAGATTAAAAGAAAAAACTGCTATGCTGCTGAACGAAAGAAACGAACATATTACAAGACAAACACGATGCGCTTCGACCTCTTTGGTCTTCTTCCCCCCACCCCCTGTGCACACACTCTTCCTTCCAAATCTTTCGATGAAACTGAAAACCCATCTCCTGAAAGTGAACGGGTGCATTTATTTATCTGAAAAAAAAATTACACTAACGTTAAATCCTGTACCATTCTTAATGGAACGATAGTCACCATGCACTGGTGCCGATGTGGCCCTACCCCACCCTCACATTCAACCTCCATCCCCTTCCCCACAAAAGAAAAATACCAAACAAACAAAATCTCAAAAACAAACAAACTAAACTAAACAAAAAATAATGCACACTGATGCCTTGTTCAAATACCACCCATAGGTGTGGAAAGTGACGACCTAAATAGTTGGATTTAAAAAAGCGGCACATACGCTAAACTCTCACCAGTAGTGAAAACTAAGAATTCAAGCCAAGGAACAAAGATGAAGAAAAAGAAAAAAGATAAGAAGTACCCGGTATTCTCCAATTTCCAGTTATCTGATCTGCTTGCATGGTAACTTGATCCCCTTGTTCACATGGTAACTTGATCCCCTTGTTCACATGGTAACTTGATCCCCTTGTTCACATGGTAACTTGATCCCTTGTTCACATGGACGTACGAACATAAAAAAAAAAAAGGTTAAACGAATAAAGCAGAGAGAACGGAAGTTTCGTTAAAAAAAAAGACAATGGAGATAAATCTAGGAAAAGAAGTTTCTTTTAGTTAAAACAGTTGAAAAAAGAAAGGGAGACAAAAAGAAAATGATTGGGGAAAAAAAGACGATAGAAAAGAAGAAAGAAATGTAGATTGAAAAATGGAGTAAAACTGAAAGAATTAAAAAAAAAATAAAAGTATCGGCTTACGTCTTGGTTGACTTTCCCATCTTCATATTAGAAGACAGAAAGCCGAAAGGAAAGAAGGAAAAGAGAAGAGAAAAGACTATAATAAAACCATAAAAGAAAGGAAAAGGTGTTTAAAAAGAACGCAACAAGACTGAAAGAATGGACAAAAGAAAACAAGGGAGAAAGAAACAAACAAGCAAACGCAAATCGTTGAGGGGCAAGGGGATGGGGGTGGGGACTGCATGTAGGATGTGGCGGAGATAAAGGTGGGGATGGAGGGGGTGGGAGGAGTCGGAACAGAGGCAGAGATAGTAATGTGTTTTAAATCATCGTGCAAGCATTCCCTTTCTAAAGTTTAAAATGCCACATAAATCTCATGACGTACGTCAGGATTCACAGAGAAATACGGCCAGCAACAACAACAACAAAAAGGCATTCCGAGATAGCTGCGAAAAAGGGCGTGGAAGACGTCCAATTTCGCTGCCAGTTTCTGACTACTGTTTATTTTTCTATCACTGATGCGCATATTTCGTGCGATAAAAACGCCTTTTTTTTTGCAATGAAAGAAACGAACGGGTCCTTGGGGCGACATTTATACAGTTGTACGGTCCAGACGTTGGGATGAAACTCATTCAGTGAACCGAAGTTCACCGTTTTCCTGTTTTGCTTACCCCTTGTTTTTATGAAGATAAAGATAAGATGGACACGGGAAGAAGGTGCCGGGGCAGCCATCATTGTTTGGCTGGCGATTACTGGTCTTTTCTTTGATGGGCATTTGTGAACCTTTAACATAAAAAAGTCTTTCGCCTGCTTTAGACCTAGATTATGGAAAGATTAGGGTCATACAGGCATTTGGGGAAGAAAAAACAACATAATTTTCGGACACAATCTGTTCTACACTGCTAAAATCTATGACAAATTGAGAAAAATGCACTCGTGAACAACATCAACAAAACAAAACAAAACAAAACTAGAGTATAAACAAAGAGAAGTCCAACGACATAACGCATAAACACACTCTGTATAACCACGGTGCATTTGGCAAGAAAGGAAGGCCAGTAGACATAGGACCACCCCAACCCATTCATCCCGGCCTCAAATCTTCCCCAACACTAGGAAATAATCCAATGAACTTTAGCCAGGCTGAAAGATAAATGCAATCAATAACAGGTCGTTTCGTGTTGAAGGGCACAACACAGAGGAGAAACCGAGAGATTTTCCCACCGGTCCAGAACAAACGGTTCCGTTGGCGTCAGGGATGTTTTGATACATCTCTTTCGGATCTTTGTAATCGTTTCATCAGTTTCACTTTGAGCAGCAGAGGGTAGAAATGGGATGGGCGGATGCAGATAAACAAGTATCATCACTAGATTTTAACTGGGTTTAGATCAGTGTGGAAATGGACACTTTTTGGTTGAAAGGGATGCGGGTAAAGACACTTACTGCGCTTTTTTTCTGTTAATATTTACAGTGTGTGTGCATGTGTGTGTGTGTGTGTGTGTGTTTTGTGTGTGTGTGTGTGTGTGTGTGTGTGTGTGTGTGTGTGTGTGTGTGATGCAGCCAACGGTCATACAATGTATTCAGTTACTGAAGAGATTTTCAAAATTTAAACGGTATCCACATAACGAACATAGTTTGAAACTGTGTTTCCTTTCGACCATGTCATATAGCCAGTGCAAGTAAACGTTACGTGAATAAGGTACTGTTACATGAAATCTTCAGTTAATATTCACATTCAACGTCTTAAAAATCACGTTTTTGAAATGTCATAATATTGTTATGAAACGTATTTCGGATTAGACCTTAAGCAAACAACCAAAAATTGCGTGGAAAAAAAAGACTGCTGGGGGGTACAGCAGGTAGTCTAATTAATGTGAATCAAGTGACCAATATTCTTTTGTGCATAATAAAACCCCCACATCGCAATGTAATCGGAATCACACATATTGGTGGAATGTCTTGTTCGTTGATTTTCAAAGAAGCAATCTGCTAGTCAGAGCAGATTTACTAATGTTTACTAACAATGGAATTAATGACGAATTTTGAAGGAACCAATATTTTGAGGACATTGTTCTATTTTTGGGGGAATCATAACATTATTATTGTTTGATTCAAACACTGGTTGCTTTAGACTGTTTGGTGATGATATCGATTTTCTGCGAGAGAATTAGATTTAACAGGTTAACAGAGAGAGAGAGACAGAGAGAGAGAGAGAGAGAGAGAGAGAGAGAGAGAGAGAGAGGAGAGACAGAGAGACAGAGACAGACAGACAGACAGACAGACAGGCAGAGACAGACAAACAGACAGACAGACAGACAGGCAGAGACCGGTGGTTGAACCATGGCCGGGTAATCTCCCGGGTCAACGAAAATGATGATTACAATACAATAAGAATCAGCACTTTCTGGTGACGAATTTTAAAATGTTGGTTTGCAAAGATGACAAGGCGGAATCATTCCATCTTTTGCTGGAAACAGGTGGGTTGTTCACAAGACTTTTTGTGTGTGTTGCATATACTTCAGTTCAGAGACGAAATATTCTGGCTCTTTTGAAGCTTTTTGAAGAAGCGTCCAATTCTGTTGGTGCAGCAGTCGTTCTCTGGTAAAAGCTTCATCGGCAGTTTCGCAGCATATGGGGACACAGCTTCCTGTCTGAGTTAAAGTTTAAAGTCATGTTACTCCATTATTGCCGGATGGATGAAATGATACTAGTGTTTTAAAAGGTTGTGCTTCTGTATGAAATAGTTATCTTACAATCTATGCTCTAAATTGATTTTGAAAAATGAAAATAATAGAAACGACACGAAAACCACACCAAAAATAGGATAGGATCTGAAAATCGTGACGTGTGCTACTTTTCTACTCTCTCTCAATGAACATAGAGGTTTGACTGCAATATCACTCGTTCACATTGGAACATTTGTTTTTGTTTGTTTGTTTGTTTTGTGGGGGTCAACTTTATTTCATCTCATCCACCAAAACTGAAAAAGCAAGGACTTCATATTTTACACCTTTGACAATTACAGGTGTCCTCAAGTAACACGAAAATGTCCGTTCGCGTTTTCAAAACCTTTCTTCTACGAGATGAAGGTAAACAGAAAACAATATGTGGAAGGAGTGTGTGAAACCTAATCACTTAGCCTTTACATCGCCGCTCCAC
>CM031601.1:51015820-51020820 GCA_018398815.1 Conus ventricosus
GATAATGGCTATGGTAATCTGACCTATCCTGATTATAAACATTTTCCCCCGCGTTTGGAAAAGATGGAGGGAGGGGTGGGGTCCATTGTATAGAACAACTGCTCGTCGTCCGATCCTCCATGTGAGCCATTGTAACGGAAAAGGAGATAATTTTCATGCAATGTCCAGTATTTTTCTTTCGTTGTATTGGTGAAAAAAACAACAACAACCAGAGTCCTTTGTCTTATGACTAAATTGCTGCGTGCATGCTTTGCAGCCTACAAAATAACTTAAGAATTAAAAGCGGGATATGTAAGTACAAACTGGATGCGTTTGATTAAGGTGAAAGTGAGATATTAAAGCGAACACTTTGCAAATATTAGTTACCACGAGTATCAGCCATCACAAAAGGTTGTATAAAAAAAACGAAGTCTGCCAATCCACCACATTTTTCGTCGTTACCTGAAGCACGTTTCTGGCCAAGTCGTACGTCTGTAAAATGATGCTCAAAGCAAATAATACGAACGACAAACTCAACGGTCCTTCTATTATGAACGTAACATTCCCATCAACCCGCCCTCCGCTCACAAAGATTTGCGTGATCCGAGACGTGCCTATACACACGAAAGGAGAGTTTGAACACTCACGGTTCTGCACGTGCGTAGGCCTGGGAAGCTGGAGGGACCCGTCTGATCCCTCATCACGTGAGCACTGCCAGAGGTTCTATCACGTGAAGTTTGTCTGGTTGACTGCGGGAAAGGCTCTTCTGTTCAGATCGACACGTTCGCGGAGATTAATACAAAGTGCTTTCCCACTATACATATATATATGTATGCATGAATGTATGTATGCAAGTATGTATGTATGTATAAATGTATGCATGTATGTATATATGTATGCATGTATGTATGCAACACGGACGCAAGTATTCAGCATAGTAATAATAAAGCATTACTATCTCTTGGTTCCAATCTCTTTGAAAGCCACAATAATCACACCCTTTTCATGCACCACAAATTGTTTCAAAACCAATAAAAGATTCAATCCGGTCTTAAATAAATACTGCTCTCACCAAGGTACTGTTCCCGAACGATTTTTTTTTCTTGTTTCTTTCTTTTTTTTCTGTTTTTGGGTTTGTTTTGTTTTGTCGTTCCTGGACCAGTAATAACAGATTTTTTTTTAATCCAAATAGGTTTTTCTAACAATCCAAGCACATGGTGTCACTGTTCTAAACCAAGCGAGTCGCTGCACACTCACTAGCGAGTCGTCTATGCGTGGCTGTGTTCATATAGCCATGTGAAAAAAGATACACCAATGGCAAAAAAACACTTCCAAGTCACAACTCGTTGAAAAGCACAATACCTTTGCGCACGTATGTTTTTCAGCGAATGTCACTGCCACAAAGGTGTACATTTTCATATATAGAAATAATTAAAACGGCTCTCGACGCGGTTTTTTTTTAAAGTTCACACGAATTCTGTCCTTGCACAACAGTAGCCGATTCCAAGGGTCAAACACTCCCAAAACTCAAAGAGCTGCATCCACATTAGGACTATCACACAGTATAATCTGTCACAAAGAACTTCATAAGCGTAGTAGACTCAAGGATGCTTCACCCCCAACTGAAAAAAAAAGCAACAACCAACCTACTATGTTATGGCATCTGCCCATTTCATAGAGTGTGAAAAATGCTAAAGAGAAGCTGTCAGGAACCTTAATCTGAAGATAAACAGCGGATCTTCCCATCTTGTTTCGTGATTGATCGGTCTGTACGGAGATCTTGTTGTCTTTCCTCAGTTTCACGTGCATCCATTTCTCGCCAAGGAGAGAACGGTCGGGACCCTCGGCATGACAGAATGGATGTGGGTGGGGGAAAGGAACAGTGTAATTTTGATGTGCCTACCGGGGGCGCGGTTAGAACAGTGATGACAACAACTTAAAGAAGCAATGATAATCCTTATCTAAAGATGAGGATGATAAACATAATTTGAAAGAAGACAACAGCAGAGATAATCATAAAAGGTAGGAGAGTAAGATACCAATTAAAAAGTTTCAGTTTCCCCTTGACCTCAGTCAATCCACCTTGAATGCAAAGGTTAGAAACAGTAGGAATGATGATTTCAAAGATGGAAACGATGTGGATGCTTATTCAAATATTCAGATAGTAACAGTGGAGGATAAATGTTTAAATAATCATGACTGTGGGAATGCTTCTTCAAAGAATAATCTAGAAAGGGTTATAATGTGACGGATAAGAAATAGTGGAGATAATACTGTAAAGGACAGAAACAGTGGCGACAAGTATGAGAAGATGAGGAACAATGGAATAATAATGAAACAATGGGAACAACTATTTAAAAGTGACGAACAGTGGGGTTAGTAATGTAAAGGACAGGAACAGCGGTAGCAAAAACAGAATCACTGGACCGCCAAACGCAGCAACACATTTAACAAGAAACAACACACGTTTAGGTCGATTGTGTTTTCTATGGCAGACAACTAACATTCAAAACAATGGAATCGGTGGACGAACAGTCACGTTTCTCTTCAATCTAGGTGTAAATGTTTGCTAAAGGTTCTGTTTCCGTCTGCAGCCACCCCACTGTGAATGGAACAATGGGAATATAAATATGAGGCGTGGATAATAACGATACAAAAAGATGGGAACAGTGCGGACAGTACGGTAAAGGACAGGAACAGCGTGGTTGACAACGTACCGGCTGGTAACAGTGTGAATAATAAGGTAAAGGAAAGAAACAGTGGGGATACTGATGTGAAGGATGGGAACTGTGGCAGCAATGAAGGAAGGGGTGGAAACTATAGTGGAAAGAACAGGAACATTGGGAATGACCGTATAAAAAGTAGGAACAGTTTGGATATATTTAAAGGACAAGAAAAGTTGTGATAAGTTAAAGGACAGGAACATTGGGAATGACCGTATAAAAAGTAGGAACAGTTTGGATATATTTAAAGGACAAGAAAAGTTGTGATAAGTTAAAGGACAGGAACATTGGGAATGACCGTATAAAAAGTAGGAACAGTTTGGATATATTTAAAGGACAAGAAAAGTTGTGATAAGTTAAAGGACAGGAACATTGGGAATGACCGTATAAAAAGTAGGAACAGTTTGGATATATTTAAAGGACAAGAAAAGTTGTGATAAGTTAAAGGACAGGAACATTGGGAATGACCGTATAAAAAGTAGGAACAGTTTGGATATATTTAAAGGACAAGAAAAGTTGTGATAAGTTAAAGGACAGGAACATTGGGAATGACCGTATAAAAAGTAGGAACAGTTTGGATATATTTAAAGGACAAGAAAAGTTGTGATAAGTTAAAGGACAGGAACATTGGGAATGACCGTATAAAAAGTAGGAACAGTTTGGATATATTTAAAGGACAAGAAAAGTTGTGATAAGTTAAAGGACAGGAACATTGGGAATGACCGTATAAAAAGTAGGAACAGTTTGGATATATTTAAAGGACAAGAAAAGTTGTGATAAGTTAAAGGACAGGAACATTGGGAATGACCGTATAAAAATAGGAACAGTTTGGATATATTTAAAGGACAAGAAAAGTTGTGATAAGTTAAAGGACAGGAACATTGGGAATGACCGTATAAAAAGTAGGAACAGTTTGGATATATTTAAAGGACAAGAAAAGTTGTGATAAGTTAAAGGACAGGAACAGTAATGGTTATGACAGAAGCTGTGGGTATAAGAATTAAATGTCAGGAACAATGGGACAATAATCAAAAGAACAGGAACAGTAGAAGAAAAAAAAGGTAAATGAAGAGAACACTGAAAATGAGAATCTGAAGGACAGGAACAGCTGGGAACAATGACTTGAATGACAGAAGGACAGGAACAGCTGGGAACAATGACTTGAATGACAGATTCAAAGGGGACGAAGAGGAATAGAAATAAGGGACAGGACATCGGGATAGCAAAACATATGAACGGGTGGGTGTGGGAGTAGAAGTGGAGAAATAACTCAAATAACAGGGTAGACTGTGGTGATAATTTAAATGATAGGAACAGGGAGGACAAGAAGTTCCAAGATCGGAGAAGGGGGGGGGGGGGGGGGGTGACCGCGTAAGGCTGAGATACAGAGAAACAAAGGAGAGTGTAACTTGTATGAGCAAATAGGGTGGGAACTTAAAAGACAGAAACAGTGGGGGATAATGACTTAGCGGACAGTAATATCCGTATCGCTTAAAGAAGAATATAACCTGCAGGCTTTGGACATTAGGAGGGAACTAGAGAGAGAGCTAGACAGCAGAATGTCTTCAAAGAAGAAAAGCACTTCACATATGTGTTTCGATCCTGAACTCCTTACATTCTAATGGCGGTGGGCCGCATCCACGCAGAGATCCCTCGATGCCCTTTTACTGTCAGAAGTTCTCTCCTGATGCTATGGGATTCAAGTCGACACCCTCTGGATGGGTGGGCGTCTCAAAACGTGCCTTTTCAATGGATGTCTTATTCACATGACCATCTGACACCAGTTCTAAGCTGGGAAATTTAAGACTTATGCACTTCACATTTCACAATCCTAGAACAGATCCAGCTGGAATATTTTTAAGCTGCTTCTGCCATTGACTTAGACTTCTGCTCCTCTTCTTGCGAGAAATCACGAGGACAAAATGGCTGATGAACCTACGCCACCTTGCTGCAAACTTTATGGCAAGGACGGAATTTGCCTTGGAAGTCATAATTCCACAAGCAGGTGGCTGGACTAGCGTACTCCGCGGTCTTGTAGATTTGACGTTACTCATTCTGCTTTCATATGACACCGTGAATTAAATTTGCTTTGTTGAACATGAATGGAGTACAATATATCCGGTCTCATAACACTCTTCCCGATGATCTCTGAATGGCTTTCCCGTTCTTGTAACCTGCTGTGCTCTGCCAGTCATTCACTGTGTCCAGTGCACCCTGATTCCATACTCGCAATACGACAGCAGTTTCAGGTCAAGACTTGTGGCCTCCCGCCATGTAGAAAAGTCGGCCGGCACTGGA
>CM031601.1:51023320-51033320 GCA_018398815.1 Conus ventricosus
TGTGTGGTGTGTGTGTGTGTGTGTGTGTGTGTGTGTGTGTGTGTACGTGCGTGAATGCGTGCGTTTGCGCGTGCCTGCGTGCGGGTCTGCGTGCTTTCGATATTGGCGGATTCTGGACAGAACGGCCCTAAGCCACCGAGAAAGCGGGTTCACATTTTGCCTTTCAGCGTACACGGTCGATCAGAATCTTCTCGTTTCACTAAAAAGGGGAACGCAGTGCAGCAAACTGGTAGAAAAGTTGTACCGAGAGGGGAAAAGGAGTCATTACGATAACACTTCATTATGTAGTCCCCTGTTGCAAGGTTTCCGTGAGGCTACGTTCTCCGTAATGAGTTTGACATTTTCTGCGGCTCTTGCCGAAGGGGGTTAAGGGTACTGCAGACACTACACTTGCCACAGTGAGAGTTTCGGGTCAAGCTGATTTCTGGAATGCAATTTTCTTTTTCGAAAGGACGTGTGAGGTGGGATTAGAAAAAAAAAACCCGGAAAGGTTACGAAGTTAAATGAGGACTGATGATGCTGTCTCCAGAATTAAAACCCAAATTATGGCGCTGTCGGGATTTTCGTCGAGACAGGAGAGAAGGAGCGTGGTCGTTACCTCAAAGAGGGTGACAGTTAGCCTTTAAATCTTTGGAAAGTAATAGCCTTTATTTTGCACCCTTAGTCATATAAGACTAATTCTAAAATGCAAAGGATGGTCAGTTAGGTAGGGGATGCTTATGATGCAGTTTGGCATTTCGTTGGTCAATTAATTGATTAAATGAAGACTGACAACCCGTTTTAGATATAATTTCTACACATACTGTTCTGAATATGATTCTACAAGCGATTTTTTAAAAAAATCTCTACGCATATTGTTTTAGATAGAAATTATACGCATGTTGTTCTTGGTGGGATTTCTGCACATGTTGTTCTGCATATTTCTGCGCATTTTGTTCTCCTTGTATTGTGTTACTCTTGATGTAATTTTGATTCATGTTGCTCTCGGTGTGATTACCATACGTGTTGTTTCTTGATGTACTTTCTATGCATGCAGTTCTTGATGTGATTTCTATGCATGTTGTTTCTTGGTGTAATTTCTGTGTGTTTTTCTTAATATGAATTCTGTTCATATTGTTTCATGATATAATTTCTATGCATATTATTTCTTGATATGATTTCTATGCATGCCGTTTCTTGATATGATTTCTATGCATGTTGTCCTTCATGTGATTTCTATGCATTATGTTTCCTGATATGATTTCTATGCATGTTGTCCTTCATGTGATTTCTATGCATGTTGTCCTTCATGTGATTTCTATGCATAATGTTTCCTGATATGCTTCCTATGCATGCCGTTTCTTGGTGAAATGTCTATGCATGTTGGTTCTTAATATGTTTTCTATGTTGTTTCTTGGTATGATTTCATTGTATGTATTTTCTTGATGTAATTTCTACGCATGTTGTTTCTTGACGTGATTTGTGTGTCTGTTTTTTCGTGATGTGATGTCTGTGCATGGTGATTTTGGGTGGTTTTTATGCACTTTCCTCTGAATAGGATAAACCCACATAGTACTGTTTGTGTAATTTCTACGTATATAGTTGTGGGTGTGAATTCTACAGATGTTGTTCTGGGTGTGAATTTTTCTATGTATTCTCCACTAGCACTGGATATGATGTCAACATATAGTGTTCTGGGTGCAGTCGGTATTGATCCATCGGGTGGGTTATTAAACAGTAGCGGTGACCTTCTTCGTGCATCTTTTTGACCACCCTTGTTCTTGTTAAATGGGTCTTCAAGCAATAGGTCAAAAATTCTACCACAATATTTATGAGTCGTTTCTTCTTCATTATTGGCTTCTTTAGAATACTGTCGGATTTCATTTTCAAGCCTCTGGCAACACCTAACAATTATGGTTGGTACATCACCATTTGATGCCAAGGAGGACATACACAATCAGCCAGGTTCCACTGATGAGTCCAATTCATCGGGTGAAGGTTGACCCGGCAAATGGTCCTTTTGTTTCAAGACACACTTTGAATGCCCCCATGTGCTTTTTGTAAAGCAGTCGTCCTCCTGATCTTGTCCCTATATTGTGGGTTTTTGCCCAAACTAATGGCATTAACATAGTACCCCCCCCCCCCCCCCCCCCCCCCAAAAAAAAAAAAAAAAAGGATGAGGGGAGAAGGATGGAGAGAAGAAGAAGAAGAAGAAGAAGAAGAAGAAGAAGAAGAAAGAAGAAGAAGAAGAAGAAGATTAAGAGGAGAAAAAGCACGAGGAGGTAGAAAGGACAAAGATGATTATAGAAAGCTAAGAAGGAGGAAGAACAAAATGAAGAAAGGTACTGTTCTGGGTGTCACTTGTTCTGAAAGATGCATGAATGGGTCAGTCAGTCAACCGAGAACATTTTGGAAATATTTAGGTAATGACGGGCTCACAGTCAATAGGAATTTCTGGATACTATCATTGTTACATAACAAGTCATCTAGAGATTTTGTAACCATGATGTTTGGCTTTTTCAGGGCAGCAAAACAAACTATGGTGATATCTATTGTCATCGGCTTAAAAAAAAGTATTTTTAACAAAAGAGGGTGCACTATGGACAACAGCTGCAACATTGTTTTGAATGCCAAAACTTTCTTTTCGTTATCTTATGTTCTGTGCCCTACAAGTGACATTACTCCCACCCGCTCATCGCGGCCACTAAATACACAGCCACATCCAGATTCGTCCTATCGCAGCCCCATCACCGGCAGTACACAAGCAGCAATAATTGTCGTGCCGTCATCAAGCACTTTACCGAAGGAGACAATGATCTGCTGCAAAGCCTCATCATTTGCATGAATATGTGCCTAATCTGATCTAAAATACCTGCACGCAGCAAATCTGAATGCCAGAACTTCGCTGATTTTGTTGGTGATGATGTGGCTGGCAGCCGATAAAAAGCGTTTTTTTTTTTTTTTATTTTGTTGGTTTACATTCTAGAAACGAGGATCTCAATAATGCATTTGAACACCTTGAATAGTACGAAGTTTGCTGTACGATTTTACCCCGATTGTACTTCAAATTTAGAATGTAAATTTGAACTCATAGACAGTAAACGGGATTCTTCTTCTATTAATTGTTTGCAAACACTTATTAGTTTAAAACTCAAGGCAGTTCAATACTTGTATCTGCCCTCTTTTTTCTTCTTCCTCTCACATTTTCTTTTTGCCAATTTTTCTGTTCCACATTCTTCTCCTCTTCCTTGCTATCATTAATATCTTTATTCTTTCTTTCTTTCTTTCTTTCTGCGTACGCAGGCTGATACTCCTGCGGACACTCCCTGTATAGCCAGGCAGTGGAGTTTTGTGTGTATGACCCTTTTTATCCCGCCATTAAGGCAGCCATACTCCATCTTCGGGAAGGTGCATGCTATGTGTCACGTGTCATCCATACCAACGGCCAAACTGGCCTTCTCTTCCGAAAGTTGGTGATGGGATTTTACGTGTGTGCAAGATGTTATGCGTGCGTTCACACACGGAACCTCGGTTTATAGTCTCATTCGAAGGACTATATGGGGAATGGAGTCAGAACCAATGTTAACTCCGAGGGAAAAATCCCCCTATACCGAAATTCGAACCCGCAACCCCAGGATCACGAGTCCGGCGCTCTACCAACTGAGCTATCCGGCCCCCCATCTTTATTCTGTTACTCCCTTCTTCCCCTTAATCTCTCCTCCCATTCCGTCATTCGTTTTCTTTCTTTCCCTGGTACTCAACCTCTTCCGTTTCTTTTGCCTTCTTCATTGTTGTCATCTACGTTTTCACTGTCCGTTTTCTTTTGCTTTTGCAGCACCGGCCTTCTGACGTCTGCTAGACAACTCATTTGGGGAGTATAATGAAAGCTCTGGGGACAAACAGCTCTAAAAAAAACACACCACATTTTGTCAAAAAGTTTTATCTTCATCTATTCACGTTTTTACGAGGTGATGTTTACGGACCTTGATGTCATTCACAATACAAATGCAGACTGCCCTTTAGGAGGAAAGAATGAATGCATTGATGAATGCGCTTTGTAGTGCTGAAGAAGTGTAGAAATTACAAGCGTTTTTGTCCCAAACGTGATTTTAATGTCTCCTCAAGAGTGCGTGTGTTTTGACTCATAGCACATGCCGTAACGGCACGTGTTGATGGCTTTATGCTAAACAAAACGACGAGAAAGAGGCAGATTAACGAACAGTAGCCTTGAGCAAATACTCTTCCATTCCATCTCTGCTTTCTGAAGTCGTCTACGAATATAAGATCTGAACCTCCAACATTCTATCTTTTAAAAAATCCTTATAAAGAAATAAACATGGACAATACGTATTGAAGCAAAATGAAATTGATTAAATGACAAAAACAGATGAAGTAGTAAATGTTTTGAAATGATTACTATTCAATAGCTTTTGAACTGGGCGGTGTTCACCATCCCTTAATATTTTTCTGGGTTGGTTGTATTGCGACATCCAGGATTGATTAAAATCCTTTCAGGAGTAAGAGAAACGGACAGACAGACAGACAGAGAAAAAGAGAGAGGTGGGGAGGTGGATGAAAGGTCGAAAGGAGATGGGGAAAGAAAGAAAAAGGAGAGAGAGAGAGAGAGAGAGAGAGAGAGAGAGAGAGAGAGAGAGAGAGAGAGAGAGAGAGAGAGACAGAGACACAGAGAGAGAGGGGGGGGGGAGAAAGTGGAGGAGGAGAGATAGAGAGACAGACAGACAGACAGGCAGACGGACGGAGAGAGAGAGAGAGAGAGAGAGAGAGAGAGAGAGAGAGAAAGTGGAGGAGGGAGAGATAGAGAGAGACAGACAGACAGGCAGAACGGACGGAGAGAGAGAGAGAGAGAGAGAGAGAGAGAGAGAGAGAGAGAGAGAGAGAGAGACAGACAGACAGACAGAGAGAGACAGAGAGAGAGACAGACAGACAGACAGACAGACACACGCACACGTACACACACACCACACACACACACACACACACACACACACACACACACACACACACACCCCACAAAGGTAGGTGGAAGGACATGGGTGCGTGGGGAAAACAAATTGCATTTACATTTTTAGCACGATAAGAAAAAAGTCTACTGATGACAATAGCTCAGTTGGCAGAGCACTAGACT
The DNA here is from genome assembly GCA_018398815.1 of Conus ventricosus. Lineage (NCBI taxonomy): Eukaryota > Metazoa > Mollusca > Gastropoda > Neogastropoda > Conidae > Conus > Conus ventricosus. Next base: position 51,028,446 of record CM031601.1, read on the forward strand.
CGTGATCCTAGTGATCCAGGGTTTGTGGGTTCGAGTCTCTGCAAGGCGTTTTGGTTTAATTGATTTTTCCGCGGAGTTGATATTGCTTCTGATTCCACTTCCCAAGAAGTCCTTCACGTGAGACGGAAAACCGACGTTCAGTGTGTAAACGCTCGCATTGCAATCTGAACACAGGGACAATCCTATCTGCAACCTTTGGAAGAGAAGGCCAGTTTGGCAGTTGGCATGAATGAGATGTTAAACACACAGAAGTCACCGAAAGAATAAAGATATGAAGGGAAAAACTGTTTAACTGACGGACCGAGTGACGCGGGAAACAAGTGAACGTAGCGCCAGGAAGCAGCTCTTCAGTCGACTCTACCCGGGTGGGCAGCCCGTTGTGTAAAGGAGAGTGTGGATCGTATAGCACCGAGCGCATGGTCTCAAACCGATAATAGGCGCTATATAAGCGCTGTTAATTATGATGATGAATGATGATGATGACAAAAAAGCAGTACACGCCAAGAGGATCTGAGATGGGTGAAAATGGGCAGACAGAAACAGAATGTAAGAGTTTTCATGTCTCATTTTCCATAACGGCATAGCGAAAAAACAAACAAACAAACAAACAAACAACCACCCCAGGGGCCAACACAATAGCTTCCACAGTATTTCCGTGAGCAGTACCATCGGACTGAAAGTACAATCGGATTAATTTTCATAGATAGATATTCATTTTCAGCATAATGGTATAAACAGCATTCGATTATTAATGTATAGCAAAGCACAAGCAAAAAATAATATTACGTCTGAAATCTATACATCTATTTAATTGAGGTTTTTGTTGTGAAAATGTGACAAATTGCTCGCTCTTTTTTCTTTCCTTTAATGTAGATATCTTCATTTCCTGACGAAAGTAAAGCAATATAGACTTCAATAGAATGAAAACAATCAACGTAATGTTATATCAGCATACAATTCCCGCAAAAATGGACAACATAACTAAAAACGACTTTGGCCGTGACAGAAACACAGAGAAAGGCGAACACTGAACAGTTTGTGTCTGGCTTTTTGCTAACAAAGATAACAAAACTGACGTTGATCCAGCACTGCTTACTTTTCTTCTGCCAAACTAGTCCCTTTAAAAAGACAGAGGTGTGTCTGTGTGTGCATGTGTGTGTGTGTGTGTGTTGTGTGTGTTGTTGTGTGTGTGTGTTGGTGTGTGTGTGTTGTGTGTGGTGTGTGTGCTTTCGTCTAATAACACTTATAGTGAATAGACGTTCAACTAAAGAACTACCAGGACACAGACAAGGCAGACAGAGAGAGAGAGAGATAGACTGACTGCAGAATAGCCGCGTGCTCTCTTCGCGCGCCCCCTCCCCCCCCCCCCCCCCCCCCCCCCCCCCCCCCCCCCCCACACACACACACACACACAGAGTTTTAATTTTCATGGATAGCTTTAATTGGACCCGTAGAAACAGAACCTTCCTTCCAAGTCACCAACCACACCTCAACGTCGCGGAGCACTGAGCAGTTGTCTTTATACCCTCCACTTCCTCCACACCCCTCTCACATGCCCAGCTAAAACTGACCGACCACAGCTCTGCCAACTTAATATCTGACCAACGTAGACGTAATAAGTAACCCTTTTTTTCCTCTGGTTCTTCTGCCTAATGACCACAATCGTATGACCTATCACTTACATGCTTAGGAACGAGACGAGGGGGTGAGAGGAGAGAGAAGTAGAATCAGACAGGACAGAAGATTGAGAAGGAGAGAGACGGAAGCTGGAGGGTGGGTGGGAGAGAGAGTCTTTCATTGTCTGGTCTGTTTCCAGACCACTACGACTACATTAAAGAGAGAGAGAGAGGAGTTGAAAGAACCCCTGCCCCAAGCAAGCCAGAAATTTAATCTGGTGGCATTTCCGTGAGAGTGGAATTGTAAGGATGACGCGGCCACGTGAATATGTTTGAAGTGTGTATCTGACTCACGGTAAAGTTACATTTTGAGCAATATCAAGTCAAGCGGCATGAGATCTGTCTTTTTTGGAGTCTAGATGAAGAGGGTGGATGATTACACGACTGCTGGAAATCTATCACGTTTCCAATGATCTTTGAATGACGATGGCTTCCGAGCCCTCTCTCTCTCTCTCTCTCTCTCTCTCTCTCTCTCTCTCTCTCTCTCTCTCTCTCTCTCTCTTCTGTTTTGTTGATTCCGTTTCTTGCAAAGCCAGGTCAAGTAGTTTAAAGCGCAGTCATCCACAGAAAACACAACGGGACTGTCAGTCAACAATGAATCTGTGTAATAAATTTAGCTGTCCAAACTGAAATTCGAAAGGAAACGGAAGTCTTGAAAAACGTCAATGACCGAGCTAAAATGTGTTGTGCCACGTTTTAATCAAATTCATACAAAGATTGATCTCTTTAGAATGAGTACAATTTGTACTATTTGCAGGGCAAAAACTAAAATTCAAGATTATGGCGTCCAACCTAACGTTATTTTGCCAAGGCTGACACCAATGTTGCTGTCGGTTTCAGTACAGAAAAAGAAAAAGAGAAAACAGGAAATTACGTGGAGAACAATTGCTAGCGTCTGAACTTGCGTGTGATCCATCGAACTCCGAGGGGGGGGGTGGGGGGGGGTAATTTCCGTGCACATGGTGTAGCTTTCAGTCGTTGTACTGGTGAAATTTAGCCTAGGGTTTGGTCTGCTGCGCGGACAATTTGTAATTGTTATAATCAGTTTTCACTTTTATGGGTAAATGTGTAGGTGGAAACCGGGTGTATTCGACAAAGTGTAAAGGTCAAGACATAAAAGTGTACACTAAAGTGTATCAGTTCTTACGTGTGACACACGTCATGAACGATCAAAAGAAAAACGAAAGATAAAAACTGAAGTTTGCCTACCTAACCCATGTTTGGCTATGCTCCCTATGAAATAGCATCCGCTATTCTCACAAAATCTGAAACTACCAAAGAGCAAACTGTCTGGGAACTTGCACAAGAGGAAACTGTGGATCGTTACGATCCTTATTTCGTAGTTATTAGTCTGTGTTGAGGCTACGGTTTTTGTCGTGAGTTTCGCATGTATTAATTTCTTGCCAAGGGACAAGAATGTTTGGGACTTTAAATATGGCAGAATTGTTGTCAGTGGAGGCAAGGGAAAGGTGTGAATTTGATGTACCAGGGGTGGGGTGAGAATGGGAAAGCTATTTCAAAAGACAGAAACAATGGTGATAATACCTTTAGAGTAGGAACCATTCGGATGATCATATAAACGACAGGAACAATGAGAATAAATCAACGTGTCGAAATACAGGGGACAGTGATAAAGAACAGGAAAAGTAGGATACTGATTTAAAAGATAGGAACGGAAAGTTTAATGAAGGTGAAGCGGGGATTATGATTTTCAGGATAATAACATTGGGGACAATGATTCAAAGAGAGGTTACAATGGGAATAATAATTCAGAGGATAGAAACAATGCAATTGATAATGTTAAGGATCGGAACAGTGAGGACTTTACCTTAAACAGTGGGATATCTTAGGAAAAGATTTAAAAGACGGTTACTGTGTGGATAATGATTTACAAGACAATAGCAAATGGGATGATGATTCAAATGATAGAAACAATGGAAATTAAAATAAGAAGAATAACAGTTTCGATAAAAACGGTTGGAATAAGAACTTAACAAACAGGAGCAGTTGCGATAATTAGAATCAGAGGAACAATATGGATATACAATTCAAATGTTTAAACAAAGAGGCTGGCATTAATGAATTTAGGAATAGTAGGGGTGACAACTTAAAATATAGGAACTGACGAAATGATTGCAAATAAGAACCAATGGGTTCACAATTTTAATAATAAGTGGAAAGGGGCGATGATTTAAAAGATAGGAACCGAGGGGTGATAATCCAAACGATAGAAATGTCTACACAGTCTAAAGATCAAGGTTTTCATCTACAACTAAAAGATAGCATCTACAATGGAGACAATTTAGACACAGGGGAGGACGGGGGGGGGGGGGGATTAATGGATGGTAATGCTATGAATTTCCTCCCTTTGTATGTTTCTTCGTTCCCACCTTTTTCTGTCTGTTTCTTTCTTATTGTTTGTTTGTCTCTGAATGTTTGCGTCCGAGTTTTAGTTTTAAACTGGAAGCTGAGAACGAGGAGCGACTGAAAGGAAATGACGTCCGAGTTTTAGTTTTAAACTGGAAGCTGAGAACGAGGAGCGACTGAAAGGAAATGACGTCCGAGTTTTAGTTTTAAACTGGAAGCTGAGAACGAGGAGCGACTGAAAGGAAATGACGTCCGAGTTTTAGTTTTAAACTGGAAGCTGAGAACGAGGAGCGACTGAAAGGAAATGACGTCCGAGTTTTAGTTTTAAACTGGAAGCTGAGAACGAGGACCGACTGAAAGGAAATGACGTCCGAGTTTTAGTTTTAAACTGGAAGCTGAGAACGAGGACCGACTGAAAGGAAATGACGTCCGAGTTTTAGTTTTAAACTGGATGCTGAGAACGAGGACCGACTGAAAGGAAATGACGTCCGAGTTTTAGTTTTAAACTGGAAGCTGAGAACGAGGAGCGACTGAAAGGAAATGACGTCCGAGTTTTAGTTTAAACTGGAAGCTGAGAACGAGGAGCGACTGAAAGGAAATGACGTCCGAGTTTTAGTTTTAAACTGGAAGCTGAGAACGAGGAGCGACTGAAAGGAAATGACGTCCGAGTTTTAGTTTTAAACTGGAAGCTGAGAACGAGGAGCGACTGAAAGGAAATGACGTCCGAGTTTTAGTTTTAAACTGGAAGCTGAGAACGAGGAGCGACTGAAAGGAAATGACGTCCGAGTTTTAGTTTTAAACTGGAAGCTGAGAACGAGGAGCGACTGAAAGG
>CM031601.1:51038320-51053320 GCA_018398815.1 Conus ventricosus
CCATCCTAAATATCTTTCTCGGGTTGATCCATTTCTACCTCCTTTCTCTTCTCTTTTCATCAGTCTTGTTCCTCTCTTGTGCTCAACCTCTTCTCTCTCGTCTCGCTTTTCTTCGTTGTCACGTAGGCTACTTTTCCGTCGTCAACTTTCTATTTGTGTTTTAGCAGCCGTATCTCTTTGTCAGCCTTCTGATGCTTAATGGACAGTTCATTGGGGCGGCACGATAAAAAGAGCGGGGACAAGCTGGCTAAAAGCAACACGTTTTGTTAAACATTTTTTGACAACTTTCCCTTATTCACGTTTTAACCAGGACGGAATGTGTATGCACTTTGATGCCATTTCACAATATTAAAGAAAAATACAGATTGTGCTTATAGAAAAATCAGAAACAAAAATGTTGGCATTGATGAATGCGCTTGGTAATGTTAAACCAGTGTAGAAATGGAAGACCCCTTTTTTGCCCAAACATGATTTTGATGTCCCTTCTAAGAGTGCGCGTGCTTAGACTCATAGCACGTGTCACGTTGTTACGTGTTGATGGCTTTGTGCCCAAGAAAACAACAAGAAAGAGAGAGAACATTAGCCCAGAGGACATTTTCTCCCGTTTCATCGACTGCTCTCTGAGGTCGTCTTGAATTCGGAGTGTGGACCGTCGACATCCTATCCGCTGAATAAGCGAATAAAAAAATAATAAAGCTCAATACAACAAAGCGAACCCACTCCCTTCCAAAATATAAAATCAAACGAAAGAGTTGAAAAAAAGGTGAAGCCGTAAATGTTTTGTAATGAATTCCACTGCAAAATCTTTCCAAATAGTCGTGGTGTTTGCAATGTCTCCTTACGTCTTGTTGGTGACATTGCGAAATCTAGCGAACGATTAATCAAAATCTGTGGAAGAGACAAACAGACAGACAGACAGACAGAGCCAGCGATTCAGCGAGCGAGAGCAAGAGAGAGAGAGAGAGAGAGATGAGAGAGAGAAGAGAGAGGGGAGAGAGAGGGGAGAGAGAGAGAGTGAGAGAAGAGAGAGAACTTCGTGCAGTCTAATAGCTTTTAACCGTGATCTTTTTGTTCTTCCTAATTGAGAGAGAGAGAAGAGAGAGAGAGAGAGAGAGAGAGGGGAGAGAGAGAGAGAGAGAGAGAGAGGAGAGAGAGAGAGAGAGAGAGAGAAGAGAGAGAGAGAGAGAAGAGAGAGAGGGGAGAGAGAGAGAGAGAGAGAGAGAGAGAGAGATGAGAGAGAGAGAGAGAGAACTTCGTGCAGTTTTAATAGCTTTTAACCGTGATCTTTTTGTTCTTCCTATTTGAGAGAGAGAGAGAGAGGGGAGAGGGGAGAGAGTAGAGGAGAGAGGAGAGAGAGAGGAGAGAGAGAGAGAGAGAGAAAGAGAGAAGAGAGAGAGAGAGAGAGAGAGAGGAGAGAGAGAGAGAAAAGAACTTCGTGCAGTCTAATAGCTTTTAACCGTGATCTTTTTGTTCTTCCTATTTGTCGCTGAGAGAGAGAGAGAGAGAGAAAAGAGAGAGAGGAGAGAGAGAGAGAGATAGAGAGAGAGAGAGAGAGAGAGAGAAAAGAGAGAGAGAGAGGGGAGGAGAGAGAGAGAAGAGAGAGAGAGAGAGAAGGGGAGAGAGAGAGAGAGAAGACAGAGGGGCAGAGACAGAGACAGACAGAGACGGACAGACAGACAAACAGATATTGGGAGCAGGAAAGAACGAGGGAAGGAAGAAAGGAAGAAGGGAGGACGGAGGGGAGCGGATGAAGGGGAAAACATTCTAAATAAAGTTTACATTTTGAACACACGAGAGAAACCGATTGTGTTCTTCTAAAAGAGCAGTAAAAGCCAGAAGCATCTGAAAATGGAAAAAGGTAACATACAAAATCAAAAATGTCAATTTTTGGGCAATCCTATCTTCCACACACCTATGACATCGCAAGTAGACACTAAACACACCCCGCGCGCGCGCACGTACACACACACACACACACACACACACACACACACACACACACACACACACACACACACACACACACACACAAGAGCACGCATGCACAGACGCACGCATACGCATCCAACCACACACACACATACCTGCCCATACGCAAGATTGCACTGACGCACACACGCATGCACAAGCCCACGCGCGCCTACACACACACACACACACACACACACACACACACACACACACACACACACACACACATACTCAGACACACACACACACACACACGCGCGAGCGCACGCGCGCGCGCGTATGCACTCACACGCCACGTACACACAACACACACACCACACACACACACACACACACACACACACACACACACACACACACATTCTCTCTCTCTCTCTCTCTCTCTCTCTCTCTCTCTCTCTCTCTCTCTCTCTCAGAGAACGAAAAGGCGAGAGGGTGGATAAACGGAGACACATTCAAAGAGGTATACAAGGACATAAAACAGGATAAAATATGAAACACTGTAAATAACAACAGAATCACTGCTGCATGGTTTGTTTTTTGTCAAATCTAGGCTTCAAAAAGACAGCCCCTCGTCCTTTTTTCTTGTACCTTAACCCTGCCCTACCTTTCTTCTCTATGCTCTGACTTGAACCTCCCCCTCCCCCTCCTCACCCTCCCACACCCATGCTCTTGCCTCTTTCTTCCACATTACCGCCCGCTCTCCAGCAGCACCCTTCGTCTTCCTCCCCCCCCCACCCCCACCCCCACCCCCGCCCCTTCGTTGTCTGTCAATAATGCAGCCCTGCTTGTCAGATAGAAGGGATGTAATCACGAATGGGCTGACTACAATGCTCAACATTTGTTTCCCGTACATCGGGGAATGCGACAGGTGAACCGCCCGTCTTATCGGATACCAATCGCATGGCCGTTTACAAAATTTGCCCAATCACTGATCCCCATACATACAATGACACCTGTAAATAAAACTCCAGTGTGGAAACAAAGGCCAAATTTGAACGACCTAGTCTAAATCATTTCCTTTCAGTTTAAAATCCACATTTTAAAAAAAGGCAGCTGTATTTACAGCTAGAGGTCGGAAAGGAAATATTTTCTAAATGTGTAACGCAGTTCAGTTCAGTTGTTTATTACTCATCTGACCGAAAAGGGCCATACCAGGCCTGCCACTTTGTCAAAGTCACATTAACACACATATTAACAATTTAAAACAACACGCGCACAAGTGATTTAAACAAATTTTCTAAACACACGCTAAAATTGTTGGACAGTTTTTCTTCTTTCATAAAATCTGAGACAAATGAAACATTTCTCTTTTTTTTTGCACAATCCATTTAAAACAGATATTCTTTTTTTTCTTCCGTAAAATCTTAGATCGAATTTGTTTTTCTTTAAGGAACGCAAAACTCAGATCGAATGGGACATTTCTGAACAAGAGTTTCATGGAGTCTGTCGTTAAGTGTTTCTGTCTAAGATCATTGAAGTCCCACTCCTGTAGCAACATATTTCATAGCGAGTTGTACATCATGGAATGCATCGCGCAGCTCCTTCACATTTCACAAGATACGAGTGGGAGTATAAGGAATGACTTGTGTGCAATTAACAAAACATTTTCTTTTTTAACGGCCACCGCTGGCACATGGTGAAAGCTTTTCTTTTCAGTTTTGGAGGATTGGTGTCACGAGGCCTATGACGATTGGCCCATCTAGGGTGGTAGAATTATTCATTTATTTATTGTTGTTGTTGTTGTCGTGTATCAGTCCCTTAATGTGGCTTGTGGTGTGTTTGCACCTTAATGTCGTTCAGCTCAGGTTAGGTTTACTTTCTCTCTCTCTCTCTCTAATTTCGCTGTCCGTGCAATTCATCCTGCAGGTTCACGGGTGGCTAGTACCTTTCTCTTGAACTGGCTGTCTCTATCGGCCTCTCACCTGTCTTTTTACCTGCCGCAAGTGCAGCATTCCTCTTAGCTTGAGGTATTCTCACTCTGTGACGTAGGGTGGCATGTTGGCTGCCATCGGTTAGGCAGGTTTTCTCTTCACTCGAGCGGAAGATGTCCCTGGGAGCGCCCGCTCCGGTTCTGGTTCTCTACCACATCGCCGAAGGTACGGTCGGTACCTTCATTCCTGCAGTCGGCCTGTAGGGAGGGACGTCCTCGTTTTCCGCATCTGCTCGGCTGGTCCTCTCGACTGGACAGAGGGCAGAGAGTCGTTTTTTTTTTTTGTTTTTTTTTGTTAGCCGGCTAATTCTCTTTTGCACAATTTCCTTTTGGTTTCAAAATTATAAAAGAAATGTTGTTTGAGACCCCTTTTCTCTGGTTAATTCGATCTTTAACCTGGCCATTCAAAATTAAATCCAAAATTCTCTCTCCTTTCAATGCATCTGGTGATGCAGTAGTCGGCGGGGATGGGGAGAACCTGGTGATTTAGGGTTGGGACTTGCTTGGTCTCGCTCGTCCGCCCCTGTCACAATCACCGGTCTCGTATTCTTCGGCCACCGTCTGTTTGTGTGTGCAAGGGGAACGAGTGTTTTGTGTTTGCGAGCGTGCGTACGCATGATTAGTCGTTTGGATGCGTGGTTGGAGAATTGTGTTATTTTGAAATGTTACTATAAAATGTGAGGATAATCGTGCCATTAAATTATGATTATTTGTAAATGTGGTAGAAATTGTAAAGCAATGATTGCTGTACTCTTCAAGTTCAAATCCCAAGGAAGGGAAATGTGTTGTGATCATTGAACGTGGGTGGGGATGGAGATATAAATTATTCTTTTATTCACCCTGTTAATTCAATGTCTTTTTTTTTGCCTGCTTCGTGTGAGAAGACCTTTAGCGAACATTCCTCATTTGGTTTGTTTACTGTTTTACGCTCAAGTCTGTGTTAAGCTGGTGCTACTAATGTATTCAGCAAACACCTCCCCGCGCCCTTCATGCGAGTGGCTGTTAGGATTTAGCAGCATATTTCAAACCGTACTGACGGCGGGGTTCTAGTACCCTTCTTTCCTTCCAGTTCCTTCCCTTTTCTCTCCTCCCGGGGGCTTCACCCGAGGCTTGCGCTCTTGGGGCCGCAGTGTGTGAGGAGCGCGTGGTCTTCGCTGGATGGCCCTACCCCTGTCCGGGACCTTCAACGACAACGCCTCGTCCGACGGGATGTGTTCTACACTGTCCTCGGACTTCCAACAGCCCATGTGACCAGTGTGGTTAGCTCTGTGTCGTGCCATTTGGGGGTGGGTGTGTGCAAAGGGTGTCGGCGTTGAAAGACTTTATTCAAGAACAGACCCGGTTTGGGCACCTGATTCGACACGATACTCCCAGTGGACTTTGGAGAGGCAGGGGTGGGGGAACAACGTGAAGGACAAAAAAAGAATGTGTGTTGGAAATGCTTATTTATGATTATGGGTATGTTGTGTGCGTTGAAATGCTTATTTGTGACTATGTGTATGTTGTGTGTGTTGAAATGCTTAATTGTGACTATGTGTATGTTGTGTGTGTTGAAATGCTTATTTGTGACTATGTGTGTGTTGGTGTGAATAAATGGTGTATTGTATTGTAATCTTTCTTGTGTGGTCTCTTGCGAGGCGTGTGAGGTCAGTCACTCCCTTCACTCCCTTCTAGACCGATCCTGTCAGGGCAGACCTCCAGGGCCGGTCGTGACAATTGGAAGAGTTCGTTATCTGTCTGTGCGTTGCAGTCCTCTTGCCGGGGGACTTTGACGTAAGTCTGAGATCTGGGTTTCAGATCGGTGCTTGGGATAGTGAATTTATGACAAATTATTATTTTCCATACACGGTACATGTTAACGTTGTCTTAAGTGCATAAAATGAAATTAAGCTCTTGTGCTCACGTTGATTTCTAAACGGTATATCGGGAATTAAGATGAACTGAAAATTAATCGATTCTCCTCACATACGGACATGTACAAACATCCGGACAGAAATAGTTATCGCTATGGTCAGTGAATATGCCTCATGCTACACCATTCAAAAAGATATTTGTTTCTTTTCTTTAATTTAAATATCGTGTTGCTTCAAACATAACCGAAAGTATGGGGCCATATTAAGACTGTTACCATCTCGAAATCGATTCTGCAATCATATGGATGTCAGAAACAAAACCAAAGAACAAAAACGAACACTTTGCCAGACCATTCCAAACATGTTAAACATGCTCAGAAGCGGTTGTTTCTTTTCCCCATTTCTCTCTCTCTCTCTCTCTCTCTCTCTCTCTCTCTCTCTCTCTCTCTCTCCTCTCTCTCTCTCTCTCTCTCTCTCTCTCTGAGCGCGCGTGTGTGTGTGAATGAGTGTGTGTGTGTGCGCGCACACACACACACACACACACACACACACACACACACACACACACACACACACACACACACACACACATACATACATACATACATACATACATATATATATATTACATCAACCTTCATTAATTTGACCTTCAACAACTTATGAGTTAGCTGGCAAATGTCAGCCATTTACATATTTTCGTTATCATTCCTACCCCCCCCCCCCCCCCCCCCCCCCCAAAAAACAAAAACAAAAAAATAAAAACGAAAGAAAGAAAAGAAAAGGGGAAAAAACCCAACTAAAACGGATTTTCTAAAAGTCAAAAACATCATACGTTCTACTTTTACATAGAAATTAATCATCATACATATTTCATCTTTGAAGCTAAAGTATGCTTTACGTCAAAAGGATCCATTTTTATCGTTTCAATATATTCTGAATTATCATTTCTGTTATTTCCAGACGCATCAAAATTGATTACAGCTGTTCACTTCAGCTTTCTTGAGACATACGAGCAAATGGAGGCTAGTTTGAGCTTACAGCAGAACCATCTCGCAGCGCGCGCCTATTCGCTAGACCAATAAGCAAAAGAAGAAGTCTAGACATCATAACTCATCATTGGTGGATTTCCAGAGAACAGACAACAACTGTATGATTCCAATCCTGGAAGCAAATGACTGTTGTGTCTACCCAGCGTAATCCCAGTCCATCATCCAGTTACCTCAGAAGGCAGCTATTTTTAATACTCTTTCTGCTGCTGTACTTTACTGACAAATCTCCACACGATCAGTCAGATTGACACTCCCTAAAGTAAAGCGGATACATCAAATTATTTTTTTGCTCCGTGGCCTTCAGCCAGTGGAAGACGAAGGCGACTGATAAGGTCAACAACGTTTTGAAATACATTAATGGAAACATGCGGCAACTATCATTTATAAAACAAGATTGATATTATGGAGAGGAGCTGAACGCCAGCAGATTCCCACCGAGGTGTAAAACTGATGATGGATGGCAATTCTAATTCCCCCATCGTGTTATCGATAGGTTTTCTCGGCAAACAACCTGCCCACACAGAATGAGAATCATGCTGAGGAAGACAGGCAGCTGAAAATCTAACGGATGAGATGGCCATTCCAGCTGAATCAATAAAAAATAGTTTCACGACCCCCGCAAATGCAGATACATCCACAAATTGAAATGATAAATGATGATTTTAAAAGGATGTGATGTGAACAGATACACAGAGACCACGAGGACATGCACATGTACGGCATGGGTGTTGCATACATAAACTGGTTTCAGTCGAAGATAAGGAGAGTCCTACCACATCATGGTGTTTTCAAAAGAAATACTGATATTTCGCACCTGTTGGGTTTAAAGCAGGTGCCGAGGCAGAAATGAATACCCAAGGCAAAATGTCAGATTCGAGCAGTGATGAGAGTCCCGTCTGCCCTTTTCCATTTCGCCTTCTCAGGGCGGGCTGACATTACTGTAGCAAACATTGCTGTGTCGTTTTCCACCTCCACCGCCAACTTTCCCCGTGAGACTATATCATTTTCGCTTAGAGCAATCCTTTAAAGGTGTTAAAAAACTGGAGATGAATTCATGTCTGATGTCTGGCCATAGAATACATCATCTGTTATATATACAGACTTTACATAAAAAGAAGCTGAATCAAATGCAGCGTTGCTTAAGCTTTCTCTTGTTTCATCTCTGTCCGACCAAATTGTTGAATGATGTCCGGCCGCCTGTTTCTCTTTTCTTTTTCTGTTCTAGTTCCTTGATACCTTATGGCCTTCAAGCTCACTCCCGCAGATTATATGTCAATAGTCTTGTGGCCGTAGAGATAATGAGTCCCTAGAGTTTCACCGTGTCGACGACACGGCATTGTGGGAGGCGGATTCCATTCCGTTCCTCCCGCAGCTTTCACCTTTCCCCAACTGAATCAAGAACCCATATACTGCTGTTTGGATAGAGAGGGCATTCAAGCCGTCAAAATATTATATCACCCCACCATCGGCTTGAATTCGGGACTATAAGCTTCACGGCTAAATACCTAAAATCTGCAGGCCCGTAGTACGCCGTCTATTACATGAGTACAGAATAAATTGGTCAAAAAGGAGATCTCATATTCATAATTTTTCCCTGTAAATATTGTTATCCCTGTGGTAAGAGGATATTCCGAATTTTTAATATTCCAAATTCTTTCAATCGTGGGATTATCATTGCTGTTATAATTACTGATGCTGTTTTGGTTGTTGTCCTCATGCCGTTATCGTGAATATTATCATTATCGTAGGTGATGGTGGTCAATTCGACGGCTGTTACTCCCCCCCCCCCCCTTTTTTTTTTTTTTTTTTTTTTGGGGGGGAGCGGTGGAGGGAGATACGCAAAGAAAGCACACTAATTTTGTGAACAATCATATTTGTTTACGTGGGGAAAAAAAGCTACCTCTAGCAAACAGATTCCTTCGAACTGGCTACCATCATCTGCAGATATCAGCAGAAATAAAAATCGAAACGAATGGGGAAAAAATCGTCACCAAAGATGCAGAACACTACACCAACAACAGCCCAGCAACAACCGGCAAAAGAAAAAAACACTAACAGAAATGGGCATGACCATCTTCGTCGTCAACCAGACAATACCACTTCCCATCCAAGCCACCAGCATCAGAAATAATGAGGGCAGCAACACACGGCACGGACACAAGGCGATACTGCTGTCCGCAGACAATCGATCAATCGATCTCGATTTTTTTCCCCCGGACTGTCAAACAAAATTCCCCCAAGTCTTGCTTATGACGTGGACCTAATTGAGTCTGCAGGCACAAGAATCGATAACATACAGAAAAACTTTCGGTCATTACGTCTGCCCAGTCGAAGCGACTCTTCAACCTCCAAACCTACGTTTTCCGGTCCTTAGGCTGGGGATACATGAGTGCGTGATCCATCACAGTTTGTATGCCCTTCCTCAGCAATGGTGGAAAATTGGGTTCACAGAATTCCGTCACATGTCCTTCGAGTCACCCGTTTGCCCAGCAATGGTGGAGAATTGGGTTTACACAGCCCTGACATGTGTCATTTGTGCTGTCCTCTTAATCAGCGGTGACAGAAAATCGGACTTACAGTCCCGTCATGTGCCCTGTGTGTTGTCGCTTACTCAGCAGTGGTAGAAAATCTGGTCCACTAATTCATGTCATTGTCGTATGTGTTGTCCGCTTATTCAGCAGTGGTGGTACATCACGTTCCCAGAATCCTGTTATATGTTGTTCGTGTCCGCTCTCTCAGCAGTGGTGGAAAATCAGGTTCAAAGAATCGAGTTTTCCATCTTCCATCTCTTCCCACAACCCCTCACCCCACCGCCACCTCTACCTACCTTCCTTCCTGTCCCTGTATGACCTCACCCAAATACCGTCTGGCGACCATTTTCAATTTGGAGACGAACAGGAGAAGCACGGCTAAGTGGCTACATGTTCTTCTTGTCACTGTCCTAAATATTGTGTGTTTTCGCCTGAAGAAGACCCAAGAGGTCGAAATGCATTGTGTCTAGTCCTGTACTCTTGTTTGTATGTGTCCTTGGCGGTAACTAACCCTCTCTTTTCAAATTTATTTTTTCTGTATTATCTTTCTAAGGTTTGAAACTGCTTCCCACTACCATCCTCCCAAAATATGTCCCCGACCTCCAACACCCTTCCCCTCATTTTTTTTTCTACGGGAACTTTTCAGGTTTATCAATATAAGCTGCACCTAGGTTTTTGATGTTGTTCTTCTTCATCCGTCCTCCCCCCCCCCCCCCCCCCTCCCCCTCCTCTCAACACCGCGCCCTATAGTCAGACATCGGTTTGCCGCTTTAAGCAACTGACCATCACTTCCCCTTCCTTCCAGCTCACACGTCAGTTTCTTTCCAGTCGTCTACATGTCTTTTCTCTGCCTTCTGAGTCTGCTTGAGGCGACAGTTTACGCTCCCTGGAATGATTGTATTCCTCAGATTCATTTATAATATCTGTACTCGCTGAGCCATAAATACACAGTAAGAACTTCAGTTTTACAACATTTTCTACATCAGCGGGGAAGTACATTTCGTTTAATTCACGATGCATTCACATGCATTCACATCTTTTTTTCGTTCGGCTGTTTCGTTTCTTTTTCTCCCTCCCTCCCCCATCTCTCTCTCTCTCTCTCTCTCTCTCTCTCTCTCTCTCTCTCTCTCTCTCTCTCTCTCTCTCTCTCTCTCTCTCTCTCCTCGCTCTCTCTCTCTCTCTCTCTTACATCACATTTGGTTGCTTAGTTTCTATTGCTTAGTTTCTATGGCTTTTCTGACATACTTTTTCCTTCCCTTCACATTTTCTCCTCCCTATTCCTCTTCCTCCCCACCTCCTACTGTACCTTAAAAAAAAAGGGGGGGGCGGGCTTTGTAGCAGTTCACATATGAGGTATGAATGACTAGGGCTTTTTTGGGGGTGGGGGTGGGGGGTGAGGAGATTCTTTCTCTGCCCCCTCCCCCCGCGGCCCGATCTCTGGATGCTAGGGTGGGGCACCCTAAAGTTGGCTGACTTCTTCCCCTTTCTTTCAATATTCACTTTCGTTCCTTATCACAGTCAACTTTGCTGTTAAACACCATCACTGCAATGCGTTACTTGCGGTTGAAGAGATCCAGGTCAACCTCTCTAACCCCCCCCCCCCCTCTCTCTCTCTCTCTCTCTGCTACTGAGGTGTCCAAATTTCTCCATCTTTCTCTCTCTCTCTGCTACTGAAGTGTCCTCGTTTCCCCCGTTTTTCATATTTCATAACTCCCTTCGGCCTGACAACCATTTGAGGAATGTTCTTTACTGCAGTGTTCATGTCTGTTCTGTCTGACTCTAAGGAAGATCTTATTGTCGGCAATCCTCCTGTCTGTCTTAGACTGAACATTACACAAGCTTTACTTCATCCTCTGCTCTGTGAGTATGTTGGCTCACTCACAGAGAATAACGGTTACGAATCATCTGTTGCTCGTTTCTGCGTACTTGAACGTGAGGAATCGTGTGGTGTGGAGCGATTTTTGACGGGCACCGGTGTGGACCCTGTTAGTTGTTATAGAACGTCAGAACCGCTTTTCCTTCTTCGTTCTGTGCTTCAGGAACAGCCAGTTCTGCAGCAGTAAATAGAAAGGAAGTAGAGTGAAATATCACATCAATTATACAGAAGTTATCTGTATTCGTTTCCGTTTTTCTGTGTGGTCTGAATGGCAATGTCCATTATCACAAGGCTAAGATCGGTCTGATGTTGATTTGTGCTTGCTCATTATTTCCGTTACTGTTGTTGTTGTTGTTGTCGTCGTCGTCGTACCCTGGCTAAAAGACTCCAGGGATCATCCAAACAGCCGAAGTATTTGAATACTATGGTACAAATGCATCAACTGGGGATGAGAACATTACGTGTGTGACCGTTTTTGAATACCCCGCCACGTGGGTAGCCACACTCCGACATCGGGGGATTTTGGAGACTGATAATGTTATGCTAGGAGCTTGTCACAACTGCAGACAATCCCCGCATAACTATGCAGAGCACAACAAACATTTTGATGTAGCCTTGGTGTTCTAGCCTATGTCAATTGGCCTGACACAGCCTCAAGCCAAGGCGATTTCCGTTACTGTTGCTGTATACATGTCGGAGCTCAGGTTATACGAGAAGATTGGAACTTCGTTTTTTTCATAGGAAGAGAGAAGTTTCTTTTTGTTCTGAATATCTTGAGTCTGCTTCTTTTCTAGGCGAAGTAGTGCGGAAAACAGAATGAGATATACCACACGGGCGCGTGATCGTTTCACCATAGAGGCAAAAGTTGCCTGCATTGCTTATTGATTTGAATATTATCATTGTTATACCATGAATATCCTTTACCAGAAGTACCAAATTAAGTACATTATTCAGTCCGGGGAAAGTAAAGGCTGTGGGGGAGTCGGATGGGTTCTGCCTTTCATCATGCCACACTCGCACATGTTGGAAGTCTGACGGATTACTGTTCATATGACCATTGAAATATAGGAAATAAGCCCTTTTTAACAACGTTATATATTCTCCAGATGGAGAGGGGAAAGTGGGGGATGATGTATTAATATCGCCTTAAGGTGATTCGATTCTTTACGTTGTTGATAAAGCAGTGCTCTCTCTCTCTCTCTCTCCTCTCTCTCTCTTTCTCTCTCTCTCTCTCTCTCTCTCTCTCTCTCCACACACACACACACACACACACACACACACACACACACACACACACACACACACCCCGCTCCCATCCCACTCCAACCCCTTCGCCCTCATTTTCACCCTCTATTTTTATTTCTGCATAGAAGACAGTAGCACTCACCCATCCACCCTGACCACCACCCCCTCACCCCCCCCCCCCCCCCCCCCCCCCCGCCCCCTTCACACACACACAATGAATTCTTGAAGCCGAACTTTTGCAGATCAGTCGTCGTGGCTTTGGTATACGACCTTCAGTCATGAGAATTCAAAACCCAGTACGCAGTTTTCAAGAATGAAATGGATGCTGCATTCACACATAGATGCACGCGGACATGGCCGCGAACCACGGATCGTGTGCACATGAATGACCCCCCTCTAATGGAATCTTCGCGGTGAGATCCATCACATAGTCCGTCACCGGAAAAAAAAAAGTCCCAAGTCCCAAGACACAGCCATTCATTATCCCTGGCGCTTGCCCACCACAGGAGAGCAGGGTTTTTGCGTTCGTTTCTCTCTGCATGTTTGCTAGTTTGTTTGTGCGTTCGGTTGTTTCATTCTCCTTCCAACAGCCATCTAGGAATTGTTTTATGTCCATGGTTTGTGAAATACATAGAGAATACATTGATCGAAAATTTACCTGTTTGCAGAGTACTGTGTCTTCAACAAACGTTTCTTATTGCGTGTGTGTGTGTGTGTGTGTGTGTGTGTGTGTGTGTGTGTGTGTGTGTGTGTGTGTGTGTGTGTGTATGTGAGTGATGTGTGTGTGTGTGTGTGTGTGTGTGTGTGTGTGTGTGTGTGTGTGTGTGTGTGTGTGTGTGTGTGTGTGTGTGTGTGTGTGTGTACTTTTTGAGTTTTAGATCCTCCATTTGTTTGTTTCCTGGTTGTTGATGGATCGTATTTTGTGGGTAGTTCTACGATTGTTTGCTTTCTTGACCGGGAGGCACGACAGTCATTTTCAATGGTTTCTATAGTCTGCGTGCTAGTTAAAGCGGTCCTTGTCAAATGATTTGAACATTCTGTTGATAGCAACAATAACAAGATTAACAAAAGCAATGATGATGATATTGATGGCGATGATGATGGTAATGATCTCTCTCTAATGATCTAAGTCTCTCTCTGCACTTGCATACATAATGTAAGGCTTTTCCAGTTCCTGTTCGAGATATAATCCCGTTGTAACCGAAAATGAAAGCTGTTTTATCACGGTCAAAACAAGCCCATGCCATGAGTCTCCCACAGTGTGTTGGCCTTGCTGTGCCACAACAAGTATTTGTTGTAACAAGTTATACCTGCAGACGAAAGACACAACAACTGGGGAGTTACCAGTTAGCCGACACTGCTGAATTCTCGCATGAAGGTGCGCTGTTACAAGAGACTGTCCAAAAATAGCTGACAGTTTTTTCGGCTTCCCCTAGCGAGAAGTAGGCTTGGCGGTGTGGAGTAATATATCATTCGGTTCAGGTTATCGGCTGGGGATCGCATGTGGACGTTTCGGCACTGACTTCTTCTGACTTCTATTATATTGAATGTTTACAACGGAGTTTTTTTTTCTTTCTCGTAAACATGGCATTGTGCTCGAGCTCCCGAACTGATTTGTACAGCAGCGAACTTCTCAAATAATTCTGGGGAAAATGCGTGAAAGTCCGGTTTATCCCCCATGTCACTAGCGCTACTCTTCGTTGCCTCAGTGTTCTTGTAGCAAGCTGCCTGCGGTGAAATCCAGTTTCCTCACTTCCGTGCAGAAGAGTTCTCAATGGGGCAGAAGCGGCAACTCCTCTGTTATTGGATTTTTTTTTTTTAATCGGCTGCGATTTCCAGAGGGAGACAAGGGTTTACCTCTTCTCCTACCATTGTTCAGTGATAATTCTATTACCGCCATACAACACGATGTGCTTTTATCTCTGTTGGCCGAACTACTTCGAATCGTCCGGTCCATCCATTTTACCGGCTGCCCTCCATTAGGGAGCTTGTCAGTAGACAGAGTGGCAACAACGTGTTCAAGGATCTTGATGTCAGTTTACCGTTCCGGCAAATTAAGCTGAAGGGCACTTTTCGTTGTCTGACTTAATCACAATCAAAGTCAAGAGCACATTGACAACAGAGAGCTTACGCTTTTATGGTGTTTGAGTAAATCAATAACCAACCTATCAAACAATCGCCTTCATGAAAAATGCTAAACAATTGTTGATTAATCGGTACCCTAAAATAATCAATAATTACTATATAATCAAAAGAATTACCCTTATATTTATCACGCATTTATATTGAACGTTCTTACCGAACAATTTCAGCGACAAAATGGATTCTGGTTTGTGCAATCACTGACTTAAGAAAATCCGTGGATTTGGTGTGGCAATACGCTTTGTGCGTAAAACTCTGAGGAAGCATATCCAGTAAGACTTTAATGTGATGATGAACATATAAACTACGGTTATATGATGCCATATGCATTCAATGATGAAAAGAACTCGGATTATTAATAATAATAATAATGAATACTTATATAGCGCCTATTCTC
>CM031601.1:51068320-51075820 GCA_018398815.1 Conus ventricosus
TGTGTGTGTGTGTGTGTGTGTGTGTGTGTGTTTGCATACTGATATGAAAGATTTTCTGTCTGATCAGGATTTGTCTGTCTGTGTTGTTTGGCTTGAAGTGACTATTGTTGGCAGCTGTGTTGAAGAGGAACTGACATGAATAGATTTACACATATACACAATTTATTCTCTTCCTGATTCATACGGTGTGGATTTTTTATTCCATTTTCATTTGTCCTGTGAACATGTATGATATGGAACATAAATGAACTAATGACCATCTCAGAGATAAGTCATACTCATTCGCTGTTTGAAAGCTATTATATTCTATGAAGAACTGAAGGGAGTAAAAAGTCAGAGGCCATTTAGAAAGCCGCAGAAATGTTCCATTCCACATTTTCCCCATCTCTTCACTTCCACATACAGATTCGTACTGTGACAATATGAGGTCAGTTTAGTTTAACGGAAAATAAGTCTGGTTAAGGCTGTTGCTTCTAAGGCGGTTGACTTGCACAGCAAGCGCACCGACTTCCTTGCTGCGCTGTGTGTTCTGCAAACCCTGGCACAAAACAAACTGCACTGTATGATGGACAGAGGCGGCGAGGTGATGTGTGAGGTGATGTGTGAGGTGCAATGCATGGTTTGCCTATCATTAACACTCTGGCAAACGGATGTATGGACCAGATCGCCTGACTTCGAGAGCGAGAAAGACGCATCCACAATACAGCATCAGCTCCACACCTTAGAAACTCAAAAGGCAGTCTTGGTTTTTTTCTGTATTCTTTGCTAGTAATCCCTACAGGCAAGCCCTTTCTGGGCTGTCTCTTCTAATGAAAGAATGTTATTCCTGCGAAGAAAAGACAACTGTGAGCAGTTATGCACATTTTAGAATGGAATTCATGGCGTGATAATGTGCTTATTAATTTCCTTGAGGCTTATAAAATCATACGCACCGACAGCACATGACATATGCGTAGACGAGACTAGTTTATAAAAACTGAATGCATTTGACTGAAATAAGCCATAATTGTAAAGGAACACTGCAGAACGAACATATACTATCCACTCTGGCCCGGCAGTGTGTATATTTTCAGCATCTAGTCGCGGAGTAACAACAACAGAAAGAAAAACTGGCTCACTACAAATTCTAGTATAAAAAGATACGTACAGATTTGCTAAAACAAAGACAAGTATGTGGATGCCAAAGGCAGAAAGACAGTGGACGACAGTAATGCCGAAAAAGAAGTCAAAGAGCATGACAGAAAAGAGCAAATCACCATCACAACAGTTCCCGGGAGGCGGCGATACGATTTGTGCTGAGAGAGCCACCGGCGAAAGCAGCCTTGCAACGCTCAGACACGAGGGACACACAATATATCTTGAAGCTGACAGCACATGCCGATAATGATATTTAGGGCCTGCCATTGTTGCCCCAACGCCGACGTGTTCAAGGTGTTTCATTACCCTGCTTCAGTGGCCTTGAAAGACCGACACCAGAGCATGTACTGCAGATGACCTCTCGCCAGATGAATGAGAGAGATACAATGTGACAAACAGCAAGTCCACAATTCGTTTGGAAGCCTACATGTTTGAGACCCATCTGTCCGCGCATACGGACGTAGTACAGATGGAAACCGTGGAATGTTGTCCAAACACGGCAAAGATTCACACAACTGGGTCTTTTTCTTGTTCATCTATCCACTTATCTATTTTTACTTCATCAATCTGTAAAGAGAAGACGTACAATAGGAATGATGCTGACAGACGAAGGTAATTCCAGGCCAGCAATGTTGACAAGAAGCTCAGCTTCACTTCGACAAACCGGACATAAGTATAATGAGAACTGTGGAAATCGTTGCCCTAAAGGGATTGATAGCGGGGCCGCCATGTGAAGGATGTAAGGCACCTCGTCTCTCATGTGTGTCGCTCTGTCTCCATTCAGTCAGCAGGCAATGTTCAAAGAAAGGAGCGTCTGGGCTGCCTTTGTTTTCTGCACTCGCCTGGCTTGTGTACGAAATTCGATCGGTTTGCAGTATTGAGAGAACACATGACTTCAACTGCATTCAGTCTGCATACGAAGTTCCTATTTCGCAAGCCCAGTCTCTCTCTCTCTCTCTCTCTCTCTCTCTCTCTCTCTCTCTCTCTCTCTCTCTCTCTCACGCGCGCGCGCGCGCGCGTGTGTGTGTGTGTGTGTGTGTGTGTGTGGTGTGTGTGTGTGTGTGTGTGTGTGCGTGTGTGCATGCTTTCTCGCTGAGCTGCTACAGTCTGTCAAAAACAGCTGCAGTGAAGGTGTCCGTTACATGAGAGATTCTGACAACAGACACGGGAATTATGTGAGCCGTTTTGCATAAAATAAGAACACAAAGAAGAAGAAAACAACAAGAAAAGACAGAAGAGAAAGCGTGCAATAAACGATCAGAGAAAAGGACAGAAATATTAAACTCCTGAAACCTAACGGTGTGCGGACTAATCTGAATTCGGCCCCGCCCTCTAGATTTCTCTCACGGATATTTTGGGAGGAATTGTGGATTCATCCAGATTGAAACTCTGGGTTATTTACATCTGACAAACATTCAAATCCCTTATTTTTACTAAATTAAGCCCTGTTTTTATTGTAATCTTTTAAAAAAACAGATGCATTATTCAAAAGTTTTTGAAATACACAAACTGTTAAGAAGAGGCGTAATGGGCAAGGTTAATACTGACCTCACTCCTACCTCTGTCCCATTCTCCTCTCGAGCTCCCCCTGTGAGGCATGTCTATGGCTATCCTACACTTAAAGGAGTGGTTGGGATGTCTTCAACACGCTCCACCCGTACTGCAGTGATACTTTTCTGCATTGACAGAGAGCTACGAAACACAGCACGATGGCCCACACTGAACCGAACAGAAAACAGAGAACTGTTTACAAGGATTCCCTGTCGATAAGCGACAATCGCCTGCAAGTGAGATGAAAGGAAAGGAGAGAGAGAGAGAGTGAGAGAGAGAGAGAGAGAGAGAGAGAGAGAGCGAGAGAGAGAGAGAGAGAGAGAGAGAGAGAGACAGACAGACAGACAGACAGACAGACAGAGAAACAGAAACGGAGACAGAGAAACAGAGAGACAGACAGAGTGTGTGGTGTGTGTGTGTGTGTGTGTGTGTGGTGTGTGTGTGTGTGTGTGTGTGTGTGTGTGTGTGTGCGCGTGTGTGTGTGTGTGTTGGGGTGGGGGTGGGGAGGGCGGGGCCTTCACCAGACCAACAAGGAAGGACAGTCTTGCGCAAGGGCGGTAATCCAACTGAAACAACGAGCTCTTAACCATCCTGCTTTAAAAGGGAACAACAATTTGTGCTCAGTGGACAGTCGATAAGATCAATTTAGCTGTGTTTCCCTGTACCATCATGATGAAGACTTTTTTTTCTTTTAGAACACGCTACGTGACTACTAATTCTGTGTAAACTGTAGGAAGAGACAGAGGTCACTCGCCAACTAAACGCTATGGCAAGAGGCTAAAAACTACGAGAAAGCTTAGAGTATTTGGCGAAGAGTGTAGTCCGCCCCCCGTCGCATACATATATCTCTATCAATCCATCTCTGTGTGTCATTCTCTCTATCTATCTATCTATCTATCTATTTAAATATCAGTCTATCTATCCAACTGCCTGTCTGTCGGTCGGTCTATCAACACACACACACACACACACACACACACACACACACACACACACACACATGTATATAGATATATATGCTATACAAGAGAGAGAAAAGAGAGAGAGAAGAGAGAGAGAGAGAGAGAGTCGAAAAGGCAAAAAGAGAACACTGTTAAAGTCATCGTCATACGAAAGAGAACTCCATTACTACTGCAAATACAACGTTCCGTTTATTTAAGATCTCCACGCTAGACAGAGTAGGCGGACAAGTAGTACACGCCTTGTATACAGACTCAGATGCCTGGGGCGAAGGAAAAGACTTCAAACGGTTAGTTACATCTGGTGTCCACATCAGTGGTATATTGATTTGAAATAGGCTGGAGAAAACTATGTTGTCGTTCAACAGGTTTGTCTGCATTCAACAGGTTTTTCTCACATCATTTTTAATCTGTGTTGATTTTTCCAACATTATTTAAATTATTGAACACAAAAATTCTACTCCTGGAACTAAAACATACCCAACATGTGCGCGAGATTGTGTGTGTGTGTGTGTGTGTGTGTGTGTGTGTGTGTGTGCTTGCCAACGCTGCGTGCGAGCAAGCGTGTGTGTGTGTGCGTATGTGTGTGTGTGTGTGGGGGGGGGGGGGTTGTATGTGTATGTGTGGGTGTGGGTGTGTATGTATGTATGTATGTGTGTGTGAGGCGCGCGCGCTGTGTTGGTGTGTGTGTGTGTGTGTGTGTGTGTGTGTGTGTGTGTGTGTGTGTGTGTGTGTGTGTGTGTGTGTGTGTGTGTGTGTGTGTGCGTTCGTGCATGCGTGTGTGTGTGTGTGTGTGTGTGTGTGTGTGTGTGTGTGTGTGTGGTGTGTGTGTGTGTGTGACACAAATTGTATCCTGTTAACAATGTTAATATTTTCTGTACAAGAAATAATCAAAGTTCGACAAAATATCTCTAAATGTTTTTTGAAGCAGAGACCGACATACAGGAAAAAAAAGAAAGACAGAATAAGGAGACAGAGAGAGAGTGAGGGAGAGGGAAGAGGAAGAGAGAGGGAGAAAAGAACGAGAGGGGGAGAGAAAGGGGTAGGCAAGGACAGAGAGAGAGGGGGGGGGAGGGGGACAGAAAGACAGATATAGGCAGGTAAACAGACAGTGAGACAGGCAGACGTACAGACAAACAGACAGACAGACGTACAGACAAACAGACAGAGAGACGGGCGAACAGACAGACAAGCAGACAGACAGAGATACAGGAGTAGACAAGAAAGAGACGAACATGGAGAGAGAGAGAGAGGGGGGAGAGAGAGAAGGGAGAGAGAGAGAGAGAGAGAGAGAGAGAGAGGAGAAAAGAGGAGAGAGAGAGAGAGAGAGAGAGAGAGAGAGTGAGTGAGTGAGAGATACAGACAGAGAGAGAGAAGGACAGACAGACAGAGGCAGAGACAGCGACAGGGAGAGAATGACAAAGAGACAGACAGAGAGAGACAGAGACAGACAGAATGGGTGCGGAAGGGAGAAGACATTAACAAATGGAATACTGAACGACTGAACAAACACTGAGACAAACCCCTAGAAAGGAACGTAAACACGATACACATGAAATCACCATCAGCCACAAAAGGAACATCATTGGATTGTGGAAAGTATGTAACTATTCCATGTACACTCGATATACACATACGAATACAAAACAACACATTGAAAATCATGTGTCGTCATTGAAGAGAAGGGACAAAGAGATATGAGGGGGTGCGAGTTGGGGATAAGAGGCAGGCAGGCGAAAGAAAAAGGAGACAAGGTTGAGGACGGGAGGAAGGGGGGGGGTGTTGGGGGGGGGGGGGGCGCTTTCCCGGGCACTGTGTGAAATACTGGTTCTGTGGTGGTGTTGCTTCTTTGTGTAGGTTCACAACCTCGAGCAGTCCTATGTTTTGCCGAACACACACACTCACCTTTTCATTTCAATGAGAGTTCCAGTGCGAGTACACGACAAGGATCACTGATGTGTGTTTAGGCTGTACAGGGTCCATAATGACCATGCTTGACCAGCACCTGTCCGTGACACATACACGAATTTTACAGAGATCAACATGCATTACCACTCGTCGTCAATTTCCAGTATATGACACATGACAGGTGCACGTATTTTCTCAGAATGACTGACAAACACCAGAGCACCACACACACGCACACACGCACGCACGCACGCACGCACGCACGCACGCACGCACACACACACACACACACACACACACACACACACACACACACACACACACACACACGCACGCACGCACGCACGCACGCACGCACGCACGCACGCACACACACACACACACACACACACACACACACACACACACACACCACAGACGCTAAACACACACACACACACACACACACACACACACACACACACCACAGACGCTGAACACACAACACACCACACACACACACACACACACACACACACACACACACACACACGCACGCACACAACACACACACACACACACACACACACACACACACACACACACACACACACACACCACACACACCATATACACTAAACATACGCGCACACACACACACACACACACACACACACACACACACACACACACACACACACACTTTTCTTTTTCAGAGTTTATTACACGCTACTGTTTATTAATACCAGTTCGTGACACATACATAGACGAACCAAAACGCATGTTCTACAAAGAATGATGTTTCAGTCAGCAGTACGCATAGGCCAGTTGCAAACATTTCAGTCTAAAGTAAAAGCAGAATCTCACAAAATGGGAGCCAGGCATGTAATCAAATTTGATGGCAGGTGCTTAGTCTTATTTGGCAAGTTATATTGACCGATCGCTTAAAATTTAACATAGCTTCAAAGCCTTTCCAGCGAGCGAAATATAAACAAACATGGAAATAAACATAGCTAACAGTTTAAGGTTATTATATAACTTCATCTACTGTTCTTTCCCATTCAGGAGCTGATCTCACCCAGTCCCAATGTTCCAATACGGGATGAATGATTGTTGGGTTATATGGTTTAGAACTGTATGCTGTCTGGCTTAGTCCCAATATTTCAATACGGAATGAATGATTGTTGGGTTATATGGTTTAGAACTGTATGCTGTCTGGCTTTACGGTGACTCCAAGCTGAGAGATGTTATATGTGAGGACCTACCATACGTGTGAAGAATCCATTGCCATTTCCTAATACGAGGCTCTATCAATACGACCGCTTATGGTTCCCCTAGATTAATAAGTCCTTTCTATAGATTCTCAAAAACCTATATCTCACTTGCACCTTGCGGTTCATCAGGTACAAGCTGTGGGACTTAAATTTAAATTTCAAACAGCAGTGGGCAAAGCAAAAGAGGTGAAGAAGACAGGTAATGGTAAGGCCACGCTGCTTATAGCCTTGCCGACCGCAAAGGGCCATGTCACAAGGCTGGAACCGCGTTCAAGATAAATCAAAAGTTCATTCAAACAAAAACAAAACAAAACAAAACCCTCATTCACGCAACTCTTGAAAACCACGCCTTCTAAAAACACACCCAGAAATTTTGTTAAAAATCTTTCTTCTGTAAAATCTTAGATCAGATGAGAAATGTTCATCTCTTTCAGTAGTTCAAAGATCACATCTCCGAACAAAGTTTTCATGGAGTCTGCTGTCTCACATCATACAAGTCCCAACACTAAAAGAACATGTTTCACTGTGAGTGGTACATGACACAGAATGTACCACGGAGCTTCTTCGCCATCTAAAAGATAAGAAGACAGGTAGAAACATAACAAAATCTGAAATACTATTCAAAAATGCTTCAGGATTTGAATTTGCAACTGTCCCAGCGTTAAGACAGAAGATCTCAACAAATGAATAAG
>CM031601.1:51080820-51100820 GCA_018398815.1 Conus ventricosus
GTCAAAACAAACCTAATGTCCAACATGCTACACAAACTTCAAAGTTCCCACACACGGATAACTAACCTTCGCATTGAACTGGTCCCATGATTTTACGCAAATAGGTCGTCTTCTTACAAAACATACCTTTCCAGACCCAAAAATATTTTTGTATTATTAAAACAAAAGTCGTCTGCTTCTCTGTCTGCCTAGTTTGGAAATATTCTTACTTCAAACAACGAATCACTGTGTAATAAATCTGTGTGTATAAAATCAGAAATATCCCCAACTGATACAAAAATGAATGCGTAAATGTAAGCTTTACCTTCCAAACTGTCAGTAAGAGGGGGAACGAAGGGTATATCTTATTGCGGCAGCTGACAGTCGCACTGAGTCGACGCGAATGTGGGGCCTACTGCGTAGGCGTGGAGCAGACGATGGGCCCAATGAGAAGCAACACCTATCACACAAAGACATCACGTCAAAGAGCTCAGTGAAGACCTGTCTAGAGAACCTTGCCGTCACTCTTGGTGCACCGTGTTGTGTCGGTAAGGTTTTTGTTTTGTTTTGTTTTGTTTGGCTGATTTTATATCAATATTGTTTGTTTAATATCTCACCATACTGTAAAACAAAGAAACGTGTGCGTCGAGAGCTGTTTGAAAACTGACATTGGAGAAATGAAAAAAATGTCTTCAGTACCAAAAAAGAAAAATGTCTCCGATACCAAAGTGCAAATGAACGAAATCAATCAAATGAATGATGGGCAATGAGGCTGAGTCTAGAAGTTCATTTTGATTTTTTTGTTTCTCTAATCAATGTTGTTGTTTTTTCTGTTTGCAGTGAGAATAGGTGTAAAACAAAAACTCAACAGAGACTCTCTCCTAATAAACTGCAACGCATCAATGTTCAATGCTTTACATTGGATATGAAATTTCTTTGAGGCAAAACTGGAATTTAGGTATCAGTGATTTCAACACTCAGTTGCCTTCAAATTCGTCTTCTTTCCGATATGTCTGCCTTTAGGTGGGAAGCTGAGACTTAAATACATACGTCAGTTATTTCGACCTTGGTAATTCACGGGGGGGAGGGGTGGGGGACTATCTTCCTTAAATCAGTTAGCCGCTGGATAGTGAGCAGGGCCAGACCGGGCAAAGGGGGAAGGGGCTGGGGTGAGGGAGGAGGAGTCCGGGATTTCTCAAACACCCCGCACCTGCCCCTTCGCCCCTCCCCCTCTCCCCCGGTTGGCAAAAAATGCATGTTGGCATTCCAAAGCATCCAGTGATGGATGGAAAAGTGACATGAGAAGAATGTACTGTACGAAAATAAGTTCCCCAAAAGCTAAAATCATGATGTAAAAAATAATATATTTAGCAAAACATTTTCGAGTCTATACAGATACATTGGACGTAAAAAGGTGTCATCGAGTCAGGATTTGTCATTTGTACTGTTTTATAACCGAATAATTGTCAGTCACATCAGTGTTGACAGCAACCAAGAGTTGTGCAGCACAGTCTTTACTTGAATTTCCTGAGAGATGCAGTCTCCCAGTCAAAGGCCACACACACACACACGCACGCGCGCACGCACGCACGCACACACACACACACACACACACACACACACACACACACACACACACACACACACACACACAGTGAGAGAGACAGAGGGTGTGGGTAGATAGATGGATAGACTGACAGGCAGGCAGACAGATAGATAGAAAAAATAAGATAGATATAATTTATACAGCGGGTATAAGAGAGAATAAAAAGCAGCAACAAAGCTGAAGAACTCAACAGTTTTTTTTCTTCTCAAACTTGCCACAAACGAACCATCGTAGGCAGTGTGTGTGTGTGTGTGTGTGTGTGTGTGTGTGTGTGTGTGTGTGTGTGTTGTGTGTGTGTGCGTGCGCGCGCCCACGCGTGTGCCTGTGTGTATGTGTGTGTGAGTGTGTGTGTGCGCGCGCGCTCGCGTGCGCGCTCGTGTGTGTGTGTGCGCGCGCGCGTGCGTGTGTATGTGTGTGCGCACGCGCGCGTGCGTGCGTGTGTATATTTATGTGTGAGTCAGTGCGGCGCGCCGTGCCAGTGCGCGCGCGCGATTGACGGAGTGCCCGCGCTGTGTGTGTGTGTGTGTGTGTGTGTGTGGTGTGTGTGTGTGTGTGTGTGTGTGTGCATTGATGTATTGGTTTAAATAACTTTATTTCAGAAACAAATGAACAGAATACCTTCATTATTGACAGGACGAATGAGCAACAACAAGCCCTAGGCTTATACTGTGCTCAAATTGACATTTACAATATATTGGCGGTTAAATACATTCACAATATTCTAAACATTTCACTTCGTGCTTGGGATTTTTTAAAGGAAACATTGAAAAGAAAAAAAAAAAAAAAAACAGACAAAAAAAAAACAGCAAAAAAGAGCCGAAAAAGAGACACAGTAGCAGAAAAAATAAATGAATAACATGGAAAATGGGAGGAAGGGAGTGGAAACAGCAATCACATCATCAACAAGAATATGTGAACACTTTACAAACTCGAGAGAAACTTATACAATAACGTAAAGTAGTTTATGGTAGAACCCATCTTTTCATAAGTATTGTGTTGAATTATGGTAGTTCAATTTGATTTAACTTTTTTTTCCTTTTTTCCCCTCTTTTCGTTTCCCCTTTTCATTTTTTTTTTCATTTCCTGTTATTGTTTTTCTTCCCTTTCGAAGACACTATGACATCGATCGCTTAAACAGAAAAAGGATTTACTAATTTTAGCGATGACGTTGGCTAATCAGTAAGTAAACAAACTATCTATCCAGTAAACTACGTCTTGGGCCAATCGACTTGTCAGTCAGCCTCTTATTGCAAAAGTAAAGAAATGGATCATAATGAATAAATAAGAGCCAAACTATAAAATTACAGAAAGTAAAATATGAAAAAGGCAAAAACGATTTTCTTTGTTTTTCTTTTTTTTTTTTTTTTAATGAGAAAGTCAGGGCTGAAATCGGTTCGATTCGGAGATAAACTGGTGTACTTTTCCAAATATTAATGAATTCACATCAGGTTGAATATTACGGCTACCTTCTAAAAGAAAACGTAATTGGGTATAATTCTGTGGAAGAGTCAAAATTGTATGTTCACGAACTATATTGAACAGGGGACAGAATAACAAACAGTGTTCTGCTGTTTCTCTTCCACTGCCACAGCTACAAGAAGGATTATTATCCAGATGTCGGTTAACCATCTCGTTCTTTAGATCACTCATACCTAAACGGAGCCGGCAGTGAATTACTTGTTCTCTTCTTTTACCAAAATAGTAGTATGGTGGAACTATAGCGTCATCAATAGACAGATATCGTTTCAGTTGGCTCAAGGAGTTGCTAGTTTTAATGTAGTCAGGTAGTGCATTCCATAATTGAGTTGCGGATGGGACGAACGATTTTTTATATAACTCTGTCTTACATTTCGTTACTGTGCGTTCTAGAGGCCTTCGCCTGTGGTGAGGGTTTCTGTCAGAGACTAGAGAGGGAATAAGATGTACTAAATAATTGGGGCTTAGGCCATTAATCATTTTATAGTACTGTATTAGTTTATGCCGTTTTCTTCTTTCCTTTAATGGGCAGAATCCAGACTCTTTGTATAATTTTTGATGGTTTGTTCCACGAACAGTGCCTGTAATGATTCTTAGAGCTTCCAGGTGCAAATTTTCCAGATGCTGCGACTGCGTCTCAGTACAATTATCCCAGACAATGTCAGCATAATCGAAGTGTGGCAATATATAGGATTTGTATAAGATTTCGAGAGCTTTTCTACTTAACTTATATTTGTAGCTTTTTAGACATGAAATTAACATTGTAACAGTGGTCATTATATGTTTTATGTGCTCATCCCATTTGCAATCATATTGAAGAATGATACCTAGGTGTTTATGCTTGTTAGTACTTTGTAGAATTGTAGAACCAAATGTAAGAGGCAATATCACATTCCTATTGCGAGTGAGATTCAGTTCTGTTTTCTTAACGTTAAATTTTACTTTCCAAGTTTTAGCCCACGAGTTTATCTTTTCCAAGTCAGCATTAAGTATTTCAGCGCAGAGATTGGGATTATCGAGTGATAAATACATGCTCGTGTCATCAGCAAAAAGTTTTATGTTGGACTGGATTTCATTTACAATATCATTGATATATATATATATATATATATATATATAATATATATATATATATATATATATATATATAAGAAACAGGAGCGGGCCTAGAACTGAACCTTGTGGGACACCAGAAGGAATTCTCTTGTATACAGATTTTTCGCCTTTTATGGTAACTGCTTGAGTACGATTTAATAAATAATCAGTAAACCATTCATGTAATTTACCTCGTATGCCAATGGCTTTCATTTTATGCAGGAGACCTTTGTGGCTGACACGATCAAAAGCTTTGGAAATGTCAAGGAAAACGGCTTGCGTTGTTGTACCATTATCAAAAGAGGAACACAGATCATTATATATGCAGAGCAACTGATTGACGGTAGAGTCTCTAGGGATAAATCCAGACTGAGAAGATGAAATAAAGTTGAGTAGATGATAAAAAGTTAAACACATGTTTGTGAATACATCTCTCTAAGACTTTACCAACGCAACTAAGCAATGAAATCGGTCGATAATTATCACACTTCTCTTTTGCAGCCTTTTTATGCAATGGATTTACATGCGCAGTTTTCCATATCTTTGGAAATTTGCCTTCATTTAAAGTTCTATTGAAAAGAGAGGTCAGAGGGTTTAAAATAACTGGAAGGGATGCCAACAGTATTTTGTTGTGAATTAGGTCAGGTCCTACGGCTTGTTTTTGTCAAGGTTTCTAATGACATTTTCAACTTCAAAGGGAGTGAGTGTAATTTCATTAAGCTCAAGGTCAAGGAAGGAATATCGGGCACTTCATCTTCTTCATTCTCTATAGTAGACTGGCTAATGAAGAAGTCATTGAAAATATCAGCTTTCTCTTTACTTGTGTGATATAAGATATTATCATGCATGATTGGTGGAATTTCGTTAGTGTCCATACCCTTCTTTTTAAGAAAAGATTTAACTAATTTCCACCATTCTCTGTTTCCAAATTCATCTGAACTTAAAACTTTAGTCTCTAATTCTTCTGTGTGCTCCAACTTTCTTTGCTTTTCTCTGGATATGACATAGTTTCGAAATTGTCGAAACCTGAGCCAGTCTTCTGGTTTATTAGTCTGTTTAGCTATTTTGTGGATTTTCTGGCGTTCCTCAATTAACAGTCGAATTTCATCTGTCATCCAAGCTACATCTTGAGGATGAACAGTAATACTTCTAACGGGCATACACTGTGTTGCTTTTTCTAATATAATATCTGAAAACGTTTTTGTACTTTCATCAACTGCATTGTTATAAATTATTTCATCCCAGTTCAGCTCGTTAAGCAATTCGCAGAACCTGCCTATATTAAGTTTATTATAATTGAAGATCGTTCTTCTGAATGATTGTTCTTTAACGACAGTGTTCTTGATTATAGCACATGGAACACTGTGGTCACTACAAATAGCTGGCCAAACTTCAGTCGATTGTATAATATTGGGGCTCTGGGTGGTAACTAAATCTAAACATGATTCTGTTAATTCAGTTATTCTCGTTGGTTCATTTATTAACTGTACAAGCTGATAGCGATTAAGAATGTTTACAAAGTGGGGTGACGGTATGTTTAAGAAGTCACTATTGAAATCCCCCAGAATCAAAAATCTTAACGATGTGTTATTTGCTTTGTGAATA
The DNA here is from genome assembly GCA_018398815.1 of Conus ventricosus. Lineage (NCBI taxonomy): Eukaryota > Metazoa > Mollusca > Gastropoda > Neogastropoda > Conidae > Conus > Conus ventricosus. The sequence goes on from CM031601.1 coordinate 51,086,582, forward strand.
CTTTCTTCTATCAGATCCCAATAGTTGGTGTTAGAACTTGGTTTTCGATAAAAATGAACCAATTAATAACTTGTTTGTCCTAGTTTTGTCTCTATCCACGCAGCCTCGAGACCATCAACCTGCAGATCAACTCGAGGTTTGCAGTACAGATTATTTCTAACATAGATAGCAACACCGCCATGTGGGTCATAAGGTCTGTCACGCCTGATTGGAGGATGAAAATTTGATATATGTAATAGAACTGTCAGTAATGGAATCAGAAAGCCAAGTCTCAGAAACAGTGATAATATCACATTTGTTATACTCTGCTTCCAATAAATCGATTTTGTTCACAATGCTTCTTGCGTTTACATGCACAACGTACAAATCTGTTTTACACTTAGGCCCTGGGTTTGTTTCAATATCACCAGACAAAAGTAAGAGTATCCTTTGATGAGGGGAAAATCATGTGTCTTATTTCTATTTTTGAAGTTGGGTCCATAACAATCTAAAAAGGAACGTTTATTTAAAATACATTTATATTGTTGTAAGGGACGCCCTAATATGAAGAAGTGGACAAACAAAGACAACATCACATTAAATGGACAGTGTAGCATGTCATGAACAAAAATTGTAAAATGATGGTTTCATTCAGGAACCATAATTTTTTACTGTTTGTGAGAGCTTTTACATAGTATAAACCAACCCTGCGCGGTGTATGTTTACATCAACACCCATTTATGTTACAGCACTCTGACGTATAGAGTGAAGGAGTTTGGCCAGGGTCGGTAGGAACTGCACGTCATAAATATCCCTGTAACTCCCTTGGTAGAAAAAAGTGTTGGAAGGAAACATACTAAGAGTCATAAATATCCCTGTTTCTCTATGTAGAAAACAAGCATTGATGTATTGCTTTTAAGTTACACCTTGAGGGCCAACGAAAATCAAAGAAGGCTCAAATATATCATATATTACTTCGCATTACGGTTACGTCCGTAGGTGTTACGTGTGTGTGTGTGTGTGTGTGCGTGTGTGTGTGTGTGTGTGTGTGTGTGTGTGTGTTGTGTGTGTGTGTGTGTGTGTGTTTGTGCGTGTGCCCCTCCCCTTCCCTCTATCTCTGTCTCTGTCTCTCTCACTCTCTCTCTCTCTCTCTTCTCTCTCTCATCTCTCTCTCTCTCTCTCTCTCTCTCTCTCTCTTTCTCTCTCATTGTGCGTGTACGTGTGGTATGTGTGTGAGTGAATGAATGTATGTGTGCATGTGTGTGTGTTTGTGTTTGCGTGCATGCGCGCGCGTGCGAGCGTGTGTATGTGGTTGTGTGTGTGTGTGTGTGTGTGTGTGTGTGTGTGTGTGTGTGTGTGTGTGTGTGTTCGTTCGTACTTCTGTTTAACGTCTGTTCACTTTGAGTGATATTAGACGTGAATGAAAGAAGAGAGTGACTGACTGACTGAACGATTAAATGAATAAGCCTATGTGTTGTGTAAGCATGAATGTAGGCCTTTGTATGTGAGTGTGTACGTGTATGTATCTGTATATATGTCTAAACTGAACAATAAACAGATCAATCATCTTAAATACAACAATTAGTGGGGGGAAAAACTAACATATAGCAAGGAAACAAAAATCCTTTACTATCTTAAATGGAATTAGTTAGCTCAAAACTATCTAAATAAAAGCCCCAGTCGGACTATGTATTAAGTATTCAGCAATTTCGATCAGCAGAGAATGATTTGAAAGTAGATCTTGCAAGTTTTTTTTTAAAAAAGTATTGGATCGTAATGATGTTGGTAAGAAAGTAGTCAACTTGTGACAATCGAACAAAATGTGGTTCAGTGTTATCTCTTTACCACAAATACAGTTAGTATTCTTACTAAACTTTGTTTTCAAAGCATTTAGCTTTAATCGAATTATAAGGAAAGATATTTGTCTGGAATAATAAACTGGAAGATCAGTCATTTTTCTTAATACAAGGTCTATTGGAAAAGCTTCCCATTGGTTGGATGAAATCTCGGTAGACGTATCAACATTTGTTTGAGCTCTGCTCCGTGCAGTCGATTCAAGGGCACGATAACATTCCACAACTGACGGTTTTATTTTCAACTCAGAAAATGACCCTGCTTTTTTAGCACCTTTTTCGCAGCCCTATCAGCCAGTTCATTTCCAAGTATACCAGTATGCGAAGGAATCCAGCAAAATTCTATAATAATGCCTTTAGACACCAGACAGTATAAAAGATATTTAATTTCAAACACAAGGTCGGGTCATGTGTATATATTAGAGGAGTCAAGGGCAAGTAGGACTGATTTTGAATCTACGAAGAAAACTATCTGAGCGATGTTAATGGGAAGATCTGTTACAAATTCCATTGCCATCATTATAACTACTAATTCGGCTGTGAATATAGATAAATTGCTACCCAGAGAGAACGATCTTTGAGTTTTAAGGGAAGGAATAACAAATGCTGCACCAACATTTCCATCATCTAAAACGGAACCATCAGTAAACACCTGAAAATGATTTTGATATCTTTCGTATACATGTGATTTTGCTAAATTTGTGATGATATTAATATTTACCCTTATATTTTGTATCAGAATAACCAGTATCAAGAATAGGTTTTGGTATCTCCCATGATGGAATAGAGGAAGAAGATGTTTTTTTAGCCACTTCTTTAATATCTATTTTTGAACATTTAATCAAATCAGAAGTATATGTAGCTATTGTTTCTTGCGATTTAATCGTAATTGCCCTTTTTGGAAAGTCAGTGTCCGATTCAATTTTTAAATGTTCTTGAATGTAATTATCACCAGCACTCGATTTTATGACAAATTTTGATGCAGCTAGTTCACGATAATCATCAAGGGGCAAAATTCCAGCTTCTCTATATGTCTTTGCATTTGAGGCATGAATAGGGATACCGAGAGCAAATTTAATGGCTTTGCAATCCAAACTTTGTAACTTTTTAGAAGAAATTTTGGAGCGCTAAAGTACACTTCTTGACCATATGTAAGTTTTGATCTAATAAGAGCAATAGAAAGATGAAGTAGAGTTTTTGAATCCATTCCCCAGGGTAGTCTGTTTATGATCTTCAGTAAATTCAGACTTTTCCTAGCCTTTGTTAATATATATTCAAAATGAATATTCCAAGATAATTTTGGAGTAAAGAAAAGTCCTAAAAAATTAATACTTTGTTTATATTCTAAAGGTTCCCCTAGAAGTTTGAAGACTGGTAAATTTTCTGGATTGCGTCCTGCATTAAACAACATCATATTTGTTGTTTGTGTGTGTGTGTGTGTGTGTGTGTGTGTGTGTGTGTGTGGATCGGAGTGCGCGTGTGTGTATATATGTGAGTGCGTTAAATCCGCGCGTGCCCGTGCGTGTGTCCGCACGTGCTTGTGTACGCATGCGTGTGTGCACACGTGAGTGCGTGTATGCGTGCGTGCGTACGTGCATGCGCGCGCGCGTGCGTGTGTATATGTGTGTGGTGCGTGCGTGTGTGTGTGTGTGTGTGTGTGTGTGTGTGTGGTGTGTGTGTGTGTGCGTGTGTGTGTAGATAGGGAAGTAAACCAGAATAGAAACGCAAAGAAAAAAAATGATGTATTTTGTTAATGTTACTGGAAACTGTCTTTGACACAGATCAGACCCTTTGATTTTAACACTTCAAACAATTTGAAACCAGGTTCTTCTTTTTAAAAAAAATGGGGAAATTTTACATTTCTTTGTTATATATTTGGATATTGAAACCAGAGAGAGAGAGAGAGAGAGAGAGAGAGAGAGAGAGAGAGAAAGAGAGAGAGAGAGAGAGAGAGAGAGAGAGAGAGAGAGAGAGAGAGAGAAGGAGGAGGAAGAGGAGGAGGAGGAGCTGAATTCAGTTATTAGGAATTTTTCAAATTCTCATCCGTGCATGGGAGCAAAGCCACAAGTGTGTGCGTATGCCTTTTGCCTGCCTCTCTCTGCGTGCATACCTGATGATTCTCTCTCTCTCTGTGTGAGGCATGTCATCTCCTGTTTTCTCGTTTTTTCCCCCTTCTATTTTGTACTGAGGCTCCAGTTGCTATGAATGTGAGTGCATATATACATATTCAAGTTCACGTGTATTTGAGTATGCGCTATTGTATCTGCATGATGTATTATTCGCATTACCTCCCTACCTCTCTCTCTCTCTGTCCTCTCTCTCTCTCTCTCTCTCTCTCTCTCTCTCTCTCTCTCTCTCTCTCTCTCTCTCTCTCTCTCTAGTGCCAGATTTAGTTTCTATACCAATTTTTGCAGTGTGCATGATTTGAAATCATATTTGACCACTAATATTGATAGACATTTACAGTATGTTATAACACGATTTCGATTAGGCATATCAGAATTAAAAGTGCACCATTATAGATACAGAATGGCTAACAACGAGGATCTGATTTGTCCATTATGTAAAGTAGCACAAGAAAATGAAATACATTTTGTTCTTTGCTGTCCTGTTCTTAGTGGTATTCGTGAAAAGTTCATCAAACCTAAGTATTATAGTCAACCGAGTTTATTTAAATTGTGTTTATTAATGTCTTCTCAGTCAGTTGAAGTTGTTAGAGGTCTTTCAATGTTTCTTTCAAAAGCATTTAAGTTCAGAGAAACTGCCACATCTGAAAAATTTTGTTTGTATCACCTTTGTTATATTTTTGTTAAGTCATAACTAGCGCTGCTTCAATGTTCTTTTGTTGTTCACATTCCCCTCATAAGGGGCCTTGGCCTAAATGAAAATAAATGGGATTCTGAATTCCGAATCTCTCTCTCTCTCCTCTCCTCTCTCTCCTCTCTCTCTCTCTCTCCTCTCTCTCTCTCTCTCCCCCCCCCCTCCACTTGCTGTGTTCTTTCGAATAAGTTCTCAAAAATGGCCCAGGAAGATCCTCCTGAGGCGGTGTAAGAAATATACACTTTCTGTACAAGATGGCTATAGAGTTTTCATGGGGGGGGGGGGGGATACCATTTCATTAATTTAAAGGTAGACTCTTTGAAAATGTACCATTTGACCCCTGCAACAGAAGGTCGAGATCTATGTAGAAACGTTCATTCTCTCCCTGTAGAAGAAGGATTTAGACTCTAAGAGGAAAGGTTTCAATCCCTCACCGTTGAAGAGGGCTATAAACTCTAAGAGGAAAGGTTTCAATCCCTCCCCGTTTAAGAAGGCTATAGACTCTAAGAGGAAAAGTTTCAATCCTTCCCCGTTGAAGAAGGCTTTAGACTTTGAGAGGAAAGGTTTCAACCGCCCCCCCCCCCCCCCCCCCCCAACGTTGAAGGCTCTGGACTCTAAGTGGAAAGGTTTCAATCCCTCCCTGTTGAAGAAGGCTATGGACTCTAAGAGGGAAGGTTTCAATCCCTCCCTGTTGAAGAAGGCTTCAGACTTTGAGAGGAAAGGTTTCAATCCCTCCCCGTTGAAGAAGCTATAGACTCTAAGAGGAAAGTTTCAATCCCTCCCCGTTGAAGAAGGCTATAGACTCTAAGAGGGAAGGGTTCAATCCCTCCCCGTTGAAGAAGGCTATAGACTCTTAAGAGGAAAGGTTTCAATTCCTCCCCGTTGAAGAAGGCTATAGACTCTAAGAGGGAAGGTTTCAATCCCTCCCCGTTAAAGAAGGCTATAGACTCTAAGAGGGAAGGTTTCAATCCCTCCCCGTTGAAGAAGGCTGTAGACTCTAAGAGGAAAGGTTTCAATCCCTCCCCGTTGAAGAAGGCTATAGACTCTAAGAGGGAAGGTTTCAATCCCTCCCCGTTGAAGAAGGCTATAGAGTTTGAGGAAGGTTTCAATCCCTCCCCGTTGAAGAAGGCTATAGACTATAAGAGGGAAGGTTTCAATCCCTCCCCGTTGAAGAAGGCTATAGACTCTAAGAGGAAAGGTTTCAATCCCTCCCCGTTGAAGAAGGCTATAGACTTTGAGGAAAGGTTTCGATCCCTCCCCGTTGAAGAAGGCTATAGACTCTAAGAGGAAAGGTTTCAATCCCTCCCCGTTGAAGAAGGCTATAGACTCTGAGAGGGAAGGTTTCAAACCCTCACCGTTGAAGAAGGCTATAGACTCTAAGGGGGGGGGGGGGAAGGTTTCAATCCCTCCCCATTGAAGAAGGCTATAGACTCTAAGGGGGGGGGGGGGGTTCAATCCCCCCGTTGAAGAAGGCTATAGACTCTAAGGGGAGGGGGGGGGGGTTCAATCCCTCCCCGTTGAAGAAGGCTATAGACTCTAAGGGGAAGGTTTCAATCCCTCCCCGTTGAAGAAGGCTATAGACTTTGAGGAAAGGTTTCAATCCCTCCCCGTTGAAGAAGGCTTTAGACTCTAAGAGGGAAGGTTTCAATCCCTCCCCGTTGAAGAAGGCTATAGATTCTAAGGGGGGAAGGTTTCAATCCCTCCCCGTTGAAGAAGGCTATAGACTCTTAAGATGGAAGGTTTCAATCCCTCCCCGTTGAAAAAGGCTATAGACTCTAAGGGGGAAGGTTTCAATCCCTCCCCGTTGAAGAAGGCTATAGACTCTAAGAGGGAGGGTTTCAATCCCTCCCCGTTGAAGAAGGCTATAGACTCTAAGAGGAAGGTTTCAATCCCTCCCCGTTGAAGAAGGCTATAGACTCTAAGAGGAAAGGTTTCAATCCCTCCCCGTTGAAGAAGGCTATAGACTCTAAGAGGGAAGGTTTCAATCCCTCCCTGTTGAAGCAGGCTAAGGACTTTGAGGAAAGGTTTCAATCCCTCCCCGTTGAAGAAGGCTTTAGACTCTAAGGGGGAAGTTTCAAGCCCTCCCCGTTGAAGAAGGCTTTAGACTCTTAAGAGGGAAGGTTTCAATCCCTCCCTGTTGAAGAAGGCTATAGACTCTTAAGAGGAAGGTTTCGATCCCTCTCCGTTGAAGAAGGCTTTAGACTCTTAAGAGGGAAGGTTTCAATCCCTCCCTGTTGAAGAAGGCTATAGACTCTTAAGAGGGAAGGTTTCGATCCCTCTCCGTTGAAGAAGGGTTTAGACTCTTAAGAGGGAAGGTTTCAATCCCTCCCTGTTGAAGAAGGCTATAGACTTTGAGGAAAGGTTTCAATCACTCCCCGTTGACGAAGGCTATAGACTCTAAGAGGGAAGGTTTCAATCCCTCCCCGTTGAAGAAGGCTATAGACTTTGAGGAAACGTGTCATTCCGTCCCTGTAAAAGCAGGATCGAAATCATACGCGAAAATGTTATTCCTTCTCTGTAAAAGAACGCTACATTCGCACACGCTCGTGCACGGACACACGCACGCTCGCACACACACACACACACACACACACACACACACACACACACACACACACACACACACACACACACACACGCACGCACGCGCGCGCGCTCGCCTATACACACACACACACACACACACACACACACACACACACACACACACACACACACACACACACACAGAAGCACGCACGCACGTACGCCACCACCACCACCACCACCACCCCTACACACAACACACACACACACACACACACACACACACACACACACACACACACACACACACACCACACACACACACACACACACACAGACCGTGCGCGCACGTGGCGTGACCGCATTTTTCGCCCCCCCCCCCCCTCCCTCCCCGTCCGGCCCTTCCCCCAAGTCTTTCCAGTTAACGCCCCCCCCCCCCCCCCTCTCCCTCAGGCTTCAACTTGGCCTTTTCCGATGAACGTTAAAAGCAAAAACTGGAGGAGTGCAAATAAATTTTCAAGGTAATTATTATTGTGAAATCAGCTACAAAGTTTTAATCACCCTGGAATATAACCCCTTTGACAGTCGTGACCGCTAGCGCGCGAACGTCATTCAACACAAAAAGCAAAAAAAAAAAAAAAACAGGAAGAGGCCACGTCCTCGGACAGCCGATATGGCGCAGTGGTTACGACTTGTGAACGTCCGGGTCTTGGCAGAACTGAGCTGGGCGAGTCACATCGCTCGGTGAAAATCAAAGGTTAAACCGTCTTGCCCAGTTCATCTTCTCTCTGTTTAAAAATCGGCTTCACCTTTAATATGAACAAGGCGAACGGTATTTTCAAGGGCTAAATTTTGCAGAGAAGGTTTTTTGTTTGTTTGTTTAATTTTGTTTCAATCATTTTCTTTCTCCTGTTGCCCCAACAATACCACCGTCATCTGACTGGTTCAAGGGGTGCTCGGGCTTTTACTCTCAATAGGCCCAGCTTTAAGCAGCAAATACTTTGAAATGCTTTCGTTTCAGGTATGTGACACGATCAAATGCCCAAGACACGGCGATACAGATAAGGGCAGTAGTATTGCACCGCTGTCTGCCCAATCGATACACAAATACAAATTGTCAGTGACATGTATCTACTTGGTTTCGGGTGCTCGTTTCTGTCGCCGACGTGAACAACGCCCCGCAAGCTTACCTGAGCCTTGGAATAAATTTGTCAGAAACGACGCTTTTCACGATGGTAACAGTTCGAAAGGGCCCTGTTCGTTTTTTAGCTCTACGCGAGGAAAACGTGTCATTCAGCTGTGTTATTCATAGAATCATGATACTAGATACAAGAAACAGATGTCACTAAACCGGAAGAGGCTGTGAAATGACAGCATGGGCGACACTGGACGAAGAATGTAAGGAACACCGCGATGCGCGTTTGTTTTCACCGTGAAACGCTGTTTAGCCATTCCCGTGTGTTGTGAAACACAGGCTGGAGGCCCAAGAACTACATACGGATGGTGCGGGTTGCAACTCTATCAGAATAAGACTTGGCGTCTGCCACGTCTTCCAACACGGGAGGAATCGGGGCGCTCGATTTTGTTCCCTTTTCAGCCAGTTTGGGCACAACATTCCAACCGCAGCTGCGCAGTCCTGGACAAGGCGCCGTGTTCCGAAGCCAGTTCTCTTGTCCTGTGAGGGCTTGGAAGTCCAGAGCAGGCCCTGGCCGACATTCAGGGAGTTGGGAGTCGTCAAACATGGCCCATCAGCTTCAAGCTTTGCCTGCAGATATAGGGCATGATAGTAGGCTGCCCGGACTGTTCGAGCCTTGCTGTGTGAGCACGAAGTCAGAACCAGTCTATATTTGGCTGGTTTCAAAGTGGGGGTCGCTGCAGGAAGAAAGTAAAACATGAAAGCAAAAATAGGAATACTGAGCAGCCAAATAAAGGAACAAACGCGTTTTGTAATTAGTTTGTTTCTTCTACTGGCGGCTTAGTAATTCTATTTTTGCTTTCAGCCTGTATTCATTTTGTGATACCTTGTACTTGTTTTGTGCTTTTAGCCCAACTGGAATACTGGGATGGGACGGACAAAATTTTGTTCAAGCAGTGAATGCATCCTTTGGCGTGTGATTCAAATTTCTAGGTCCTGGTTATCGGTAACATATGGTTTCTGAAATGAACACACGGACAAATTACCACAAACTTTAGTTGAATGATGAAAACACTAGAATTGGGGTCATTGTTTCAAAGAAATGTTTATATAACACTGACATCATCAGCACTGTGCTTAGTCTGTCTTCCTCACCTCCGTGACGAGTTACTGCGGCTTCAACACAACAGCAATAACAACAACAACAACAACAACAACAACAACAACAACAACCCTGTTTATCAGCTTCCTCCAGCTCTGTCGGCTGTGTGCAAGGGTGTCTACAACTGGTTTCCTCGTCTCTTTTGCAACGTTCTCAGTCCATCGTTTCTCTTTTCTTTTCTTTTCTTTTTTTCCCTTTTTTTTTGTTTTTTTGTTTTTTGTTTTGTCTTCGTCTCCCTCCCTCAATGATTTACCGGAGGAATTTTTTTTAGCAATGACATTGATTCATTTCACGTTACCACACCAGAGCAGTTTTCTTTTCTTACCTGATGTCAAAAGCTCATCGTATGGCCCAGTGGGCTGTTTGACGGTTTGTCGCGTTTGTTCACTGGCGATTCATGATTAGCGTATCTGTGTTCAGTACCTTGCGATCACGTCTCATTTCCATGAGCTGGTCTGTGTGTCCGTATCTCACAGTCAAGCAGAAAGATACAAATCCAGCGCATGTTGGGGAGCCTAATCTTGTGTTCTGTGAAGGTGTTATGTCCTGCCATGTTGGTTTCAGTCTGGTAAGTGCTAATATAGCCTTCGATCCTCTTGAGGGAACATATTACTGATGGGGGGGGGGGGGGGGGGGGGGGTGGGGTCCCTGCTGAGTGATGTGTGGAACCATTTCCTAGCTCCAGTCCTTGGCTGTTTAACAATGGTGGTGTTGTGGCTGACCTTCAGCTTGGTTTTCCCTATGCTGATTTCCATGCTCCATCTTCTCGCTGTTTCATCTGGCTTAGCAAACTTAGCGAGTCCTCGCCCGCTTCCTCTCAGATCATCGATGTCGGCGATGAAATGAAGATTCTTGATGTTTTTTCCTACAATGCTTTCTGTGCTGACATAATCTTTAAACTCACCTGTACGCAGTCTAGGTGTAACTATTTACGGAGGCCTCCCTTTTCAGGCACGTGTCTAAAACTCGTCTGTCCCGTCCGTGACTGCGAGCTTTGGTGCGTCAGTTCTGTCCGTTGTTATCCTGGTGATGAAGCCAGCTGCTGTGTGTGCTGTTTCTTTTCTCTCAAGAGATCACGACAACCCTCTTATTGTAGGCTTGAGAATCTACTGACTCTAAACACTTAAATCACACTCATCTTCAAACCGTCTTCGCCTCTAAGTATCACCGCTCTGCTGACACAGTTTCTCTGGATTCTCTGGATCAGTAACAATTGATCTTCGCTCTCACCGCTGGACCAGGTTTGTCTTTCCGTTCCATCCCATCATTCTGGTCTGCAAATAAACACACCGTCACGTGATCTTCGTTCTGCCTCCGAGTCGAATTTTCAGAGAGCCTCGGGTGTTGCTCCATCTAACTGAAATCTTCCCTCTTGGAACTTTTTTTTGCCTCAGCCTGCTTTCTGTCTGACATTGAACATCCCTGCCAAGCCGGACGTCTGACCTGTTCCATGTTTGTGTCTTCCCTTTGCTGTTTCCTCATGGTGTGTGTTGTGTGTGTGTGTGTGTGTGTGTGTGTGTGTGTGTGTGTGTGTGTGTGTGTGTGTGTGTGTGCGCGCTCGCGCCTGAGCGTGCATGCGTTGTGTGTGTGTGTGTGTGTGTGTGTGGTGTGTGTGTGTGTGTGTGGTGTGTGTGTGTGTGTGTGTTCTGTATGTATTATGTCTGCAACCATGTGATCGCATGTGATTTGTTGTTTATGCTTAGTGTTTAATCGCAAGAAAAACAAATTATTGTCATGATTATGAAAAGAAGGGAACAGTTCAGTCCTTTTCCTGTCGTCTATCTATAACAGCCCCAGGGTGCGTTTTCCCATGTGTGTATGTTACCTTATTTTTCTCTCATCGAAAGAGAACAAGTGAGGGGACTGCATTAGGCCCTTTGCCTGTCTGTTTGCATTGTCTTCGGTTACTACTATCCGTAGTTACTTTGCAGTCATTCAAGGGCTGTATTCGTCAATAAAAATAAAACCAACTCTAACTCGTTTATCAATAATTCACGTGGGAAAAAAAATCTTTCCCTGTCTTCCTTTTTCGCTGTCTCCCTCCCTCCCCTCCTTCCCCCTCCCCCCCCCCCCCCCCCCCCCCCCCTCTCTCTCTCTCCCTCTCTCTCTCTCTCTCTCTCCTCTCTCTCTCTCTCTCTCTCTCTCTCTCTCTCATACTGATTAGACATCTATAAATGTTCATTTATATGCACTTTGGAATTTCCTAGGGATTCTTACTAAACGTCAAGTGAGTTGGTTTATGGAGAGACCGGACATAACTCCTTTATGTTGAATTACATACACAAATCATTAGGTATTAGCTAAAGATAGTACGTGTAGACGAAGGGATTTTGCCGCTAAAAGCATGCAGTACGTTAAATATAGATTCTTTTGGCAAGCAGACGCGGGTTATGTTCATAACATTTTTTTCAAAATGTAAAGGAATTATTGATTTAATTTTATCAAAGGGGTGTTGTTTACTAACGGCAAAACTGGGAAGATAACATGCAACAGGGTGAGAAATTACCCAAGCACAGTGTATTTAGATTATGCAGACATTGTGAGAACTTTCGTCAGCTGGACGTAGACGGACATTAGAAGTGCCAGTTGACGACATTTCGGACCAAGAATCACAGATAGGATAACACATCACGATCATTATGCAAAAATCGCAAAGAACAGTAAAACATGTTAACCAGGTAAACATGCAAGAGAGCATGAATTACGTGTATTTTTCTTTGTTGAATATATTCCTCATAATTTTTTCGCACATCCATGTCTGTTTCATTTCTGCTCATTTTTCAAAACAGAATAAACATATTTGGGGAACCTGTGCTTTCATCTCTATAAAAATAAATATTTTTGTTTAGTTTGTTTGTTTTGTTTTTTGAAAGACCCACAAACTTGATTTCATAATTTGAAGTACTCCTCTCGTCTGAACAGCTCCTTCGCTGACGTATGGAAGATATCTCAGTAAGCTGGTATTAGTCAGTTCTTTTGATCTCGTTTTGTTCCGCTTGTTTGCTATCGTTTTACGTTTGTGAATGCAGCCTTCTTCAAATGGAGCTGCGGCCTTTGTTGAAAAAAACTTCCGTTTCTCTCTTAGTGGTTCTATGGAAAATTGACGATGCTTAATAATGTGAATTTTAAGGGACCGTTTTTAAACACTTGGAGCGTTTGCCTTTAGAGCTGACGGTTGTGGGTTCGAACCACTCGTTGGGATCGTCTTTTTTAGGCCTGAAAACCCTCTCTGTCTACCCAGCATTAAATGGTACTTGATTCATTTCAGTGAAGGTTAAAGGCGGTAGAAGGAAGGGATGGGCTCCACCTTCCAGTGTGATGTGCCCCAGAACCTTTAAAGGTTCACTGCTCTTACAGATGATAGGCTATATGAAGTTTAATCATTTCATCTGAAATGTGGCACTGTAGCCTGCGAACTGTCCAGCATTTTGTATGTGTTGCTTCAAAGTACTTCTTACGCATGGAAGTCGGTTGTATTTTTCTTTCTTTTTTTTAAATAATCATTTGGTCTGAAGTGTACGGAAGCCTGTTTGTAAACAGAGTATCAATGAGAAGTTATCAGTTCTTACTTTTCACAGATCTCTTACAAATGCTGATCAGTCGATTAAATGAAGTATTGCCAACTGATACCACAGTATATAGCTATGTTCGATAGGAGGTTCAAGAAAGAAGTGAAAGAATGGCATGTAAATTTTAAAGCAAAATTCCGATCTGATGTGGCAAGATTCTGGGCAGAAGTGAGTACGCAGAGGTTGAGTTTTATTAGTCGTTATTCCAAACTCTTTGCGATCTAAATACTTTTCTTATTGGTAATTTAAAGGTTTAAAAAGGTTTAAATATATCACGGAAATTTTTGTTTAAGAGTTGCTGTATTCTTCATTTTTTGGTGTGTTGTGTGTGTGTGTTGTGTGTGTTGTGTTGTTGTGTGTTAGTGTGTGTGTGTTTGTCTGTTGTCTTCACTCTCTCTCTCTCTCTCTCTCTTTGTCTGTGTCTGTAGTCAGTGACGTGTGCGTGGGTCGGAAGAAAAGAAGGGCCAAAAGGAAAGAAGAAGGGCCCACCAAAACCAATTATGATTTATCTTGCAGGTTTGGTTATTTTCCTCAGAGAGAAAATTGACGGGACAGGACAAGAGGAAGATGAAAGTGGAGGATATGGGGAAACAGTTTATCTGCCATTTTTTTACGCATAGACATTCATCAGTTCCTCACCACCCGAAACCTCCATCAGAAAAAAATTGTCAGGATTGAGCGCAGTCTGTAAGCAGACGGTATTTATACAGATCATCGTGGGACAAGAGACATCGTGTTGTGAACGTGTCATGACAGGAAAAAGAGACATACAAGCGCGGCACAGAATCCGCGATTGCAAGCCAGCACCGGGAGATCGGGTAAACGGGAAAGGGGAGACTCCACGGACTGCAGATTTCGGGACTGTTTATCCAGTTAGGCTGTGAGAGCCCACAAAGGGCGGGCTGGAAATGCATTGTCTGAGGCTGACAGCTATTAAGGTTACAGGAAAACGGGTAATATCCCGTTTACGAGGCAACAGATTGCAATCTGTATTGGTAAGTGAAATGTGGTTAACGGCGTGTGGTTGTTGTTTATTTTTGTTACAGCAAATTCGCACTTTTGCTTTATGATCGAACATCAAGCAAAAAAAAAAAAATAGTGTTAGGATTGCGTCCCGCTGTTTTATTTTGTTTTTATTCTCCCCCACCCCCCCCCCCCCCCTTTCACTTCGTCCTTATCCATTGGGCTGTTTTAG
>CM031601.1:51108320-51113320 GCA_018398815.1 Conus ventricosus
TGTCTCCCCCCTCTCTCTGTCTCAGTCTGTCCATCTGTCTGTCTGTCGCGCGCTCTCTCTCTCTCTCTGTCTCTCTGTGTCTCTCTCCTCTCTCTCTCTCTCTCTCTCTCTCTCTCTCTCTCTCTCTCTCTCTCTCTCTCTCTCTCTGTCTTTTGCTTGCTCGTTCGGTCACTCTCTCTCTCTCTCTCTCTCTCTCTCTCCTCTCTCTCTCTCTCTCTCTCTCTCTCTCCTCTCTCGTTCGCTCCCAACCTCGCCCTGTTTCTCACAGTCTCTCTCTCTCCCTCGCTATGCGTCCCTCTCTCCCGCCTATCTTGCTCATCTCTTACTGTCTGTCTGTTTGTCTGTCTGTCTCTTTCATTCGCTCGTTAGCCTGCCCTCTTTCTCACAGTGTCTCTCTTTCCCTCACTCTGCTTCCCTCCACTCACTCTATCTCTGTTGTCTTTCCCTCCCTCCCACCCTCCCTCCCTGTCTGTCTGTCTGTCTGTCTGTCTGTCTGTCTGTCTTCTCTCTCTCTCTCTCCTCTCTCTCTCTCTCTCTCTCTCTCTCTCTCCTCTCTCTCTCGGGACGTGAACCGTTGTTTTTGTGTTAGGTCACCCCGCGTTGGCTCTCCACCTCCCCCTGTCTGTCTCTCTGTGTCTGTCTCTCTGTCCCTGTCTCTGTCTGTCTGTCTGTATGTATGTATGTCTGTCTCTCTCCCCCCCCCCTCTCTCTCCCCCTCCCCCCCCCCCCCTCTCTCTCTCTCACACTCTCTGTCCACATTCCATCTCCCTCTCTCAAATGTTGTCCTCCCCTTCTCACCACCGCATCTCTCCGTCCACCTTTCTATCTGTGATGGCGAACAAAAGAGCACCAAACAAAATGAACATGGGTCATTTGCCTCCAGCTCTGTCGTCAATAAACCATGATGCTGGGAACCGTGCTCTCAACTGATTGCCATGTCTCAAACGTTTTCTCTCTTTTTTTTTCTTCTTTTTTTTTTTTTTTTGGTAGGGGAGGAGAGGGAGTGCGGTTTCAGGTGACGATTTCAAGTCAGAAGATACCACGACTTTAACAAAGGAAAATCAATAGAACAAGGATCTCTCTTTCTCTCTCTCTCTCTCTCTCTCCCCTCTCTCTCTCTCTCTCTCTCTCTCTCTCTCTCTCTCTCTCTCTCTCTGTGTGTGTGTGTGTGTGTGTGTGTGTGTGTGTGTCGTGTGTGTGTGTGTGTGTGTGTGTGTGCTCAGAATTATTTTTTTCGTATTAGTACTTCCTCTTTCTGTTGGGCTTTATATTCCCCATTTCCTAGCTGACACTTGGGTAAACATGTTGGTGAGACTGAATAGAAGGGGTAGGTGATAAACTGCTTTCAGAGTTTATGTTATGAATCGATCTGACACTTTTTTTTTCAAAATGGAGTGACTGATGGCGGAGAACGAAGCAAAATGTAGAAAGAGAGGGGTTAGTTACCGCCAAGGACATTGTCAAACAAAGCACAGGACAAGACACGATGCATTTCGATCTCTTGGGTCTTCTTCAGGCAATAAAAACAACAGATCACATTTAACATTTAGGACAGTACAAAGAACGAAGACTTATCTGTTGTCTATGTGGTAGGAAGAATGGACAACAGATAAGTCTCTCTTCCTCCTTTGTTTGTACTGTCCTAAATGTTAAATGTGATCAGTTGTTTTTTTGTTGTTTTTTTTTTGTTTGTTGTTTTTTTTTGGCCTGAAGAAGACCCAAGAGGTCGAAATGCATCGTGTCTTGTCCTGTGCTTTGTTTGTCAATGTCCTTGGCGGTAACTAACCCCCTCTCTTTCTAAACCTTTTTTTTTCAGTTGATTTCTCCTTGTCCGTCTCTCTGTGTTCTTTCCCTCCCTAACACCCTCCATCAAAGACTCTGTGTGTGTGTGTGTGTGTGTGTGTGTGTGTATGTGTGTGTGTGTGTGTGTGTGTGTGTCTGTCTGTCTGTCTGTCTGTCTCTCTCGTTTCTCTGTATCTCTCTCTCCGTCTCTCTCTCTCTCTCCTCTCTCCTCTCTCCTCCTCTCTCCTCTCCTCTCTCTCTCTCCTCTCTCTCTCTCTCTCCTCTCTCCTCTTCCGTCCTCTTCTCTCACTCTCTCTCTCTCTCTACTCCTCTCTCTCTCCTCTCTCTCTCTCCTCCCCTCTCTCTCTCTCTCTCTCTCTCTCTCACTCTTCTCTCTGCTTCTGTCCTACAACGCTGCCTCTCCTCTGTCTGTCTCTCTTTCTCTCTCTCTCCCCCCCCCCCCCCCTCTCCCTCCTCCTCTCTCTCCTCCTCTCTCTCTCCTCTCTAAGCTCTTTCTCTGTCTCTGACACTATCGCTGCCTCTCTCTGTCTGTCTCTATGTCTCTGTCTCTCTCTGTCTGTCTGTCTCTCTTCTCTCTCCCCCCCCCCCCCCTCCTCTCTCTCTCCTCTCTCTCCCTAAGCCCTTTCTCTGTCTCTGACACTATCGCTGCCTCTCTCTGTCTGTCTCTATGTCTCTGTCTCCTCTCTGTCTGTCTGTCTCTCTTTCTCTCTCTCTCCTCCACCCCCCCCCCCCTCTCTCTCTCTCTCTCTCTCTCTCCTCTCTAAGATCTTTCTCTGTCTCTGACACTAACGCTGCCTCTCTCTGTCTGTCTCTATGTCTCTGTCTCTCTCTGTCTGTCTGTCTCTCTTTCTCTCTCTCTCCCCCCCCCCCCCTCTCTCTCTCTCTCTCTCTCTCCTCTCTAAGCTCTTTCTCTGTCTCTGACACTAACGTTGCCTCTCTCTGTCTGTCTCTATGTCTCTGTCTCTCTCTGTCTGTCTCTCTGTCTGTCTCTCTTTCTCCCCCCCCTCTCTCTCCTCTTTAAGCTCTTTCTCTGTCTCTGACACTATCGCTCCCTCTCTCTGTCTCTGTCTGTCTGTCTGTCTGTCTCTCTCTGTCTCTGTCTCTCTCTCTCTCTCTGTCTCTCTCTCTCTCTCTCTCTTCTCTCTCTCTCCCCTCTCTCTCTCTCTCCTTTTAGCGTTGCATCTTTCATTTTTCGCCGGCTGATGATATTTTATTTAGGAGCGGTCGCCGATTTACAGACACAGCTAACTGATCCAGCTAACTGTGGATGAAAGTGATATTATTGTGTTCTGTATAGATGGATTATCAAAATCAAGGGGAAGGTGGATGTGTTTACGATGTTATGACACGTGTGGTCACTGTATAGATATGCTTGGATATATTTTTCATTTGTCTTCATTTTGTTGTTGCATGTAAAGATATTTCATTCTTAATCTGTGCAGAAAGTCCTGCCGGAATACCCGGAAAGCAAATACTTTTTGCGCCTTTTGATCGCACATACAACTAGCATGAATGTCATTACATCATACTGATGCAAAAACGAAACAAAAGAAAACAAAACAAACCCATCATACACACAGCTAATGCAGAACTTGCTGCTGGTAGATAGAGACACATTCCACACACACACACACACACACACACACACACACACACATACACACGTACACACGCACGCACGCACGCATGCACGCACACACACACTCACACCACACACACACACACACACACACACACACACACACACACACACACACACACACACACACACACACACGCGCGTGCCCCATACACACTCTCACGGAAACGATGAATGTGTTTTCTGGAGATAGGAGTGAGCTTTAAAAAGCAGGTGTTAGTTTCTGAATGTAGTACAAAGCTATGTACCTCTCATTACAGTAACCCAGTAGAAACATTTCTCATATTCATGTTTGGAGGGACCTTTTCTTTCTTTGTTTTTCTGTGTCTTCTAAGCTCTGCACTTTCCTGTTCTGATTTGAATCGACTGATATTGCAGGTCATTTTGAAATACGTAGTCTCGCCTATCATTCTTTCTAACGTCGAATTTTGTTTCTAGTCCTTGAGAACTTCGGCTGAAACAAAATTTCTTTGAGCATTGAAGTCGCGGATTATGTTGCTTAATGTTGGCTTAATCACGTGATTACTGTTACTGTACTTGGCTGCAGTCTTCTACAAGATGATCAGATCATGTGCACACCTGAACCCTCACCTTTGACTTTAGTATAGTCGTACACTGAGCACCACGTAATAAATAATCTGCACTCCCCTCTGCCAGTGCTGCCCATATCCAGGTCCCTCGTGCCTGCTGTGTATCATTCTCTAAGCTTCGCAGTGATGTCTTTGGCTATCGCCCGGAGCCATTCCAATCCCACTATGTAATTTTCCACGAACAGAAACCAAATGCTTAGCCTGACATGCAATGTTTATCTGATTTTCCCCGTCTGTCTTTCTGTCTGTCTCTGTCGCTATGTCTGTCTCTGTCTCTTCGTCTGCTCTTAACATGTTCTCTCTCTCTCTCTGTCTCTGTCTGTCTGTCTGTCTGTCTCTCTCTCTCTCTCTCTCTCTCTCTCTCTCTCTCTCTCTCTGTGCCCGCATATATATATATATATATATATATATATATATATATATATATATATATATATATATATATATATATATGTATATATATATATGCTTTTAGTTTTTCAGCAACTTTTTCCCTCTCTACACCTTTGTTTTGTTCCATTTTACTACCCTTCGCTGGCTGCTTTGGGGGTGCTGTTGGATTCTTTTTTTGAACCCTTGGCGGTGAGAACACCACAGAATTATGGACTGTGGTGTGTCTCTATTTGACACCAAGAGCACAGACACAATCAGCCGTGTCTCCCTGATGAGTCCGATCCAGCGGACGAAAGGCCTAGGAGCAGGCAATACAAATAAATGTGCCTTCGAGAGAGATTATGATGGTTCCCTCAGGCAGCTAGTGAAGGGCTTTTCATAGTTATAATATAATCCCCCATTTTCTTCATCTTGAAATTTATTTTTTTTTATTTTTTTTTTAAAGTTCAAATCTTTGCCAAGTCATTACTATAACGACCGAAGAATTGTTAACCTGCACTTGTTTTCCCCCACTACTTAATTGTTCAGCATTATATATATATATATATATATATATATATATATATATATATATA
>CM031601.1:51123320-51133320 GCA_018398815.1 Conus ventricosus
TGAGAATCAAATAGCTTTATAAACAACATGAATGAAGAATTATTAAGAACATGTAACTTTTTCATGATACAAAGCACAACATTTTTTGCTTTACTTGAAAGGTCTTTGCATGCGCCAACAAAACTCAAACGTGTTGAGAATAATATTCCTAAATATTTATAAGCATTGACAATTGGCATAGGAGTACCATCGTATACCCACCTTTCCCTTACACTTAAATAACCACCTTTACGAAATACTATGATATTGCTTTTTTCCATGTTGACTTTCAACTGCAATGAACTAGCGGCACGGTGCAAGCTATTCAATTGTGTTTGCAACCCTATAACAGTTTCAGACATCAAAACAACATCATCAGCCAACAGAAGGATAAACAATTCAAAAGCGTCGAGCGATAATAAAGCACCATGTTTACCATTGTTGATTACATCAAGAGCTAACTCATTAATAAACAAAGAAAATAAGATAGGGCTGCATGCATCTCCCTGCTTGACTCCTCTAGAACAATTAATATAGTCAGTAAGTTTTGTTCCACAACGGACTCTGGTTCTTATTCTATCATACATCGGCGGACAGTGGACAGACGACACCCACTTCTCCTCAACAGCCCACCAATGCTGACATCATGGGTATGTTGGGCTCTATGAACTGTACATTTAAGGAAATGAACCTTAAACTCACCGACATGGAGAGGAGTGTCAGGGATTTGAATGACCAGTTCGCTGCACTGCATCAGGGATTGAAGGATCTGAGGGAGGAGGTGGGATCTTTAAAAGAAGAGAATGCTGTGCTAGCAAAAAAGAACTCTGATCTCACTACGAGACTTGAACAATTAGAAAGAAAGGCGGATGATTTAGAAGGAAGATCAAAACGAAATAACCTAATTTTCTATGGCATCCCGAGAGATCAAAATGAGACTAGCGAACAGTGTGAAGGTAAAATACATGATCTATTAACTGATGAGTTAGATTTGACACGGGACATTGAGTTCGATCGGGTACATAGATTAAATGCCAAACCTGATTCTCCCATCATCGCTCGATGTTCTTTTTTCAAAGACAAAACGAAAATCTTAAGAGCAAAGAGGAAATTAAAAGGGAGTAACATCTTTGTGGGCGAGGATTTCTCCTCTCGTGTGAGGGAAATAAGGCGTGGTCTTTCCCCCCATTTGAAGAAGGCAAGGTCAGAAGGCAAAAGAGCGGCGATGATCTTTGATCATCTCCTCATTGACGGGACTAAGTATTTCCTCGACGACCAAAGCGGATTAGTTGAATCCAGATAGGGGGGTGGCCGGCCACTTGATGAAAATTTGACCTACACCTGTGTGGCAGAAGAAGGCACTGAAAAAAATGCTACACCGGTAAGATCGCCTGTCACTTGTGGCAGTGTCAGCGGTGAACCGTTTTTTGTGGGTCAGAGAGGTGAGTCCGGACAAACTGCGAAAAACACGTGCAAAAAAGTGAACGGCACAGCGTGTACAGATGTAAAGAAACCCTTTTCTTTCCTGTTGTGGAATGTGAATGGCTTATTTTCTAAACTAACCGACCGTGATTTTATGTCGTTTATTTACGATTTTGATTTCATATGTTTGATTGAAACATTTATGGACGAATGTCGTGCTGATATGTTTGTTGGTTATGAAGTCTTTTGTAAATCTGCAGTTAAATTTTCTAAACAAGGGAGGCGTTCAGGCGGAGTGATTTGTTTATTCAGAAAAGAATTGTCTCCCTTTGTTAAACTTCTTGACGTTAATCATTCAAACTTTTGTGTGTTCTTGATCGATAAAAGATTATTTGGAATAGATAAGGATGTTTTGTACTTTTGTTCCTATATACCTCCAGAAGGTTCACCTTTTTATGCCCATTTTGACATTGATAATGGTATTAATTTACTAGAAGAATGTCTCGTTGATTTATTGTTACCTAGGGATGTTTATGTTATATTAAATGGTGACCTCAATAGCAGAACCTCAAACATTTCACAAGACTTATCTGTGAGCGATGTTCCTGATGAGCATTTCCATAGCCGGCCTCTCAGTATTAATCGACACTCCGAAGACTGTACATTGAATAATTATGGTAAATTGCTACTGAATGTGTGCACTGCTGTAGATCTGTGCATTCTTAATGGCGTGTGTAAAGGTGACCTTGAAGGTCGCTATACATACATGTCTGATACTGGTGCCAGTGTTGTCGATTATTTCATATTTTCTAAAGAACTTTTTGCTCTTTTGTATGATTCATGTATGCTTAATGTTTTAGAACGCATAGATTCTGACCATTTACCTGTATCGCTCTCTATTGCTTTTCCTAAAGAAAATACTGTACATGCCAGTAACAAGATAGAAAATCTTGTTATAGAAAAACTCGTCTGGAATGATGAACACGCTAGTTTGTTTCGTAGTACATTATGTAGTGATGGAATTCGTACAAAGATAGATGCTGCTATAGTTTATTAGATGTGGATATAAATTATGCGCTAAACATGTTTAATGATGGCATGAAGGAAAGTGCAGACTGCATGAGAAGATGTATACATATTAATAGTAACAAAGTACCCGGTGACTGGTATGATAAAGAATGTGATGCTAGTAAAAGGAAAACCATGAGGTTACTTCGTATCAGTCGTTGCACTTTAAAGATCGAGGACAGAAATGCTTACTCAGTTGCTAGGCGAGAATACAAACATTTATTGAAAAGAAAAGAGAAAGACTTCAACAATTCTTTAGTTCAAAAACTTGTATCTTCTATAAACTGTCAAAAGGAATTTTGGGATACTATTCAGAGGATTTCTTTCAAACGAAAACAGCCCAGGAATAACATCAGTATTGAAACATGGTTTCAACATTTCCAGGCTCTACTAGAGTCTGACGTTAGTAACGTGTGTGTTGACCAAACACTTGATGTGAACAATGATAGTTATATGAATCGACCTATTACACAAGACGAAGTAGTATTAGCGTGTAGAAAATTGAAAAATCGCAAGGCGGCTGGCCCTGACGGTATTATTGGTGAACTATTTAAACATGCTTCTGATCAGGTAATGCCATTCTTTCTGAAACTGTTTAATATATTATTTGATAAAGGTACGTTTCCAGAAAACTGGACTGAATCAGTTATTTTGCCAATTTTTAAAAAGGGCGACGTTAATAACCCCAACAATTACAGAGGGATCTCTATTAGTGATATCAGTAGTAAAATCTTCGGGACAATTATTAATAATCGACTGCAAGAATGGGTAGAGGAAAATGATATCACAGGTGATTATCAAGCAGGCTTTAAGAAGGGTTACTCAACTATTGATCACATGTTTACATTGCTTGCGGTTGCGCAGAAGCAGTTTTCTAGCAATAGGAAGTTATACGTAGCTTTTATTGATTTTCAAAAAGCGTTTGACTCCATTAATAGAAATCTCCTCTGGCCCATTTTGACCAAAAATGGTATTAAAGGTAAACTCCATAGATGTATTAGAAGAGAGAGAGAGAGAAAGAGAGAGAGAAGAGAGAGAGAGAAAAGAGAGAGAGAGAAAAGAGAGAGAGAGAAAAGAGAGAGAGAAGAAAGAGAGAAAGAGAGAGAGAGAAAGAGAGAGAGAGAGAAGAAAGAGAGAAAGAGAGAGAGAGAGAAAGAGAGAGAGAGAAGGGAGAGAGAGAAAGAGAGAGAGAGAGAGAAAGAAAGAGAGAGAGAGAGAGAGAGAGAGAGAGAGAGAGAGAGAGATTCTTCCAACCCTTCTTTAACGATCATCATCAGGACATTTTTTTATCCTTTTTTTCATCACCGTACGCCGTTGATTCAGGTCCTCCAGATACATGCAGCTTTTGTTGCCACAAGGAAGATAAAAGAGGAATTTTAGCAGCAGGCAGGTTTCAGACAGGTCCGCTCTATGTGTCACAGGGCCTTTGTGTCATAGGGCCGTTGTGTCACAGGGCCGTTGTGTCATAGGGCCGTTGTGTCACAGGGCCGTTGTGTCATAGGGCCGTTGTGTCACAGGGCCGGGTTTTAAGTATTAACCAGTTTTGTAACTAAAGTGGTTAGGGTTAGGGTTAGGGTTAGGGTTAGGGATAGGGTTAGGGATAGGGTTAGGGATAGGGTTAGGTTAGGGATAGGGTTAGGGATAGGGTTAGGGTTAGGGTTAGGGTTAGGCGAGCCGGGGGAGTAACGAGCCGGGGGAGTAACGAGCCGGGGGAGTAACGAGCCGGGGGAGTAATGAGATGCTTCCGCACAACGGCCCTGTGACACAACGGCCCTATGACACAAAGGCCCTGTGACACAACGGCCCTATGACACAACGGCCCTGTGACACAGCGACCATACAGTGTGCCGGTGACACAACGGCCCTATGACACAACGGCCCTGTGACACATAGAACCGGACCCGTTTCAGACGGGGGAATAAAGCTGGAGGGGACAGATGATGAGAGACCGTTGATTGTCGATCCAGTGGATCAGAGCCCATCTGGGCGTAATGACATCCCCTGGCGTATGATCCAAATGAATGGTGAATGCATGGCGCCGGAAAGATGGTCGACCTTAAGATCTGAAAAGGAAAACGACACAGTCTATTCCTTCCTCTCTCGCTGCTCATGCGCTTCTTGGTCAAGCCAGTTCTGTTGATGAGCGTCGTTGTCTAGTCCAGCTCCTACCTACGGTCATCTGATGTACGTATGGAATGAGTCTCATGTGTGGTCAACCTCCCTCTGTCCTGCATTCTTTCCAATGACAGGGGTAAACCATTTGCTTCAACTTTAGATGTAAGTGATTATCCTGCCTGTCTTTCTGATTTCATTGGTTTCACCGGGAAATGTTGCTGTGTTCTGTTCAGCAGAAGCTAGTCTTGCTCATCACTGTCTGTTGGAGGCCGTGCGGATGTTCTGATGATGTCTCGTCACGGTGTACCTACCCAATGCTGTGGTTGTGCTGCTTTCCTCAGGCACCACTTGGGGGTCTTGTTCTTTCGCAAACTCGTGTCTAGGAACTCTGCAGTGGGCTGGGTCCCACCCTTTCACCCACTCTGAATCAGCCGTGTGCTTCCAGTGATTACCCTGGACCAGGAATGGGAGGAGTTCGTCGTTGTGGCGAACCCTGCAGAACGACCTGAAAGGGCATCAGACAGAGAGACAAGGTGGGAGAATTCGTCACCTGATGCCTGGATTCACAGGGGGTGCCTATGTGAGTGCTTCTGTTGTAGCACAGTAGCTGATGCAGCGTTTGCCTGTGGTCAAGCTGATGCAGCGTTTGCCTGTGGTCAAGCTGATGCAGCGTTTGCCTGTGGTCAAGCTGATGCAGCGTTTGCCTGTGGTCAAGACACTTTGCTGTTGCCTTTAGTCAGTGGGGTGCTAAACAAGACTTCCACAAATTATGGCAATGAGGTTGCTGACCAGTCTGTAACAATATGAATGTGCAAATTAGTCTAGAAACGCCCGCCAGATTAAATGTGTGGCGCCTGTACTGTCAAGAGTAACGCAGCGAGATCTGGCAGGATGGGGAGGGGCCGGGGGTGGTGGTGAGGTGGGGGGGGGGGGGGGGGGGGGGGCCTATGAACCAAGAATTACCACAGCATCTTTCCGGATAAAGACAAAGAAAATCAACAATTTCGTCCAGCGCTACGCAGCGATAGATGACGAAAAACCAAGTACCAGTTTCACAACAGACTGCACAACCTTTCTCGAGGTGTCCAACGAAAGACCTTAACAATCTGATCGAGGAACTAAATGGACAATTCGGAGCAGGCAACACAAGTTAGGAAGAGGTGATGGGTTCACGTGGACTTGATTGAATGAATGAGAACTGGGAATTTCTGTGGGCATTTGTGCTATGAACGACTGGGACATCGGGGGAAACAGTACACAAAGTCACGTGAAATCGACCAGTCGTGCTACAGAGAACCAAATGAGCCACACCCGCATTTTCCTTTAAAAAAATCCTGAAGTCACTTCCAGATGTGAGAGTAAAGAGAGCGGCAAATGTAGCTTCAGAACTTCAGCTACTGGCTGCCACTTTGAAATCAAAGCTGAAGAAAAAGTCAACAGAAAGTTCAACCAAAAGGCAAAGCCTGCTTAGGATACAGGGGGATCTTTCCTGGTTATGACTCCACTTTCCATAAAGTCCTTCATATGAGACTTTAAACCGAGGTACCGTGTGTGAACATATGCATGGCATCTTGCGCACATAATTATACAATCCAAGCACCAACTTTCGGAAGAGAAGGTCACTTTGGCCGTTAGTATGGATGACCCGTAGGCACATAGTAAGCACCAAAAGAATGAAAAATGAAATGTGAATGAAAAACTGAGTAACTGACGGACTGAAAGACACTGGCAACGACTGATTATAGCGCCAGCAGGCAGCTCATTAATCGGTTCTATCCAGGTAGGCGTCTTGTTAAGTATAAGAGCGCATGGATTGTAATGTTCATGGAGTTTGATCTCTCAATAACAACAGCTACTATTTGAGTACTCTGAATGACAGTAATACCAAGATAGAGAGAAAACACGAATTGACACTCGCCAACAAGTTTCAACTGTTAAAGAACCAACCTTGAGAAATGGTGGTTAGGAATCAAATAGACACAAAGAACATGTGAGGAGGCGACAGGCCCCCCCAAACACTACCAGAAACAGTGGTTAACAGCAGAAACATTGCCGAAGTTCCCGCGTAGAAAGCAAAAGAAAACAACGGTAAACAAAACCCAAGCGATGGCATCCAAGAGAAGTGAAGAGAAACATCAAGACAGACAAGCGCAGCAATATCAACAGCATTACGGAGGAAGAAAGGGGGAAAAACAGTCGCAAATGGAAATGTGCAAAAAGTTGTATGACATCACAACGAAATTGACAGGCCAGAGCACTCAGCCTGACCGACCACAGACGAGGACGAAAAAGTCATTTTGCGAACAGAACAGATGAAGAGATCGGCCGAATATTTTGAAGAACATCTTAATCGATCATCGACAGAATCCTCCTTACGTGTAATTGGCTAAGAGGGATTCGTCCATTTTCTGCAGCATACCCACCAAAGAATAAGTAAATAGTGTAATACTACAACTGAAAATTGGAAAGGCAACAGGATCAAGCGACATCTCAGCAAAAGTACTGAAGACAGACGTGGACAACGCCGTCAAATTGTCACATCCACTCTTTGCGGAGATCTTGATAGATGTAACATTAGATAGGAAAGAAATGTTTCTAATGAAGTTGCACAATAGACCGCAGCAACTGTGCCATTTACAGAGGAGTACATTACTGTCAATGCCTGGGAAATTCCCAGGCAGAGCCGTCCTGACAGAACAGAAGTTAACCTACAGCTGCGATGTGAAAAAGCAGTTACCGTCAAGGCAGATATTCTACAGACTACATTACCCCTCTATGCATTAGAATGTAGCCATGGTTGGAATGGATTCTTCTCCCACATCATCTTTGTAGACTACGGAAAGGCCTTCAACAGCAAAGGTAAAGAGAACTTCTGTAATTCCTTCAGACACTGAGATAAACCTGATTGAGAAATCCTACAATTGAATGATCCGACGAGTGATCCATGGAAGACACTCGCCAACACTTTTCATGTAAAGACTGGAGTCCGCCTTTCTTCTTATTCAGTCCCTTGGTGATAGGTTGGTTCATGAGGACTTCAAAAGTACAGACGAAACCCGGGAAACTCGTGGATATCCCGGACTCTCTTGGATGACCTGGACTTTGCAGATGACCTGGCATTACAGATGCTGCGCTAGCGGCAAACTCGGCACACGTCAGCCTTGAAATTCACTAATCAAGACCCAAGGTCCAGAAGACCTTCACACTCAGAACCGACATAATAACGTGGGACAGGTGTCTACTTGAGGAGGCTGAAACATCCGTCAACCAGGACAATGTCTCCGATAAGCAGGGTGGCACAGCTGCAGATGTCAGAACAAGAATTGGCAAGGCAAGAGCAGCCTTCCTGAAGCTCAAACACACCTGAAGCTCAAAACGAGTAACTTGTCTCACGAAGGTAAGACATTGGCTTTCAATGTAAAGTCAGCCTAACTAATATGGAGCAAAACACGAGAACTAAAAGAAAACCATTCAGAGGGTACAGTTATTTATCCACTGCTGCCTCAGGAAACTCCAGTTCCGCACGTCAGACACTATCAGCGACATCCACCTACAGCGCAGAACCGCCATCCAAGGAAGAGACCAAGAGAAGAAGAGGGTGGTAAACTAGACACATAGTTAGAAAACTCCCTTCAAAGATCACCAGACAAGCCTTGCCATACGAAATATTGCTAGGTGTAAGATTTTGATGTTGTTACCAGACTTCTAGTGAGAAGTTACCGCTCCCATTAAATTTCGCTGCCGATTGTCAATTTTTGTGTGTGTGGAATACAGCCACACGTCCAAATAATGTTCACACCGGCCACTTTTTCTCATGAAAGTTAGATCTCTACAACAGTGTCAGAATTTTTATGAAATGCGACCGCGTGGAACCTTTCGCGTGAGGTCCAGGCGCATCCAGATTTCACGTCAAAATGTGTCGCAGTGACAAAATTTCAGTTTAAAACCTTTCGCAACGGCCAATTTTCCCGTACTCTTTTCCTTCTAAAGGCATTCTTTAGGGGAATAAGACTCTGTGGAAATCTGTCAGGCCATGCTGGAAATGCGTCGATAATATTGGTTACTGTTATGTAGGTAGATACATAGATGGAAAGATAGAAAGGTAGATAGGTAAAGAGATAGATCGACAGATAACTCGATAGATCAACAGATACATACATGCATACATACATACATACATACATACATACATACATACATACATACATACATACATACACACAGGCATGCATGCACACACACATACATACATATATACATACACGTATACATATATGCATACAGATATAGATACATACATGCATACATACATACATACATACACACACATAATTACATACATATCTACATACATACATACATACACACATAACAATTACTTTAATACATCAACTTGTCAAATCAACAACAATGCACAGTAGTCCAGATTGCAGGCGCATCGATAAAAAATCTTTCAGATACTCTCTCTCTCTCTCTCTCTCTCTCTCTCTCTCTCTCTCTCTCTCTCTCTCTCTCTTCCCCCTCTTTCTCTCTCTGCCCCCACGTCCTTCTTTCTCTCCGGCTGGTTCCAATTCTTTGTCTGTCAGTGCTTTAGTCAGCTTTATACATCTAATACTATTTAAAGCACAGTTTGAAAGTCAGCATCTGTGAGTTTCAAGGCTGGTTCATGAGGTGATTCCGCCTTGACCAAAATACGCCTAGACCCAATCATGACAGACATGCTCAAGTATTTTGCAATTTGTTTACATACATACAATCCAAAATACGCCCATTGTAAATTTGGTAAATACTTATCATTGAATCGTTTCACCCACAGTCTGAGCGTTCAGTTTTTTGATAGATCAATGATTAATTTTAATGTAATTTCGTACCTGCCGTGACACACAAGCTGTTATAATTATTGCCATTGTTTACAAATAATGTCGGGTGCACATGTGAATTTGCGGCTATATAAGATGTGGTTTTTAACTCTCACCACCTACATATCTCACAGAGACACACGCACACACGTAGACTCACACACGTGTACACATACACACTTACACACACACACACACACACACACACACACACACACACACACACACACACACACACACACACACAGAGAGAGAGAGAGAGAGAGAGACTCCGACACGCATACATACATACATGCATACGTACATACAATAACCACGGAGAGAGAGAGAGAGAGAGAGAGAGAGAGAGAGAGAGAGAGAGAGAGAGAGAGAGAGAGAGAGAGAAATAGAGAGAAATAGAGAGAACGAAAATAATACAGTGAAGCTCAAATTAAAAGCATTTTACAATATCAATACTTATTTAAAGTCAGAACGTCCATTCACGCATTCACTCGAAAAAGCCCTGGCAACAAAGAAACCAGCTTGTGCACTACATGTGTTTAATGAATTTAAGTTGA
>CM031601.1:51145820-51148320 GCA_018398815.1 Conus ventricosus
TCTCTCTCTCTCTCTCTCTCACTCTCTCTCTCTCTCTCTATTCTCTCTCTCTCTCTCTCTCTCTCTCTCTCTCTCTCTCTCTCTCTCTCTCTCTCTCTCTCTTCCTCCGAATATTTTCTTCTCTCCCATATTCACCTGCTTCCCAGTGAGTGCAACCTTGCCGTTGGTTGGGGAGCTTGCGTGTCTCTTTGACCCGGAGAGCTATGCTGGCGGGAGATTCATCTCCTGGTAGGGCCACCCAACCCAGACAGGTCAAAGGGTAGAGACCAGACAAAGAGCACTCAACTGGCCTCCAGGTTGGGGGTTTGAATTGGGCTAACAACCGGTCCTAGAAAACAAACGTTGTTACAGAAACCGCAATGACATTTTCTGAGAATAGCATGGTTGGGGAAGAGTTCTCTCTAGCAGAGCCATGACGCGAGCTGGTGAAAGCCTTCAGGAAGCCAGTGCGCCGACAACTCTTCTGACGACCAAAGCCAAGACCAGGATAGGGACCTGGAACATCAGAACCCAATACGAGACTGGAAAAAAACGGCACAAGTGAGTAGTGAGATGCACAGGTACAACCAAAAGATCCTTGGCCTGTGCGAGGACTAGATGGACAGGAACAGGAAGAACAAGGCTGACAAGTGGAGACACCATCATCTACTCTGGACGAGAAGAAGACCAGCCACACACGCACGGAGTAGCGCTGCTGATGATGCCGAGGCGACGCGAGCACTGCTGTCCTGGGAACCAGTGTCACCAAGGATCCTCACTGCAAGATTCAATTCAAAGGGCAGGAAAACCACCATCTTACAGTGCTACGCCCCCACAAACGTAGCAGACCAGAGGAAAAGGAGGAATTCTACAATCAACTCCAAACAGTCGTGGATAGAGTGCCGAAGAGAGACCTTAAGATCCTCATGGGAGATCTCAATGCCAAAGTGGGAACGGACAACAAGGGCAGAGAGCAGATTATGGGCATACACGGAACAGGAATACAAAATGAAAATGGAGAACTGTTTGTGGAATTCTGTGCTTTCAATGACATGGTCATCGGAGGCACTGTTTTCCCACACAAAAACATTCACAAGATGACTTGGAATTCACCTGATGGGAAGACCCAGAACCAAATTGACCACATTACCATCGGCAGAAAATGGCGCAGAAGTTTACATGACGTGAGAGTGAAACGAGGAGCAGACGCAGCATCAGACCACAACCTTGTGATAGCTGTGCTAAAGACCAAATTGAAAGCCTGCAAAGACCAAGCAGGCCGACTATCACATAAGTACAATGTACACAGTCTGAAGGAGAGAGCAACAACAGAGGGGTTCAAACTGGAACTGAGAAACAGATTCAGCGTACTTGACCAAGTTGCTGAAGAAACAATCGAAGACCACTGGTGTGACCTGAGGGAGGTCTGGCAGACGACATGTACACAAGTGCTTGGAAAGAAGCGAAGAAAACACAAAGAATGGCTGACAGCTGGAACATGGACCCTCATCACAGAGCGGAAGCACCTAAAAGACCAGATCAACCAGACCCAAGACCAAGACCAAGACCACAAGCAAGAGTTACAGGCACACTACTGGACGTCAACCGCCAAGTTAAGAAAAGTGCTAGACAAGACAAGAAACAATTCATCCATGAGCTCACAGAAGAGGCAGAAACAGCGGCAGGACAGAGAAACATGAAAAGGCTGTATGAGATTACCCAAACACTTTCTGGAAAGACCAGCAACCCCAGTCGCCCGGTCAAAGACAAGGAGGGAAACACCATCGCAGGAGAAGCTGAGCAGAGAGCAAGGTCGGCAGAGCACTTTAAGAGACACTGAATAGACCTGCACCACCTGTCCCCCAGACATTCACACCAGCCCAGCTTCTGGACATCAACACAGGCCCACCAACCAAGACGGAAGTTACCAAAGCCATCAAGTCACTGAAGTCAGGTAAAGCAGCGGGTCCAGACGGAATTCCACCTGAAGCACTGAAAGCAGACATCCAGACGTCAACAGAGATGCTGCATCCACTCCTAAGCAAGATCTGGGAGCAGGAACGAGTGCCAGAAGACTGGAAAAGAGGCCACCTGGTGAAGCTGCCGAAGAAAGGGGACCTGTCATCCTGTAAAAACTGGAGAGGGATTATGTTGCTGTCCATCCGGGGAAGGTGTGACCAAAATCATGCTAGAGAGACTAAAGACCGCCCTAGACAAGACCCTCCGCCAAGAACAAGCTGGATTTCGCCAAGACAGATCATGCACAGACCAAATTGCCACCATGAGAATTATCATCGAGCAGTCTCTGGGGTGGCAGACCCCTTGTACGCAGTATTTGTAGATTTCCAGAAGGCATTTGACAGCATCGACAGAGATACCATCTGGAAACTCATGCACCACTATGGCTTCCCACCCCAAGTTTGTTGCCATCATCCAGCAACTCTACGAGGATGCCACATGCCAGGTCGTCCACGATGGGAAGCTAACGAAGCCCTTCACTGTACAAACCGGCGTCCGTCAG
>CM031601.1:51153320-51158320 GCA_018398815.1 Conus ventricosus
ACTGGTTGCACTACTCTCAATGATCCTGGTAAATGTAGACTTACTGTGTGCTGATTTACATAATGACGTTGATAAATTGGTTGAACTGATCAGAACGTAACAACTTGGCACTTCATCTGAATAAAATCGAAGTTCATTATGGTAACAACAGGGCAAAACTAATACGACAAAACTTCAAAGACATTCGACAGGAACTGAAAGTCTATTATAAATCTTGGATTAGGTTGATTCTCATGATTGAATAGATCTCAACATTGTCAATAATTTATCTTGCTACAAATCAAGCTTGAAGGGTTTTTTTTTTTCTAGAAGAAAGTCCAAAAAGCCTTTCAACTCGCTAGGATTAAATATTTTGGGGATCAACATACCCGAATATCTGTTTTTCCATGCTTACATTGGAAGTGATGTAGATAATGCCTCAACATGCTGGGATTGAGGAAGTAAAACTTATTCAAAACATCTCGAAAGTCTGTATAGACTGCTCTCAAACTCATTCCTCTTAAAGCATCTAATCTGGAAGTAATTAATTATAAAGAACGTAGCATTCTTCCCCTTAGACTCAAATGTACCAACAAAAAGGTGTATAGAGCTTATGTTTGAAATTATGAGCAACTTGCATCATACTATCTTCGTATGAAATGTTCAGTACGGAATGCAGGAAATAAAAGCATGCTATTTTACACCGCCAAAGAATTGATCTCTTAATGACATCGCTCAAATATTCAGGTGGAGAACTGTGAACGGAATCCCCGATGACATTAAAAACGGAAAGCAGGTTTGCTTCATTCAGAAAAAAAAATATCACAGACATTTGCTGGAAAATGTATCAATGTCTAAATGTATTCTTTTCCCTTCCATCTCTTTGGTCAGTAATACAATACTGACCCGACCCCACTACTTCCCTCTCTTGTTGTTGTTGTTGTTGTTTTTGTTGTTGTTGTTGTTTCTTCTTCTTCTTCTTCTTCTTCTTCTTCTTTTCTTCTTCTTCTTCTTCTTCTCAAGCGGATGCCTAAACGTTTATGTGTGTACGCGCTCTCAGAGAGAGGAGAGAGAGAGAGAGAGGAGAGAGGAGAGAAGAAGAGAGAGAGAGAGAGAGAGAGAGAGAGACAGACAGACAGACAGACAGGACAGACAGACAGACTGAGAGCCGATAATCCTTCTCGAATACGTAGGCCAAAGAAACCACTTCGCCTCTAAGGTCAGACCTAGAATAAACAAGTGTCTGGGTGGGATGAAGAAGCTGCTAACTTAAAAGCACTTAGGTCGAGGTCTCGTTTCCCATGGTATTTTCCTGTTCCTGTTTGTCATGTGTCGGGGACTTCCTCAGTCTCTGTGTGCTTTGTTGCGGATTTCCCTCCTTCCTTTCGTTGCTACGACGTACTTGACTCGATGCATCAGACTGGTAAAGTCTGAATAAACGTCTAGATAGCTCTCTCTCTCTCTCTTTCTCTCTCTCTCTCTCTCTCTCTCTTCTCTCTCTCTTCTCTCTCTCTCTCTGTGTGTGTGTGTGTGTGTGGTGTGTGTGTGTGTGTGTGTGTGTGTGTGTGTGTTGGGTTGAGTTGTGCAGAGTGGATTATACCGGGAGACAAAAGCAATGGTTAAAAACAGGTTCATATAAATATTGGTAAAACTCCTAACATCAACCATACGCACGGTCACGAGGACTACGGTAGGTACGCGATCTTAGTGATATGAAATTCAGTTTCAGCCTTCTGTCTTTGTATTTGACATGATGTTGAGTTTTGTGTTTATATATAAATTTTAGCCAGCACTTTTTCTCAGCTTACTTATTTTTCTCTTGTAATGTACAACATGACCCATTGTAGATACTCAATAAATATTTTCTTCACCCTTCAACAAGACCGTTGTCTTTGGGTTTTACATTTTCAGATGCTTATCCTTGGCAAGAGGAAGCGGCCACGAACATAACAGTGATTTATTCGTTTTAGAGCCATGCTCTGAAAACAAAATTCTTTTTTGGCTTGTTGACCCACTTTTATGATGCATTTCGCCATTATTCTTCTTCAAACTAACACCTAAGTTTTCCTCTCTTGGTCATTCTCTTCCCCTCTGACTTCTGGCATTGGAACGATTTTTCCCTGCCAGGGGAGAAGGATCTACTCCCAAATCTAAAATCTTGTTTCCAGTTGCAAATGTGTCTGCAGCTGAAAGCTTCTTCTTTTTCGTCTTTCTTCATTATAATAAATCCTCCTCCACACCCTCCTCCCACACCGCCGCCTCCCCCAGCTCCTCCGTCTCTTGCCGTCCTTCCCGGTCTTCCCTCCCTTTTCCGTCAAACATTAATGCTGATTTAGTGAAGATCTAACGACCTGTACCGTCCCTTGACATTTCAGAAACATTCTTGGTATTTTCGACCCAGGCTGACCTTAATCTCTGATGTTCAAATAGGCTGTTTTACAAAAGGAGTGGCGAAAGGAAGTCTTTCATGCCATAGAAAAATTATTGTTTTCAGAGTACGTCGGGGGAGCTTACTATCGTTGAGGTTTTTGTTGTTGCTGTTGTTGTTGTTGTTGTTGTTTTTAGCCTGTAATGATCTCATATCTCGCACAACCCGCCCCCCAAGGAAACAAAACGAGAAGAAAATATACTGACTGGAAATTGAAAACCACGCCCAAAACTTTACCCCACGACAGATTTCATAACAGTGTATATATATATATATTTTATATATATTTATTATAATATATTATATATATATATATTATATATATATGTGTGTGGTGTGTGTGTGTGGGTGTGTGTGTGTGTGTGTGTGTGTGTGTGTTGGGGTCTCTAATCAGAGAGTTCTTTCTAACCAGCGAGTCGCTTCAAAGAAGAGACCCCTTTTATTAAAAACGGGAAAGTGGAACAGCGGATTACGCGCTTCCCCAGGAGGTGGAAAAATCAGGGTCTGTCGTTCGAATGTCTACAGTTCCTCCTTTCCGCGTCGTCCACCACCCACGTGCCGTCAATGGGCAGGAGTGGTCTGTAAAAAATACATCTGAACTGAGAATGTCAGTACGTTTGGAGTGTGGTGGAAACAAATATGAGGCACTTATCAAAGGGACTTTAAACTAGATATGGGCTTTTTTTTCAAAGTGTTTCGTTTTTAAGTCCTTGAGGGATATGATTTCATAGCCAGCCTTCGGAATACGCCAGACTAGGTTTGTATAAAATAATCGTTGCAAAGAGGAGGTTTATTTTATGTGAATCTCGAGAGACGGTAAAAGTGAACATATTTTTTTAGATAAAATGGAGCATATCCATGTAACATCTTATGCAACAGGAGTCCTTTATTGTATAGAAGTTTGGCTTTCAGTTGAAGGATATCTGCTTGCTTATAGTTCGAGTCAACCGGTGAGGATGGCTTACCTATCGTTACTTTGACAGCTCTTTAGTGAATGTTAATCAGTGGTTTATGTCAGTTATTGCTGGCTGAGTCCCGAAGGCATAGTCAATAATAGGCTGAATTTAAGAGTGAAAAAAACATTGCACACAGATTTAAGAAGTTCTTAACCTTTTTCGGCAGATATAGTTTTCTTGCAACATTTATAGATAAGAATTCTAAGTGTTTTTTACCAAGACAGATTATCATTTATTGTTATTCCTAAGATTTTGTGACTGGACACTTCTTCGATTTTTTCATGCAACATGAAAAGTGCCGGTAGATTTTGCCTGAGGTTTGACGTTTCTGTTTTGTGGTAATCGTGAATTTGGTGTTTGTTTTAGGATGAAGAGCCATGTGTTTAAGCTGTATCCATTTAACCAAAAGATTGATGTTTTCATGGATGTCACTCAACCTGTTCGGCGTCAAAATTCATTCGTGTCTGAATTAGTATAATCAGCAAACATTTCGCTGTTTATTTTCTAGTATAACGGCAGACCATTAATGTAACATGAAAATAATGAATGACCTATGATCCGTGTGGGACTCAAACTTTGTTGGGGAGAAAATTAAATTTGAATGTGCTAACAGATACAGTTTGTTGTCTATTGGAAAAAAAATCGACAATTTCAGTGTTTTGAAAGATAGCTTACTCCAAACTGCAAGTTTTCTGAGCAAAGAACAATGATTTATGACGTCCAAAGCTTTAGCGAAATCTTCAAAAAGAATTCCTGAACATTGCTTGCTAACCATGTTTAAAAGCCATGTGTCTATCAGTTTAGTGAGCACTGTGTGGCTCGGGTGATTTCTCTGAATCCCGATTGATTTGGATGGATTAAATCCTGTTTTATTGCGTGTGAGAGGAGACATTTGTTAATGTGCAGTTCAAATGGCTTAGAGGGGGAAAAAACGACGAAATTGAGATAGGTTTATAATTTGATGGATCAGTAGTCTTTCGAGATAGGTGTAGAATTTGATGAATCAGTAGTCTTTCCGGATTTGTCAATCGCTATAATGTTTCCTTCTTTTAGGGTATCTGGAAAACATTGTTTATCTGTACAGAGGCTGTAAGTGTAAGTTAAAGTTTCTGCGGATGAAATGTGCAGAGAGCTTAAGAATTGGACCATCTAAGCCATCATTTCCACGAGTGGCTGTCTGTTTGAATTACCTAAGTGACGTGAAAACACAATGAACATCAAAAGCGCTAAAATCTAAATCTTAATAAATGTATTCTTTCCTTTGCAATATTTCTGTGATTTTTCTAGGTCGTTATCTTTCGATCTATCATCGTGAATTATTTGATCTGCTACTATTGAAAAATGGTGATCCAGTTTACTAGAAGATATATCATTCATTATGTTTGAAACAGAGGAACTTTTTTTTTGTTTCCATACAGATTTCCCATACATATTTTTCTTTCTTTTCATGCATTGAGTTAAAAAATGTTGTTGATTTTTCTCTGCTCTAATGAGAAAGTTTATTTATTTCTTCGATTTTTCCATTCTTCCTGAAGGCCATTTCTAACAGGTGTTCTCTTAAGTTAATTGCGTTCTGTGTCTCATTTGTTAGCCAAGGAGGTTTTATCCGATGTTCGACTTTTTTTGTTGTGGAGAAG
>CM031601.1:51170820-51180820 GCA_018398815.1 Conus ventricosus
AATTTAAGCAAGGAAAAGGGGGATGGCGGGTGAGGGGTTCTGAAGCTGGATAAGGAAGGCAGGTATTGTGTGCTCTAGATAGAAGCATAGCGAAATGGACGCAAGATTCTGGTGATTACTCTAACGGTTTTGTACTCTATTCATGATTATGTTATGGTATTGGTAAAATTCTGTGAGTGTTCACGTCACGATTTTGTAAAAATGTGTACATATGGATTCATGTAGAAGGTAAACAGTTTGACATCTCACGAGAAATATGTGTTCATTACCAACACAGCATACGCACACACGCACACACCCACACACACACGCACGCACACATAGCACACATAGACACAAGCACACCCACACCAACACACACAACACACACAACAACACACACACACACAACAACCACCACAGCACTCACACTCACACACACACACACACACAACAAACACATACACAACACACCAACACTTCGCACACACACACACCTCACCACACACACAACACCACACACACACAACACAACACACCACACAATTGTATGCACATGCACAATGTGCGCGCGCAGCACACACACACACAACACACACACACACGCGCAGCACACACACACATAACGCACGAGCACGCAGCGCGCGCACAACAACACACACACACACACAACACACAACACAACAACACACCACACACACACATAACATGGTTTTTCAATAATGTTGGGTTGAATAGGACCATCAGCTAGCTCTGTTGGCTAAGTGTGGTCTGTGCTAACTCTTTTAGGACTCCAGTGCGTGATCACACCTAAATAATTTTGAATATAGTCCCGGATTCGTTTAGTAGCTAGTTTCTTTTTAAAAAAAAACACCCACAACTCTACTTTGGTCTGGTTCTAGACTGGCCTATTGATGAGCCCCTTTTCCGTCTTCACGTCTTCTTCCTCTGCTTTGACAGACACGCTTCCCCTCTACTGCCTTTCTTCGATTTTGTTTCTATACCTTTTCACTCTTCCTGTTTTGCGTGTCCTACCTTTTCGTCTGCTTTTTCATCTAGACCCAGTTTATGTAGTGTCACCTCATCTCCTGCTCTAGAGGATGAAATCAATAATTCATATG
This sequence comes from Conus ventricosus, assembly GCA_018398815.1. NCBI lineage: Eukaryota > Metazoa > Mollusca > Gastropoda > Neogastropoda > Conidae > Conus > Conus ventricosus. The sequence goes on from CM031601.1 coordinate 51,171,921, forward strand.
CGAAGAGGTAAGTTAGGGAGCAACGAAAACGGGATTAGTGGGGAGAGAACGGAGGGGTGGGGTTAGTTACACACATGCATGCGCGCGCGCGCCGGCGCGCGCGCACGCACAACACACACACACCAAACCAAAACACGAACACACAACACACACATACACACACACACACACACCACAACAACACACACACAACATACACACACACAACACACACACACCACACACACACCACACACAATCACACACACACACACACCTAACATGCATGCACGATGCATGAAAATTACACACACACATGCATAACAACACATGAACGCATGGATGAAGCCCACATCCATGATACACCTAACATGCACACCACACACACACACACACCACACACACACACACACACACACAACGCGCGCGCTGCGCGCGCATGCATTGATGCCTTCATTCCACATACTATGCATGGCATGCTCACGGTCGTGCGCGCGCGCGCAGCAACACACACACACAACACACACATCCACACACACACACACACCAAACCACACACACACACACAATGACGACGACCGACGTCTACCAACACATGCATTGCACCACAACACAACACCACACACCCAACACAACACACACAACACACGCCACACCCAACACCTCGACAAACACACTACACACACACACCAACCACACACAACAACACACACACACACGCACAACAAACAAGAAAACCTCACACACAACACACACAACACACACACACAACAAACACACACACACGCCTCACACACACACACACACACTCACACCACACCACCCACACACACACCACACTTCTCTCTTCTCTCTCTCTTCTCTCTCTTCTCTCTCTCTACTCTCTCTTTACTCCAGTACCAGTTAAATGGCTGAAGGAGAAGCTGACACGATTACCAATTGTCAGTTAACCCTTGGAAAAAAAACAAATATGAAATAGTATTTAGATTTGGGGGGCCTACTTAGCTTCAAGAGAAGATGGTTCTCTGGAAATGACAAAATTGCTGTAACGTATTCTTATCGATACTTGGAATGTCTTTCGCAACTAAAATGAGTATAATGCCGCCTTGTCTGATGTTTGTAGGAAAGGAAGAAGCGGTACTGTAGAAATAATCAAAAACATTGCAGACATAGGCGCAATAGAGCGGGTCTGTCTGGAAACTGTTCGATTCTCCAGATTGAACCCAATTTTTAACATATGCTGCTGAAGTATATGGTGATTAGAGGAAGATAGGGAAACGAATCGAAGCAGTACATACATTTGCATTAAAAGAGTCTTAATGTCCCTACAGCTCAAATAAAAAGCCATACGGAGATAACAGGTAGATATCCATTCATATAAGAACTTTGTGAAATCTATAAAATATTGGATAAGGATGATTAATTTACCTATGCAAAGAATATGCGACAGGCCTATGAAATGCTTTTGTCATTGCATGAATCGGGACATTTCACTGGGTATCAAAAAATTCACAAAAAATTTTGACTATGAAAAATAAATGGATTTGGAATAGTATGGTTAAACCAAGGGGTGGGTTCATGAAAACAGTTTTATTTCTTATTTTAAGACGGATTATCGCACAGTAGTAAACAAAAATTGGCATTCTGAGTTAGAAAATAAATGATAGTATAGATGGTACTATTTCCTTTAAGGATATATTTCAAACAGAGAGATATTAAATGTGTTAGGAATATTGGACAGAATTAAATTTGACAACGATTTGGTTATGAGTAATTGGTCTAAAAAAATTGTAAAAGATGGTTCCTAAATTGCTTCAAACTTAATCGGAAGATACAGTTGTCCATGTTGCGGACAATGAGGGTGAAGACGAGGTGCAGTTTTTTATTTTATGTGAAGCTTGTAAACATTTCGAAAGAACTGGCTGTTTAGTATCCTTTTCTGGAGTTCAACGATTAGTTGTTCGGATTATTCTTTCAAGTGATAATCCATAGGTTACAGAATTAGTTTGATATATCGTCTGTCGACGAAATCAGACAAAAAAAATAAAAGGGGGGGATTAATTTTGGTAAAATAGGCTCCTAATGAGATATGGATAATTAAATTTGCAGAACAAAATGATCTGATTTTTGTTGTATAAAATTGCATATTATTGAATGGGAGGATTGCGGAAGGAATAGGGAAGGGGAGGAGGGGAGTGTAAAGGGGAGGAAGAAAGGATAGGTGAATAGGTGGAACGACTGTCCGGGATGTGAGTGGGTTGTGTACGTGCGTGTATAATGTGATGTATATTATGCTTTTGATGTAAAACAAGATCATGCAAGAGGTAATATTGTTTTATTTACTTGTTTCTTATATATACCCTTCAGTCAGGGGTCCTTGGCTAAATGAATAAAACTTTGTTCATTGTATTCTTCTCTCTCCTTTCTCTTTCTTCTTCTTCTTTCTCTACTCTTCTCGTCTCTCTTACACACACCACACACACAAAAACACTCCATACAACACAACACAACACACAACACACACAAACACACAACACACAAACAAACACACACACACAACACCATGATTCCTGTTTTAGTGTGTCTGGGACAAGGAAAGTAGTCACTGATTTCAGAGGGAGAGCGGGAGAAGGAACACACCATTCCACACACACACACAACAACAACAAAACCCCACACAAACCCACACACACACACAAGAAACCTCAAGCACCCGGATATACACGCACAAACACACACACACACACCCAACACACACAACACACACACCCACAAACCACACAACACACACACACACATTCTCTCTCTTCTCTCTCTCTCTCTTCTCTTCTCTATCTCTTTTCTCACACAAACAACACAACACACACAACACACACAACACACACACACACCATTACAACGTAGTGACTGGAACATTTTACAAACATATTACTGTCTTATGATGAGTTGAAACTTCTGAAAGGATATTGACACCTTTATAGTGAATGTTTTACTAAAGCTGTTCTGCATGTGCTGACGAATATTCCCAGTATAAGTCAATAACATCAAAAAGATGTCGGAACCTTTGTGGAATGACGCTTGCCAGAGCGCAAAAGACGCGAAAAAGTTAAAATTTAATGTTATTAATAGCACCAATCTATTGAAATATAAGGAAATGAAAAGCAAAAATAAATGTACAGCGTCTAGTGGAAGTCAAAAAAGAATATTGGTCATCTTTTTGTTAAAAAATGAAGTTTCAAATCATAAAGATCTTCAGAAAGTTGGGAAAAATTGAAAACAATGAAGCATGGGTATACATTGCCCCAATATCCAGTACAATTGTTCAATGTTGATTTGCCAATAATTACGAAAAAGCGAAGCTTTGTGATGATGTTTGCAAATAAACAGTCGCGCGATGGACTTCGGACAAGATAGAAAGTACAGGGCAGAACATGAGTTACTCATAGTGATTAAGATCGGATACCGCCAGGAAATTATTCTATTAATGCTGACACTTACGATAGGGAATTAAAGGATGTATTAATTCGGAGCACGCAAACAACATTTGGGTGGCTGGAATTTCTAACGAAATGTTAGGTATTTATCATAAATATGTTAAATGTTTTACAATTATCTTTCAAAACTCTGGGAAACGTGGACACCTACCAAAGTAAGGAAGCAGTCTTGTTGTACATATAACAAACAAGAAAGCCCGGAATGATAAAAAAGCTAGACCAATTGCGTTAACGTACCAAAATAACTTTGGAGAGAATTATATTAAAGGAGACTTATATCACTATTGTGAAACGTACAAGGTTATTCAATTAATAGGGCGTGTTAGATGAGGTAGACCAACCATTGATCACCTGATTAATAAACTACAAATTATAGCAACTGTTTGCCCAGACGAAAGATGTTCTTGCTAGTTTTTGGACGTCAAAAAGGTTTAGAAGTGTGGCACAATCTGATCATGAAACAGTTACGAAAGTTGGTTATGTGGGTAATATGTTTGATTTTATCAAAGCTTTCTTTTTACATCGATCAATACAGACAAGGACTTGGGAATACGTACTCCAAATATTAGATCTCTTCAGTGGGCCTTCCTCAGGGATTCAGTAATTACCCTATTCGTGTTTCAATATTCTAAATGTCGATTTCCTAGGGGGTAATCGAAAGATGAGTTGTAGCTCAATATGCCGACGACATTGTTTTGGATGAAAGTATCAGAAACGAAAAACCTCCTCCAGAGTTGAATTACACCAAGAAGTTTATACCAAAACAAACGTGAATAAAATAAGTAATATATGACTGAAAATGGTCTTTCTTTATCTCTTGAAAAAACCATATGATGCTTTTCAAATACAGGATACAACCCTGAAAACTTCCTGTATTTTTATCCATGGTTCAAGTCATACGATATACTCAAAGAGCAAGTTTTTGGGTGTCTATTCCGTCAAAACTTTCCTGGACCAGCCATATTGAGCCATACTAACTAAAGCAAGAAGGAGCTTAAACGTATTAAAATCATTAGAAAAAACAAAAGTGGGGACAGGATTACAAAAATATTAATATATACTGTTCCAACGTCACGTGTGCGCTCTTAATTGGACGTATGAAAGGAGGTTATTCTTAGTGTCCACAACATTTACTGACTAAATGCAAGTGTTGACTGCAAAAGCCTATAAACTTTCCTAGGAGTTCTTTTCATGCTCAAATTTAGGAACCTATAAGGAGAGGTGTTTTACTTTGATGAGCTAAGATGTCTTTCTGCTGCAAAATGTTTTACGAAGTCGTGTTCGAAAATTACACAGAGGGAGTTTGATGAGGTCCGATTTATTTTGCAAAAAGGGTAAATCAATCCAATCATTAAAATCCTTCAACACATTTATTCAGGTATCTTTTAAAAAATCAAAATTAAACAGAAACGGAATAGAACAAGCATTCCTCTCACCTATATAATGGGAGTGACAACCTGGAGTTGAATCGATCACACAACTTATCCAACAATGATATATATCTGAAAAGTTCCTGTCAGCTCCATATTGATAACAAGTATTCTGAACTTTTACGATTTTACAGAATGGGTTTGAAACTTGGGAACAGAAAAGGTAGGAGTGCCTTCGGTATACCGCTCTAGAAATAGAGGAAACGGTTTACCTCTGTTGATAATGTTTTATTTTTTGTGAATTAATTGCAATATAGAAGGCCCTGAATTACATTCTGATTTTCCGAAAAACAAATTCAGGATTTTATTGTGTGTTGCTTTAAATCGGTTTAAGGCACTTAAATTTTAAAGCGAAAAATGCGAATCGGAGTTGATAATTGAAATTAACACACTGTTTCAGCTTTTATCATTGAAAGGCACAGCGTCACTTCTGTTGGGTTGCCTTCCACTGTGGGATTCGTTTCAAAGAATGGGTGATCGAGGCAAGAAACGGAGCAAAACCATCATGATGCGTTCAGTTCAGGTTAAGATGCGGTTAGATTTACAAAAAGGTTACACATGTTTAGTTATTGCGTCATTACAAAATGTTTGACGAGAAATTAAAAATCTTAAAGTGGCACTACCGTCAGCACTGCATAACTGTCAAGAAAACGAGGAGGAAATATTAACATCTTTTAGTGGTTTTGTCGGAACTTATTCGAGGTTGTTTCAGCTGATGTATAGGTTTCGTTTAATGCATCCGTACAAAATACAGCAAAAATGTCCTGTGATGTGCGTCCGCAGAAATAACGATCAGTCAATTTACATGTTCAAGTTGCTTCTGAGTCAAGAACTAGTATCTCTGCGAGTGGACGGAAGTTTTTATTCGAGTCTTCCATTTATTTGAAAATGTTTTGAACAGTTATTATTCTCGCATTTTTTCAGAGTGTTTGATTAACTGTCAGTAGGTATATCCTGTGATTGACTCAGTTTTCATTCATCCCAACCCCATTTTTGTGGATAGTAATGTGTTTCTAATACCACACCACACACACAACAACAAACAAATACAAACACACACATGCACACCGCCGGTATCTTCTCTTCTCTCTCTTCTCCCATACACAATTATACACATATCGCTCGCTACATAAATAACGGATGCAAGAACGCAACTCAACACAAGCATGCATGCCCGTGCATGCACGATCATTACGCCGCGCACGCGCGCGCGTAAAACAACCAACACCAACACACACAAACACACAATACATACAAACACACACAACAAAACACCAACACACACACACAACACCCAACACACACATACAAACACACACATGACAACAGCGGTATTCTCTCTCTCTCTCTCTTCACATGCACAACTTCTACAAATACACGCCGTACATAAATACGGATGCAAGGACGCAGACACACAGGCATGCGTCCGTGCCGTCACTGCACGCATATACGCGCGCACGCGCTGCGCGGTACACACAACACACACACACCACACCACACACTCCACACTCTCACACAATACACACACACAACACACACACACACACACACACACACACAACACACCAGCACTATATTTCATATATGTTATATATATCTATATTTATTTTTTTATTTTTTTTATTTTTTTTATGACATGCAAATGCATGTTTTGGCTGTTGTTTCTTTTGTGTGTTATTTGCTATTCGATGTTGAAGGATTAATACATTATGTTCTTTTTTTCATATTTGGTAGATCCTCACTGATTTTTCTATTGTCCAATGTTTGATCTTCATTGATGGTCTTTAGTAAACATTTTGACCATTTTCCTTATACAATCTTCATTTAAGCTCTTCTGCACACCAATGCCAGTCCCGGATACACACGCACGTTCATATCAAACTTAACATGCAGTCAATCCTTCCACTCTTCACCCTTCTATTCCCCATTTTCCATCGTCTCATATTCACTTTTAGTGACAGACGTTGTAACAAAGAATAACACAAACAACAACACACAGCCATGATTCTGTTTTAGTGTGTCTGGACAAGGAAGTAGTCATGTTTCAGAGGGAGAGAGGGGAAAGGAACGATGGGGGGAAGGAGATGTAGCTGTTTCCCCCCCCCCCCCCCTCTCTTTCTCTCTTCTCTCTCTCTCTTCTCTTCTCTTCTCTTCTCTACTCTCTCTCTTTCATTTTTATTCTTTAGTCTTCAATTGTTCACGATCTTGTGAAAATCTTTTTCTTTTCCTTTAGTTAGAGTATACATGCAGACACACAAACAAAAAAACAGTCACACCACACTCAAATCACACCACACGACGCACTCACGCAGCACGCGCAAGCACGCACGCACCGACGCGCACACACACACTCACACACACACACACACACACACATGCACGCACACATGCACGCTCACGTGCGAGACGCGCGCGCGCACAGACACAAACACATACACCACCACAGGCCGCGCGGTGCGCGCGGCGGCACAAAACACAACACACACAACCACAACAACACTCACCCACACACACATGTATGGCATTTTACGTACACAGAAATAACACACAGAGATAATATACACTACCAACGCATGCACACTGTGACACTTACATGCACACACACTTCCCTCCACACACACACACACATGCAAAAACGTTGCACAAATTCATGAAATAGTGTTAATGATTCGAGTGGCGACAGCTACGATTCCTCTTCACTTTTTCTTTCAGCCACTGTCCCATGTCGCGACAAGATGTGTGAACGCCTCCTTTCACTCTATTCCCCTCTGGGGACCTTGGTCCCTCCACCCCTTTCATCTTTTCCATCCTGCTTTTCTTCCGAAGCCCCTGACTGCATAAAAAATCACACTAACTCCTCTCCATTGGATGGTCCTGGGAATCTGCCGATAAAGAAATTGGAGACACACTCGCCCCAGGAAAGATAGGGGGGAATGGTGGGGGGAAGGGGGGGGGAAGGACGATTCATGTGAGAAAGAATGATGGGCATCGACGATCGCTGAAGACGAGGATGAAGGTGACGCATCGCAGTGCTTTGGAGGAGTTTGTTTGATTGGAGTCTAGGGTGACAGGGATGGGATCTCTTCATCCTTTTCACTTTGCTGGTTTTTTTTTTTTTTTTTTTCAAAAACAAAAAAAAGTGGAGGGCAGTCTTAAGATAAACAGACACTGGTACTATGGTCGGTGACATTTTGAGATGGGGATGGTGTGGATTCGGCTCTAATTATTTTGGCAATGACGGAAACTGGTGATTAACTTTCAAAGGAGAAGGGCGCAGATGGCAGGAGAAAAGTCAATCTGCTCACACGGTGCTGGCAAAAAAATGAAATAAACTGATCACGTTGGAGAGAGAGAGAGAGAGAGAGAGAGAGAGAGAGAGAGAGAGAGAGAGAGAGAGAGAGAGAGATGCAGGGATCGGATGAGGGAAACGGTAAGAGGGATGCAGCAACCAGAAAAGAAACACAAACCTCTGTTTGGGCAGAGGAGGGAGGTCTACACGACCCAGCCCCTTCCACCCACCCCCGTTCCTGTCCCTCGCCTTCTCCACGACAGCTCCGACATGTATTCCTGTCCCTCGCCTTCTCCACGACAGCTCCGACATGTGATGCCTGTCCCTCGCCTTCTCCACGACAGCTCCGACATGTGATTCCTGTCCCTCGCCTTCTCCACGACAGCTCCGACATGTGATTCCTGTCCCTCGCCTTCTCCACGACAGCTCCGACATGTGATTCCTGTCCCTCGCCTTCTCCACGACAGCTCCGACATGTGATTCCTGTCCCTCGCCTTCTCCACGACAGCTCCGACATGTGATTCCTGTCCCTCGCCTTCTCCACGACAGCTCCGACATGTGATGCCTGTCCCTCGCCTTCTCCACGACAGCTCCGACATGTGATTCCTGTCCCTCGCCTTCTCCACGACAGCTCCGACATGTGATCCTGTCCGCCTTCTCCACGACAGCTCCGACATGTGATGCCTGTCCCTCGCCTTCTCCACGACA
>CM031601.1:51188320-51200820 GCA_018398815.1 Conus ventricosus
AGAGAATAGGCAGAAGTGAGAGACTGGGGGAAGGAGGGAGGAGAAAATGGGAAAGAGAGAATAGGCAGAAGTGAGAGACTGGGGGAAGGAGGGAGGAGAAAATGGGAAAGAGAGAATAGGCAGAAGTGAGAGACTGGGGGAAGGGGGGAGTGAAAATGGAAAGAGAGAATAGGCAGAAGTGAAGACTGGGGAAGGGAGGGAGGAGAAAATGGGGAAAGAGAGAATAGGCAGAAGTGAGAGACGGGGGGAAGGAGGGGGAGAAAATGGAAAGAGAGAATAGGCAGAAGTGAGAGACTGGGGGAAGGAGGGAGGAGAAAATGGGAAAGAGAGAATGGGCAGAAGTGAGAGACTGGGGAAGGGAGGGAGGAGAAAATGGGAAAGAGAGAATAGGCAGAAGTGAGAGACGGGGGGAAGGAGGGGGGAGAAAATGGGAAAGAGAGAAATAGGCAGAAGTGAGAGACTGGGGGAAGGAGGGAGGAGAAAATGGGAAAGAGAGAATAGGCAGAAGTGAGAGACTGGGGGAAGGAGGGAGGAGAAAATGGGAAAGAGAGAATAGGCAGAAGTGAGAGACTGGGGGAAGGAGGGGGGAGAAAAATGGGAAAGAGAGAATAGGCAGAAGTGAGAGACTGGGGGAAGGAGGGGAGGAGAAATGGGGAAAGAGAGAATAGGCAGAAGTGAGAGACTGGGGGAAGGAGGGAGGAGAAAATGGGAAAGAGAGAATAGGCAGAAGTGAGAGACTGGGGGAAGGAGGGAGGAGAAAATGGGAAAGAGAGAATAGGCAGAAGTGAGAGACTGGGGGAAGGAGGGAGAGAAAATGGGAAAGAGAAAAATAGGCAGAAGTGAGAGACTGGGGGAAGGAGGGAGGAGAAAATGGGAAAGAGAGAATAGGCAGAAGTGAGAGACTGGGGGAAGGGGGGAGGAGAAAATGGGAAAGAGAGAATAGGCAGAAGTGAGAGACTGGGGGAAGAGGGAGGAGAAAATGGGAAAGAGAGAATAGGCAGAAGTGAGAGACTGGGGGAAGGAGGGAGGAGAAAATGGAAAGAGAGAATAGGCAGAAGTGAGAGAGACTGGGGGAAGGAGGGAGGAGAAAATGGGAAAGAGAGAATAGGCAGAAGTGAGAGACTGGGGGAAAGGGAGGGAGGAGAAAATGGGAAAGAGAGAATAGGCAGAAGTGAGAGACTGGGGGAAGGAGGAGGAGAAAATGGGAAAGAGAGAATAGGCAGAAGTGAGAGACTGGGGAAGGAGGAGGAGAAAAGGGGAAAGAGAGAATAGGCAGAAGTGAGAGACTGGGGGAAGGAGGGGGGAGAAAATGGGAAAGAGAGAATAGGCAAGAAGTGAGAGACTGGGGAAGGAGGGAGGAGAAAATGGGAAAGAGAGAATGGGCAGAAGTGAGAGACTGGGGAAGGAGGGAGGAGAAATGGGAAAGAGAGAATAGGCAGAAGTGAGAGACTGGGGGAAGGAGGGAGGAGAAAATGGGAAAGAGAGAATAGGCAGAAGTGAGAGACTGGGGGAAGGGAGGGAGGAGAAAATGGGAAAGAGAGAATAGGCAGAAGTGAGAGACTGGGGAAGGAGGGAGGAGAAAAGGGAAAGAGAGAATAGGCAGAAGTGAGAGACTGGGGGAAGGGAGGGAGGAGAAAATGGGAAAGAGAGAATAGGCAGAAGTGAGAGACTGGGGAAGGAGGGAGGAGAAAATGGGAAAGAGAGAATAGGCAGAAGTGAGAGACTGGGGGAAGGAGGGAGGAGAAAATGGGAAAGAAAAGAATAGGCAGAAGTGAGAGACTGGGGGAAGGAGGGAGGAGAAAATGGAAAGAGAGAATAGGCAGAAGTGAGAGACTGGGGGAAGGAGGGAGGAGAAAATGGGAAAGAGAGAATAGGCAGAAGTGAGAGACTGGGGAAGGAGGGAGGAGAAAATGGAAAGAGAGAATAGGCAGAAGTGAGAGACTGGGGGAAGGAGGGAGGAGAAAATGGGAAAGAGAGAATAGGCAGAAGTGAGAGACTGGGGGAAGGAGGGAGGAGAAAATGGGAAAGAGAGAATAGGCAGAAGTGAGAGACTGGGGGAAGGAGGAGGAGAAAATGGGAAAGAGAGAATAGGCAGAAGTGAGAGACTGGGGGAAGGAGGGAGGAGAAAATGGAAAGAGAGAATAGGCAGAAGTGAGAGACTGGGGGAAGGAGGGAGGAGAAAATGGGAAAGAGAGAATAGGCAGAAGTGAGAGACTGGGGAAGGGGGGAGGAGAAAATGGGAAAGAGAGAATAGGCAGAAGTGAGAGACTGGGGGAAGGAGGGAGGAGAAAATGGCAGAGAGAGATGGAGAGGGGTGTACAGAAAGATAGAGAGAAATAGAGTGGTCCTTGTGAAATCGACATTCGGATATTTCTTGTGCACCTACAGACATGAAACAGGTTCGCACGTGTGTATATTGACTTTATACATAAACGTTTCGAATCCGATCAGAGACCCGCCACACGTTTTTGACTTATCCTGCAGAGAAAGAAACAAAGAAATCCATAAACAGACATCCAAACCAGTCTGCCGAAACTGATGGGCTGCTCTGCAGCCGTGCCCGCATGTGCGTGAGTTAACACACGCATGAGAGACAGCACACGGTATGATCGCCTATCAAATCGACATGTGTGTACCGGGTGTGTTCTGCTTTTTCCTGTTGTACAAGGCCAGTGTTGTACAAGACCACGGCAAGTTCGGCTAACCGCGACATATCGATCGACATATAAACGCTGAGATATGTTGCCTTTTGTCGCAGAAAAGGGAACATACAGTATTCGGAGAATTGCCTTAGCCTGACGCACGTATGAAACCATACAAATAAAATGAGCCGATAAAAAAAAAAAAAAACAGAATGCTTTAAATGAACACTGAGTTCTCGCTAGATTGGTTATTTAGTTTGTTAGTTTGTTTTCGTTGAAGTTCGCTTAACGTTCGATCCCGTCAGGTAATGTTATCTTAAAGAGCTAGAGGTCGGGAAAAAATGCGCCGGTCCTTCCGCACGTCCACCCATCTCCCTTTCACTCTTTCCTTCCCTCCCCCCCCCCCCCCCCCCCCACCAACTTCATTCCCCCTGCACCCCTTATATAGATAGAAATGGACATGTCCTTTGATTGGCAGAAATTTTTTGCGAGTTTTTCAAATTCCGCCTGAAAGGCCGTAAAAAAAAAATGACGTACCGTCTGCAAAACAACAGTGTCTGGCTTTATGTGAACAAAGGGTTGCGAATATTTTCTCTTTGTCGACAAAAAAAAAACAGCCAGAGATTCAAGTTTAGCGATGATGTGTCTATGATATACTCATTATGCACTACATTAATGCACTTTCGATTTTCCAAAGAAATGTAAGTGTATGCCATGTGTACATTAAATGTGTAAACAGTAATCTGTTCTATAAAAGTAATGTATTTCCGAATGTCTTTGAAAGCCAAATGGCATCCGAAAGACAGTTGAGTGTGACTGACACCAAAAATACATACTAACAATCGTCCGCTCAAGGATTCTGAATAGTTCTAAATGCAGTGCTTTTTCGTTATTTGTTACTCCACCTTTTTTGTTTAAAAAAAACCGCAATTGCAAACATAAATTCTACGATTGACCAGCCAGTTTATTTTTGTGGACATTTCAGTCGTCAACTTTTCGTTTTCGTTTAAAAGCAGAGTTTCTTCGGCCTTGTGTGGTGTGTGTGTGTGTGTGTGTGTGTGTGTGTGTGTGTGTGTGTGTGTGTGTGTGTGTGTGTGTGTGGTTATTGTTGTTGTTCTCGACGTTCGCTGTTTGGCAATGTTGCCGTGCTTGCTGAAAAGCTAATCAACCCCAGAAGTCGGGCATTTATCAGCGAGCGTCCTAATGGCATAAAAGTCTCTCTCTCTCTCTCTCTCTCTCTCTCTCATCTCTCTCTCTCTCTCTCTCTCTCTCTCTCTCTCTCTGATAATCAGAGAAGCAAACTGTACGATCCACTGTTGCGTTTTGGTGATTATTCTTTTGGTAATCCACAAAACGTACCGAAAACATGGAGAGCATCCGTAAGTACCATTTGCAAGACTATGATTAGCAATAAGATTCAAGGAAACAAAACAAACAAACAAACAAACAAACGGACACACAACATTTTCAAAGAACAAGAAAAGTATCGTCAGAATGAATGAGTCATAAATCTCGACCTGGGTCTTTGCTGAAGGGGAAAAAAATGGAAAGGTTGGACATTTCCGAAGCTGATTCTAAAGACTGGCCATCAATCGTCCAACGATATGTTCTGCCGTGAGTGTAAGGACAGCGACATTTCTGTGGGCCAGTCAGGTGACGTTGTTACGCAGCTTAAGGAGGAACTAAATGTCTGTGGTACATAATAAGATTAAAAACTGCCACCTTTGGCCTTTACAACAAAATCTTGCTTCTGTTGAAGACGAAGTGAAATCAACACAGAAAGAAGCTTAATCAGATGCCAGATTGTTTAGACTCTCCCTCACTGTCTCTCTCTGTGCCTCTCTCTGTCTCTCTGCATCCGTCTGTCTGTCTGTCTGTCTGTCTGTCTGTTCTCTCTCCTCTCTCTCTCTCTCTCTCTCTCTCTCTCTCTCTCTCTCTCTCTCTCTCTCTCTCTCTCTCTCTCTTGTGTGTGTCACACACACACACACACACACACACACACACACACACACACACACACACACACACATTATGCACGACTATTTTGTCCCCCCACCTCCTCCTCAACCCACCCCTCCAATTCTCTCTCCCTCTCTCTCGCTCTCTCTCTCTCTCTCTCTCTCTCTCTCTCTCTCTCTCTCTCTCTCTCTCTCTCTCTCTCTCTCTCTCTCTCTTTTTCTCTTTCTCACAACTCGGCAAATTCTGTAGAACTTCTCGCGACGACAACAAAGCGCTTTGTGTCTGTTGAATGACTTGAAAACAACACTTTCTTCCGTTTGTAAAAAAGGGAGCAAAATTGTTCGCGACAGAGTGGCCTTTGACAAAAGATACGAAGTTCTAGCACACCGATTTAATCTGTTGCCTGGCAGCTGAATTCTGACTGGCACAAAGCTGGAATCTTGTCCAACGAGGCCTGTCCAGGTGCCATTGTTTTTAGAAACTGTGCAGATGTGATGACCAGTGTGTATTGATTTGTATCCTGCGCGCAGTTGCGGTGACGCAAACAGATGAAACGACCAGTTGAAATTTACCAATCGCCAGGCAGCATACAGGATGTGTGAATAACAGAGACGGAAAGAAAAACTGAGACAAAAGCCTTGAAAATAACGTCCGTATATATGTATGGTCCGCTTGCTGTTCCGCCATGAACATTGTTGTCTTTAAAGACTGGAGATCGGAAAGGAATTCTTTTCTAGTGATATCGCGCTATTTTTTTTCTCCACAAACGACAAATAATGTGATGCTCTCTGATTGGATCTTTCGGTGTGGACACGATCCACACTCTCCTGTGCAGCAGGACATTCCTTCTTCGTCTTTGTGTGTTTGTTTTCTGTCTGTTTGTTTGTCTAAATATCCATCTGTTTACAGTTGAACGAGAAGTCTTCATCAAATCTTACCGGCTTGCTAAAAAAATCAGCTGGAACGAATTTATCGAGAAAAGGAGAGAAAACAAAAGAAGGGCACTTGGGGAGAGCGCTGATGTCCGCCAAGGTCCAACGAATCATCGATCCGCCCTTTCAGTCAGTTGATCAGACGAAACAAAACTTGTTTATAACCAGGAGAAGTGTCTGTTGATAAAGATTGAAAGAGTTGCTTCTCATAATTTGTTGTTGTTGTTGTTTTGAAGACATGCCAAAAATACAACATGTCAACGTTTATGTGACAAAAAAAAGTGTTACTAGTTTATGAAATTACACTACACAACTTTTGTTGATAGTTACCAGCTCAAAACAGTCACAGCACAGTGTTCGTGTTCAGAGCAAAGTTTGCACTTAGGTTATCAATAATGTGATCAGATCCTGGATTTGCTGTTTGATCCAGATCCGCATCACAAACTCACACCAGAGTGTAAAGTTTACATCTTTGGACCACACTGCTTCTTTCCACATAGTTCTCTCAACATCGGCTTTGCAGCTTTTCTTGATAAGAATTCGGACTAATCTTCCTGAACGATCATGGATTCGTAGTTTGATCCAAATCCGTTTTACGGATCCCCGCCAAATCTTTATGGGTTTGTTCTTGGGCAGCATACCATCTTTAATCGAAGCTAGGTGGAAATAAAGTCAGCAGATATTCCGTGATGCCACTGACAAACAGACAGACAGACAAACAAACAAACAAACGGAAACAGGCGAAGTAATGTCCAGCCACTGTTTTTGTTCCCACGCTTAAAGAAATACTAACACTCTCTGATTGGTCGAGAGATCAGTTGCTGTCATATCTACTCTCCCATGTTCACGGGCCCTCCAGGGCTAGGAAGTCGCCAGGAGGGGTTTAAGCTAAAGTCCCGGATGTCGTTTACATATTGAGCACTACTTTGTGGCCGTCTGGAATAGCCCACGCTTAGCCCCCCCCCCCCCCCCCCCCCTCCTCCATCTTCATCTCTTCTTCCTCGTCCTTCACCTCGACTCCCCCCCCCCCCCCCCCCAACCCTCTTCTTTCTCCTTCCGCTCTCCGCCCTTCTTCTTTCCCTCTCCCTTCATCTTGACCCAGTCTGTGGAGTGGCGCTTCATCGCCGCCGCAAGCAGATGGAATCAATAACTCATATACGAAGACGAGGGAGATTGAATGAGAGAGAGAGGGAGGGAGGAAGGGTGGGAGAGGTAAACGCACACAAGCTCGCGCGCGTGCACACACACACACACACACACACACACACACACACCACACACACACACACACACACACGCACAAGAGAGAGAGAGAGAGAAGAGAGAGAGAGAGAGAGAGAGAGAGAGAGAGAGAGAGAGAGAAAGAAGAAGAAACAACAACAAACGAAAATGACTAGGAGATGTGGAGAAACGCATGCGTGCGCACACACACATACACATATACACACGCACGCACGCACGTACGCGCACACATATACACACACGCTCACGCGCGCAACCCCCCCTCCACACACACACACACACACACACACACACACACACACACACACACACACACACACACACACACACACACACACACACACTGTGCGCGAACCCTTCGCATTATTTCTTCTTTTCTTCAGCTGTTTCTAGAATAAATGAACTGATCATGAATTCACAGTTCAAACTCGAATACGACATGCATCATCTGCAACTCATTCATACAACATGCATCCCGGCTGTAGACCTGGGTGCCTGCTTTCATGCGTATGAACAGTCGTGCGAAAGTGTATGCGTACGTGTATGTGTTTGTGTGTGCTTAAGTGCACATGAACATGTAGATACATATGTGCGTCCTTTATACGTGGTGAAAGTGGTGTCGGTGTTGTGTGGGTGGACAGGAAGACCTAAGGGATGGCGGGGCTTTGTGTGTGCGTGCAATACATACATTAACATTCTGACTTTTGTCTTTTAGTTCTTTTCTTTTGTGTCTTCTACTCCCGTTCGGTGTTTGGAAATGAAAAAAACAAATCGTCACTTCCTGATTTCATTTCTATTTTAGCTTGATTATAAAGTAAAATGGGAAGCCAAGCGTAAACACCTGTTTCCCATCTCATTCTTACCCCATTTCGGCTTTAGTTGTCTGCAGTATTTCAATGTCCATTTCCCTTCCCTTTTGTCTTGTGCTTAAAGTTGTCTTTATGGCACATTCACCTGTCTTTGTTCTTGAAAGTCTTTACAATTTTCTTTTCATTGTTACAGTTACAGCTATGGTCACTTTATTTGGCAACTAAATAGTGATAATGTAACCAGGGAAATACGTTCTGGCAATCTGCTCTGCAATGCTGTTAACCAGTATGATTATTTCTTGTACTTTTGATGGCACTGAAATATTGTGTGGGTGTTTTACGAGTGAAAGAAAACAAAACTGCAGTGATAATAATAATGATGATATAATAATAGCGACAACAACAACAACAACAACAACAAAGAAGACGAAGAAGAAGAAGAAGAATGAGAAGAAGAGCAAGAAGAAGAATATGTATATATTGTTTTGCATTATGTTTCCGAATAGAGCCAGTATGCCATAGTAGAAAATCACAGACTGACAATGTGAGTAATGTTTGCGTGGATACTGAGTTGTAGAAAATAACACAAAGGGTCATAATCAAGATGAAAAGCGGAATTGATGTATTGCCGAGCTTGATCAAACTGACAGATTAAGAAAAAAATAACACCTTTTCTTCCTCCAACGCACCTCACTTGGTTTTCTTTCGGAGTCACCCGGATTTTTTTTTAGTTAAGAAAGCAGTAGGATACCTCCTGCAGAAAAGAGGACAAATTTTTAGGAGTTTCAATAGAGCTAGGTGTTACCTGCATAGGAATAATTCTTGTCGTTTTGATGGCTAATGGGGAACAGTGTATGATCTGAAAAGAACAGGGCCTAGGACATATCCCTGTTAGACACTGACCGGCTCGGAGTGAAAAGCATGGACTGAAACTTATTGAAGTCGGTCAGTCGTAAAAAACTGAACCAGCTGAGGGCAGTACCATTTATTCCAGATGTACTTGAAAAGATGAAAGGAGTGAGTCATTAATAATATCAAAGGCAGATGAAAGTCTAGAAAAATGAGAAGCGAAATGTTCCAAGTGTCAGACTGTTGCAAAATGTTGTTCAAATTGTGGAGAAGAGCAGTTTTAATGCTCTGGTCAGAACGGCAGGCACACTGGAATGGTTGAGAAGAACTTGTTGCTTTCAGGATGTTAGTTAAAGCACTAAAAATTTAGACTTAAATGGAAAATCAGGCTTAAATCGACAGTTTCTCACGATATGAGGGTCGCAGTTTGATCGTGTTTTTTCCCCGAAAAGGATGGACATCTGTAGAAAATAATTTCAGTATGAAGATACGAAATGATTATTTCTGTTACAAGCTGTAGAGGACATTTGCAGAAGACAGAAGCTGGTATGAGACTGAGTTCGCAGGATGTTTGAGTGTTAAATCTTCCAGGGTGTTTAGGATTTCAGGATCAGTCAAATGGGTGAATGAGGAGAGAGGTGTGCCGTTCACTGATGATCGGAAAGGATGGACAGTACAAGGCATTTGATCTGAGTTACTACGGATGATTTGGATTGGTCAGAAAAGAATAAAGTGAAAACAATGGAGAGCTGAGATAAAGCCCCTTTTACATAGCCGAGGAGATCTGGCATCATCAAGCACAATGGTTTTATGGACTTTGCATGTTTGTTTGTTAGTTTTGCTTTCATGATACAAGTGATTTGACGGGGCCTGCTCGAATGGTTGAATTGACGGGGCTGCTCCAATGGTGAATGACGGGGCCTGCTCCAATGGTTGATTACGGGCCTGCTCCAATGGTTGAATTGACGGGGCCTGCTCCAATGGTTGAATTGACGGGCCTGCTCCAATGGTTGATTGTGGTGAAACTGAAACTAGTAGCCTGTGCTTGACTGACCACGTACGATTTTTTCCCCGGATTTGCCTGTCTTTCTTTTGTCTGTGTTTTGTTTGGTTTCTTTGGGTTTTCCCCTCCCTTTTGTTTCTGTACAGAGCTGATGAACGGCACGTCGTCTATCTGATCTGTCACGAATGGACGAACTGTTTGCATGGCTTCATGATCTGTCACGAATGGACGAACTGTTTGCATGGCTTCATGTTATCGCCGTGGGGCTTCTAGGTTTAGTGTTACTTCCGTGTTTACGGATTTGTTGGCTGCACGTATTCACATGTCTGGCTTTGTTTTGAACTGCTGTAGTGTGTGTTGTTTTGTTAGTTGTGATTGCTGACAGATGTCCGTTTCTTGCTTTTGTTTTGTTTCTATTTTTAAGATACGTGATTCTTAGTTGCAAATGTTCATATCCATTTGCGGTAGGTGGAGGGGGTGGGGGGGCGTGGTGGTGATGGTGAGGGCTTTGATTGGTTGGTTGGTTGCTTGCTTGGTTTTCTTTTTGCTCTGTTTTTGGTTTTTTTTGCTTTGTTTTGTTTTTGTTTTCTCGGTTTGCGCTCCACTGAAATGCTACAAACGTTGTCGTGCTGACAAGTCTTTATGGTTGTAAGTCACGGAAGCTGGAAACGCGTCAAGCAGTCTCACCGTTTCTACACGACAGCCTTACAGTCAGTGTTGAGCGTCGAGTGGCAGCACAAGGTGACCAACTCGGAGGTTCTGGCTTTGTCGGCACCGAGGTCATGGTCCGGAAGATCCAGGTGAGATAACTGGGCCATGTGATCCACCTGGACAGCTACCCTATTTCACGACAGATCCTGTACAGAATACCTGCCCAAGACCACAGGAAGAAGAGACGCCCAAGAGGCAACACAAGAACTGTATCAAAGACAGCCTTAAATGTGGATCGAAGCATTCCCCAAAGAGAACTCGGAGTCCTGAGCTGACAAGTGAATCAATCAGCGAGTCGTGAATATGAGAGCTTTCATATCCTTTGGGAACAGCCGGAGGATTGAATGGCTTGTGCAAGGGGCAAAGAAAGGCATTTATGTCCACTCCCTCTTCAGCATCCTTCCAGCGCATCTGCTTTCATTGAGTGTGTGGCTCAACAATGAGACAGTCCGGGCGTAAGCGGGCCAACCAACCAAGAGGAGGACTGCGCAGCTGATATCATCAGACTGATGGCCAGCTGACGATGTCCTAGTGTTTTTCAGTTTCTGCTCTGACCTGTCCCAGTTCTAATCTGAAGCTCTAACGTGTGAGAGGATTTCTTGTGAGTTCTTCGCCATTGCTGTTGTTGTTTTTTGTTTGTTTTGGGGGAGGTTTTTGTTCGAGTTTTTAAAGAATTACCCTAGTATATATGAGATCCTCAATGTGCATTCCTACAAACGACATACAGAGTTTTGTTTGTTGCTCTGGCATGTATCATTATTTGTGTGCTTATAGCCACCAGTTTTCAGTTTTATGTCATTCTATGGTCAGCTGGATTTTTTTTTTTTTTTTTTTTTTTTAATTTTGAGAGCTCGTGTAATTATGCCAGTCTTGTTTCCAATTTGCATTGGTCTGAAGAGCGTGTTGAGCGTCTTACATTCGTCTTTTTTTGTCTGATTTGTTTTTGTTTTTTTTTCTTCTCATCATTCAGTCTCTCTAGTGTCTATGAAATTGTAGTTCATTCTGACAACTATATTAGCAATGCGGTCGCAAATGAAATTAAACATCATTATCTCAGCTCCATCCTAAAGCTTTGTATTGGGACACACACACACACACCACACACACACACACACACACACACACACACACACACACACACGCCGCGCGCGCGTACACACACACACTCACACCACACACACACACACACACACACGCAGCCGCACACACACACACAACACACACACACACACACACACACACAAACACAAAGACAGGCGCGCGCACATACTTGGAAAATAGTGTTATTGATTCAATTTGTAGCCGGCTATAATTCTCCTTCTTCCCCTTCTGATGACTGCTCAGCAACAGGAACAGACTGAGTGTACGCCTCCACCCCACTCCTACCCGCTTCCACTCGCTGGTGCCTTCCTCCACCCCGCACCCCCCCCCCCCCCCCCACGTCCCTTTCCCTTCCCATCCGCCCTTCTCTCCCAGTCCGCCCTACCCTCCTCCATCCCCCTTTCCCTCCTGACTGAACACCCAGTCCCCAAATCCCTCCCTTGACAGTCCCTCAGAATCTGCCGATAACGACGGCTTTGACACGAACTCGGTCCGGGCATGGAGCTGACAGGGAGAGTGTGTGTGCGTGTGGTGGGGTGGGAGGTGGGCGGGGGGAGAGTGGTGGCCTGGGAATCGAAACAGAATCCACTGTGAGAACTGCACATGACGGACACTCGATGATTGATGAGAACGAGGAGGACCGGTGACAGCGTCGCTTTGGAGTTCTGTTTTGACTGCAGTCTGCGGCGGTAGCAAGGGTTTGACGTTCTCCTCTCCTTTCAAACTGCTGTGCTTATGTTAACCGTTTTGAGAGATACACGCACCTGCTGTCGGTCAGGAAAGTGTGGGGATGGAAGAGGGATGTTTGGGGCAGTCAGATCGGATTTAGCAAACAACACCAAAAAAATTATTCTAGCTTAGAAAATGGGTGGCGTGGGTGGGCAAGGGAGGGGTGGGTGGGATACAGCTAACAAACAAGCTAAACACGCCTGTGGTCAGGGAGATGGGTGTTAGTGATCTTAATTCTTTTCATTCTCCAGGAACTCCCACCCGTTCCCGCGACCCTCTCCCATTCAGCTGCTGCCTGTGACATGCACACAGCGTGGTATGTTGAGGGTCTGAATGTGGAACACGCTAAGGTATGACGTGACGCCGCCTTCCCATCCATCCCCCAGAGTCTGAAGGACGCTGAACGACCCTAACTTCGCCCTGGCAGGCATTACAGGCAATACCACCAGTCTAGCATATCCGAGCAGTGTGAGGTTTGCCGATATGGAAGCATCAGCTAACCGGAGTGCATTCTGAACAGCCA
>CM031601.1:51205820-51208320 GCA_018398815.1 Conus ventricosus
TGAACGATTGACCAGAACTATTTTCCCCACGACCTGTCGTGACAGGTTCTTCCTTCCCCTGACCCTACCCCTCCCTTCCCCTCTGGTCTGCCTCCCATCCCAGTCCCCCCACCTGATACCAGATCACTGAGTGTCCCCATGGACAGTACCCACGAATGTGCCTGCAACAGCGTCTTGAACACGAACTCGCCCCAGGCATGAACACAGAACGTGGGAGAAGGGGGGGGAGATGGAGGAATCCAAAGAGAACTGACTGTGAGAGCACTACATGAATGACCATGGCGATCGATTAAGACGAGGTGTAAGGTGACAGCGACACGTTGGAGTTTTGTTTTGATTGGAGACTATGGTGGCAGGACTGTAGATTCTCCTCTTCTTTCATATTTCCAGTTTGGGCCACAACCTGTCATGAGAGATGTAAGCAACTACATTGCTTATGAGCAACGTGTGAGTGGGAATGGAGAGGGGAATAAGGGAGAGTTGGAGAGGGAGAAATAGGGGGCCAGGGAAGAAAGTAACTCGTAAATTGGGAGTGGGGAGAGAGAGAGAGAGAGAGAGAGAGAGAGAGAGAGAGAGAGAGAGAGAGAGAGAGAGAGAGAGAGAAGACTCAACCACACACAGGGCCACAGAGAGATATATGTATAAGTGGGAAAGGGGAGAGGAACTTCTGGGGGAGGAAGGAAGGGGAGAGGAGACGAGGGGGTGTAAGATACAAAACAATGATGGTCAGGAAGTTTCCAAATGAATCCAGGAAAACCACTCAGACTATCCGACTGATCTGAGACCTAAATGCCTTTACGAGTAGACACCTTGACGTGATGATGGACCAAACGTCTACCACATAGACCAAATATGATACCACGCCAGATGTCTCCTTCTTCCGTCCATTCTACACAGTCAGAAAGAATGGTATTACCCGTAGATTTCATGCTGCGTGTGTTCTCCGCGTGTTCGTCATTCTGGTTTCATATTCAAGACTGCCCTGGTCCATGGTTGTGTGAGATTTGGTGAGATGGAGGCACCTCCTAATCTCAGAGCATGCTCTGCAATGACATGTCCTTCACGCTTGAACTCTCCAACAGTTATACATGTATGCATGCAACGTATGCCAGTGAGCGAGCATGCATTGAGACACCTTCCCCGGACTATCAGCCCTCTCCTTTCCCCTTCATCTGTCCTTCTCTCTCAGTGTCCCCGACTAGATATTAAATCACCGAATCTCTCCATTGACAGTACCCAAGAATCTGCCATGACGATGTCTTGGACACGAACTCAGCCCAGGCATGGACGTAGAAAAGAGGGGGGTGGGGACGGCGGAATGGAACAGAAACAGACTGTGAGAACGGTAATGAACGGCTCCTGGCGATCGATGGATGCCAGTTTGGAGTGTGACAGCGACCCTTTTGGGTTTTGTTTTGACTGGAGACTGTGGTTAAAGGGGACTGTACCCTATCCTCTCCCTTTCATGACTCGTGCGTTTGCGTGGACCAGTCGTGAGGCATACAAACACCTGCAGTGTTGATCAGGAAACTTTTAGGGAGGAGATGGAACTTTCCTAGTAATAACAAAAGGATGGACGTAACTTAGGTAAGGGGGTGAAGTGCTGGAATGTGGAAAAACCGTCAATCGTCACTTTAATTAAAAAAGGCTAAAGAGAGAGAGAGAGAGGAGAGAGAGAGAGAGAGAGAGAGAGAGAGAGAGAGCGAGAGAGAGAGAGAGAGAGAGAGACAGACAGACAGACAGACAGACATAAAGCCGTCAATCGTCACTTTAATTAAAAAAGGCTAAATGGAGAAAGCAAGAAACACACACAACACGCACACACACACACACACACACACACACACACACACACACACACACACACACACACACACACACAGTGGGATACAAAGAGATAGCAGCATATAAGAGAGGAGGGACATCGAGGTGAGGTAGGAATGAAGGAGCGGGACAAGGGTGAGGTGGAGGACACAGCAGCTGAAGAAGGAAAGAGACACCTGTGGGCAGAGACGGGGGAGGGGGAGGGGGGTTATAAATAAACCAGAATGCCCCCACTCCCGCCTGTCTCCTCCCAGAGAGTTCCGACAGGTACTGCCCTTTAAGAGAAGCCACACAACGTGTTGGCGTGACGGTGTCCCACGTTCATCCCTCACAGTCAACACGATGCACAAACTCACTTTGGCATTGTGTTCTGCATTAGCCCCATTCTGATGTAACCCTCTGGCACCTCCAGACAGTATGAGGTTTGATACGGTTGAGGAACCGTCGGTTTACGATGATTCCTGAACAGGCGGTTGTCACTCTCTCACACTTACACACACACACGCACGCACACACAGCACATAGCACCCGCTAACACATGGTAGTGCTCTCACATATGCACAACCACACACACACACGCACGCACGCACACACAGAGAGAGAGAGGTATATATACATATATATTATATTATTATATTATATATATATATATATATATATATATATATATATATAT
>CM031601.1:51213320-51223320 GCA_018398815.1 Conus ventricosus
ACAGTGTAAGGCCGAGGGTTCGGACGAAGACACCGGACCGAGGACTCCAACCCTTTAGTAGGTCTCTCCGGTCCCGGGGCCAGTGTAAAGATCTGCTTTGTCCTGAAAAACAAACCGTACAGCACTCGTCTTGAACAAGAAGGCATTGTAGTCAGTGAAAGGTTCAGTATGTCAGGCACAGCTGAACTGGTGAGTGACCCGATGACAACCCGATACTGAGGGTTGATTGTGTAAGCTGTGGCTCAAACTGTCATGGAAGTTTTATGGGTGTGTGTCTGAACTTCAAGGAGTCTCTTTGAGGGGGAGTGAGGGTGGGTGGGAGTCATCCAAGGTGACAGCGAAGAAAAAGAAAATCAAGCACAACGTAAAATCACTGGTTACTAAGGATCAGAGACACAGAAAACAAACGAAAAAACTCAATAACCTTTCAAAACCAGGAAGACAGATTTTCATGAATAAAGCGCCGCTGGCAAACCTTTCAATTCAATTGGTTCGATAAAGCGGCGTGCTGAAATCCTTAACACAAAGAAACAATCCTCGTTCCTTGGAGGTTTAAATCGGGAAGAAAACAGCGAAAGGATGGGCACTTTTTGTCTGTTTGCTTGTTTGTTGTTGTCTGAAGTGAAGAAGCTGCGACCAGCTCTTTGGTCGCCCCGATTCCCGCAGCTCGTGACGAGTCTTTGAAGGAGGGGTGAATATCCAAGCCTCAAAATCGGGATAGGCCCTCCATGATGACATGGCATACTTTGAAAACAAGCGATGAACTGGCCACAGATCTTGCAATGAAGAGACGTACAGAAAACGAAAGCTTAATTTGTCAATAAGTAAACTTCTTTAATGAAAAAAAAAAATCCGGCGGCGTCAAACCTTCAGGTGGTAAGGCAACATAAACACATTTCCTAAAACAGACTTCCTGAAATCTGAAGATATAAACGCTAGACCAAAACCAAGATAAAAGCTACCAGCAGCAAAACACAGCCGGAAGGTTGAACTTCAGCATGTCGAACGAACAAACAAAACAAGCCGAAGGTTGAACTTCAAGCATGTCGATGAACAAACAAAACAGCGAGTTTAATTCAGCATGTGAATGAACAACAAAACACAGCCGGAATGAACTTCAGCATGTCGAATGAACAACAAAACAAGCCGAAGGCTTAACTCAGAGTCGAATGAACAAACAAAACACAGCCGAAGGCTGAACTTCAGCATGTCGAATGAACAAACAAAACACAACCGAAAGACTGAACTTCAGCATGTCGAACGAACAAACAAAACACGAAGCACACTCAAAGAAGCTACATTTTAAAAAGCAGTTAAAAACGATGTACATGTTTTTTTTCAAAATGTTTAACAAGTCAAGCGAAAACGAAATAACCCAGAAAAACCATACTTAACAAGTCCACTGAAAACAAAATACAATCCAAAAAGTCATACTTTAACAAGTCAGACTAATCACAGAATACGATCCAAAAAAAAATAAAAGCAACACCATAGCAAATTAATTTAAAACCGAAATGCTATCCCAAAACAGACATATTTTGATAAGCTAAAATGAAATCGAAAAACAAGCCATGCCGTGAAAAGCCAAACTAACAACAGGAAACAATCTAAACACTGACATTGTAAGACTTAACCTAAACACGAAATACAATAAATAAATAAAAAAATTTAAAAAACGCTAAGAATTAAGAAGTCAAACTAAAAACGAAATACAATACAAAAGATTTTACCTCAGCAAGTCAAAGTAAAATGCAATAAAATACAATTCAAACAACCATGTACCGTAGCAAGTCAGAAAAAAGACCGAAATACAATACAAGCACCCTTTCAGTAACAAGCAAAACTGAAGCAACACGTCCTTCACGAATAGCTATTTCGTGACAAAACTAACCGAAACAAAATGTCATCGAAAAAACCGTACCTAACCGAGCCGAACGAGCAACAAAATTCAACCCAAACAGTCACGTCGTAACATACCTGAGAACGAAATACAATTAAAACGGTCATGCATTAACAAGCCGTAACCAGTCAAATAGAAACAAAATGCGGTTTGAAAAGCCATTTCTTAATTACTAAAACAAAAATCCAAATTCAGTTCTAAAAGCCATAGGGACCAGTCAAACTTAAAGACAAAGCTGATAACAAGCCACCTCGCGTACTACAAACAAGAACGGATATCGAAATCAGTCCCAAAAGCCATACCTTTAAGGGAATAAGATACGGCTCTCAAATGGCGTTAGTGGCGTTGGAGAAAGGACGTCCCAAATATGTCATGGCGGCACCACTTTCTTATTGCCCTGCAAGTACGACGCAGACACAGGCACTGTCAATACATAACCTCGGTGTTAGCCAGCGCAGCCGAAGGTAAGATCGCGACACTGCTGCGCTTCTCACACCAAGGATGTGAGAGGACTCTCTCGCCCTCGCTTACTCTCTCTATCTTTCACTGTCCTGGTCTCTCCCTCCCTGTGTCACTGGCGATACAGATTTTTGCCGATCGCGCTAGCCAAGCGCCGGTCAGTGGAATTTGCTCTCTCTCTCTCTCTCTCTCTCTCTCTCTCTCTCTCTCTCTCTCTCTCTCTCTCTCTCTCCACACACGCACGCACGCACCCCACCACCACCACACACACACACACACACACACACACACACACACACACACACACACACACACACACACAAAGTTTTCATGTATGTGCTTTGCTATACAGGCGCACGTTGTAGTTTTTGCGTGTGTGTTTCTCTTACTTTCATTCATTCATTCATTTATTCATTCAATAATTCATTCATTTATTCATTGACTCATTATTCTTATTTTCTCGATCTCTCGTTCTTTCTTTGTATCACTTTCCCCCTTTCATTGCTCTTCTCTTTATTCTACATTTTCCGCATAGTCTTCTTCTTCTTCTTCTTCTTCTTTCTTCTTCTTCTTTTTGTTTGTTCCTTCCCCCTCTTTCCGTTTCCTTCCCAACTGTGTTTCTATTTTTGTCGGTGAGTTGTTTTTTCTTTCTTTTTCCGCCTGTCGACAACCGGAGACCGGGAAGAAACGAACAAAAAGAAGAAGCCAGTATTTGAGAACGTGTGTGTTGACGACTTTTTTTCTTCACTCAAATCCCCCAAATCGAATTTGTTTTTGTTCTTGTATTTCTATCGATGAAATCCACGCAACAAAAGAGACTGAAAACAGCTTGCTCAACCGAACCCACGTCGGAGGAAAAGGCAATTTAAATTCTGAAAAGAAAGCCCTTAGCACGTACGGGCAAATAAAAACAAAATTGGATGGGGAAAAAATCACCGTCCTCTCTGTTGTCTTCCATTATTTTTCTAAGTGAAAAGAAAGGAAAGGTGAAGAAAGGCGAGAGTGGAAAGAAAATGAAAGGGAGAAAGAAAAGATTTAAAAAAAAAGTCCGAAAGACAGAAAAAGAAAGTAAATAAGAAAGAAAGGATGAAGAAAGACAGAAAGAAATAAAGAAAGTAAGAAAAATGAATACGAAACCAAGACAAGAACGACAGAAAGGAGATGCGAAAGACAAACAAAACGTACAAAAGAGGGAAAGAAAACCAATCACAGAGAAGGAGACAGACAGACAGACAGACAGACAGACGAGAAACGGACAGGCAGACAGAGAGATCTGACATCAATGGCTCTGGAAGGGTACAATCATTCCATTCCACGTTCGGGCAACCTGTGTTAAAGACTCGACTTGACGAAAGTTATTTTGGCCTCACATTCTAGTGGCCCTGGTAATTTTCCCTTTAGCGTGTCACTCTTTGTTTGGAAGCATCCTTGCTTGTAATGGGGCAGAGACATTCTTAAACTTTAACAATATGATTCAACCAGTGAGAGAGAGAGAGAGATAGAAGAGCGGAAAGAACAGAGAGAGAGAGAGAGAGAAGCGGAAGGAGGGGGAGAGAGAGAAAGGGAGAGAGAGAGAGTGAGATAAGCGGAAGAAAGGGAGAGAGAGAGAGAGAGAGAGAGAGAGAGAGAGAGAGAGAGAGAGAGCGGAACGGACAACAGGATGGAGAGAGAGAGAGAGAATGAAGAAGGCAATGCAAGAGAGAGAGCGCGCGAGAGAGAGAGAGAGACAGAGAGAGAGAGGAGAGAGAGAGAGAGAGAGAGAGAGAGAGAGAGAGAGAGAGAATAAAGAAGGCAATGCAACGAACGACGTCGATGTAGTTTATTTCAAATAGAAAGGCATGGAGCGAGCTGGTGCGGAAGCCCCTCCCGCGGCGCCCCCACGACTCTGCCCGGAGTGAAGGGACCGAGCCAGAGCAAGGCAAGGCGAAATAGGAAGGAGGAAGAAAGAGGGGAAAATGTCGCAAAGACATCAATGAAGAAGCAGAGTATGCAAGAAAAAAAAGGAAAGACACACTGACAGGATTGGAGTGGGGGGGGGGGGGGGGGAGCGTTAGACAGAAACAAACCGAAGAAAAGAAAGAAAGAAAGAACGAAAGAAAGAAGGAAAGAAAGAATCCGAAGCAGCTTTCATGGATTTCACGCCATTCAGATTTCAGATTTAAAATGCCTTCATGGATTTACCATTCTAACTGGGAAAACCGAGGGGGGAGGCCGGTGGGGATGGGGGGAGGAGGGGGCGGCGGGGGGGGGGGGGGGCGGTGTCTGTCCAAGGAAATAACAGAGGAAACTAGCTCACGTTCGCCTTACGTCATGATTCTTTACCATGGACGGGGCAGTAACGTGGGAGAGGCTCCGGTCCTAGGTGGCCGTGTTTGCCCGGGCTGGTGGTGGTCTTTAGAACCAGAAGCTTTTAGCCTGGCTGGCTGGTTACCCGGAGGTGGTGTTGTTGTTGTCGTCGTAGTCGTCGTTGTCGTGTCGTCGTTGTTGTGCTGTTGTTGTTGCTAACGTTGCTGTTGTTGTTGTCCATTAGCCGCAACGCTTTTGCTGTTGTTTGTTGTTGCCGTTGTTTGTTTACGTGTCTTCACTTCCATTAGCTGCCATCACCTCTGACGCAAAGAAGTGCGTACGTCTGCTCAACTTAAGATTTGTGCGCGCGCCGCACGCACGTGCGCACACACACACACACACACACACACACACACACACCACACCCCACACACACACGCACCACCACACACACCAAACGCAAAACAGCTCAAGCGTCATGTCATCCTCGTCAAATTGACGGAGAGAGGAGAGTTGGGGAGGGGGGGGGGGGGGCTTGGCTTTTTTTTTTTTAACTAAGAAAGACTAATGGTACTAACGGAAATCAGACCTATCGAATCCTGTAATGATTTCAGTAACAATAATCAATAGTGGACATTGATCGAGCGCACGTTCCAGATACCTAGTCACGGTGCTTCACAAAGCTGACTTGCTCATGTTTATGGGCTCCTGCTTCGCACATGCAATGGCGTTCACGAAGTACACAAGTAGTTCAACACCTATCCAGACATACTCTACGTATAATCATACCAGTATTGTATATTCCTATTGTGGAAGAGTTTTTGTATCAGCCTCAAATTTAGAAATAGAATCTGAGTGTCTGATAGACAGATAGTTTATTCGTTAGAAAGAAAAAAAGAAGAGAAAGATACACCTGAAGGCTAAAGGAAAAACTCTCACTTTGCGTCTTTGTTCTTGTCATCGTTGTTTGTTTGTATGTTTTCACTTTCATTAGCTGCCATTACTTCTGTTACAAAAAAGAAAATGCATACGTCTGCTCATTAGGCCAGTCGCAGGAAACGAGTAGTAGACGAGAGCAGAACTGACGAGAGAGTGTGCAGATGTGAAATAGTTCACACAGATACTCGGGTGCAGAACCCCATAGGACCCGCAAAAGACAGGGTGGAACAATGCAAGATTAGATACATTTTTGTCATCAAAGCCGAAGATATCGTTTACAAGTCTCAGAAAAGCTGTTTCAGTGCTATAAGATTTCTGTAGGCAGTTTGATGGCGCATTTAAACGGTAGTTTTCTTTCAAATGTAACAACAACTAACAGAGAGGACTTTCTTTTCACTCACTGTAGGCAGAAAGGAAATGTTGGATACAGTCTGTGGTTTTTCAAGGTATTCTGAAGCAGGGAAATTTCATTTATCAGCGGACGTTAATTGCGGGTTTGCCACAGAAAAGAGAGACAACCAGACAGCAAGGAATGTGTTAACAATCGTTCGTAATTTAAGTAATAAGACATGAAGACGACACACAGTAGAGGGGACTCAATGGGGTCACGTTCGTAAGTCTTTACGCCGGCGCTTGGACATGCTTCTTTCTCAAACTGTTCAGTAACGGATTCATAAATCGTCAAACTGGACCACCGTGCATCCTGTCACATCACGTGATCGTTGAACAACTACCGGGTGATATTTTTCACACATTTTCTTTTTGTCGTGAAAAAAAAAATTCCCCTTTTGTGGAAGTACATGAATTGAGAAAGCTGACAGAAAGGAGAACTGAGGATAGCGTTTGAGACATCGGAACAACTGTTTAACTGTGATACACGAGAGTATTTTTTATGAGAAACAGGCAGACCTGGCGCGGTTCATATCAGTGACCCGGTTCTTGCAGCCTGGAACAGCTGCCCGTGAACTGTCAGGCCGGCGCTGCGCCACTGGTCTTCAACTCTCCTCTTCTCGTGCTGGGCGTTTTGAAGTTCTGGTTCCACAGCTTGGTATGAGGACGGTTCAACATCAAAAGGCGCACTGGGCGGCATGGTCCATTCCATGCAGGACGGCACACAGGCTCCCGAAAGCTGGTCGGCAGACAGCCGTAAAGCGGGTCGGCCACAAGGTCAGCATGGAAGGCTTTCATGTTCACGCCACTCTTCAAACATGCCTGTACCCTCTGGGAGGTGGGAGCTTCGTGTCACACCTGACAGGAGTGGTCAGAACACAGGGTGAGCTTGACTCGTGTTAACTCAGCAGACGATTCTGTTCCTTGAAAGACATAAGAAGGGCGACGGTTCCACACCAAGCGGCCTCAAGTTTATGGCTTATGTGATACAGCAAAGAGGGAAGGAGGAGGTGGTGTTATTAGAGGGAAAGAGGTCGCGGCCATTTTGTCTCGTCTCCAGCTTGGTGCCTGAAATTCTCAGTCACACAGCAAATGGCAACACATTTGCTAAGAATGTATTCATTAATGGCAGAACGTGTCCGTTTTACGCAGTGTTGAACAAGACAAGACAACACACGTTTATTAATGTCAGCGCCAAATTTGAAGGTGTGCGCACAAAGTAAATACAATTAAACATTTCGCACGTTGGTGTACAGAAGCAATACACATGTACCCCTTTAAATTCGCTATGGATGTTTTTCGCATCTTCACAAAAATAGCCGTTGGTACCTTTTGAATATCACGAATTTAGTAAAGACAAAGAGAAGGTTCATTTTGAACAAAGTTTGTCACCGCAGGAGACAATGTTACTAAGCTCTCTACTGACGACAGTAATAGCTTATTCGCGGATCCAGCGTTAGTGAGCCCGTCTTTCCCCCATTTCCTCTCCACCCACCCCCTTCTCAGTCTGTCGGCGACTATATACGAGATACTGGTTCAACGATGTGGATTCGTCCTACGCATGTGGGTCGCTTAAATCTGGCAGCTGTGGCAGTCCATGTAGAACAGTCAGTGTGCCATGGCAAGACTCAGAACCAGCATTCCTGGCATAGCTGGCACACGACTTCACCTCCGTCCCTACAATCTACGACAGCGGATAGGATGAACAATTGGGGCTGCAAGTCTAGTGACATGCGGAAAAAGGCCTCAATGACATTTCCCTGCAGTGTACAGTGAAGGTAATGATCTGAGAAGGAGGTGGAGACTTTAAGAGAGGAAACTTGGACCTGACAAAGAAATGCTTTTATCTGATGGACCAGGCGGAACAGCTTGGTACAAAAACGCATGGGCATTTAGAGTGCTAATCTAAGCGTGATATGGAAATTTCCTATGGCATCAAAATGACACACATGGACAATGTGAAGGAAAAGTGCATGACATGGTCATTGACAAATCGGAGCCAATGGCACGATTAACTGAGGTTGACAGTGTGCACAGTTTACATGCAAAACTCGACTTGTTTCTTCACCTGCTGAGACAGGGCCAATATTTTCACATCTGAAGCGTAATTGAAAGGCAACAGCATATTTGTGTGGGAAGGATTTCCCTTTTCCTACGACAGATATCAGACGTGGTCTCTATCCTCGTCTCAAAAAGACAAAAGCCGAGGGGTTCTAAGCCTCGATAGTCTCTGACCATCTCACACTTTATTGAAAAAGTAATTCTTCGATGAGCATGGCAGCCTGAAAAATCAAGAAAGACCACAATGAAGCCAGAGAGACCAGTTAGAAGTAACTGCCTCACTTCTAGAGGTACGGAAAAGGGGACCTCAGCAGCCCATTACCAGCGGACTGTATTGTCGCAGGTGACAGAGCGGCGCATGAAGAGTGTTCGATGCATCAGGCATGCTTGGGAGGGCTGGGGACAGGATGCACGTGAGGACTCATGAAGAACGCGATGTGATCAGTCTTCTTCCTTACCAGCGGCCGTGGCGAAGAAGTTAGCGTCTGGGAGGTTGTAGGTTCTATTGCCATCAGAGCCATTTCTTGGGGGCCTACCCCGACTGGCTTCTATCTAGAGCTGGATTTGCTACGGGCTAAGTGAAAAAGACTGGTATCACACAGTCCAGTTTCGTACGCGTAATGGATGTGTCACTGAGAGTGTCACTCAATTTTCCTTACCAACACGATAGGTGACTGTAATTCTCCGGCCACGCTGACACCAGGACATGTTAATAAAGTGATCATAGAACACAGCCCTACCATACAGTGTTAGAGCAGAATGGGAATTCATAGCGTCATCTACGGCTGACACTGATGTGTTGTTGGAAAGGACCACGTACAGTGACGTGTTGCAGGGAGAGGACGGCGTACAGTGACGTGTTACAGGGAGAGGACGGCGTACAGTGACGTGTTACAGGGAGAGGACCACGTACAGTGACGTGTTGCAGGGAGAGGACGGCGTACAAAGACGTGTTACAGGGAGAGGACGCGTACAGTGACGTGTTGCAGGGAGAGGACGGCGTACAGTGACGTGTTACAGGGAGAGGACGGCGTACAGTGACGTGTTACAGGGAGAGGACCGTACATGACGTGTTACAGGGAGAGGACGGCGTACATGAGTGTTACAGGGAGAGACGGACAGTGACGTGTTACAGGAGAGGACGCGTACAGTGACGTGTTACAGGGAGAGGACGGCGTACAATGACGTGTTACAGGGAGAGGACGGCGTACAATGACGTGTTACAGGGAGAGGACGGCGTACAATGACGTGTTACAGGGAGAGGACGGCGTACAATGACGTGTTACAGGGAGAGGACGGCGTACATGACGTGTTACAGGGAGAGGACGCGTACATGATAGTTTACAGGAGAGGACGCGTAAATGACGTGTTACAGGGAGAGGACGGCGTACAATGACGTGTACAGGGATAGGACGGCGTACAATGAGTGTAAGGGAGAGGACGGCGTACAATGACGTGTACAGGGAGAGGACGCGTACAATGACGTGTTACAGGAGAGGACGGCGTACAATGACGTGTACAGGGAGAGGAGCATGCAGTAATGTAGAAGAGGACGCGTATATGATGTAGGAGAGGATGACGTACAACGATGTGTCATGGAGAGGACGGCACGATAGGATTGTTAGGAGATGACTGCGTGTGAACGTTGTATGGAAAGAACGTCATAGTGTCGGGAAAAGACAGTAATGATGTTGTGTGCAAAGAACAGTGATGTGCTGTGTGTAAACGACAGCATAATGTGTTGTGTGCAAAGAACAGTGATGTGCTGTGTGTAAACGACAGCATAATGTGTTGTGTGCAAAGAACAGTGATGTGCTGTGTGTAAACGACAGCATAATGTGTTGTGTGCAAAGAACAGTGATGTGCTGTGTGTAAACGACAGCATAATGTGTTGTGTGCAAAGAACAGTGATGTGCTGTGTGTAAACGACAGCATAATGTGTTGTGTGCAAAGAACAGTGATGTG
>CM031601.1:51248320-51250820 GCA_018398815.1 Conus ventricosus
GGCCACGTCAGCACTTTCTCCCAGTCAGTGGCCACGTCAGCACTTTCTCCCAGTCAGTTGCATTTTTTGTTCCTCTTCTGTCAATCAGCGTATTCAGATTGTGCAGAATATTGCAGGCCATCTCAACTTCACGTTCATCAGCGTATTCAGATTGTGCAGAATATTGCAGGCCATCTCAACTTCACGTTCATCAGCGTATTCAGATTGTGCAGAATATTGCAGGCCATCTCAACTTCACGTTCATCAGCGTATTCAGATTGTGCAGAATATTGCAGGCCATCTCAACTTCACGTTCATCAGCGTATTCAGATTGTGCAGAATATTGCAGGCCATCTCAACTTCACGTTCATCAGCGTATTCAGATTGTGCAGAATATTGCAGGCCATCTCAACTTCACGTTCATCAGCGTATTCAGATTGTGCAGAATATTGCAGGCCATCTCAACTTCACGTTCATCAGCGTATTCAGATTGTGCAGAATATTGCAGGCCATCTCAACTTCACGTTCATCAGCGTATTCAGATTGTGCAGAATATTGCAGGCCATCTCAACTTCACGTTCATCAGCGTATTCAGATTGTGCAGAATATTGCAGGCCATCTCAACTTCACGTTCATCAGCGTATTCAGATTGTGCAGAATATTGCAGGCCATCTCAACTTCACGTTCATCAACGTATTCAGATTGTGCAGAATATTGCAGGCCATCTCAACTTCACGTTCATCAGCGTATTCAGATTGTGCAGAATATTGCAGGCCATCTCAACTTCACGTTCATCAGCGTATTCAGATTGTGCAGAATATTGCAGGCCATCTCAACTTCACGTTCATCAGCGTATTCAGATTGTGCAGAATATTGCAGGCCATCTCAACTTCACGTTCATCAGCGTATTCAGATTGTGCAGAATATTGCAGGCCATCTCAACTTCACGTTCATCAGCGTATTCAGATTGTGCAGAATATTGCAGGCCATCTCAACTTCACGTTCATCAGCGTATTCAGATTGTGCAGAATATTGCAGGCCATCTCAACTTCACGTTCAAGAAAATCTAGAACAGCACGTCCCTATGCAAAAAAAAGACTGCACTGATTGCCTATTAAACAACGGAGCAAAATATTAAAAAGTTGCTGTTAATCTTCCGAAATCTTTTCAGGTTGTGCCACACAACATTTTTCCTACTTCCTACACTTCTACACAAGTCCTAAGCACTCAGGTCCTCTGTCAGCCCTGTCAAAGCTGGCCCTTCAGCCGTAAACAGCACGTGGCAAGAAATTTCTGTTGTTAAGCGCCGCAAATCAGGAATGTTCTGTCACACTCTCCGAGGCACTCCATAATACTTTTTTTTTTACAAAGTACAGTTACCATGATGATGATGATGATGATGATCACCACAATCATCATCATCATCATCATCATCATCATCATCATCATCATCATCATCGTTATCATTATCATCATCATCATCAGCAGCAGCAGCAGCATCGTCGTCGTCGTCGTCGTCGTCGTCATTATCTTTATCATTATCATTGACCAGAATGCTTATGCAACATCGTATTGATAGAAGGATGTGGTTAAGAACATACTCATGCACATCTGTCTTTGAAGAGGCCCTCAGAAACAAACATCTCTCTCTCTCTCTCTCTCTCTCTCTCTCTCTCTCTCTCTCTCTCTCTCTCTCTCTCTCTCTCTCTTTCTGAAGAGGCCCTCAGAAACAAACATCTCTCTCTCTCTCTCTCTCTCTCTCTCTCTCTCTCTCTCTCTCTCTCTCTCTCTTGAAGAGACTCTTAGGAATACAAACATGAAACTGTCTCTGTTGTTTTGTTGTCTGAAACAGCTATTGGTTTACAAACACAGTTGAATAATTTATGGCGTGCTGCTTCTTCCCTACAACGGACAGTGAATGTGCAGAAAAGTAATGTAATTGTAGCCAGGAAAGGTGGCTGTTTAGGTGCAAGAGGACATTGGAATTATAATGGAATAACTATGCCAGTCGTGAATGTCTGCAGTTATTTAGACATTTATTTTTCAACCAAACTAAGTTTTAAGTTTGCTTGTAAAGATCTAGCAAGCAAAGCAAAGCATGCTGCTTTGTATATAATAAGGAAATGATCAAGTTTGGGAAATCAGTCATTTGAAATATTTGTAAAACTATTTGACTCCCAAGTCCAACCCATTGTCCAATATGGTGCTGAAATCTGGGGTCTGGATAAAGCTGCAGTAAATTGTGAGAGAAAGTACATTTATTTGTTTTAAAGAGGTTTCTTGGGGTTTCATTACAAACATCCAATGATTTGATTTATGGGGAAACTAATAGGTATGCAAGATATTTGAATTGTGCAGTTAGATGTATTCGTTACTGGTTGAAACTGATAAAAATGAACGATTCTAGATTACCAAAGAAAACTTATAATATGTTGTGTAACCTGGATGCTAGGGGAAAACCACACTGGGCTGCAAGGTTGAGATCTAGCATGATTGCAGGCGGAAATCCATACAAATCTTA
>CM031601.1:51255820-51260820 GCA_018398815.1 Conus ventricosus
GTGTGTGTGTACGTATGTGTGTGTGTGTGTGTGTGTGTGTGTGTGTGTGTGTGTGTGTGTGTGTGTGTGTGTGTGCGTGCGTGTGCGTGCGCGCGCGCGCGCGTGCGTGCGTGAGCGCGCGCGTGTGTGTGTGAGTGTGTGCGTGCGCGCTTGTGTGTGTGTGTGTGTGTGTGTGTGTGTGTGTGTGTGTGTGTGTGTGTGTGTGTGTGTGCGCGCGCGCGTGCGTTTTTTTATTTTATTTTTTTTTAAATAAATGAAGGGTTGTTGAAAGTTAAAGATAAATTCCTACTGGACTGCGTAATAAATGTGGGCATAACGAATAAAGAAAAGCATAATTATTTAACATGTAAGGTAATGTCAGTGGTGTCGATCTATCATGTGAAATATCAATACCAGCCTTGTGCACTGTATTCCTTGCTTTTGGACAATCTAGTAATAGGTGACTTACACTAAGAATTTCCCCACATACGCACTTAACATTTTTGCTGTATTTGGTTCGAAGTGAATTCAAACGCATCCTATGAATTAAGGTTACTACCTCTCTAGATATCGGACTTTTGAATTTGTCTAATTTAGTCTTGGGGTGAATGTCAGGATTTGGTTGTATACAATTGTGAAAATATTGACTATCTGTGTCCCTCATAACTTTTTGAAACTGTTAAAGGATGCTTTATTGATCAAAGTATAACATTCTGATAGATCTAACGGAATGCTCAGTGCAGTCGTGCCTTCAATATTTCGAGCTGCTCTCCGGGCAGCTTGATCAACTTTCTCATTTGTTGAGATTCCACAATGAGAGGGCACCCAACAGAACGTCACATTTATTCTTTTCATTGATAGGAGATGTGTCACGTAATGATTTCTGTAATTGTCTTACAACGAATCTTTGGATTTAAAGACTGTAAGCAGAAAGAGCTGACTTTGAGTCACTGCACAGTAAAAGTGGACAATTTTCTATGGAAGAATTTAAAACATAGGGACATGTGTGTGTTTGTGTGTGTGTGTGTGTGTGTGTGTGTGTGTGTGTGTGTGTGTGTGTGTGTGTGTGTGTGTTTTAGGTCTTCAATTTAACGTCTATACACATTGTGATATTAGACGAACCTAATCTATAAGAATAACATTAACAGCAACAGCAAAAAATGGATTACTAACCATAAAACATCGAAGAATAACCGGTCATAACAAAGAAGTTACTAAAACACCAGTTTCCATTTTACAAAACAGAAAAAATAGGACTTCGATGCAATGAAACAGCAATTTTACACATTAGTGATAAATCGGTTACAACTGTATCCAGAGAACAATTATGTAAAGGTGGTAGATGAGGTTTTAATTGCTTGCAGTGGAACAGTATGTGAGAATTTGTTATCATTTCACCACAAAGGCATGTTATATTTTTGCAAAACTTTGTCTTAAAAGCGTTTAGTTTGATCTTATATATTAGCGAAATTATGATCCGAGAAAACGACAAACTACATTGATAAAAAGAATTAAGTGTGTCAAAGTTTAATAGCTGGTTTATGCGTGTATCAAGAGAACATCCCGAATTTTGTTGTTTTTTCCTAAAATGTTTCCAGCATGCATTTTCTAGAAGACTGTATCCCTCATGGATAGACAATGGGATACTGATAACCTCCGACCCGCTGGTATTTTTCGCTCCCCGTTTTGCTGCTCTGTCTACTCTCTCATTAAACTGAATCCCACAATGAGAAGGAACCCAACAGAAACTAATTCTTGTACCCCTAATAATCAAGAAATGTGTTAGGTAAATGAATATCTGTAATCAGATCTTGTCTTACTATAGGGTTTGTTTTACTTAGGGCGAATAAAACCGATTTTGAATCGACACAAAAGAGGACTTGGAATATTGGGTTTGAAAAGTCAAGTAGAAAATACAATGCCATTAGAATGGCAGTTAATTCTGCTGTAAAAATAGATCTGTTTTTTTCCAAGATAATAAGATTTATCAATTTTCAATGAAGGAATTGTAAATGCTGCACCAGCTTCTTTGGTATCCAAAAGAGACCCATCTGTATAAATTTTAAGATGAAAGGGATACGAATTTTCAATATACTCTTTTACTATTTGGCCTATCAGGTTTTCATTGTCACTTTTTTTTATCGACGTATGGCTAATATCAAATGAAGCTCTTTGAAGTTCCCATGGCGGGCTGGGAGATGCGGGAAGTTTAGGTCGATTTATATCATTGAAGTTAACTTTTGACTCACTGAACAGATCTGAAGTGAAAGTTCCAATAGTTGTGAGTGAAGAAATTGATTTTGCCCTTTTTGGGAAGCTAATGTCAGATCTTAAACTGACTTCATTCTCAACGTTGCTGTCACGTGTTGAGATTCGTAAACATATTTAGCGACAGCTAGCCGTCGATGTTCATCTAATGGCAATACTCCTACTTCGCTATATGTTCCCAAAGATGAAGCATGATACGGCACACCAAAAGCCAGTTTGAAAGCTTTGCAATCCAAACTTTGCATCTTATTAAGTAAACTTTTCGGAGCACTGAAAAAGACTTCCTGTCCGTAAGAGAGTCTAGAACGTATCAGTGACAATGCCAGCTGTTTTAGAACATTAGCATCTTGGCCCAGTTTTGTTTCTGTATAACTTTTAAAAGTTAAAGCTTTTTCGAGCCTTTGTTAATAAATACTGTATATGATAATTCCACGACAGTTTTGAAGTAATATATACTCGAGAAATTTCACCATTTGTCTGTACTCTATAGTCTCGCCATTTATTTGTAAAATGGGTAATTCTGGTGGATCTGGCCCACTATTAAAAAGTAGAAGATTTGTTTTTTCCGGTGATAGCATTAATCCATTCTCCCTCATGTAGTTACTTAGTTTATCGAGTTCCAGTTGATATAATTTTTTAAAATAGTTAAGCTGTCTTTTGGGTGTTTTCCTTTTCATAGTAACTTTCATCCACATAACTGTGTCATCTGCATATTGTACTAGTACAACATTATTCGATACAGACTGTGGCAAATCATAAAGCAAAATATTAAATAAATAAGGGGCAATAACTGACCCCTGTGGGATTCCCATTTTAGGAAATCGTAGGGTGGAATACTTGTTGCCAACATTTGTCTGCATGCTTCTTTCAGATAAAAAGTTCTTAATATAGCCATATATATTTCCAGATAGACCAATACATTTTAGTTTGTATAGTAATCTATCATGCCACACGTGATCGTAGGCTTTCTTTATATCAAAGAATGTGGCCAGTATATTTTTCCTACGAGCAAACTGTGTGTGTGTGTGTGTGTGTGTGTGTGTGTGTGTGTGTATGTGTGTGTGTGTATGTGTGTGTGTGTGTGTGTGTGTGTGTGTGTGTGTGTGTGTGTGTGTGTGTGTGTTAGAGAGAGAGACAGACAGAGACAGCGTCAGAGAGAGAGAGAGAGAGAGATCTAGGAATGTCATCCAAATTCCTTCATGTCTTACAGTTCACAGTCTTTTAAATATTCAGGTGTTGATGACGTGTTCGGAGATCTCTCCAAATCTTCACATACTGTTTAAATGATCATATTTTTCTTCAAATGTAGAAGAGGCACCTTTCACGCTGTTTCAGCTGTCTGCTCGATCAAAATTCAACCGTTTTAGTTTCAAACAGCTGAAGGGTGATCTCTGAAAGTCTCTTCCCGAAACTTTCATCTACACATATAGATGTGTTTAATACAGGGCAGCTGACACACTTTTAAGAAAATCACATAATCACATAATTTGTTTTTAGTCCAGCCTACCAATAACTTCTAGCGAGTTATAAAAAGGATCGACGTTTAATGCCAAGATTTTACATTAGCACCAAAGTTTCGTACAAAATGAAAAATATTGATTCAATGTTTTGTTTAAGCTGAAACAACATAAATGTTTTTTCGCTCACGGATTTTCCGAGGGACCTTTTATTTTGTTACACTTATATTCAACACCAAGGGTGCTATTCTGCATCAGTAAGTCAGACAATTGGGACAGGGTGTGTGTGTGGGGGTGTGTATCTGACAAAACACGGACACAATTAGAACAGCATGTTACGATTGTCTGGTTAGGGCACCTCTGTAATTCAACATTTCGCTGTGAATTCTTTGCTCTGCTACTGACCGATGTATGATGTTAGTCGCCGTTACAACAGCTAAATTACATGAACTACGGAGCGAATGACATATCGCGTTTATTATTGTGCAAAAGTCAGATTTCACTGTTTTCTTTCCACTCTACGCGTTACCTTTAATTACGGGGTGTGGAAAATGATTAAGTGGATGAAACTCGACTGCAGAGTGTCGTTCTTCCCATTTGAGCCTGTCACACACACAGTTCTGGATAGTTACTGGCCATAGTGGGGGAAAAAAAGCCTGTAAATAAATGGCTCTGGTGAAAATCGAACCAACGACCGCCCATCGGGTGGAAATCGCACCAACGACCGCCCATCTGGTGAAAATCGAACCAACGACCGCCCATCTGGTGGAAATCGCACCAACGACCGCCCATCTGGTGAAAATCGAACCAACGACCGCCCATCTGGTGAAAATCGAACCAACGACCGCCCATCTGGTGAAAATCGCACCAACGACCGCCCATCTGGTGAAAATCGAACCAACGACCGCCCAGTCCGCCCAGTCCACTTCACTATGGCAGCTGGTAAGTCACCTCCTTTTATGGAGATGTTCTAGAACACAGAAAGCAGTTAACCTGTCTTTGCTCTAAATAGTATTGGACTTTTTCTGTTGCTTGTAGCATGGTAGTTTTTGGTATGTTATTGACTGGCGACGAGATAGTGAGAATTTAACTGCTGAAATGAACACGATCTGTTCAGTTTGCTGTGTGATTTGACATTTAAAAATGTTATGGCCCTTTTTCACTTTTTGTTGAGTTAAACATTTTTGTACTGAAATCGAACAATTTTCTTTCATTTGATTGTGTGTGTTTTTTTTTACTAAGATAAGCTGGTGGAGACAACATGACCAAGTTTTAGCCCTCTTCGCAACATAAATG
>CM031601.1:51270820-51273320 GCA_018398815.1 Conus ventricosus
TGGTCTTTATTTAATTATCATCTGTCAGAATTTTGAGTTGGTTATTCTAAATGGTTTTCTGCCTGGTGATAAAAGCGGTGATTCCACTTATACCGCTCACAATGGTTCTAGTGTTATTGATTATTTTATTTCCTCCCAATCCTTAGTTCCACTGTGCCGTGAATTGAAAGTAACCCACGGGTAAGAATCAAAGCACATGCCTGTTAAATTTGTACTAATGCTTCCCAGTGCAGTCCGAATCAGGAGACGGTTTCAAAAAGGTTAAAGGTAACCAAATTTAAAAAAATATGCATGGGATCCAGCAAAAGAAGGTGATTTTATCAGTGCACTTCAGTCTGACGAGGTCAATTCAACCTTTCATAAGCAATTGAATTGATTGATGTCAATTTTGAGTGTGCACTGAAGAAACTAAACGAAGGTCTGTTTATAGCTGGTCAAATAATGAGTAAAAGAAACTGTCACAGGTAATATCAAGCGCAGCCCATGGTTTGACTCTGAGTGCTATGTTAAACGCCGTCAGGTAAGACAAGCATTGAGAGCATACAGTCAGGTGAAAGTTAATAACAACCCCGATGCTGTTCAACTGAGACTTAACTATTCTATAATTAGAAACGAGTATAAAGACTTTCTTCGAGACAAGCAGCAGTTATATAGACAACAAGTTTTAAACACACTTAACAAAAACGCCAAAGATTCTAAGCGGTTTTGGAGCACTGTAAGATCTTTAAAAAGTAGTTCTCATGTACCAAACACAATATCCAATGAAGAATGGTTTCCGCATTTCAAAAAAGTCTTTAATGATGAGCTGATTCCTTCTGGTCCTAATTCTCAGGAACTTCAAGCTGAGTATTTTCCTGTTGCTGATAGTAACGTTGATGAATTGGATGTCTGTATAACTGAAGAGGAAATTCTCGATTCAGTTAAGGCTTTAAAATCAAATAAAGCACCAGGTCCAGACGGACTTATTGGGGAATGTTATAAGTATTGCACCCCCACTATTCTTTTTTTCCTTAAGAAATTTTTCAACAAACTCTTTGATTTTGGCATCTTCCCTTCTATGTGATGTGAAGCTCTGATTCATCCTTTGCATAAAAAGGGTGATATAAACAACCCAGACAACTACAGAGGTATCTCTCTTTTAAACATTAGTTCAAAATTATATACTTACATATTAAACAAGCGTTTAACAAAATGGATTGAAGATTGTGATGTAATAAATGATGTGCAGGCTGGCTTTAGAAAGAATTATAGTACTACTGATCATATATTTACCCTTCTTTCTCTGGTACAAAAGCAACTCTCTAACCACAAGAAATTATACGTTGCTTTTATCGACTTTAAAAAGGCT
Source organism: Conus ventricosus (assembly GCA_018398815.1). Classification (NCBI taxonomy): domain Eukaryota; kingdom Metazoa; phylum Mollusca; class Gastropoda; order Neogastropoda; family Conidae; genus Conus; species Conus ventricosus. The sequence goes on from CM031601.1 coordinate 51,272,169, forward strand.
TTCGATTCGGTAGATAGAAGCCAACTCTGGTCAATTTAAAGAAAAAGGTGTAAAGGGTAAGATGTACAATGCACTTAAAAGCATATACACAGATGTCAAAGCTAGGGTTAAAGTGGGGGGAGATTTAACTGACACTTTTATGTGTCCTCGGGGTCTGAAGCAAGGAGAAATATGCAGTCCGGTTTTATTTTCGCTATTCATCAATGAGCTTGCTGAAGAAATAATTCAATATGGTAAACATGGTATTCCCTTATTACCAGACTTCATAGAGATACTAATTATGCTTTTTGCCGACGATGTTGCACTCGTAGCATCTACCGTCATTGGTCTCCAGCAGCAACTGAATGTTTTGTGTAGCACAGCGAAAAAACTCGATTTGATCGTAAATTTAGAAAAATCAAAAGTTATTGTGTTTAGAAATGGGGGGTATATCGCCTCAAGGGAAAGATGGTTCTACGACGGTAGGCAACTAGAAATTGTTAATCAGTATAAATATCTAGGCGTTATCTTTTCCACGGGTCTTTCTTTTTCCCATTGCCTTGAGGATTTAGCATCCAAGGCAAAACGTCAAGTCATCAATATTATAAAACTACTGTGGAAGTTTCAAAGTCTTTCCCCGAAATTGTTCTTTAAACTTTTCGACTGTCAAGTCCAGCCAGTGCTCAGCTATGGTGCCGAAGTATGGGGTTTGATTGCAAACAACTCAATTATTGAAAAAGTGCATTTGTTTGCACTCAAGAGATTCTTAAATGTTTCCATAAAAACACCCAGCGCCTTAGTCTATGGAGAAACTGGTCGGCATCCACTCTACATAAACAATTATACTAAATGTATCAAGTATTGGATACGTGTCGTTAATATGCCGGATAATCGCCTTCCTAAGAAAGCTTACAACACGTTATATGATTTGCATCATCGAGGCAAGAACAACTGGGTTTCATCAGTTTGCTCTATGTTAAACCGCTATGGCTTTGGGTATGTATGGGAAAACCAGAACGTTTACAATGTCAAAGGTTTTCTCTTAGAATTTAGAAATCGGTTGATTGATTGTCATCTTCAAGAATGGTACACCCGAATGGATGTTAGTGATCGCTTTTCCTTCTATTCTTCCTTTAAGCAATTCAGACAAATACCGAATTGTCTGTTTACGGT
>CM031601.1:51278320-51285820 GCA_018398815.1 Conus ventricosus
TGTTATTCAGCAAGGTATGTGTAAAAAGACAGTCAGATTACATGAAATGAAAAAAGGAAAGAGAGAGAGGGGGACAGAGAGAGAGAGAGAGAGAGAGAGAAGAGAGAGAGAGAGAGAGAGACAGAGAAGAGAGAGTGAGAGAGAGAGAGAGAGAGAGAGAGAGAGAGAGAGAGAGAGAGAGAGAGAGAGAGAGAGAGAGGAACAAACAGACGAAAGCAACAAATTGTTCAGTCTAGTCCATTCAACAAGCTAGAAGTAAAATGCAGTGGGATTCTTTTCAAATCAGGAATTCTTAAGGCATTTTTTTGTGGATCATATCACCTCTCTCTGCCTTTTCTTTCAAGAAAGAAATTGAAACGATGGTTCAGCTAGAACTTAATACGGATGGGGACGGGTGCTGTAACTACTCACAGCTCGGCAGAGGGATCCGTTGAAACGCTCCGGCACCCGATGACGTAAAACTCTGTTTAACTGGTCTTCAGTCAGAACACGTTTACTGTCTGCAAACAATTCTAAACAGTGTGGCAGGACTGGTATTGAAAAAGAGGAAAGCAAGACCACATAACGCTGCTGTTAAAGGAACGCCACAGGCTCCCTGTGAAATGCAGGTGCCAGCTTAAAGGTGCAGTTCGTGCGTTCTCCCATGTCTACGGATCACATCCAATAGCAGTATGATATTGTTCCCTTTCAATAAGAATGTTCAAGGAAAACGTTGAATAGTAACTGAGTCTTCATTCCTTCACCTTCTTCCAGCCATACTCCTTTTCCCATTCCCGCCCCGTCCCACTCCATCTCTCTCCTCTTCCTCACACCTCTGCCCTTCTATTTCTATTTCTTCTTTTCTTCTTCTTCTTCTTCTTCTTCTCTCTCTTCTCTCTCTCTCTCTCTCTCTCTCTCTCTCTGTCTCTGTCTCTCTCTGTCCCCTGGCCCTCCTTCCCCTCCCCATTCTCCCTGCTCGTTAATTTGAAAGAAAATCAACAAAACGACGGTTGTTGCTTTATCTTTCAATTTCAGCCAGTCAATAAAACATGGCTTGAAGAAGCGTGTGTTGACATGAACAGCCTGGGCAGGAAGTGGGTGATAGAGGGTGACAGGAGGAGGTGGACTGGGGGATATTAAGGGGTGGAGGGTGGGGGGAATGTGACATTGGGCAGAGGATCTGAAGCAAGAAACCGATCGTGAACAGAATGATTGCTCTGAACTTCAATAAAGGTGCACACACGTGTGCAGAGAGAGAGAGAGAGAGAGAGAGAGAGAGAGAGTGAGAGAGAGAGTGAGAGAGGAGACAGAGAGAGAGAGGAGAGAGAGAGAGCGCGAGTGGAGAGAGAGAGAGAGAGAGAGAGAGAGAGAGTGTGTGTGTGTGTGTGTGTGTGTGTGTGTGTGTGTGTGTGTGTGTGTGTGTGTGTGTGTGTGTGTCCCTCAGTTCAGTTTTCTCCAGATTTATACTTCCTGTTCATGTTTATATTTTCTTCATTTAATTTCCACCACTCTTCCTTCCTTCTTTTCTTTCTCACCTCGTTTTTGTTTCGTCTTTGTTTAATTGGCTTAATTGTTTTGTTTCAATCTTAGCTGTATTTCTCTTCTTTGTCCTTTCTTTCTTTCTTCGTCTCTCTCTCTCTCTCTCTCTCTCTCTCTCTCTCTCTCTCTTCTCTCTCTCTCTCTCTCTCTCTCTCTCTCTCTTGTGCCGTAAGTTTGAGTTTATATGAAACCAGGCACCTGTTGACCAGTTGACTCTGGGGAAAGCCCCAGTGACAATGAGGAAGGAAAAGTCCTAAAGTCTTGTTGACAACGGGAAACTGTGACCTGGGTTTCTCTTCAGAGAACACGTAAGACCTCATAGCGAATTCTTGGTCGTGTCTGGAGTTGTTTCTGTCATCACCTGTCAGCGGAACAGCAACGAGCGAGGCTACGGGATGCACATGGCTGTTGCTTGACGGTGTCGTGTTCTTTTTGCTGATAGGCTCTGCAGTCATGGCAGATGGGCTGGTACGCCCATGGGAGCGCTCCCTTGGAGGTTCTGTCGTGTCACATCCGGTGGCCATTAAACAATGGCATCTGCCAGGGAGCAGTTATGTCCCTTCACGTGTTCATGGAATGCCCTGTGCGGGCCTGCACCCTATGTGAACACAGCGCAGGCTTCCAAGGGTGGTGCAGGATGGCTCCCAGCTGGTTTGTTCGGCGGTTGAGGACAGTCTTCTCTGGATCCTATCCGCACCTTGGGTGTTTCTTTTTCTTTTCTTTCAGACATCAGTTGATAAATGAATCGGTGACTATTGTTTTCTTCAAATGTTCCACCTGACTTTTTTTTAATCCTCCTAATCAATTTTTCAGTAACACTTTAGTGGAATATGGCACAAAGAAACAATCAATTTATTTGTGAAATTCTGTGTGTGTGGTGAGAGAGAGAGAGAGAGAGAGAGAGAGAGAGAGAGAGAGAGAGAAGAGACAGACAGACAGACAGACAGACAGACAGACAGAAGGAACGGACACACTCATCATTGTCCATTCAGCAAGCTGTAAATGAAATTAGGTAGACTTATTTTTGAAATCAGACATTCTGATACATGCAGATGAACACATCAACTTCCCTCAGTCCTTCGTTTCCTCCCAAACTGATTGGTCTGATATACAGATGAGACTTGGGTGCTATAAATACTAACTAAGCAGACGGATCACTGGAAACGCCCCACCCCGAAGAAAATGCTATCTCTTTGAAAGGTATATAAACGGATCCCCCAGACATCAGACAGTCTGAAGATAAGCAGGCCGGTCAGAAAGAAAGGTGATATGAAGCAATACCCGATAGACATAAATTCAGACAGCCAGTGTGAAACCGTTAACGAAGTGGGGCTGGAGGAAGTGGACTTCCACCACAACACTCCAACGAACTCAGTGCTACGATATCGTTGGGTTTTTTTTTCACTGTGAAAACGGTCCTGTCAGAACGGTCCTGTGGTTTATGACCTTCGTCAGGAACAATGCTGGAGACGGGGTCAGCCAGGAGAGGGGGAACAGCAGAGGAGTCTGACCTCCACAGACACGCTGTCTGGATGTTTTGTGGGCCCAGGTCTGAGATTATGACCCCGTCAGCAGATGGGACGGATTTCAGTAAATATGTGGATAATGACGGGAGAGAGAGGGGGGGGGTGGGGTGGAGGGAGAGACAGAGAGAGGGTGGGGGCCTAGAAAAGGGAGACGTTGAAAGAAAGAAAATGGAAAAGCAAAGAAACGAGCACAGGAAGGAAGAAAGAAGCATAGAAAAAGTAATTATCTCAAAAAAGACAGAGAGAAAAGGAGGGTTTAGAAAAGGAAGACATTCAAAGAAAGAAAACGGAAGAACAAAGAAACGAACAAAGGAAGGAAGAAGTAAGCAAAGAAAGGTAATCATCTCAAAAAAGACAAGAGAGAAAAAAAAGTGAAGACGGAACAAAGAAATATTTTTTTGTCTGAACGAATGTCGGCGCAGAGAGAGAGAGAGAGAGAGAGAGAGAGAGAGAGAGAGAGAGAGACAGACAGACAGACAGACAGACAGACAGACAGACAGACAGACAGACGGAGTATGTGTATGTGTGTATGTGTTTGAGCGTGAGTTTGTTTTTGTCTGTATGTACATGCAATGGCACACGCATTCGTGTTCCGTTAACCATGCACTTGAACGATGTTTATCTGTAATCTGAAGCAATCTACGGTATGGAATGGAGTACAAAAAAAAGAATGTGAAAGCCTTACATAGTTATAGTTCTCCTCTGTAGACATTCCAGGCACAGACCCATAGACCGCCTGATAATTACGTGGGGAGAATGTTTTCTTTGAACTTATAAAGAAATCGCCGCAATACTCCATGCACAGGGAACGAATCATCAGATCGTCACCATTTTGGCACCGCCTCTCTCTCTCTCTCTCTCTCTCTCTCTCTCTCTCTCTCTCTCTCTCTCTCTCTCTCTCTCTCTCTCTCTCTCCTCTCCCTCTCTCTCTCCCTCTCTCTCTCTCTTTCTCTGTATGCAGGCGTACATGTGATACAAGGCACTGATTGTTATAGTTATATAAAGAGAAAGTAACAAAAGTGCTGACACCAGCTAAGAATTGTGCAGGGCAGCCTTTACTTGGATCTCCTAAGAGATGTAATCTCCCACTGATTGACCAAGCAATAAGATGTTAAACAAATAGTTAGTTGGGGAAAAGTGCTGGCTTACAAATACAAAAGTTAAAAAAGACAGTGGGGGGGGGGGGGGGGAAGGGGTAGATGGAGGTGGAATGTATGTGAAATAAACAGGAATAAAGAGGAGGACATTAGATTGCAAATGTATATTGCTATACATCGAATGAAAATGTATATTTGGATGAAGTGTTTCATTTTTTCCCTGTCTTGAAATATATGCAAGCAGAGAGAGAGAGAGAGGACTCAGTGAGTCTTTCATATGCTTATGTGTTCATGCATGTATGTAGGACAGGAAAACGAGGGGGGTGGGGGTGGAGGATGGACAGGGCGGTGGTTGTGGGGGGGAGATGGTGGAGGAGGAGATATCCAAAGCTGACTGAGACAAGCCAACGAAAATCGTTCACCCTTCATTTTGAGCCATGAAATCATAGGTCAGTCGTTCAGTCTTGTTCGGAAGGCGGCAGCGAAGGGTTCAGAGGAAGGGACGACGAGGAGGGAGGTGGAAATAAAGGTGGTCGGATGAGGGGAGGGGAGAGGGGGTACGAACATGTCCCAAGTGTATTTCATCTTGAGCGAAGTCAAATGAATATCACTTCGCTCAGAGGCTGTACAAGGGTAGCTTCTTGTTTCACCGTTTCGCGGTGAAATAGTCATATCATGGACTTTACCCAACATGTAAATGGACCTACTACTTAAACCGAATCGCGGAAAAGTCTACAAAGTTCGCCGAATCACCTGGGCCGATACAAAATATCAATACGTTCCAATAAAGGCAATAGAGTTGAAATCAAAACATGATTTAATAAATAAAGCCATCTGATTCGGATAATTTGCGTTTACAAGGAGGGTTTATCTTCAACGTTGAAAAGGTAACTTTTGCATTTATGAGCTAGAGGTCAGGAAAAAAATATAACTGTACACCACTCCTTTCTTTTTCGGATTCACCATGAATAGTAACGTCCTTTAACTGATCCAGGTCAAGGGTGACATTCAACTGGCTGAAGTATCGGTCCACCGTTTCGTGTTGAAATGGGAACCTTTTCCACATCGTTTGGATCAATGGCGGGACTGTTCTCAGCCGTCCGTCCAGACCATCACTGGGGAACGACAAACGACAGCAGACAGCCGGTATCAGACACAGCGTGTCCTTGGAGGAGGAACGAAAATAAACCTTGTTCAGAGGTGGCTGGTTGTTGAGTCGTAAGGAAGGGAAAAGAGAAGAACGTGTCGGGTCATGTCTCCTTTCTGTCGTTTTTTTTTTCTTTTATCTGTAGTGGTATGGAATACCACGCTGAAGAGGTGGTGGGAAGGGGATAGTATTATAGTTCCTCGGGGAATTCCGTTTCAGCCGAAAGTTTGGAGACTTGGGCAGTCTCCAAACACTAAGGGACAGGTCTGTGTTTCAGAAATGTGAGAACACCTGGGGTTTACATATCCTGTTCAGGAGAGAGAGAGAGAGAGTGAGAGAGGAGAGGGAGAGAGAGAGAGAGAGAGAGAGAGAGAGACGGGGGCGGGAGAGAGAGAGAGCTAGAGAGAGAGAGAGAGCTAGAGAGAGAGGAGCAGAGAGAGAGGGAATAGTTTGTTCATTTCATCGTTGTTAGTGCTGTTGTTGTTGTTGATGATGATGTTGTTGCTGTTGTTGTTCATAGATGTTGTTACCAAAGCCCAGCCGAGCACAAGGCGCCTTTTCAGTGGTTTCAAACTTACCCTGGAGGGAAGATCACAACCTGAAAAACAACTAAAACAAGTAGTGACGCTAAACTATTGACATTCTGAAGACATTTGAGACTAGACCGTGCTAAGAATGCCAGCCAGACGGACAGGCAGACAGACAGACTGACAGACAGGCAGACAAACAGACTAACACACAGAGCCAGAGTCACGCGGACAGGGAAACAGTGATTCCATTCCTGTTCCCTACATCCGATATTTTCACCAGAACTCCTTTCTACGTTTCCTGGTGACTACGTTTTCTGGATTATTGATCAGATAAGATTGAAAATGTTGAGTTGGGGGGGGGGGGGGGGGAGCTTCTTTTACTTTGCTGAAAGTTTGCCATAGGTTTTTATGTATCGTGTTTCCGTGGAAATTCATAATAGTATGGAGCTGATCCCCCCCTCATCTCTCTCTATCTGTCTGTCTGTCTGTCTGTCTGTCTGTCTGTCTCTCTCTCTCTCTCTCTCTCTCTCTCTCTCTCTCTCTATCTATCTATCTATCTATCTCTCTCTCTCTGTCTGTCTCTTTGTTTCTCTCTGTCTGTTGTCTGTCTCTCTGATTTCTTTGTCATCAGGGTGAGTTTGAATCGAATCATGATGTTAGTGCCCAGGACGACCACGCGGAGAGAGAAAGAGACAAAGAGAGGGAGGGGAGATAATGTCGCTTATAGCACAGCAGACCACAAAGCTGTTGCTGTGTTGAAGTCAACTCACAAATCGACCACAGGGGAACACATGAGGGCGCTACCAGTTACAAACGACCTCCTTTTCAAGCTGAAATGCTGGGAAATTTTAAAAACAAACGGTATTGTTCCATCAGACGATACAGACAAACATTTAGCAGATTACATCCCGTAATCTGTTTGTCTGTATCGTCTGGTGGAACTAATACCGTTTCTTTTCAATTTTTTTTTTCATTTTCCGCCCTCAGTCACCTCGTTTTGAAACTGAAATGCTGGGAGTAAAGATCAACACCAAGGGTTACTATAATTTGTAAAGATTGGTTCAATGTTTTCAAGTTGTAACAAAATGCTATTTTTCGCTCGGGAATTGGTTGAGAATTATCTTATAAGTAATACTTTTGCTTGACATCCACACCAACCAAGGGTGATATTGTGTACGACGTCGAATTTATAAGTAAACCAGATCATTTGGATAGGGTGGGAGGGGAAGGGGCTGTCTGACACAACGCTGACACTATCGGAACAGCAAGACGTGACGATTTGCTGCGTAGGGCACCTGCATGATTTGAACTGTCACCAGTTCTCTGCGTATCTTTGCTCCGCCACTGGCCAACCAGCTGTTCAAGAACTTTCCCGCATACTGATGTAGGATGTCAATTCACACACCAGGGGTGTTCCCTGACAGCTAAATCAGATGAACCGTAGAACGAATAAGGAAGGACAATCCATAGTTCGATTCTTACTGTCCAGGATTCAGATTTCAATGTTTTTATTCAACTGTACACGTTACCTGAGACTTCAGGATATGGAAAATGATTCAGTGAATGAAACTTGACCGTCTGGTGTCAGTCCTTCCGTCTGTGCTTTGTCACACACTGATTTTTAGACAGCAACCGACCGGATGAAAGCTCTCATAAATAAATGACTCCGGTGAACTCGAACC
>CM031601.1:51290820-51295820 GCA_018398815.1 Conus ventricosus
ATGCTGTAAGGAATAATTTAAGAGTAACAATAATATAATTGACTGTCTAATTTAAGAATGGCGTGTGTCCGTCAGTCGTGATACAATGCTGCAGGGTGAACTCCTTCATCCACACAGACGGAACGAGAGGGTTCAACTGGCAGCAACGAGCGTCGTGTCCTAGGAGAATTGGAGCTCAGTGGAGTAAGTTTCAAGTTCCAGACATGTGCCCTCAAGCGTTCACTTTGGTACCGGACAGTTTGTGTTCTAGACAACAGAAAATAGAAGTAAGGAAGAAAGACTGATAGGTTTTCAGAGGTTTTGTAAGGGTTTTAATGTAAGGAGTAACAGCAAATAATTGAAATCTCTCTCTCTCTCTCTCTCTCTCTCTCTCTCTCTCTCTCTCTCTCTCTCTTCTCTCTCTCCACACACACCACACACACACACACTCACACTCACACACACACACACACACACACACACACACACACACACACACACGTCATAGTCACATTTATGGTTGTAATATAGTGTCACAACAAATAAACCAAAATATACCCCCTATATAACGTGTAGTCACAGACGATTTCATACACACACAAACATACACAGACGCGCGCATGTGCACGTTCGCGTTTATTGAGATTACAGCACTTGATGGACTACATGTAATTCTGACCAGTGCACACACCCAGTCACCATCCCTCGTGACAGGACAGCACTTGATGGACTACATGTAATTCTGACCAGTGCACACACCCAGTCACCATCTCTCGTGACAGGACAGCACTTGATGGACTACATGTAATTCTGACCAGTGCATACACCCAGTCACCATCCCTCGTGACAGGACAGCACTTGAGGACTACATGTATGATGGACTACATGTAATTCTGACCAGTGCATACACCCAGTCACCATCCCTCGTGAAGGACAGCACTTGATGGACTACATGTAATTCTGACCAGTGCATACACCCAGTCACAATCCCTCGTGACAGGACAGCACTTGATGGACTACATGTAATTCTGACCAGTGCATACACCCAGTCACAATCCCTCGTGACAGGACAGCACTTGATGGACTACATGTAATTCTGACCAGTGCACACACCCAGTCACCATCCCTCGTGACAGGACAGCACTTGATGGACTACATGTAATTCTGACCAGTGCATACACCCAGTCACCATCCCTCGTGACAGGACAGCACTTGATGGACTACATGTAATTCTGACCAGTGCATACACCCAGTCACCATCCCTCGTGACAGGACAGCACTTGATGGACTACATGTAATTCTGACCAGTGCATACACCCAGTCACCATCCCTCGTGACAGGACAGCACTTGATGGACTACATGTAATTCTGACCAGTGCACACACCCAGTCACCATCCCTCGTGACAGGACAGCACTTGATGGACTACATGTAATTCTGACCAGTGCATACACCCAGTCACCATCCCTCGTGACAGGACAGCACTTGATGGACTACATGTAATTCTGACCAGTGCATACACCCAGTCACCATCCCTCGTGACAGGACAGCACTTGATGGACTACATGTAATTCTGACCAGTGCATACACCCAGTCACCATCCCTCGTGACAGGACAGCACTTGATGGACTACATGTAATTCTGACCAGTGCATACACCCAGTCACCATCCCTCGTGACAGGACAGCACTTGATGGACTACATGTAATTCTGACCAGTGCATACACCCAGTCACCATCCCTCGTGACAGGACAGCACTTGATGGACTACATGTAATTCTGACCAGTGCACACACCCAGTCACCATCCCTCGTGACAGGACAGCACTTGATGGACTACATGTAATTCTGACCAGTGCACACACCCAGTCACCATCCCTCGTGACAGGACAGCACTTGATGGACTACATGTAATTCTGACCAGTGCATACACCCAGTCACCATCCCTCGTGACAGGACAGCACTTGATGGACTACATGTAATTCTGACCAGTGCATACACCCAGTCACAATCCCTCGTGACAGGACAGCACTTGATGGACTACATGTAATTCTGACCAGTGCATACACCCAGTCACCATCCCTCGTGACAGGACAGCACTTGATGGACTACATGTAATTCTGACCAGTGCATACACCCAGTCACCATCCCTCGTGACAGGACAGCACTTGATGGACTACATGTAATTCTGACCAGTGCATACACCCAGTCACAATCCCTCGTGACAGGACAGCACTTGATGGACTACATGTAATTCTGACCAATGCATACACCCAGTCACCATCCCTCGTGACAGGACAGCACTTGATGGACTACATGTAATTCTGACCAATGCATACACCCAGTCACCATCCCTCGTGACAGGACAGCACTTGATGGACTACATGTAATTCTGACCATGCATACACCCAGTCACCATCCCTCGTGACAGGACAGCACTTGATGGACTACATGTAATTCTGACCAGTGCATACACCCAGTCACCATCCCTCGTGACAGGACAGCACTTGATGGACTACATGTAATTCTGACCAGTGCATACACCAGTCACCATCCCTCGTGACAGGACAGCACTTGATGGACTACATGTAATTCTGACCAGTGCATACACCCAGTCACCATCCTCGTGACAGGACAGCACTTGATGGACTACATGTAATTCTGACCAGTGCATACACCCAGTCACCATCCCTCGTGACAGGACAGCACTTGATGGACTACATGTAATTCTGACCAGTGCATACACCCAGTCACCATCCCTCGTGACAGGACAGCACTTGATGGACTACATGTAATTCTGACCAGTGCATACACCCAGTCACCATCCCTCGTGACAGGACAGCACTTGATGGACTACATGTAATTCTGACCAGTGCATACACCCAGTCACCATCCCTCGTGACAGGACAGCACTTGATGGACTACATGTAATTCTGACCAGTGCATACACCCAGTCACCATCCCTCGTGACAGGACAGCACTTGATGGACTACATGTAATTCTGACCAGTGCATACACCCAGTCACAATCCCTCGTGACAGGACAGCTTGTCCACAAAGGTATATGATGATAACGTCACTTGTGTGTGCGTGTTTGGACCTGCTCGTACATGCCCCTGTGTGTACGTGCACAGTGGAGGAGGACAAAGGAGGAGGGGTTGTGGGTGAGGGAACTATATCTCTGAAAATATAGTTCTTGTCACCTGAATGTGTTGTTTTGCGAGGGGTTGCGGAGGAACAGGGCTGAGGGGTGTGGGGAGGGGAGGAGGAAACTTTGTCAACCAGTTTTTGCGTCCTATTAGTAAGACAGACAAAAAAATCCTGGTTGATATGATTGACTTAGGTCCATGAAAAAAACACACAACCAAATGTTTAGAGACTCACTTTTCCTTGTTGGATGTTATATTCACTTTCTGTGTCTGAAGTCATAGGTATGATCATGGATTCCAGGTTCTGGAAGTAGTTCAGTTAGAACGGTTTGGGGAATATATCTCCTCTGGAGGTACATTTTCCGCTTCACATGTCTAAAGCTTCGGATGTCCATGCTGTGTACTAAACAAAAGCCTAGCTGGTGCTCCTAACAACATAGCGCAAATTCACAACAGTGTCATACAATCTTCTCTACCTGCATGCAGCACAGTCGGAATGCTTGTCTATGATGTACGTGAACTTGTCAGTTCCTGAAATTGCTGTTCTTAACATACTTGTACTTTAAGAATTGATCTTTTGTTGGATTTTTGTCTTATGTTTTCGATGTTAAGATCAATCAGTCTATTACGTAATTTTAGCAGATGTGTTTTTCAACACTTCAGTGCGAATATGTGTGTGTGTGTGTGTGTGTGTGTGTGTGTGTGTGTGTGTGTGTGTGTGTGTGTGTGTGTGTGTGTGTGTGTACATAGCCAAAACTACGCGAACTTAGAAGTATCGCTTCAACACTTTTCATTACAAAGTAAACACAGTCACCTCCAGGAGAAAGGGAAGCAAGGTGGAGGTGTCGCTGCGTGCAAAGCAGTTACTGTTCTCATACCAGGAAGGCGATGGTTGATCTCACAAATCAGACCATCAATTTGGTCCAGACTGGTCGGCGTTTGTGACACTGTGTGCAGTACAGTCAATATACTGACACCGGCAATTTTGTCAGAATCATGCTGGGCGCGTGTGCATGTTGAAGGAGACAGAAGGTGAAATCAACGTGGACAAACAAGGGCGTAGACAGCAAACGAGAGAGAAGAGAGAGAGAGAGAGAGAGAGAGGAGAGAGAGAGAGGAGAGAAGAGAGAAGAGAGGAGAGAGAGAGAGAGAGAGAGGATTGAATATATGCCTGCTTTTTGTTATTGCAAAGCACACATAGATTCTTGAAAGCGCTGTGACAATGTCCCCGTTCATTGTCATCATTATTCATGCAGCTGGCGTTCTTGAGGAGTTCCACACCACAGATTCACCACGAAATATCTTGGATTCGTTTCGGGGGCCACATGCCATCTGTTTATTAAATTTCAAATTAAGGACTGGTTCAGAAGGTTTTGCGTAATTTTGCTGACAAACATTAAAAGGAAAATTATTGTACAGCCAAACGGTCTAGTAATTGTCTTATAATATGTTTGTTCTTTCGTTTCGTGGTATACTAATCTTTCTTTCAGTTTTGTTTCAATTTCTTACTTTAAGAAAAAATTACTGACAGGCAGACAAACAATCCGACGAAATTGTAACACGATCTTGGCGAAAGATAACAAAGTTAAGATCGGTCGAAAAATTCCATCATGCTTTGTCACACCCCCTCACTCACACACCACACCACACACACACACACACACCACACACACACACACACACACACACACACACACACACCGCGCGCACGCACCCACCGCACGCCGCGCGCGCGCGCGCCCACGCACGCACGCACGCACGCATGCACCACACTACCTCTGTGTCTCTGTCTTCCTCTCTCTCTCTCTCTCTCTCTCTCTCTCTGTCTCTTTCTTTCTCTCTGTGTCTCTGTCTCTGTCTCTCTCTCTGTCTCTCTC
>CM031601.1:51303320-51305820 GCA_018398815.1 Conus ventricosus
GTCGCTACGTGCAGGGTAATCAGTATTCCGATGCCAGGAAGGTAACTGACAATCTTACGCATGGAATCAACCATTTGGACCAAACTGTGCAGTGTGTGCGCGTGGATCATTGTGAGCAGAACAGTCAATATGCTGATGCTGGCAGTTTATCAACATCATGGTGAGCGTGCACGCATTGAAGGAATGAGACACCAGAAAAGGGAAACAAGGATGCAACGGAACAAAGAAGACAGAGGAAGAAGGGGATGGGTAGAGAAGAGGGAGGGAGGGGGGGAAATGGGGGAGGCTGTAAGAAGTGGAATAAACGCTGCACGTCACTTCGATCCAAAATCGAACACCTTTTTCTGCCTAAAAGCTAGAAACACCATGAATCTCTCTCTCTCTCTCTCTCTCTCTCTCTCTCTCTCTCTCTCTCTCTCTCTCTCTCTCTCTCTCTCTCTCACACACACACACACACACGCACGCACGCACGCACGCACGTACACAACACACACACACATACAACACACACACACACACACACACACACACACACACACACACACACACACACACCACACACACTACTGTATGAAAGTTCGTACCGTTGTTTTATTCCGGGTGCAGATGTCACTGTTTCAAGACAGATGCAGATGTCATTGTCAACAGCTAATCTTGTTGAAGAATTCCACACATACCCAGAAGTCCGCTCGGGAGAAGGCAAACCTCCACCACGGCCCTTTTATCCAATCCGCGCCAAGGGATCCACACAAACATTCAACGGCTGCATTCTTCGGCCACAGTTCCTGTGTTCGTTTTTCTTGTTGTTCCAGATTGGTTCTGTAGTTTTGCCTCAGAGCTGTTAAAGGGACCTGGGCTACCCTCTTGTCCCAATCCACTGCACAGATTCACAACAGCATGGATTCGTTTTGGAGCCACGTTCCATCGTTCCATATGAAACTGAAGTCCAGTATTGGTTGAGAAGGTTTTGCCAATTTTGCTAAAGGACGGACAAAGCAGGCGGACGTAGGTGAAAACATAATCTTGGCATCGATGATGGTGAAGGCAAGACTGGTGGCAAATAGTTCTTATCATGCTTCGTACCCCGCCCCCATCCCGCCCATCCAGCCCCCCCCCCCCCCCCCTCCTCTCTCTCTCTCTCTCTCTCTCTTTCTCCCTCTCTCTCTCTCTCTCTCTCTCTCTCTCTCTCTCTCACTGTCACTTTCTCCCTCCCTCTCTTTTTCTCTCCCTCTCCCTCTCTCTCCCTCTCTCTCTACATGCTAATTCTTGTACGTTTTAGTACATTTCCATATGTTTCCCCCAGCCCAGCCCAGCCCCTACCCCCACTCTCTCCTTCCCTTTCATTATTGTTATTTTCATTTTCATTTTAATTTTTTGTTTGTTTGTTTGTTTTTTTAAATGCTCTTCTATGTTCATGTGATGTTCCATTATGATTGCGTGACCGCTTTGTTTGCTTGTTTGCTTTCTTGCATTATTTCATTTCACTGCATGTTGTAGTCCCCACTCAGGGCGAGGACTGGATGTAAAAAAGCATGTCAGTGCTTATCTATTATCCTCGTTAATAAAGAATTCTCTTCTCTCTCTCTCTCTCCTCTCTCTCTCTCTCTCTCTCTCTCTCTCTCTCTCTCTCTCTCTCTCACACACACACACACACACGAACTCCCCCCTCACACACACACACACACACACACACACACACACACACACACACACACACACACACACACACACACACACACACACACGTGTGGATGGATTGGTGCTTCATTCGTTGATCCTTTTTGTAAGTTATATGTATGGTGAGTTTATAACATCACAAGAAGGTCTTTTGCTTTTGTTTCCTTTTAGTCGCTGTTGATAAATGTGACTCATGATACCCCCTTGCCAACAGGGCCTTTGCTAATGGCAATAAAATTGTGTCAGTGTCTCTCTCTCTCTCTCTCTCTCTCTCTCTCTCTCTCTCTCTCTCTCTCTCTCTCTCTCTCTCTCTCAGCATCATTTGTTGAAATGTATGTTTTGTTGTTACTATTTTGTCGCATTTATTGCGCGCACATTCTAACATTTTTTTTCTGCTCATGAACGATGCCTACATGTTTCCCAGTAACCAAGGGGGTCTATGGAAAACATGTTGGATTCTGCTCTCTCTCTCTCTCTCTCTCTCTCTCTCTCTCTCTCTCTCTCTCTCTCTCTCTCTCTCTCTCTCTCGTCCCCCACCACTCCCGCTGCTCATTAATCTGAAAGAAAATCAACAAAACGACGTTTGTTACGTTGTCTTTTCAATTTCAGTCAATCAATAAAACATGGCTGGAAGGAAGAACGACGTTTGTTACGTTGCCTTTTCAATTTCAGTCAATCAATAAAACATGGCTGGAAGAAGCGTGTGTTGAAATAAACAGCCTGGGCAGGAAGTGTGTGACAGGGGGTGGAGGAGGGAGATGGGCGTGGGGAGAGGAAGAGGGAATATGGGGGTAACGTGACACTGGGCAGAAGATCTGAAGCG
>CM031601.1:51308320-51320820 GCA_018398815.1 Conus ventricosus
CACATTAGAGACCTGTAGAAAAAGAAAGAAAAGTGGGACATAGAAATTGTACTACCTTTCCGTAAACTCAGTTGAATTAATTTCTAGAATATTCTGGAAACTTAATGCCAAAGTCGAACCAGTTATTACATATGGTGCTGAAATTGGGGACCTCATGATAACAAAGATTTAGAAAAAATACGTACATTTGCAATCAAGCGTTTTTCAAATGTTCGCTGCAGGCTTCGAATACAGTAGGCTATGGTGAAACCGGCAGATACCCGTTATACATTACGTGTTATATCAAATGTATAAAATATTTGTCAGAATTATTAAGGGTGCATGTCTCAAGACACCGTAAACAGGCCTGTAAATATTACTTGAAGAATATGAGCGGGGGAAAGAAAATTGGGTATATCATATAAACAAAAATTTAACTATGCATGGATTTGAGATTGTGTGGATGTGCCAGGGAGTTGAATATGAAGTCCGATTTGTTTTTTGTTTCATTTAAGAATAGGCTAATAACCTCTTAAAAACAAAACTAGCACTCTTAGATGCAAAGTACAGGATGATATGATTGGTTTTATAGCTTTAAAAGCATTTTTGAAACAGAAAAATATATTTCGATAATAACGAACAGGTGGCAAAGAATTTGCTTCGCTAGATTGAGATCAAGGACTCTTGGCTTAAGCGCCCATAAAAGATGGTCCCATACTGAGCCATCCGCATCGTCAAATTGTCTATCGTATGGTTTCTTTAGGAAGGATCAGACGCATTTTCTGTTTCATTGTAAAGAATACAATTCTAGTTCTTAAAAAATGCATAATTCCCCCCCCCCACCCCCCCAAAAGTTGCGAAAATGAGGACACGGTGAGAGTGCTGAAATTGAACTACGACGATGACTCTGTGAAATCTCTCGCAACGCATACTGCAGAGGCGTTGAACATTCGAACAATAGTTCAACCGATGCAATTGAAAGATAGAACGAATTTTAAAGGAGACGGTAAGACGTTTTGGTTGTTACACGACGAATTCTTCGGAAGTTCATTTTCAGTGTTCAGTACTCCCCTCTCTCTCTCTCTCTCTCTCTCTCTCTCTCTCTCTCTCTCTCTCTCTCTCTCTCTCTCTCTCTCATATATATATATATATATATATATATATATATATATATCGTACATACTATATATATCTACAGACTGATAGGCACATTCACATAGATACTACATACACAAATCCACAGACTGATACACATCACACAATACACAACACACAAACACACACAACACACACACACACACCACCACACACACACACACAACACACACACACACACACACACACACACACTCGACTCGCATGTGCATTTACACACGCACGCGCGCTCACACTCACACACATATACACATGCACACACGAACGTACGCACGCGCGCGCGCTGGGTCATTTACAAACAATTTTCATTGGCCTATTGCTTTAAATCCCCGTCCTGCCTCACATTATCTCTGCCCCCTCCGCTTCCGTGCTCCCTCCTCGCCCCCTTACTGTCCGCTTCCTGCCCAACCTGCCCAAGTGGTTTAATTCAACGAACGTTCTCTTCAGCTCTTGATCATTTGGTTGGCGAAACTGAAAGATAAATGATCGTCGTTTAGTAGGTTTTCATGTGGGTTGAGGAGTACAACGGTGGAGGGGAGGGATAAGAGAAGAGAAGAGAGAGAGAGAGAGAGAGAGAAGAGAGAGAGAGAGAGAGAGAGAGAGAGGAGAACGGTCACAGAGACAGAAGCGACAAAGATCGCATAGTCTTGTCTATTCAGCAAACTTTACATAAAGTGTAGTGGGATTATTTTCAAATCAAACATGATTTTTTGTTATTCCACGTAATTAGGCTCCCTTACCCATTTCTCCTTCCAGAGAAGAAATCTGTGGAACGATGGGTCAGCTAGAACTGTCTGAAAACGGATGGGGCCTGGGTGCTGTACACACTGACCACTCAGCGGAGGGGTCCATGGAAACGACCCACCCAACGAAAACGCTCTTGCACCCAAGGATATAAAACTTTGTTTTAACTGATCTTCAAGCGTAACAAATTCACTGTCTGCAAAGAATTTAAATCATTGCTCGTACTGCAAAAAAGCATAACAAATTCACTGTCTGCAAAGAATTGAAAACATTGCTCGTACTGAAAAAAGCATAACAAATTCACTGTCTGCAAAGAATTGAAAACATTGCTCGTACTGAAAAAGCATAACAAATTCACTGTCTGCAAAGAATTGAAAACATTGCTCGTACTGAAAAAGAAAAATCAAAACGAAATATACAACGCCACTGTTGAAGGAGAGCCACAAGCTGCCTGTGAAATGTAGGTGCCAGCAGAACATTGCAGTTCTCGCGTCCGGCCATTTCCGTGGGTCACTCTCGCTATATTTATCTGCCTGTTCAGCGCGCGCACGATCATCCTTCCCTTTCACTTCATTCTTCCATTGAAATACTCTCGAGACTTCCAGGACACAGAATGAAAGCTGTGATGGAACGCCGTTCGGGTTTCTCTGCGTCATGTTTCTGAACTTACTGCCGTCTAGTGTGCACAACGTGCCATCTCTGCCGGAATTTAGGATAGCTGGCAGACATAAGTATTCCCACGAATATTATCCTGGTCTACGTTGCAAGCTGTGTGTGAAGTGTGGAAAGAGAGGGAGAGGGGAGTCGTGCATGGATGTGTTGTGTGTGTGTGGTGGTGGGGGGGGGGGGGAGTGCATGTATAGTTGTTTTGTTGTTGGCGGTGGTGGAGAAAGTGGTACTGGATAAATGGCTTGCATTGCAAATGGTTAATGGACAGCAGAATGCTTTGCTCATGTTTGAAGTGCTTTATCGTTACCGTTCTTCTTCTTCTTCTTCTTCTTCTTACTATTATCAATATTATTATCATTATCATTATTACTATTGTAGTTGTTGATGATGATGTTGTTGTTGTCACTATCATTAGCATTATTGTTGTTGTTGTTGTTATCATTTCATTATTGTTATATTATTGTTATTATTGTTGTTGTTCTAGTTGTTGTTATCATTATTATCATCATCATTATGTAGTCAGTTCCACCAGACACCGCACTGCGTTGAGATAAGCAGATCTGTCAATTTCAGAAAAAGTGACAGAAAAGCCTTGGTGGTAAAAAGACTGCAGCATTGTAAACGGTAGATCTTCAACTGATGGTGAGGGAGGACAACACAATGTCCGGTGCGAGGTCCCACTCTTGCGATGCAGTATGAAGAGTTCTGTTTAACGACAGACGATGAGGGTGCTGCTGTTGAAGGAGTTTACATTCATATTCTGATACCCTCTTTCTTTTCAGTTCTCTCTCTCTCTCTCTCTCTCTCTCTCTCTCTCTCTCTCTCTCTCTCTCCTCTCTCTCTCTCTGTCTCTCTCTCTCTCTTCTTGTCTCTCTCTCTTCTCTCTTCTCTCTCTTCTCTCTCTCTCTCTCTCTCTCTTCTCTCTCTCTTTCTCTCTCTTCTCTCTCTCTTCTCTCTCTCTCTCTCTCTCTCTCTCCTCTCTCTTTTCTCTTCTGTCTGTCTGTCTGTTCTCTCTCTCTCTCTCTCTCTCTCTCTCTCTCTCTTCTCTCCTCTCTCTCTCTCTCTCTCTGCATAGATAGATTGATATGATAAGTTTAATAAGCAAGCCATACTTTGATTTTACTTCTACATGTTCTCTACTTAACTTTATCTTTGAAGAAGTGAAGGTAAAGGTTGAGGGTGAGGGCCAGCCTTCAGAATGGAACTATTTTGCATCGACATGGTGTTGTTCTTATGTTTTTTCGCGTTCACAATTAACAGCGTCGTCAAGGTAAAGGTTGAGGGTGAGGGCCAGCCTTCAGAATGGAACCGTTTTGCATTGACATGGTGGTGGTGTTGTTTTTTTCGCGTTCACAATTAACAGCATCGTCTTCTAACTGGTCCACACCGTGTGCTCAGGTTTGCATTCAGCTGGCCGGTGTATCGGTTCGTTGTTGGGCGCTGAAATGTCGAGCTGTTTCCACAGCGTTTGGATCAATGGCGGGACTGTTCTCAGCTGTCCGTCCAGACCATCACTGGGGAACGACAGACGACAGCAGACAGCGTGTCCTTGGAGGGGGAACGAAATGAAACCTTGATCAGAGGTAGCTGGTTGTTGGGTCGTAAGGAAGGGAAAAGAGAGGGTACATGTCGGGTGATGTATCCTTTTTCCTGTCTATCCCCTGAAGTGGTCTGGAGTAGGGAGACTATAGACTGAAGGGAGGGTGTGTGTGTGTGTGGTAGGAAGGAGGGTGCTGCTGTTGTTCCTTGGGGAATTCCGTTTCAGCCAAAAGTTTGGAGACTTGGACAGTCTTCAAATTGTAAGGGACAGGTCTGCGTTTCAGAAATGGGAGAGCACATGGGGTTAATTGATATCTGGTCAGGAGAGAGAGAGAGAGAGAGAGAGAGAGAGAGAGAGAGAGAGATGTTTTTTGTTTTTGTTGTTCATAGATGTTGCTATTATCTCCCTGCCACCCACACGGGCCTTGTCAGGGTTGTCAAACACATACTGGAGAAAAGGTCACATCTTGGAGAGAAAAATAACAAAACAAAAAAACAATTAAGACATGATAGCTAAACCTCTGACGTCCTTGGAACGGGTAAGTTCTGGGCTTTGTAAGAACAACACCCTGAGGGACGGGTAGAAAGATAGGTAGAAGACAGACAGACTGAAATAGAGTCAGGCGATGGAGGGAACGGGGATTCCATTCCTGTTCCCTACATGTGATAAGATTCAATCGAGTTCCTTCCTACGCTTTGCAGTTATTAAGTTTTCTGGGTTATTGATCCGTTAAGATTTTTAAAAAAGATCGTTTGGGAGCTCTCTTCACTTTGCAGAAAGTTTGCCAAAGGTTTTTATGCTTCGTGTTTCCATGGGAACGCATAAAATAGACCTGTGTGTGTGTGTGCGTGTGTGTGTGTGTGTGTGTGTGTGTGTGTGTGTGTGTGTGTGTGTGTGTGGTTTGTGTGTGTGTGCGCGCGTGCGTGCATGTGTGTGTGTGTCTGTGTATGTGTGAGAGAGAGAGAGAGAGAGTGTGTGTGTGAGTGTGTGTGTGCGCGTACGTGTGTGTGTGAGAGAGAGAGAGAAAGTGTATGTGTGTGTGTGTGTGTGGTGTGAGAGAGAGAGAGAGAGAGAGAGAGAAGAGAGAGAGAGAGAGAGAGAGGAGAGAGAGAGGAGAGAGAGAGACGTTGGCTGATCTATACCTCATCTTAACTCCACGTTTGGCAGCACACAATTTTAAAACTGTTTAGGTGCTGATTATGAGTTGCATATCCTCGCATTCCATCCGAATGATCAGCATTTTTGTTTTAATGCAGAAGAGGCATTCCTTATTTGGCAACAGCTAGCTACTCCATCAAAATCCTATGAGCTTCTGAATTCAGTGAGCTGAAAGATGGCACCTGAAAGTATTATTCTGAAAATCATCTTCTCCAAACTTTCATGTCACTCTGTACATAAATGAGTGCCGTAAAATATTTTGAATATAGGACAGCTGGTACATTACTGCAGCTGGTATAATGTATCATTTTGTTGGCGTTAGGGTGAGGGCGAGTCGAGTCACATCATGATGTCTGTGTCCAGCCGATTACGGAGGACGCACCAGGGCAGCTAGCGTGTTGAAAATGACCCAAACTTCAAGCTGAAATGCCAAGACTGAAAATCAACACCACGGTTGGTACAAAATTACAAAAACTGATCAATGTTTTAAGGTGAACAACACACTGATTTGAACGCACGGAATTGCCGAGGGATCTCTTCTTAGTTATACGTACGTTTAACGTTGACATCAACCAAGGAGATTGAGATGGCGAGGGCGGAGGGGGGGTGGGGGGGGTGGAGTGTCAAACATGACACTGATATCGCCAGTACAGGAACACGTTACGATGGACTGCAAAAACAATGACTGTAGTCAGCTCCTGACTGTCAACTTGTTCTTCAATCACCGGACCAGCCAGGCATCCGAGGTCTTTCCCACAGACAGAGGCAGGATGTCAGGCACCACTCCACGTGCGGTCTCCCATGAGCTAGATGAACTGAACTGTGAAACCGAGGGGGGAAAAAGACAATCTATAGCGCGATTCTTACTGTGCAGGATTCAAACTTCACTGTTTCTATTCAACTCTGCACATTTACTGAGACTTCATATTAGAATATTGGATTTAGTGTGTGAAACTCGACTTTCTAGTTTCAGTTTACCCATTTCAGCCTGTTGTACACTCAACTCTGGATAGCGAGTGGCCCGATTGAAAAATCTCATTAAAAAATGGCTCTGGTGGACATCGGACGAATGAACTCCCAGTCCGCAAGTTGGCGACGCTGACCACTGTATTATGGCGGCTGGTAAGTCACCTGCTGCTTGACCCCGACGTGAAACACGAATAAGGTTCGTGTAAGTAACCTGCTTCCCAATTTAACATGAATCCTTTCTTTCTCTTTTTCTTTAGGTTTTCCCCTGTAGCTTTCCCCAACTATCTATGGCTCACCTGGTAATGACTGGTCAGCAGTGAGGACCAGCGTCCTGACAGGTTCGAGTCTGTAGGCCATCTGCTGGGCTAAAACTGATTCTTTCCTCCCTCCTCCTAGTGAGTGCATACTCAGTGTTCAAAACACATGACCAGCACCTTACCAGCCCTTATTAAACTATCTCTCAGTGGTCACTTTCACCCAATGACCACGTTTGTTTCTTTAATGAGTCATTCTCACCATTATTTGGGACGCCCGCTACACTAGTCAAGCCACATGAATTATTCTTCCTTTTTAGTTGTGGCATGGGGAAATGATTCATATCACTAACTACATGTGATGGAGCGTCACATGCCTTGATGTGAGGCTACGTCACATGACAGAGGACTTTCCGGAAGAAAGGGAAAAAAATCGCCTCTGCCTATTCTAGGGAGTTGAAATACATTTCTCTTAATTTCTGCAATATAGAGCATGCTACTTTTAATTCGTTAACTGGCGACACGACAATGAGAATTTAACCAGTAAAATGGGTGCGAGCCGATTTAATTTGCCAGTGAAGAAATTTTGGCCTTTTTACACCTTTATTGTCGCTCAGACATTTTCCCAACGGTTTTTATAATCTGACTTTGACCAGCTAAGTGGAATCAATGGGACTCAGCATGCTTTAGTTATATCTGGATTCACGACTTCAATGTTTCAGTTAACACAATATGAATTGCTATACACAGTGTAAGTTGATCCAGACCATATCTACTTATCATTGTATTTTTGGAGTGTCCAGCCATATTCTCAATATATGAAAACTACAATCTGGAAAATGAGAACGTTTTGTACAGCCCAGACCTTGACCATGGTCAGATTGTAAAATGAATTACCTCCCCTCCTGTCGTAGATTTATTGTAAGCTGCAGGCAGATTTATCTTCCCCTCTTCTCTTCTTCAACTATCTTCTCTATCCACCATTTCCTATGCCAACCCCACACTTCCACTTTCTTTTTCTTTTTGTGTGTCTAATGTCACAACTCTGTGAACAGACATTAAATAAAAGATTCTTTCATTCATTTTTGTTCCCCTTGTCAATTCATAGATAGAAACACATACACACAAAAAACACAAAAATGAGCTATATCTGTTGATTTAAGTATTGGTTCCACCTGGGATAATATTACTTATAGGACGTAGGTTGATTACGATGATCAGATACTACAAGTGTTTGCTTTACAAAATAGCACAAGGTGACTGGAAAAACATTAAGGATTGATTTTTTGTCACCAAACAGGTGTGTGTGTGTGTGTGTGTGTGTGTGTGTGTGTGTGTGTGTGTGTGTGTGTGTGTTGTTGTGTTGTTGTTGTTGTTGTTGTTTTGTTTTGTTTTGTTGTTTGTTGTTGTTGTTTTGTTGTTGTTGTTGTTTCTCTTTTTCTGTCTTCTTCTTTTCTTTTCTTCTTCTTCTTCTTCTTCTTCTTCCGTTTAACGTCTTCCCACATAAAGTGATTTCAGACGTGTGTGTGTGTGTGTGTGTGTGTGTGTGTGTGTGTGTGTGTGTGTGTGTGTGTGTGTGTGTTTGTTGTCAGGAATCATCTAAAACTGATGATCACAAAATCGATTGTCTACGTTTAGAATATATACAATGCTGCAGGGTGAACTCTTTCATCCACACAGACGGAACGAGAGGGTTCAGCTGGCAGCAACGAGCGTCGTTACCTTGGAGAACAGGAGTTCAAAGGAGTAAGTTTCAAGCTGCAGACAGGTGCCCTCAGGCTGAACTTTAGAATGGGTCACTGACAACAAGGAACCAGGAGAAGTGTGGAACAAAGGCTGAACGATTCTTGGGGTGTTAATGACGGTTTTAGTGTCCATGGGGGCAGAGTAAATAATTCATTCTCTCTCTCTCTCTTCTCTCTCTCTCTCTCTCTCTCTCTCTCTCTCTCTCTCTCTCTCTCTCTCTCTCTCGTGTTTCTTAATAGGCATACATCTGGTAATAATAAACTATTATAACAAATAAACCAATTTACACCCAGTACATGATTTATTGCTAGATATAGAGACACTTTCACACACACACACACACACACACACACACAACACACACACACACACACACACACACACACACACACACACACGTACACACACACACACACACACACACACACACACACACCACACACACACACAACACACACACACATCTATCCATACACCCAGCCACAATCCCTCAGGACATGACTGCTTGTCCACAAATGCATATGATGATACAGATAATGTAGATGATGTCACTTGTTTTATGACCGTCTCCCTGTGTGAATCCTTGCTTGTGTGTGTGTGTGTGTGTGTGTGTGTGTGTGTGTGTTGTCTGTGTCTGTGTCTGTGTGTGTGTGTGTGTGCGTGCGTGTGTGTGTGTGTGTGTGTGTGTGTGTGTGTGTGTGTGTGTGTGTGTGTGTGTGTGTGTGTGTGTGTGCGCGCGCGCGTGCGTGTGTTTACAGTGAAGAGGGATAAAGGAGAAGGGGCGGTGGGAGGGAGGAGGGTTCTGCGGTTCTGAAAATTTCTGTCATGTCTGTGTCTTAATTGTTCAGAAATCATTTCTCTGTTTCTATAGCCTCTACAGATGGCATTGCGTGAAAACACAACTATCACTCAGCATCAGTGATCACTTTCCAATCGGGGCTTAACTGCCACTCAACGGCTTTATTGCAATTGATCTTAGGTCATCTGATTGTTGGACAATGTTTGGGGAAACTGCACTTGTTACCTGAGTACATTGCTCTGTGATTAGAGGGGTTGGAAAGAAGTGGGGCTCAAGAGGAGGGGGGGGGCGTGATTTTGCGAACCAGTTTGCGAGTGCAATTAGTAAAAAAGAGATTCTAGTTGATATGAGGGACTGAGGTCAATGGACAAACAAACCAAACATGTAGAAACGCGCTTTCCTATTGGGATATTCTGTCCATTTTCTGATTCTGAAGTCCCAGGTGTGAAAGTTTGATTCCAGATTCAGGAGGGAGGTTGCATGCAGTGCATCAGAAGCGATCAACTCTGGGGAAAACCTTTCACTGGAGGTACATTTCCTATTTCATGTCTCTCAAGTGTTGAGCATCTGTACTGAAATCCTAGACAAAAACCTGCCATGCTCCGGACAACGGAACACAAATTCGTAACAGTGGTATACGATGTTCTCTACGTGTACACAACTCAGTCTGGATCCTTACCTATGGTAAATGTAAACTTATCGGTTTCGTGATATTTTTTTTAGTATTATTGATCATAGCCGAACTGATCTTAGGATATTGGGTTTTTTTTGTACGTCTATTCGATGCTGAGATGAAATAATCTGTTTTGATTGCTTTGAAATTTGGGTTAAAACTCTTCCTCAGAATGTTGTTTTGACTTTGATTTTCAAGAAAATAGAGCGTTTATAGTTTTAACACTTTGCATGATGATGCAGAGGCCATTACCCTAGGAGGGAGGGAAGAGTGGTTGGGATGTCGATGCGTGCAAACCAGTCAGTATTCCGATGCCAGGAAGATAATTGACAATCTCGCAAATCAAATCACCAATGTAGTTCAACTTGTGCGATGAATGCATGTGGGTCACAGCGTGCAGAACAGTCAATATACTGATGGCAGCAGTGTTGTCAAAATCACAGCGTGCAGAACAGTCAATATACTGAGGGCAGCAGTGTTGTCAACATCACAGCGTGCAGAACAGTCAATATACTGATGGCAGCAGTGTTGTCAACATCACAGCGTGCAGAACAGTCAATATACTGATGGCAGCAGTGTTGTCAAAATCACAGCGTGCAGAACAGTCAATAACTGATGGCAGCAGTGTTGTCAAAATCACAGCGTGCAGAACAGTCAATATACTGATGGCAGCAGTGTTGTCAACATCACAGCGTGCAGAACAGTCAATATACTGATGGCAGCAGTGTTGTCAACATCACAGCGTGCAGAACAGTCAATATACTGATGGCAGCAGTGTTGTCAAAATCACGGTGAACGCTAGCGCTTTGGGAAACAGAATGAAAGGGGACAAACAAGTACCCACACAGGCACACACATAAAAAACAGAGGGTGTGGAAGGTGGGGACGAAAGGGAGGGGGGAGAGAGAGAGAGAGAGAGAGGAGAGAGAGAGAGAGAGAGAGAGAGAGAGAGAGAGAGAGAGAGAGAGTGAACACTGAACATTTTAACATCATTGATGAACAGCCTTGATGACATGGGAGGGGGGAGGGTGCAAAGCAAAGAGGAAATAAAGTAAAGAGTAAATCCACAGCAAACATGATAGAACAATGCTACTATTCCAAGTAAAGAGTAAATCCACAGCAAACATGATAGAACAATGCTACTATTCCAAGTAAAGAGTAAATCCAAAAGCAAACATGATAGAACAATGCTACTATTCCAAGTAAAGAGTAAATCCACAGCAAACATGATAGAACAATGCTACTATTCCAAGTAAAGAGTAAATCCACAGCAAACATGATAGAACAATGCTACTATTCCAAGTAAAGAGTAAATCCACAGCAAACATGATAGAACAATGCTACTATTCCAAGTAAAGAGTAAATCCCACAGCAAACATGATAGAACAATGCTACTATTCAAGTAAAGAGTAAATCCACAGCAAACATGATAGAACAATGCTACTATTCCAAGTAAAGAGTAAATCCACAGCAAACATGATAGAACAATGCTACTATTCCAAGTAAAGAGTAAATCCACAGCAAACTGATAGAACAATGCTACTATTCCAAGTAAAGAGTAAATCCACAGCAAACATGATAGAACAATGCTACTATTCCAAGTAAAGAGTAAATCCACAGCAAACATGATAGAACAATGCTACTATTCCAAGTAAAGAGTAAATCCACAGCAAACATGATAGAACAATGCTACTATTCCAAGTAAAGAGTAAATCCACAGCAAACATGATAGAACAATGCTACTATTCCAAGTAAAGAGGTAAATCCACAGCAAACATGATAGAACAATGCACTATTCCAAGTAAAGAGTAAATCCACAGCAAACATGATAGAACAATGCTACTATTCCAAGTAAAGAGTAAATCCACAGCAAACATGATAGAACAATGCAAACTATTCCAAGTAAAGAGTAAATCCACAGCAAACATGATAGAACAATGCTACTATTCCAAACCTGAACACCGACCATCCAGATTAGTGCACCTTCAAGAATTCGCAATGCATTAACAATCCAAAATAAGTGTCTTGCCGTCTCCTTTAAAATTCGTTATATCTTTCAATCACCCCGGTTTGAGTTCTTCTTATTTCGAATGCACAACGCCTCCGCAGTATACCTTGCAAGAGATTTCACCGAGTCATCGCCGTTGTTCAGTTTTAACTGTGTCCTCATTTTTAGCAATATTCTTTTAAAATGTCATGCCTTTTATACGAATAGTATTGTATTATTTACAATTAAACAAAAGGACAGCGCGCGCGCGCGCGCGCGCGGCGCGCGCGAGAGAGAGAGAGACAGAGAGAGAGAGAGAGAGAGAGAGAGAGAGAGAGAGAGAGAGAGAGAGAGAGATTTCAGCGTGGTCTGCAATTTTCAATGATCACCCGTTAGGCCGTTCCACGTCTGGCAAACTGTTATATCTTATCCAAACCTGTGGATTTTATTGTCCTTCAAAAAAGTTAAGAGAATATGGAAGAAAAAATGAAGAATAAACTAGACACGTACCATGAAGCGGAAAGGGGACAGAGGAGGGCTACTGTCAGTCTGGTAGCAGGACATGGCCAAATCTCTCTCTCTCTCTCTCTCTCTCTCTCTCTCCTCTCTCTCTCTCTCTCTCTCTCTCTCTCTCTCTCTGTCTCCTCTCTCCTCTCTCTCTCTCTCTCTCTCTGTCTCTGTCGTCTGTCTGTCTCTCTCTCTCTCTCATCTCTCTCTCTCTCTCTCTCTCTCTCTCTCTCTCTCTCTCTCTCTTCTGTCATGCAATACATCGGTTTTGCCATGTACAGAAAAACCACGTTGCAAACTTGTGGGAGAAATATCATTTT
>CM031601.1:51323320-51330820 GCA_018398815.1 Conus ventricosus
GACTCGGCAAACGGATCTGTTGCAATAAACGCCCCACCCCAAACAAAGCGCTTCTACAGCAAAACGTACCAGCGGCGGTTCCACCAGACATCTAACAGTCTGAAGATAAGCAGAGCTGTCAGCGAGAAGAACAACACACAAAAAAAACCGGTGATAGGAAGCAATAAGATTGACACAGAAGATCAGAGACAGCGAGCGTGAAAGCTTAACGAATTTTGACTGGAAAGAAGTGGACTCCCACCATAACACCACAAAGAATTCGGTGTTGCGATATCGTTTTTTGTTTTCCACCGTGAGAACGGTCCTGTCAGAACGAACCTGTCAGAACGGTCCCGTCAGAACGGTCCTGTGGTTTATGACCTTCGTCAGGAACAATGCTGGAGGCGGGGTCAGCCAGGAGAGGGGGAACAGCAGAGGAGTCTGACCTCCACAGACACGCTGTCTGGATGTTTTGTGGGCCCAGGTCTGAGATTATGACCCCGTCAGCAGATGGGGCGGATTTCAGTAAATGTATGGATAGTGACGAGAGACGGACAGACAGACAGACAGACAAGCAGACAAACAAACAGACAGACAAACAGGCAGACAGACAGACTGACAGACTCTGAGACAGAGACAAGAGAGTCAGAGAGAAGTAAAAAGACGTTCAAAGAAAAGGGAGAGAGAGAATTAGGAAAGGATAAAGGAAGGAAGAAAGATGGAGAGAAAAAGGAATAATCTCAAATAGACAGAAACAGAAAAGAGAACAAGATTTTTTTTCTGTATGCAAGTAGAAAGAGAGACAGACAGACAGACAGAGACACAGAGAGAGAGAGAGAGAGAGAGAGAGAGAGAGAGAGAGAGGAGAGAGAGAGAGAGAGAGAGAGAGAGAGAGAGAGACTCTGTGTGTTTGTCCGAATGCACACACATGCGCACAATTTTTGTTTTTGTTTTTTGTTTTATAGCTTTTCATTCACCTCAAAGATGTTGAGCCGTGATCTGGATCAATCAACGGTATGGAATGAGAGGCAAAAATGAACAGAATGTGAAAGCCTTGCACTGTGCCGTGGTCTCCTCCGCAGACATTCCTGGCACAGAGCCACAGACCGCCTGATAACGACGTGGGGAGAATCTCCTCTTTGAACGTGTGAAGAAATCAACGCAGTATTCCACGCACGGCGAATTAATCTCCGATTCGTCACCTTCTTCGTCACCGCCCCCCTCCCTCTCTCTCTCTCTCTCTCTCTCTCTCTCTCTCTCTCTCTCTCTCTCTCTCTCTCTCTTCTCTCTGTCCTTACTGTACGCTTGAGTTTACTGATACCTGGCGCAAGTTTTGTATATTCAACAGCGCTCTGTCGATTATTTGAAACGCACACACACACGCTCGCGCACGCACGCGCACACACACACACACACACACACACACACACACACACACACACACACACACGTACGCACGCACGCACGCACGCACGCACACACACACACACACACGCACGCACACACGCACACACACACATATACACACACACACAATTTTCGACCAATCCTGCATTGACCTGTTCCTTTAAATCCGCAGTCCTGTTTCGCATTAAACCCTCCCCACCCCCCTCCCGCCTACCACCCAACGTGCTTCCTTTTTGTTCCCTTACTCTCCCACTTCTAGACCAGGCTGTTTATGTCAACACACACTTCTTCCTGTCATGGTTATTTGGGTGACGACATTGAAAGAACAAGTAAAAGACGTTGTGTTGTTGGTTTTAATTTGGGTTCAAGGGCAGACAGGTAGAGCTCTGTGTGTGTGTGTGTGTGTGTGTGTGTGTGTGTGTGTGTGTGTGTGTGTGTGAGTGTAGAACGGGAGGGATAAGAATGAGAGACAGACTAACTGGCAAAGAGAGAGAGAGAGAGAGAGGTGAGGAAAAGGGGGGGGGGGATAATGAGTGAAAGTCGTTTCAAACTTTAAAGAAATTCCTAAAGCATGGGGAAGGAGAGAGGGGGAGTAGAGAACGAGAGAGGGAGAGGGGGGGGGGATATGATAAACTTTTGAAGATATTTTTAAATTCCAAGAGTAACATATAGGCAAGTATAACATATTAAGTAACATATAGGCAAGTGTATTTTAACAGGTCCTTGTCCTCAAGAGAAACTGGAATACTTGATGAAAACGTGTCTATTCAGGTGATGTAAAAAGAGACAGTATCTAGGTTGCTGTTCTTAGTTAACGTCAATAGGAAAAGGGATTTTTTTAAGCTTGCTCAGTGAAGTATTATAAAGAAAACAAAAAACGAGAGAGAGAGAGAGAGAGAGAGAGAGAGAGAGAGAGAGGAGAGAGAGAGAGAGAGAGAGAGATGGATCAGCTTTATCCATTCAACAAGCTATAAATAAATTGGATCATTTTTCATTTTTAAATCAGATGTTTTTAATGCACGTAATTGGATCACCTCACCTCTCTCTCCTTTTTCCTCTAGAAAAGAAATGTGTGAATCGGTGGATCAGCTAGGACTGTCTGAATACGGATGGGGCCTGGGTTCTGTCAATACTCACAACTCGGCAAAGGGATCCATTGAAACGACCCACCCGAGCAAAACGCTCCAGCACCCCAAGAGACTAAACTCTGTTTTCAACGGTCCCCAAGCAGAACAAAATCACTGTGTTTAAAGCGCTCTAAACAGGGCCACAGGACTCGTACTGAATGAGAAAAAACAGAAGAACGAGAACACCAAACGCCTCTCTTAAATGGAATGTCACAGACTCCTGTAAAATGTGGGTGCTAGCATAAAACTGCAGTTTTGGAATTCTGGCATGTCCACGGGTCATTTCCACCATGTCTGTCTGCCCCGCTCTGCACGTGTCTTTCTTCCCCGTACACTTCGTTCTTCTAATCAAATGCTCTTAAGACTTCATCAATGCAGAATGTAAACTATTGCAAGAATGCCATTTTAGTGTCTCTGCTCCACACGTCTGGAACGCGCTGCCGCCTAGTGTGCACGTCATCTCTGCCTGAATTCAAAATGACCTTCAGATATACATGTTTTGACAAGGAATGCCTGTGATCCTTGGTGCAAACCGTGGGCTGTGTGTGAGGAGCGGATCAGGGTGGTCTGTTCGTTGCTATGGGGTCGAGAAGGTGGGGGTGGTGGTGGTTCTGAATTGTGGTTTATTCTGTGAATGATATACGAATGGACAGCGTGATGAGTTGCTGAACCAAGATATTGCGCTTAACACCTGACGTTCACGGGTTTTTTTAATATATAAGCGCTTACACTAGACATCTAAGAGTCTGGAATTAAACAGACTTGTCAGCTTCAAGAAAGGCTCTGGGAAACAGAACGGACAGACACAGTGAAGAGAGTTAGATCCGTGAAGTCTGTAGTGAACCTTCACGGCAGGAGGTAGCAAACCATGGCCAAGAACAACAGTGCCACTCGGAACATGCAGGCAGAGTCTGCTGGATGGGGCAGATGACTGGGAGTGCACTGCAGACCTCCCAGAATGGAAGAGACACCCAGAGATCATCAGTAAGAGTGGCATAAGACCAGACATAGTAGTCTACTCTCAGTCAACCAAGCAGCTGATCATGATCGAGCTCACGGTGCCATATGAGAACAGAGTGGAGGCAGCTCAAATCTACAAGACTGAAAAGTATGCTGATCTGGCAAACAGCCTGAGGAGAGAAGGCTATCAGGCCAAAGTCCTCACTGCAGAAATTGGAGCTAGGGAGTTTGTAGGAACGTCTGCATACAGCCTCATGAAACAGCTCTCAGTTGCAGGGAGGGGAAAAAAACAGAGCCCTGAAAGCAATGGCAGAAGCGGCAGAGAGGTGTTCAAGCTGGATCTGGTCAAGGAGAACAAAAGTGAACTTCATAAGGCTTAAATTTCCCTACAAATATCAGGTGCCCCAGTGGCTCAGTGGTTAGAGTGCGAGTCATTAAGTGGAAATGAGCATGTCCAGAGGGTCATGGGTTCGAATCCCAGCCATGGCTCGTCCCAAGATGGGAAAAAAGGGGCAGCAAAGGGACATCCGGAGTCATGAACCGGGTGTGGCCCAACCCCCCTAGAGTATCAGGAGGTAAGGGCCGAAACACTTGCTTGAAGGGGGCTTCTCTTCTGAGGACGCTCTGCTGCCACGCTCTCCACGAGTTTCTTTCTACTGCCAGGACTCAAATAGTCAGTGCCTTGGTATCCTTTCTTCTCACGTTGAGAACGATCCTGCCAGAGGAATATAAGGTTTGTAACCAAATTATCCTTTTGCTCAATATGTTATATATAAATGTAAACTTAGCCATATCAAATCTCTTGTCTAACTCTTTTTGAATGAGTTAAAGAAAAAATATAAAATCAAAAAATATATGCACTGCATGGAGATGCGATATGAATCACAGAATTTCCATAAAAAGTGGCAATCATATCAACATTTTGTGAAAAGTAACGCACAAATTTTCAACCCGCTGAACGCCCGGGGCTGCGAGTCCTATCCTGGTTGAGATCTCCTTCTCGATGTTGCTGTCGGTCGAGATGTAGCTGCCGAGGTACTTGAAGTGTTCCACCTCCTCCAGAGCTGAGCCTCGCACACTGGTCTTCTCTGCGCTCTTCGTCTTCACCTTCATGATCTTGGTCTTGTCGGGGTGAATCTTGAGTCTCACACTGCTGGCTGTTAGGTCCACTCTTGATGTTTTTTTTTTTCCTGGATGTCTTTCTGGGCGTGCGACAGCAGTGGCAATATGGTCGACGAAGTCACAGTCTTCAAGCCTGGCTGTCAGTCCCCATACAAGCCCTCTCGCCCTATCGCTGATGGCCTTCCTCATCACCCAGTCAATGACGACAAGGAAAATTGTCGGCGAGATCACGCAGCCTTGCCTGATCCCGGTCTGCACGTGGAACCACTCGCTCTGCTGTCCATCATGTCGCACACAGCACTGGTTGTCTGCGTACATGT
The DNA here is from genome assembly GCA_018398815.1 of Conus ventricosus. Lineage (NCBI taxonomy): Eukaryota > Metazoa > Mollusca > Gastropoda > Neogastropoda > Conidae > Conus > Conus ventricosus. Next base: position 51,328,236 of record CM031601.1, read on the forward strand.
CCTGTAGGATGTTGATGACTTTCAGGGGAAATCCGTAGGCTTCCAAGATCTTCCACAGCGAAGGATGAGGGATGCTATCGAAAGCCTTTTGGAAATCGATATAGTTGATGTAGAGTGATGAATTCCATTCGATGGACTGTTCCACAATTGTTCGCAAAACAAAGATATGGTCTGTGCAGCTTCTCCCGCTTCTGAACCCTGCCTGTTCTTCTCGTAAGGTTCTCTCAATGGCTTGCCTCATGCGCTGTAGAAGGACACGGCAGAAGATCTTCTCTGGGACGGAGAGCAAGTTGATTCCCCGTCAGTTGCCGCATTCCGAGAGGTCGCCCTTCTTGGGGAGCTTCACTATGATGCCTTTCTTCCATGTGTCCGGAACTTTCTCCTCTTCCCATACCTTGTTGAATAGTTTCACTAAAGCCTTTGCACTCGTTTGGGGTCTGCCTTCAACATGTCTGCCGTGATTCTGTCTTCACCTGGTGCCCTGTTGCCCTTTGTCTGCCTGATGGCCTCCACAATTTCCTGCTGGGTGATGCGTCCACGTCTCATCTCTAAATTGAAACCCTGTCTTCGATGGTGGCTTCCTCATCTGGGTCCGGTCTATTTAACGTCTCTCTAAAATGTTCTGCCCATCTGTTGAGTTGGTCTTCGTCTTTTATCAAAACTTTCCCGGTCTTGTCCTTCACTACTATGGTTTTGCTGGTGAATCCGCCTGTTAGGGTCTTGGTAATCATATATACGGCCCTGGAGTCTCATTTCTCTCCTGCAGCTTGGGCCTCTGCTGCCAAGTTGTCTGCAATCTGTCTCTTGTCTCTCCTTGTGCTCTTCTTCACTTCTTTGTTTTTCTCTTTGTACGTTTCGGCGAATGTTTGTCTCTCATCTGTTCCAGTGAGGGTGCCAAGTTTTGTGATCTTTCTCTCCTCTGTGAGTTGCCATGTGGCGTCTGATATCCATTCCTTCTTCTCTCTTCTTCTGTAGCTCAGCACGGCCTCACTGGTGTCTATGAAAGCTTTCTGTACATTGTCGCACGGGGTGTTGATGTCGTCTGCTGGTGTGTTGTCCAGGAGTTGGAATCTGTTGGAAAGTTCAATGGTAAACTGACTTTTCACCGCCTCACTGGTCAGTTTCCTCGAGTCAAAGAGTTGTTCACTTTTCTTTTTTTGTGTTCTCTTGAGCTTCAGCTGGAGTCTGCATAATACACGATGGTGATCACTGCTAGCGTCAGCTCCTCGAATGGCTCTCACGTCTTTCATGGAGCTCCTCTACTTCTGGTTGATGGCAATGTTGTCTATCTGGTTACTGGTTCTTCCGTCTGATGATACCCATGTCAGTTTTGTGAATGGTTTTGTGTTGGAAGATGGTACCACTTATCACCAGACCGTTCTCAAGACACGCATCTGCAAAACGCTGTCCGTTGTCATTTCTGTCTCCCACTCCCTCTTGTCCCATGCAAGTCTCACACCCGGTGTTCTCCGCTCCAACTTTCGCATTGAAGTCTCCCATAAGAAGTAGGATGTCATGCTGTGGTGTCTTGTCTATCTGTTCCTGTAGGATGTTGTAGAACAGGTCTTTCTCCTCCTCCGTGGCTTGCTCTGTCGGTGCGTAACACTGTATGATGGTGATCTTGGTATACTTGGAGAAGAATCTGGCTGTGATGATTCTTGAGTTGACTGGCTCCCATCCCATCAAGCTCTCCGTGGCCTCCTTGTCCATGACGATACCCACTCCCTCCTGATGTTGCCCGTCCGTGCGACCAGAATAACGTACTGTCTCTCCTGAGCCATGATGATACCCACTCCCTCCTGATGTTGCCCGTCCGTGCGACCAGAATAACATACTGTCTCTCCTGAGCCATGATGATACCCACTCCCTCCTGATGTTGCCCGTCCGTGCGACCACAATAACATACCGTCTCTCCCGAGCCATGATGATACCCACTCCCTCCTGATGTTGCCCGTCCGTGCGACCAGAATAACATACCGTCTCTCCCGAGCCATGGTGATACCCACTCCCTCCTGATGTTGCCCGTCCGTGCGACCAGAATAACATACTGTCTCTCCCGAGCCAAGGGTCGTGATGCCTGAATCCGTCCACCTCATCTCACTGAGTCCTAGGATGTTCAGTCTATACTTCTTCATCTCTTTCACAGTCTACGCAGTCTTTCCAGCTTCATACAGCGTTCGCACGTTCCAGGCTTCCACTCTCACCTCTTGTTTGGGATTCGTTAAGAACATTGTCGGAGCAGAAGCTTCCTTCCGGCTTTCACCCCTACTCGTCATACAATGCATTGCTGCATCTGCCCTGAGCTCGTTCCCCGAGCTTTGATTGGATCTTGTTGGCGTTTCTGTAGCAAAGCTTTTTTTACGTGGCGGGTTGCTAGCCCAGCGCGCAACCTTCCCAATTTCTCATTCTGGACTTAGGACCAGACAACGGCTGGGTTATATTCGTATAGTTATGCCAAAAAGAATTCTTTGTTTAAAAAAAAAAGTGTCTGGACCCTCACTGCACCCCCCCCCCCCCCCCCTCCCACCACTCACAAAGTCAGTGCCACGATATGGGTCCTGTCGGAACAGACGTATGGTTTGTGG
>CM031601.1:51333320-51343320 GCA_018398815.1 Conus ventricosus
CAACAGAAAGACACAGGCACAGAGAGAGGCAAGATCAACAGAAAGGCACAGGGACAGAGAGAGGCAAGATCAACAGAAAGACACAGGGACAGAGAGAGGCAAGATCAACAGAAAGACACAGGGACAGAGAGAGGCAAGATCAACAGAAAGGACACAGGGACAGAGAGAGGCAAGATCAACAGAAAGCACAGGGACAGAGAGAGGCAAGATCAACAGAAAGACACAGGGACAGAGAGAGGCAAGATCAACAGAAAGACACAGGGACAGAGAGAGGCAAGATCAACAGAAAGACACAGGGACAGAGAGAGGCAAGATCAACAGAAAGACACAGGGACAGAGAGAGGCAAGATCAACAGAAAGACACAGGGACAGAGAGAGGCAAGATCAACAGAAAGACACAGGACAGAGAGAGGCAAGATCAACAGAAAGGCACAGGGACAGAGAGAGGCAAGATCAACAGAAAGACACAGGGACAGAGAGAGGCAAGATCAACAGAAAGACACAGGGACAGAGAGAGGCAAGATCAACAGAAAGACACAGGGACAGAGAGAGGCAAGATCAACAGAAAGCACAGGGACAGAGAGAGGCAAGATCAACAGAAAGACACAGGGACAGAGAGAGGCAAGATCAACAGAAAGACACAGGGACAGAGAGAGGCAAGATCAACAGAAAGACACAGGGACAGAGAGAGGCAAGATAAGCAGAAACAGGGAAAGAAGAAATCAACATAAAGACAAGGAAAGAAGCAGATAACAGAAAGAAAGGCAGGTGGGCAAGTCAACAGAAGCAAGGATCGAGAGGCATCACACAGACAACACACAGGCGACACAACGAGCAAGATCAACAGAACAGACACAGGACAGAGAGAGCAAACAACAAACACACAGACAGACAGAGCACAACACAACACAAGCACACAGCACAGCAGCAGACGGCAAGACAACAGACAGACACAGGCAGCAGAGAGAGCAAGATCAACAGAAAGACACAGAGCACAGACAGCAGGCAAGACAACACAAGACACAGGACAGAGAGAGGCAAGATCAACAGAAAGACACAGGACAGAGAGAGCAAGATCAACAAAAGACACAGGACAAGAGAGCAAGATCAACAAAGACACACAGATGAGAGGCAAGATCAACAAAGACACAGGACAGAGAGAGGCAAGATCAACAGAAAGACACAGGACAGAGAGAGCAAGATCAACAGAAAGACAAGACAGAGAGAGGCAAGATCAACAGAAAGACACAGGGACAGAGAGAGAGAGCAAGATCAAGAAGAAAGGACAGAGAGAGGAAGATCACAGAAAGACACAGGACAGAGAGAGGCAAGATCAAGAAGAAAGGAGCAGAGAGAGGCAAGATCAAAGAAGACACAGGACAGAAAGCAATTATTCAACAGAAGACACAGGGACATGAGATGCAAGATCAACATAAAGACACAGGACAAGAACAAGATCAAAAAGCACCAACAAGAGAGGCAGACAACGAATGCACAGAACAGAAAAAGCAGACAACACAGAAATGACAAAGCCACAACCATTTCTACTTACGACGCGTTAACTGCTTCACCCATGAGCTGCACACGAAAGCACACGAAAAAAGAAGCAGACAACGAAGACAGAGCAGAGAAGCAGACGAGCAAGACACAAAGAGAAACACACACGAAGAAAGAGAGAGAGAGAGAGGCAGAAGAGACAGTGAGAGAGAAAGACAAACAAAGAAACACCAAGACAACAGCAACAGACAGAAGAAGGGGCACACTCTCCAACAAACAACCTGACACGACATGCATGACAACGACAGACCAGTACAATCTTACCAGAAGAAGATGAGCAACGATAAAGAGACCAAGGGCGAAGACGTGGAAGTGAAAGGAGGAGATGAGAGAGAGAGAGGAAATCAAGAGAAGAGAGAGAAGGGAGAGAAAAATGAGAGAGAATGAGAGAGGAAAGAAGAGAAAGAGCGAGGAAGGGGGAGTATCGTCAAACCAGAAAATTGTCGATTTTGGGAAAGGAAAGAAAATGTTCGCTATGTTCTCGGCTCACTGAATGTTGAAACACACACCGCACTTCCTTCATCCCGATGCTTTTAACTGCTTGCACCAATGTGCACAGACAAGAAAGAGAGGAGAGAGTAGCAAGAGGAGAGACGAGAGAGAAGAGATAAAGACAGAGAAGAGAGAAAGAGAGAGAGAAGAGAGGAGAGAGGATGAGAGAGAGAAGAGAGGCATGAGGGAGACAGTTTGATGGAGAGTAGACAAAAAGTGGGGAGACACAGAGACAGACAGACAGACAGAAGGAGATGGAGTTCCAGGCTTTTCTTTCCTTAACAAAACCTGACACTTTGCATGCATGACCGACTCCTTGTCCAATCTTCCAAGAAGATGAGCAAGCCGTTAAGTGGGGACTTCAAGTGCGCTGAAACGTGAAGAAAGGAGGCAATGGAAGGACGCACTTTATTGGTTTTCTCTCTCAACTCTCCTTTCTCCACAACGTCAACTGTTTAGGGAAGGGGAGACCAAAATGAGTGAACATTCCCGAGGGACACCTGAACTAGCACAACTGTTAGCCGCAGTTGAAAGCGGCTGGGAGTTCGTCAGAACCATGAACATTGTCCGATTTTGGTACGGAGGGGGCGGGGGGACTGTTCGGGCTCTGTTTGCTTCGGCCTCACGTGGAATGTTTGAAACCACACAGCCGCATCTCCCCCATCGCCGATGCATTTAAAGGCTGTTGCTCAAATGTTCTTAACCAAGACGGCGGGTGTCTGTGTCTCTCGGGTGTGGCTGATGCAGGGATACATCAATGACAGAAACGTAGAATATGGCGCTGGTTTTGTGGCTTTTCTGTTTGTTTGTTTTTGGTGTTTTTATTTAGTGTTTTATTGTACAGCTCAGCCGACCACAATGCATCTTAGATGGAAGAAACGAAAATCCTTCAGGCGGATGAGACTAAGCGGTGATGAGAACTCCAGATATTACCAGTGGCTTTTCATCCCTGGTTATAAAAAAACATCTTGAAAAAGAAAAAAAACATTGACTTGTAACAAAACGAAACAGTTCTTTGATATGTAAGAAAAGCACACTAAATGGGCATAGAGAGTGTGTGGGTAGTGTCCTGTCTGGTACAGTGTGAGCAATTTTTACTGCGTAGTGGTCAGATTACAACCCAAAAAAACAACGAAAATGGCATGTCAAAAATTGTGACCAAAACAATACAGAAATTCGCAGACCAATGACTGGAGGCTGGCCCTAAAAAGGACACGAACGATAGCCGACATCCATAAAGACATATATTCGAAAAATGGCAGAGTTAAAGAATCTGACAGAAAAGAGAAAACCACTAGTGCAGAACTTCCAGAAGGCTGGGGGTGGGTGGGGAGTTTTTTGGTACTGAAAGAGACCCCCGACATCCCCACGGTCACCACCATATGGTCTGGAAAGACTGGAACTTCATGGTGTCACCGTCATCATCACTGTGTGACCCTTTCTACCCTTTTCTCACCTGAACCTTGCTGCCGTGTTCTGTCCACATCCATGTATACGGGGTGAGATCGTGACCAAGTCCTATGTGTGGTCAGCATCATGGGGTCCATCCTTGGAGAGATGAAGACACTGTGTCTGACTGGGAGGGATGCTCCACTGAATATATATTATATATATATATATATATATATATATATATATATATATAAGTGTGTGTGTGTGTGTGTGTGTGTGTGTGTGTGTGTGTGTGTGTGTGTGTGTAAGAGAGATAGAGAGAGAGAGAGAAAGAGAGAACCTGTGCTTACTTGTGAGTACCTCCGTGTTGTGTGTGTGTGTGTGTGTGTGTGTGTGTGTGTGTGTGTGTGTGTGTGTGTGTGTGTGATGTGTGTGTGTGTGTGTGTGTGTGTGTGTGTGTGTGTGTGTGGTGTGTGTGTGTGTGTGTGTGTGTGTGTGTAGTGAGTGTGTGTGTGTGGGGTGTGTGTGTGTGAGTGGTGTGGTGTGTGGTGTGTGTGTGTGTGTGTGTGTGTGTGTGTGAGAAGTGTGGGGGGGTGGTGCAGAAAGACACAGAAGGAGGCAGGCAGGCAGAGACCAAAGAAGACAGATCAAAGGGAGGAGGTGACAGAGATAGAGAACGGAAGAGAGAGGAGAAGAGAGAGAGAGAAGACGGCAAGAGAGAGAGAGAGAGAGGAGAGAGAGAGAGAGAGAGAGAGAGAGAGAGAGAGACGAGAAAGGAGGAAGAAGAAGAACAGTCGGGGTGGTGGATTGGGGAAGGGACGAGAGGACAAAGAAGGATTGGGCGAAGGAGCACACTGCGCGAGAAAACAGTTTTACATTTCTATCGCTTTTCACTTGATCGAGCCGGGCGGGGTCGGGGGGGGGGGGGGGAGTATCAAGGACCTGCAGTGCAATTATTGTGCAATTAAAGACAGGGTAAAGAAAGGGAAAGACATAAAGTACAGACGATAGGAACATAAATACACGAACAAGGGACAGAACACGGGGAGTAAAACAGAAAAACAAAAGATATCAGATGAGAAACAAATGTCTTTCAAATAGGGTAGGAAGACGACAGACAAACTGACAGAAAGAAAGAAAGAAAAGCAGAAAATGGAACCACGAAATGAGTTTTACTCAAAGACGTTTGTAAAGCGTGTGTCTTTTCACGGTAAATTAATGTCTTGCATTGCAGCCACACACACACACACACACACACACACACACACACCACACACACACACACACACACACACACACACACACACACACACACACATACATACAACACACACACACACTGTGGAAGGACGATAAAGAAGAAATCACAAGTCACCATAAGTGTATCATCTGCACGCACACAGAGAGACAGACAGACTGACGGACAGGCAGATAAACATTCAGACGGACAGACACAGGGAGAGAGAGTTGGAAGAGAGAGAGAGAGAGAGAAGAGAGAGAGAGAGAGAGAGAGAGAGAGAGACGAGAGAGAGAGAGAGAGAGAGAGAGAAGAGAGAGAGAGAGAGAGAAAGCATTCATTTCAGTCTACAGACGTTTTAGAATACTATAGTTGTCTTTACGTGATTTTCCCCCCTTTTTTTCGAAAAATTCTTCCCACATCGTTATCGGGTGGCTGGGATTCTGTGCCCTGAATCTCAACAAAGGTGACAGCAACGCCTCACACTGCATTTACTTTTTGTTTGTTTGTTCGTTTGTTTACTTCCATCTCTCCTTAAATTGTTTGCGCCCATTTGCGCACACGAAGAATGAGAGGAGGGTGGGAGAGACAGATAGAGAGAGAAAGAAGGAGGGGGAGTACTGTTTGACGGAGAGATAGAGAAGGGGAGAGACAGAGAGAAATAGTTGATGGTGGTAATGATGACACACATCTGTCTTTCTCTGTATCTGGATACATTTACATATATATGTATATATATATATCTGTCTGTGTGTGTGTGTGTGTGTGTGTGGTGTTGTGTGTGTTTTGGGGGGTCGCAATTGCTAAAGAACTGTTCGCTCGGAGTGATGCCAGAGACCATCAGGATTGTCAAGACACTGCAATCAGGAATCTTGCTTTGGATGTCTACACCTCTGACAAGTGCTTAGGTTGTGGCAAAGCTCCTCCTGGTGAATTCTTTCTTTCTTTTTTTCTCTCTTCGGCGATTCTGGCCATGCTAGATCCTCAGTCCGGTCAGTGAGGCGAGGTCAGCAGTCCACCGCTGTGACCCGCCGGTCCCCATTGCTTCTCCTGGACCTCAGACAGTCTGGGCCACGTATGGCGTCTCAAGGCTTCAAAGGAGGGGCAGGATTGTAAGGTTGGGAGCCTGCGCCCCAAGGGCACTGGTCAGTACGAGAGAGTTTCAGACGTGAGGGATGGGAGAGGAGCTGGAAGTGTCCTGTTCGCAGCCTGAAGAGGGTAACTTGAGCTGCTCTGTCGAGATGGTAGATGCTGTCCTGTTCAGTCCCAATGTCCACGCGTTTGCGCCGCGCTCTTCTAAAGTCGTTCTTCAAGATGGTCAGTTCAACAGTGCTGTCTGCCCACCTCGTTCTCTGTCTCCCTTTCTGCTGGTCTCCCACACCGTTCCTCAGAGGATGGTCTTGCAGATTCCACTGTGACCTGTCTGCACCATTGTAGCTTTCTGTTCCTCACTGTGGGCATTATGTCTTGACAGTGACTATAGCAGTGACTGATGGTTCTGTGCACTACGTCGTTCCAGGCACAGACTGAGTGCATCAGGCGCAGGATACTCATCGATAGCATTCATTTCCACAAGACAACTAGAACTAAAACAAACTATGTTTGTCAGTATACAGTTTAGTAGGCATTATCTTGTATATGCTGAACTAGAGCTGGCACCCTTAAAAACATGGACCTAACTGCAAGGTTAGATGTCCTCCACTGGGTCCACTCAGGTCAGGCTATGCTCTTTTAAAGCATCTCCAGGAAAATCTGCACCAGCTATTCTTTCTCTCCTAGACACATTTCAGAAAGTCCAAATGGCAGGGAAGATGAAAAAAAATAAAACTTATGTTGCTCAGGAGTCATACTATAATAACCACATCTTGTCTGCAATATCCCAGATTTTGTGGATTTGTAGTGTGCATGTTTGCAGCAGAAGTTTCAGTGTCAGACAATCCTAGTGGCGCTCCTTTAGGTGATACTGAGAGCTATGTTGAATTTGTAATGTACATGTTTGCACTAGCAGTTTGGCGTTCATTCAGTACATATTAACCCCAGTGGAGGCACATTTCTAAATGTTAGGGTGGAACTGAGTGTTATAATGTTGAGAAAAAAGATGGTCCTTGGGTCCTCTGTTTCAGATCTGTTCTAATTATTTCTCTTTTTTCAATCCGTGATAGGCCCCCATGTCTGGACAAATAATGGGCTATCATGGCAGTCATCATCTCCAAACTTTTTTTTACGAAACTGAAGTTGAAAGTTTCGTTTGTTGTTCTCTCTCTCTCTCTCTCTCTCTCTCTCTCTCTTCTCTCTCTTCCTCTCTCTCTCTCTCTCTCTCTCTCTCTTCTTACCTTGACATAGTGTGCAAAAAGTCAGAATCTCCTGCCACTTGCGCAAGGACGATAGATACTTGACATTTTTGGTCCCCCAGCTAATCACCCTATGCTGCCCATTTCCAAAGCTGTAACCAGGATACACCACACCATGTCTGACAATGACGTACAATGTCCAGTCTCCAATGCTATCGACCCCCTCCCTCCACCCACCTGTCACTTTCACCCTCTACCTCCCTCTATTTTCTCACTCTTGATCGCGGCTTTCTTTTGATCTCTGTTTTTTTTTCTTCGGTGTCTCGGTCTTCTCTCTACCTTTTTCAGCATAATTCCTTAACCGACATTTTTCTCCTAGAGTTGAGAGGCGAGGGGATGGAGAGGGGGGGGGGGATTTATGTCAATTCAGTTTTCAGTGTCATCAAGGGGGTGTCGCTGCTTGCGGACTTCTCTCAATGTACCCCACACCCACCTCTGCTAGGCTACGAGAGTGCAGTGTGCAGGGTTTGCAACTAGACCACTACGTTATCGAACAACTAAGTTGAAAAGATTTGAGAAGAGGATATCAGTGACATAACATATCAAGATGCCTGTCCTTCGAGTTAACCGAAAGTTGTTGACAGGCCTTCGAAAATCATTTCAGAACGGCTGCACGCGCAACATGATTTCTCACTCCGGCGCGTGTGCACAGGTGGGAAATCGGGCAAAACGTATGCATGCGAGTGAAATAAAGGAAAGAAAAAAAGGAAGTAATAGAAAAAAATCAGGGAGAAGGATTGAACTAAGGGATATTCTCGTGTGTGTGTGTGTGTATGTGTGTGTGGTGTGTGTGTGTGTGTGTGTGTGTGTGTGGTGTGTGTGTGTGTGTGGTCTCTCTCTCTCTCTCTCTCTCTCTCCTCTCTCTTCTCTCTCTCTCTCTCTCTCTCTCCTCTCTCTCTCTCTCGAGGAAGTCAGTCGAAAAGGAGATTGTTGCGTTTGGAACGTCCCTCTAGATCGTCGATCTTCTTGTCACATTCAGCCAGACTCTTCCACAGGTCGTTGTTGGTCTTTTTCAGTTCCCGGTCCCCATTTCTTAGCTCGTTCATCTCCTCTTTCAGTCCCTTAAGTTCGTTATGCAGAGCTAAGTTGTCGTTGCGTAATTCAGCGACATCCTTCTTTACTTCATCCAACTTTGCGTTCATCTGGTCGCCAATTGTTTTCATAGTCGTCACGACATGACTCAGGGTCAGATCCAGAGGCTGGGAAGTCACAGAAGTGATGGACTCACTTACATTTATATTGACAAGATTTAGATTTGGAACATCGCATATCTTTTTTCATCATTTTCGTTATAGGCAACTTTGCAATTCTGATACCGCCTGTCCACTATGTCAAAATGCATGTGAAGATGAAGTTCATTTTGTATTGCGGTGTCCAGCCTTGACTGGTCTTAGTAACGAGTTTGTTCCTCCTAGATATTATAGACAATCATCTGTGTTTAGACTCACCTTACTTATGACTTACACGAAAGAGGATGTTAAAAAGTTCGCCTTGTACCTCTACAAAGCTTTTAAGTTCCAGAGCACGGTGTGTTCTTGAGAATGCGCTGTTTTCAGTTTGTTGAATATGCTTCTAAAATATCCGTTTTGTGAATCTCTTATCCACTCCTTCATAAGGGGCCATGGCCTGTAATGAATAAATTATCCGTATCCGTATCTCTCTGTCTCTGTCTGTCTGTCTGTCTGTCTGTCTGTCTGTCTGTCTCTCTCTCTCTCTCTCTCTCTCTGCTCTTCTCTCTCTCTCTCTCTCTCTCTCTCTCTCTCTCTCTCTCTGTCATGCACAAGTGTGTGCATGTCTGCGTGTGTGTGCATGTTTGTGCGCGCGCACGCGCGCGCGTGTGTGTGTGTGTGTGTGTGTGTGTGTGTGTGTGTGTTGTGTGTGTGTGTGTGTGTGTGTGTGTCCTTCCTTGCTCTGCGTGCTACATGTTAGTATTTGTGCTAGGCGATTTGATCTTGGAAGCAGCCATCGTTTGAAGTGAGAGGCTGGTAGTTATCCCCTTATGGGAGCTGTAGTTACCCTGCTTTGTACATTATTGACTGTTTACTCTTTCCTGTCTCACTTCAGATTTCCTTTCATATCAGTTTGACCGAGGTTACCCGTTAATGCTCCTGTTTGTCTGTGTGTTTTTGTTTGAGTTTGTTCCAGATCAAAAGGCTGTGTCAGTCTGGCATAAATGTTAATTTGTTTGTTCATTTTCCCCAGTTGTTGTTGTATACACGGGTCAGTTGCACGATGTGTGGGGAATCTTGGAACATCCTTTTCAGGGAATGTCTTCGTTTGCTCTGTGTGCCTGGAGTTGGCATTGATGCTATGCTCTGTGTGCCTGGAGTTGGCATTGATGCTATGCTCTGTGTGCCTGGAGTTGGCATTGATGCTATGCTCTGTGTGCCTGGAGTTGGCATTGATGCTATGCTCTGTGTGCCTGGAGTTGGCATTGGTGCTATGCGATTTGGTGTATTTGGCAGTACTGGTTTGGAGCTAGGGGCTTGCAATTATCTTAAGGAGCAGGGGTTATCCAACTAGTTTTGTTTCCATTTCATGTTGTTCTTTTTTGTCAAATTACAAGTGATAGTACAACACACGTGGCAAAACATTACATTGATACGACCGTTGTTGCCATCGTCTGCATGAAGATATCACCAAGAGTAAGCAAATATGGAATTGGCGTTTTAGCAGTGTTCTCAATATTACTAAACTGACAGCTTGTTGCCTTGTTCAATGGTGAAGGACATGTTAAATGATGTATGTGTATACTTAACAACAAATATTAAATTGGATTGCATAAAGGTCAGTTCATTGATAGCGATTTCTATCGAGCAGAGAGCAGCCACAAATACATTCTATACTAAAATCAGAACAAGGTTTGGCACATGCGAGTATGTTTGTCAAAGACAGCAAAGTTAAGAGTTCGTGCATGAGTTTCACGTTTATGGGGAATCAAGCGACTGAAAAGCAAAATGGAATAGCTTTT
>CM031601.1:51348321-51396708 GCA_018398815.1 Conus ventricosus
GATCCTCCGTGCCCCAACGTGGGCGTATGAGGGAAATCTTACCAGCGGTGAAGTTCGTTCTTGTCTTTCGCTTGGCTCATCTTCCTCTCTCACTCTGTGTGTGTGTGGTGTGTGTGTGTGTGTGTGTGTGTGTGTGTGGTGTGTGTGTGCGTGTGCGTGTGTGTGAGTTTGTGTGTGGTGTGTGTGTGCGTGTGTGTGTGCGTGTGTGTGTGCATGCGTGCGCGCGCGTGTGTGTGTACGTGTACGTGCGCGTGCGTGATTCATACATTTCTGGCAGTTGGTGCCGAGATCTTCGTTCATCAGAAAAACAACAATAACCACACACACACACATCAAATTATGAGGATGTCCATATACATGTTTTGAAAACTATTCCTCCTGGCCACTAATGGAACCTGGCCCCAAAGACACGGAAGGCACGCACGCACGCGCACACACACACACACACCACACATAAACACACACATATACACACACACATATTACACACACATCACACACACATATTACACTCTCACACACGCGAAACAACAACAACGCGCAGCGGGGCGCACACAACACACACACACACACACACACACAAACAACAACAACAACAACAACAACAACAACAACAACACAACACACACACACACACACACACACACACACACACAAAACACACACACACAAACAACAACAAGACAACAACAACAACAACACACACACACACAAGACATGTAAAAATTCGCTAGGATAATGACAGCTGAGCAATCTGGTCTCGTGAAGTCGATTGCACAATCCAGAAAATCCCTAACACTCCTTATGCGTGGACTGATGAAAGAGAGAGAGAGAGAGAGAGAGAGAGAGAGAGAGAGAGAGAGAGAGAGAGAGAGAGAGAGAGAGTGAGTGTGTGTGCGCGCGCGCGCGCCTTCCGTGTCCTTTAGGGCCAGGTTTCATTAGTGGCCAGGAGTAACAGTTTTAAAAAAAATGTATATGGACATCCTTATAATCTGATGTGTGTGTGTGTGTGTGTGTGTGTGCGCGCGCGCGTGTAATACGTGTATGTATATATATATATATAAATATATATAAATATTATATATATATATATATATATATTGTGTGTGTGTGTGTGTGTGTGTGTGTGTGTGTGTGTCTATGTCTGTGTGTGCGAGTGTGTGGTGTACCTTCCGTGTCCTTTGGGGCCAGGTTTCACTAGTGGCCATCATCCAATGGCCATTATATTCATGTCTTGTTCTGCCCTTCTAAACCATCACCATCTCCCTCTTCCTTTTTTTTTTTTTATTGGTTTGGGTGACGCATTCTTTGACAGATTACAGACTTCATCCTCACTTTCGATCTCTGAAATCTCATTTGTAGAGAGGTGCACGGCCTAATTTTCTTGAGTGTCTGTGTCGCACCCTCATATCTCTCTCTCTCTCTCTCTCTCTCTCTCTCTCTCTCTCTCTCTCTCTCTGATGTATGACAGGAGGAGGAGGAGGAGGAGGAAGTTGTAGAGGAGGGAGAAAGAGAGAGAGAGAGAGAGAGAGAGAGAGAGAGAGAGAGAGAGAGAGAGAGAGAGAGAATGCGTGTGTGTATGAGTGAGTGAGTGAGCGAGCGAGTGAGTGTGTGTGTGTGTGTGTCTCATTTTATGTGTATATGAATTTTTGTTATTTCAGAAAGGTCTGTCGGGATTCATGGAAACAGGTTTTAACAAATACTTTACCTTTCTTTCAGTTCAGATTAACAAGATCAGGAGCGCCTTTTTCAAACACACACACACACAGAGAGAGAGAGAGAGAGAGAGAGAGAGAGAGAGAGAGAGTGAGAGAGATGAGAGAGAGAGAGAGAGAGAAAGAGAGAGAGAGAGAGCAACCGAAGATTAATACGACTATAAACTGTCAGCGTGTGTGCGTGGATCTGTGCATGCGTAGGCGCACGTGCGTGCAAGCGCGCGCATGCGCACGCGCACGTGTGTGTGTGTGTGTGTGTGTGTGTGTGTGTGTGTGTGTGTGTGTGTGTGTGAAGAGAGAGAGAGAGTGAGAGAGAGAGAGAGAGAGAGAGAGAGAGAGAGTCTCTTCGCATCCGGCTGTCCCGTTATTGGTTGGTATGCTGTCAATGTGCCTGGCTGTCCCCTTGTCTCTCTCTCTCGCTCTCTCTCTCTCTCTCACACACACACACACACACACAATGCACGCACACATACACGCACGCGCACAGACACCCGTAGACTCTTCTCTCCTCCCTTACCGCCCCTCCTCCACGTCTCATTCATATTCATGAAAAATTCAATCTTCGCACAATTCCTTTCGTCCGCCATTTCGCCGGAAAGGAAACAGAATTGCTTTCCCTCTCTAACCTTTTTTTCCTTCTGTAAATTGGAGACCCTCACCCCTCAGTCTTCGTAGCGAACGATGTGGAGCACACTCTAATTGTTTTGTTGTTGTTTTTTTCCAAAGAGGTGTGTGCGTGTGTGCGTGCGTGCGCGCGCGTGTGTGTATGCTAGAGTGTGCGAGTGCGCGTGTGTGTGTGTGCTGGTGTGTGTGCGCGCGCGCGCGCGCGCGCACGCGCGCATGTGTGTGCATGCGTGCGTGTGCGTTTGTGTGCGTGCGCGCGTGCGTGCATGTGTGTGTGTGTGCTGTCATAGCAGTTAATGTCAATTTCTTCATCTTGTCTTTGCATTTTTCAGTTGACTTGTTTGTTTGTTCGTGTTGTTTCTCTCCAATCAATCCTTTCTTTAAAAGCATACACGCAAAACCTTTTTCCCCATACGTGCAGTGGATGCGACTGTAAAAAGAATTTGAGAAGGAAGTGAAAAATGCAAAACCCTAAAAAAAAAAAAAAAAAAAAAAAAAAAGGAACAAGAAGCAAAAAGAAAAGAAAAACTACAAAAATTCACGACGAAAGAAACAACGAACAAAAATTATCAAAACATATAAAATCAAATAAAATAATTTTCAAGCAAACAAAAAAGAGAAGCAAAGGAATAACAGAATGCTAACGACAAACCAGCCACCATGTGCATATGTTAAGCGCTTGCGCGCACACACATACACACACACATACAACACAGGGCGCATATGAGCGATTGCAAGCGCACATTCGGACACACACACACACACAGACACGCACGCACGCACGCACGCACGCACGCGCGCGCGCACACACACACACACACACACACACACACACAGATTATAAATATACCGATCTACAAAGAATGTTAACAATAATATATTGTCCTCTCTTGCCAAATTTCATATGGAAAGTAATTATTCACATCACCTTAAAGTTTTCACCGACGGATCACTGTTAAACGAAAAAGCTGGAAGTGGTTTTGTTATTCCTACCCTTAAAGTTGAAAAATGTTTTCATCTCGGGAAGGGGTATTCTATCTTCACGGCTGAGCTGGTGGCAATTTTAATGGCGCTTAACTTTCTTGTTGATACTCCACTTACTATCTACAAAACACTGTTCTGTGTGGATTCTAAATCTGTCCTACAAGGCCTTGAATCTATTGCTGTAAAAAATCGAGGTGAGGTGATTTTAGAAATAAAACATCTTGTCAGTATTCTTATATCAAGAGGTACAACAGTGACTTTTGCTGGATCCCGTCTCACTGTGGGATTTCTGGTAATGAGTGGGCTGACCGGGCTGCCAGAAAAGGAGCACAAAAGTCCGATGAATCCATACAAATCAACATTCCTCTGTGTTTATACGAAGGATATGGTCTCTTAAAAAAAGACGTGTATTGAAAAGGTTTATGAAGCCTACAAAAACTTGGTTCTTATTAAAATACATCAACCTCACTCAAAATTGTGCTGCTGTGACAAATCCCAGTCAGCTACTTTTCTTCTAGCAATGCGGCTAAAAGTGGAAAGATTACCTATCAATTGGCCAACACAAACGTACTTAAAAAAAATAACCGAAAATTTGTATCCCTGCTTTACAGGCTTAAGCTAAACGCTTTCCGTACAAAATTTCGTAAAAAATATAAATTGCATCTGCGGAGCAGTTGAAAGTTTCACAACCCAGCATCTTCTTTTCTACTGCGCATATTTCAAAAAGGAAAATCCTGACTGCCTGCGACTTGATGGCACGTGTATTTTCCAGAACTTACCACGTCTCGTTTCTTTTGTTAATTCTTTGATGATTAGTCCAATGGGCTCTTTTTTGTAACAAGTGTTCTTACAGATATGAGCGCTTAACATTTTGGTTATACCAGATATCCTGTACATCTTTATGTTTTAATACTTGCTTTGGGCTAGTGTTAATTGTAAAGAATTTAGTATGAATCACTGTATATAGCTAACTGCTCGTAACAAATCTCTTATCGGTCCATCAACACAAACACACGTGCACACACACGCACGCACACACACACACACACACGCGCGCGCGCGCGCTTACACACACACACACACACACACACACACACACACACACACACACACACACACACACACGCATACACACACACGCTACTTCCCTAACCCTGTCTAAAATCACTTTATGTGAATAGACGTTAAATTGAAGAACGAACGAACGAACACACATAAAATTATGAGGATGTCCATATACATATAAAAAAACAACAACTGTTCCTCCTGGTTAGAAATCACTTGTACCAACGGTTTCGGTCTACATCATAGACATCATGACGTCAGTTGTACGCACATAAAGTTGTTCATTTGGCAGCAAAGTATGTTCTTGGACACCAAACGAAGGTCTGTAACAACACCGCGATAATACGTAGCCACAGTACTGCTTGTTTATTTCCGAGATGTATGTCAAACCGTCCCTGCTGACAGTTTCTGAAACGGTGATAAGAGGGTGAGTTTGTTCGACTCGGCTCTTGTTCGGAAAGAAGCTGGCATACATTATTGCATGTGCTACTACATTATCTGTACGTGAATTTCAATGGCGACCGAATCGGTGTTTTCGACAAGAGAAAACTTACCGACATTCGTACAATCATAGTTGAAGGTTATTGAAAACTCGGTCACGAAGAACAGCAAAAACTTTTTTTTTCTTATACGGTTCCTTGTCTTGATATTTTATCATTCAATTGTTTTCTTGTACGATTATTTCAATCGTTTCCCTTTCAGATCTGCAAACACTACACACAAATTTGTTTTTTCCGGGGATGATGTTTGTTGCCAGTATCGATAACCAGCCGTCGAGGCGCAGTGGGTTGGCATCGCCGACTGTCGGGTAGTCGTGGGTTCGATTCACATCAGGGCACTTTATTTTTGCGATTTTTCAGCCCCGACCGGCTTCCGCCCGAGTTTTCTATGGGCCCAGATGGAAAAACTGGGCCCCGCACAGTCCAGTTTCATCCACTGAACAGGTACGTCTGACAGCGTTGCTCACATTCCCTGACCGACACTGCAGGTCTCCCTAGTATTCGGGTCTAGTTGACGCCCAGACACATTATGAAAGTAAGCGTAGACTACAGCCCTGTCACGCGAGAGAGACAGAGAGAGAGAGAGAGAGAGAGAGAGAGAGAGAGAGAGAGAGAGAGAGAGAGAGAGAGAGGGAGAGAGAGACAGACAGACACAGACAGACAGACAGACAGACAGACAGACAGAGTGTCTAACCCTGTGATCCGCGCTGATATCTTAAACTCTGACCTGGAAAAGATTTCTGAATGGACAAAGCGCTGGAAGGTTAAATTCAATGAGAACAAGACAGAACTGGTAAATATTATTCGAGATCGCAAACAAATTTATCCACTAACATTCGGTAACACGCCTCTGCAGCCAGTTAATGCACACAATCATCTTGGTCTGATTGTTCAAAATAACTGTAGATGGGACGAACATATAAGAGTACAGTAAAGAAGGTTAACATGTTGATTAGTTGCCTACGAAACTACAAATATAAGATATCGAGAAAAGCATTAGAAACCATGTTTACATCATTTATCTTGCCGCACTTTGACTACGCTGATATTGTCTGGGACAACTGCAGTGAAACACAAGCAAACATGCTAGAAAATATTCATTTAGAAGCAATTCGCATCATAATAGGAGGTGTCAAAGGCACAAGTCATAAAAAGTTGTATGAAGAATCCGGATTCTGCTCTTTAAAAGAAAGGAGAAGAAGACAAACTAAATTAAGTTTTATAAAATGGTCAATGGTTTGTGTCCAGAACACTTATGTAGCCTAGTACCAGATCTGGTATCAACAAGAAATCCCTATTCACGGCGAAGACCTCTCGACAGATATGTGCCTCTATGCAAAACTGAAGTATACAAAAATTCATTTATTCCAACTGCAACTAAAATGTGGAACGACCTCCCAGACAACATAAAATCCACAAAATCACTTGGTGAGTTTAAACGTTTTATTTCACGGGACGACTCAGTTGTTCCCTATTATTACTATTATGGAGAGAGAAATGAACAGATTCAACATTGCAGACTCCGCCTAGGAATGAGTGATCTAAATCAAGACCTTGTTAACCGTTACCTTAAAGCAGATCCAGTTTGTCAATGTGGCACTGGTTCAGAAACGGCCGAACACTTTCTATTACATTGTCCAAATACAGTAATCATAGAAAAGACACGATTTCCACCCTTGTACCCAGTCTACTCGAAGTTAGTATTCTTCTTCATGGTAAGCAATCCCTCCGACGTGAGGATAACGAAGCTATATTCAAAGCTGTTCATCGTTTTATTAAACAATCTGAACGTTTTTGAAAAACATGTTGTAAAACTTCGCATGCAGTAATGATATATATGTTTATGAAATGAAATCTTAGAGCTGAACATATTCTCTCTCTCTCTCTCTCTCTCTACTCTCTCTCTCTCTCTCTCCTCTAAAACGCTTCATAAAACGTTAATGATGTGTGAGTGGTTGACTATCATGAACTTTATAAGTCTTTAGTGTTTACTTTGCTTACTACTATCTTTTCTTATTTTTCCTCAATTTGTACATGTTTGCGTTTATGTATATGTGTATATGTAAAGTATGTATATATTTACATTTGCATACGTGTGGGTATGTATTTTTGTTTCTTTTTTTTTTGCGTCTTTGTTTAGGTCATAGAACTTAAAAGTAATCCAGAGAATATCAATTTCCTTGTCTACATGTGTAATTATAGACATTATGAACACACTATAAGCATTAGCTTGTTGATGTTCAAATTTCACATTTATGTAAAGCTACGTGTCTGTAAAGTAAAATAAATTTGTTTAAACCAGGAGAGAGAGAGAGAGAGAGAGAAGGAGAGAGGAGAGAGAGAGAGAGACGACGTTGCCTATAGCTCAGCCGACCACCAAGGGCCCATATTAGGGCGCCTGTCCCTCAGTCTCACAGCAGAAGGGTAGTACCCACGCATCAATATCAAACCTCCTTGACCAGCATTCCAATGCATGTCTCAAACTAATGTGACCATTCATGCCATGCTCCTCATGGTGACCTCATTTTTTTTCCCCCCCTCAACGATTAAGCACTCGCGGTAGTCCTGACTCGAGAAGTAACGCGTAATCGCGAATTCACGGGGAATGCTCTGGCGGGCGGGAGGTGCCTCCAGAGTAAACACTCCCTCATACTAGTCCGCGACTAGGCAATCATTGTCGCCAAAAGGGGGGTTTGAAGGTGCTGTCCGAGGTTTACCCGTCTTACTACCCTCGCCCGTCTATATACTTAACGCACCTACCCCTCCCCCCCTTTTATTTTACCTCTCCCGTCTATATACTGTAACGCACGCTAGCCCTCCCCCTCCTTTTTTTTTACCACCCCTGTCTAAATACTGTAACGCACTGACCCTCCCCCCCCTTTTTTTTTACCTCCCCTGTCTATATACTGTGTCCGCACCTACCCCACCCCCCTTTTTTGTACACCCCTGTCTAAATTCTTTGGTCCGCACCTACCCCCTCCCCCCCCTTTTTTGTACCTCCCCTTCTATACACTGTGTCCTCACCTGCCCTTCCACTTTTTTTTTTACCTCCCATCAAAATACTGTGTCGCACCTAACACCCCCCCCCTTTTTTTTTTTAACTTCCCCTGTCTATAAATACTGTGTCCCGCCGCACCTACCCCTCCCCCCGGCAAGCCCCCCCCCTTTTATTAAACCTCCCCTGTCTAATACTGTGTCCGCCGCACCAACCCCCCCCTTTTTTTTTACCTCCCTGTCCTAAATACTTGTGTGCGCACCTACCCCTCCACCCTTTTTTTTTTTTACACCCCTGTCCATATCTGTTTCTGCACCTACCCCCCCCTTTTAAAAAAAAAATCTCCCCTGTCTATATGAGCTGTGACGACACCTACCCCCCCTTTTTCTTTTTTACCTCCCTGTATATAATGTGCCGCACCTTACCCGTTTTTTTTCAACCTCCCCTGTCCCATATACTCTGTCCAGCACCTACTCCTCAGCCCTTTTTTTTAACCTCCCGTCTATAGACTGTGTCCCGCGCCTACCCCCTCCCCTCCCCCTTTTATTTTACCCTCACTGTCTATATACTGTGACGCAACCTACCCCCCCTATCCCCCCCCTTTTTTTTTTAACCTCCCCTGTCTAATATACTGTGACGCACCTACCCCCTCCCCCCTTTTTTTTTTAACCTCTCCTGTCCTGTATACTGTGACCTTCTTACCATCCCCCCCCCCTTTTTTTTTTAAAACCTCCCCTTCTATACACTGTGTCGCACTCTACCCTCTCCATTTTATCTCCCCTGTCTATACATGGTGTCGCCTCTATCAACTGCATCTCCTTACAAATACTCACCCAGGAGGGACTCGCTAGTTTGCTGTTCAGTTGGCTCCACACGTTCAGTCCAAGCACTGGTGCTAAACACTGGACTCGGTTATAAAGCGTCATCCTAAACACAAGTGGACACACACACACACACACACACACACACACACCGCGCGCGCGCGCGCGCCACGTACGCACAAACAACGCACGCACGCACACATTCAACGTGCGCGCGCGCACACTCACACATAACACACATCACAGGCGCACTGTAATATAACCAACACTGGGACCCGCCAATACTCTTAAATCAAACGCTCCAACAACCACATCCCTGTCCCCTCCCTTCAATCCAATCCCCGAAAACCCCTCCTCCCCCCGCCCTTCTAATCCTCCTCCTCCCGTCCCCCCCCCCTTCAGTCCCCTCACCCCCTACACCCCTCTCCCGTCCTTCGCCCCACACCCATGTACACTGTCACGACACACCCCTGGAGGTCCAGCCCTGAACGGAATCGTCTAGGTGGGAGTGAAGGGGAGACTGAGCCTCACAAACCGCACCGCAAGAGACCACACAATAAAGATTACTATACAACACCCCATTTTAATCAACACCCAACATAACACAAGTCATAAATAAGCATTCCAACACACACAACATTCACAATCACAATCAAGCATTCCAACACACAACAAACATGCCCAATTATAATAAACATTTACCATACGACGTACACAATCACAATCACAGCATTTCAACACATATGACATATACACAATTATAAATAAACATTTCCAGCATCCATCCTTACCACACCATGGAGTGCCTCCACACACACTTCCCTGCCTCTCCAAAGTCTACTGGGAGCACCCTGTCGCACTAGGTGCTCCAACCGGGTACGGTTCTTGAAGAGGGTCGTTTTCAAGCCGACACCTTGACACGCACAAGCAGACAGTGGAAGAGCGCGTCCCGGGGGGGGGGGGGGGGGGGGGGGGGGGGGGGGGGTGGGGGGGGGGGGGGGGGGGGGGGGGGGGAACGTGGCGTTGTTGCTGGAGGTCCTGGACGGGGATCAGGACCGGCCCATTCAAGCCCACAGGCCTTTTCTGAAACCAGTGCGTGATCCCAACCCGGCGCGGTAACCAACCAGAAGCGTGGCCCAACCAGCGCGTGGCACCAACCAGCGCGTGACAACCAACCTTCGCCGGTTCCCAACCAGAGCGTGGCCCAACCAGCGCGTGCAACCAACCATCCGCGGGTCCCACCAGAGCGTGGCCCCAACAGCGCGTAGGCACCAACCAGTCCAAGCTCCGGGTGAAAGCCCCCGGGAGGAGGGAACAAGTAGCTGGGAGGAGAGAAGAAAGGGAGGGAAAGGAAGAATAAGGGTACTGGAAACCCCGCCGTCAGTACAGTCCTGACCCATGCTGTTAAATCCTGAAACAGCCACTCGCATGATGGGCGAGGGAGTCTACTAAATACACCACAACTACCCAGCACAACACAGACCTGAGGCATAACACAGTAAACCAATCAAATCAGGAATGTTCGTAAAGTCCTTCTCACACGAAGCAGTATGAGACTGCAATATAAATTAACAGGCTATAAACAAATATGAATCATCTCATCGGGCTTTCTCTCACTCATGCTTAACATTATCCTTTCTTATGGGAATAAACAACACAGCAACTATCGCTTTATAACTGCCACCACATCTGCAAATAATAATTCAATGGCATAATTATCACATTTTATAGCCACCTTTCAAAATAACACAAATCTCAACCACACATCCAAACGACAAATCAATGCGTACGCACGCTCTGCGAACATATAAAACTCGTTCTCCTTGCACACTAACAAACAGACGTGGCTCGAAGGATAAGAGTCCGGCGAATGTTGACATGGGGCGAACGAGGAGACCAAGTCAGTACCAACCCTGAATCCCCAGGTTTCTCTCCACCCTCCCCACCGACACCGCAACACCAATGCATAAACAGGAGAAAGAATTTTTGGATATAATTTAGGATGGCCAGGTTAAAGATTGAATTAACCAGAGAAAAGGTCTCAAACAATATTTCTTTAACAATTTTGAAAACAAAAAGAAAAATTGGCTCAAAAGAAAATAAGCCGCGGCTAACAACAACAAACCAAAAACAAACACACCACGAAACTGATGCCTACACCAGCTACCCGTGGGTGACCCCGAAAGAGTCGGGTCAAACGACTCTGGTCTGCCCTCTGACCAGTCCGAGAGGACAGAAGCGCAGATGCGAAAAAGAAGTGATTCCCCTCCTACAGGCCGACTGTAGGAAATGAAGAATACCGACTGTACCTTCGACATCAGGTGAAGAAACCCAGACCGGAGTCAGGCGCTCCCAGAGACATCTTCCGCTCGATGAAGTGAAAAAACTCCCTAAGCGATGGCGGCCAACAAGCACGCCTACGTCACAGAGTGAGCATACTTCAAGCTAAAAGAAATGAAGCTCGAGCGACAGGTTAAAAGGACAGCAGAGGCCGACAGACAGCAAGTTCCGAAAAAGTACCAGCCACCCGTGAACCTGCAGGATGAATAGCACGGGCAGTGGAATTAGAGAGAGAGAGAGAGAAAGCAAACAAAACTTAGCCATGAACCAACACCAAGGTGCAACCGCACCACAAGCCACAGTTAGGGACGGATACACACAACCAGCAACGACAAACAAACAAATGAACAATACCCGCACCCCGAGATGGGTCAAACGTCGTAGGCCTCGTTGACAAAACTCGTGACATACACACAGAAAAGAGGCGTTTCCGCGTGGTCGTGCGCAAACAGGCAGCAACAATGTCTTGAAGGCTCAAGGCAGCCCATTACAACATTGATAAAGCAAAACCAACCAAACAAAACAACACACACAAAAAATCAGAAACAAGGGCCCACGTTTGGTCTCCATCTTCCTTGGCACTTGTAGGTCGATTCAGTGCTTTTTCTTAAAGTAGTCCCTATCAATGTTTATATACCAAACGTGTGGGGAGAATTTAAAAAAAATAAGAAGGACAAAGAAAAGACGCAAAAAACAAAGGAAACGGGGAGAAGAAGAAGGAGAACAAGAAAAAGAAGAAGGACGACGACGACGAAGAAGACGACGAGAAACTGACCTTTTGTACGTCCTGTTTTTCTATGGACCCAAATGTTTAAGAAGGAACAAGGTCCTGCGGTTTTTCTTCTTCGTTAATCCTCGTTTGTGACGAAAACAAAGAATTGTTTGATACAGATGCAAAGTCATACTGAAACTAACAAGACGTAAAATTTTTGGAGACCTGCTTAAACGAGAAAAGAAATGATGTGCTTTAAGCCTAGCCAACCGCATTGGGCCACATCAAGGCTGTCACCCACGTTGAAGAACTTTGAGAAGCCCATAAAAGAAAGACACATCCACAATAACACATTAAAATACACCCTCTTGAAACACACAGGAAATTTTCACCAAAAAGCTTCTTTAGTAAATAACAAACAAAAACAACAAACAAACAAAAAAAACAAACTAAAAAATTAAAGGAAACATGCATATCTCCCTCAGAAAATATCAAAAGATCATCACTTCAGGTGAGATACCTCTGAACAAGGTATTTCACGGAATCTGCTGTAAAGTTGCTCATGGAACACTAGCTTTAAACACTGACGCAGTTTGTCAGTGAAAACATGACGAGGGGGCCATCTAACAACCCACTACCTACGACGAAAGTTCAAAACCTTGTCTTGTATCACGCATGTTGATTGTATGTGAAGAGACTAAGATTTTCGTCGAGTGGCTTCAACGTTCTCGCAAATTGAGGCAATCAGATAACCATCAAGACTCAATTCCCCTGTTGTTCATGTTCTACTGACCGGCGGCCAGATGCAAACGGTGAGTAATGACCTACCACACCTCCCCCCTCCCCTCCCCGCCCTCCCCCCACTTTCCCTTCGTCCTCCTCCACCTCCTCCACCTTACCTCCATGGAAAAAGGCCGACGACATAATGAAATTAGTTACAAGACAGTGTTTTCATGCCTGGAAGGAAGGTTACCGCCAGTCCCCGGTGCCTGTGAAGACTTGAAAGATAGCAAAACCTCCATCACCTCGACCCCCCCACCGCCTTTCCGATTCCCCCGTACCCTCTTTTCAACTCCAAGTTAATAGTTTGGAAAAACAGCGACGAAACGAACAACACCAGGTGAGAGAGAGAGAGAGAGAGAGAGAGAGAGCGAGAGAGAGAGAGAGAGACTGAGGGAGGAGGGAGAGAGAGAGAGAGAGAGAGAGAGAGAGACAGAGGGAGAGAGAGAGAGAGAGAGAGAGAGAGAGAGAGAGAGAGAGAGAAGAGAGATAGACTGAGGGAGGGAGAGGGGAGGGAGAGGAAGAGAGCAAAAGGGAAAGAAAAGAGAGAGAAGAGTGAGGGAGAGGGAAGAGCAAAGGAGAGAGATAGAGAGAGAGAGAGAGAGAGAGAGAGAGAGAGAGAGAGAGACTGAGGGAGGGAGGGAGGGAGAGGGAGAGAGCAAAAGGGAAAGAAAGAGAGAGAGAGAGAGAGAGGGAGGGAGAAGGAGAGAGCAAAGGAGAAGAGAGAGAGAGAGGAGGAGAGAGAGAAGAGACTGAGGGGAGGGAGGGAGAGAGCGAGAGAGAGAGGAGAGGAGAGAGAGAGAGGAGAGAGAGAGAGACTGAGGGAAGGGAGGAGAGGGAGAGGGAGAGAGCAAAAGGGAAAGAAAGAGAGAGAGAGAGGGAGGGGAGAGAGAGAGAGAGAGAAGAGAGAGAGAGAGAGAGAAGAGAGAGAGGAGCACAAAGCGATTTTTTTTTCTTCTGTTCCATTAACGCGGGTAGATCCGTAGAAAAAGAAAAGGGGAAAAAGCAAAACGTTTCCCGATCATTATATATGACATAAAAAAAACATGCGTCATGACAAAGACGGAGTTTTCTTCATTATAATGGAGGAAGGACGAAGAAAAAAAAAAAAAAAAAAGAAAAAAACGCGACTCATGTTTCAGGTTACAAGACGATGGCATCCCCCCGTCCCCCAATCCCCCTTTTTTTTTTTCCTGGATTCCATTTTCTGATGAGTTGTTTGATGCGACATCTGCCCCAAGCGCACGTTCAGCACACACGTGTGTGTGTGGTGCGTGTGTGTGTGAGTGTGTGCATGCTGCGCGCGCGCGCGTGTGTGTAATGTTGTGTGTGCGCGGTGCGCTGCGTGCTGTGCGCGCGCGGACGTGTCTGTGTATAAGAGTGGGTGTAGTGTGGTGTGAGTGTGTTGTGTGTGTGTGTGTGAGCGGCGGTGCGCGCGCGGACGTGTCAAGTGTGTATGAGAGTGGTGTGTGTGTGTGTGGGTGTGTGTGTGTAGTGTGTGTGTGTGAGCGAGTGTGTATTTGTGCGCGCGCGCGCGCGCTGTGTGTATGTACGTGCGTGTGTGTGCATGTGCGTGTGTGCATGTGCATGTGCGTGTGCGTGTTGTGTGCGTGAGAGTACCTGTGTATGAGAGTGGTGCGCGCGCGCGCGCGTGTGTGTGAGAGAGAAGAGACGGGGAAGGCGAGGGAGGAGGAGGAGAGGGTGTTGCGTCGTGCGTGCGCGCGTCGCGTGAGTGAGTGGAGTGAGTGTGCGGTGCGTGGTGCGTATGTGTGTGTGTGAAAGTGCTCGCTCGCGACAGAGAGAGAGAGAGGACGAGAGAGAGCGAGAGAGAGAGGAGAGAAGAGAGAGAGAGAGAGAGCAAGGTTGAAGGGAGGGGCGGGTGGGGCGGAGAGGAAAGAGGTGGCGGAAGTAGGGGGAAGGGGGAAGTCGAAGTGTCCAAGTCATTGACGACTTCATGACTGGAATCAGCGACCTGAAAAAGGTTGGGGTGAGCTGGAATGGATCATTCTATCCCTATGACTGATTTCTTACAACACGAACAAAGTGGGTAAAAGACCACATTCAATCCACGTGCACAGGTGACCAGGACCCAGGCCGTGTGTGCAAAGCCGTTCCCCATCCGATTGTCCGGTCCTTGGAAGCGTTGCATATAGACCCGACGGGGCCGCTGCCGCACACAATTTTGTAGAAAATATATCAGTGACCGGCAACTTTTTATTAATAGCACTGGACCTAAAGATCTGTTTGTAACTTTGTTCCATTTGATGGCAAAAGAAGATAATTTTACTACTGACATTTTCTCGCCCACTTCTCGACCTTATGTTGCCCCAACATGCAGATAGAGCGCTCTGTGGTATGGATTTCATGTCACTTTTTGTGTAAATAAATGGATCTGAGCCTCACAGACAACGATGCGTTTTCGTCGTCCATCTTGGAAAGAAAGATAACGTAAAACATGAGTAGGAGGAGTTCAGTCCCTTCACCCGGACTACCGGGAAACTACGGTTCATGCCGGCAAAATCACGGCTTTCATGGACACGAGCCGGCCAGGTGCACTATGTACGGCCTTTGGCCGTCGCCAGTAAGTAGGAAAAGAGATTAACCGGAGTCAGCGTATTTTTTCTCTCCCGGACGGCGGCGCATGGCCGTACGCTGCACGACCGGGACCGGGTTCGGGTCCACTGTCCCACACAGCCTAACACCGAAAACACCTCAACAGAGGAGGGGGAAGTTCCCTCTTCCTCAGAAACGTGCCACTTCCTTCCGGTCGAATTTTTAGCCACACCCGAGGGGCGGAGAGTGATGGGGCATGGGCCACGGGTGGTGGGTAGGGGTGGGGAGTGGTTGGGGTGGTGGTGGTGGAGGAAGAAATACGTTGAAGGTATTTGACCTGTTTGTATGCTGCGACCTTCACTCCTCCCTTTTCCCAAATTCACCTTCAATCCCTCCATGTCTCTCTTTCTCTCCAACCTGTGTTGGGATTAAGGATGGCGTTACTTAAACACTGTTTCTCTCTCTCTCTCTCTCTCTCTCTCTCTCTCTCTGTGTGTGTGTGTGTGTGTGTGTGTGTGTGTGTGTGTGTTTAATTTGGACTCTGTCTGAAGAAATGGCCCTAGTCTTTGTGATCTGAAGTCATTTGAAAGCAGGTTCTTCGGGAATTTCTTTTAAATATATCTGAGCTCTGACAAATCCCCTTGATATAGGATGCGCACACCTAAGCTATCCATGCACTTCCCCCCTGAAATAAATCACATACGGAGAAAGGTTTGATTTTGTTGTCTTATGTGTGTGCGTGTATATATATATATATATATATATATATATATATATATAAAATCAGAGTTAAAAAGCCACTCAGGACGTAAAAAGTGCTCAACCATGTAGGGAGCGACATACCAGTTTAAAATAGGATTTTAAAATGAAGAGATTAAAACCTACAAGCTTGTTTCAAGCTAAAAGCGCTCTCCTCAGGGTATACAATACAATTTGGGCACGCCACCGGTGTTATATATTGTGGTGTGTGGGGTGCGAGTTCTGTGCGTGTGGCACGTGGCCTGCCGGTTTTTCTTTTTTGGGGCGCGTTCAGGGGGGACGTGCCACGGAATGGTGCATTGACAAAGATTTCCATTTATGCCTGCAATTGTTTATCATTTCTACTTTAGAGTTCAGGGATGCTAGGTGGGGTTTACATAATATCAGCCACTTTTCTGTAGAACATAAGTTGCATTTTTTTAGAAATGTTGTATGGTGTTGCTCTTTTTATAATTTTCCATGATGTGTTGTAATATATTTTATTATTTTTCAGCTTCCAAATATATTTACTTAATTCTGTTTGGTTTTTATATTTTTCATTTTTGAAAGACTGTTTATGGTTTGCATATCTGGTTTTAAAGTGGTTTGCCGTGATTCCTATGTATGTTTCTTTATCACTGTCTGTTGTTACCGTAGCAATATATATATATATATATACATACAACAATATTGTGTACCAAGCTACGGTAACAACAGACAGTGATAAAGAAACATACATAGGAACCACGGCTAACCACTTTAAAACCAGAGATGCAAACCATAAACAGTCTTTCAAAAATGAAAAAATATAAAAACCAAACAGAATTAAGTAAATATATTTGGAAGCTGGAAAATAAAATAGATTACAACACATCATGGAAAATTATAAAAAGAGCAACACCATACAACAACATTTCTAAAAAATGCAACTTATGTACTACAAGAAAAGTGGCTGATATTATGTAAACCCCACCTAGCATCCCTGAACTCTAAAGTAGAAATGATAAACAATTGCAGGCATAAATGGAAATCTTTGTCAATGCACCATTCCGTGGCACGTCCCCCCTGAACGCGCCCCAAAAAAGAAAAACCGGCAGGCCACGTGCCACACGCACAGAACTCACACGCCCACACACCACAATATATAACACCGG
Source organism: Conus ventricosus (assembly GCA_018398815.1). Classification (NCBI taxonomy): domain Eukaryota; kingdom Metazoa; phylum Mollusca; class Gastropoda; order Neogastropoda; family Conidae; genus Conus; species Conus ventricosus. Next base: position 51,365,303 of record CM031601.1, read on the forward strand.
TGGCGTGCCCAAATTGTATTGTATACCTGAGGAGAGCGCTTTTAGCTTGAAACAAGCTTGTAGGTTTTAATCTCTTCATTTTAAAATCCTATTTTAAACTGGTATATATATATATATATATTATATATATATATATATATATATATATATATAGGTAGATTCACATCTCCATGCGGTTTGGGCACCACTCCACAAAAGAAAGGCTTAGGCCAGATAAAGCCTGCAGTAGCAAGCAGAAATATACAAAAGGAAATCATAAGACCCAGGCCACTGCTGTTCCAACATTTATTAGCTCGGAATTTTCGCCCGACTCGGGCTTCTTCAAAACAAGCTTCTGGTCGTAACCACAACAGGGCAAAGCGACAATACCCACGAAGAGAACAACTCACAGGAAAAAACTGTCTGAGTGTGTATTGTGAGTGGGTGAGAGAGAGAGAGAGAGAGAGAGAGAGAGAGAGAGAGAATGTATGCAAGCTGGGGTGTGGAGGTGGTGAGTGAGTGTATTTTCCAGTTTTTTCCTGTGAGTTGTTCTCTTGGTGGGGTTATTGTCGCTTTGCCCTGTTGTGGTTGCGACCAGAAGCTTGTTTTGAAGAAGCCCGAGTCGGGCGAAAATTCCGAGCTAATTAATAAATGTTGGAACAGCAGTGGCCTGGGTCTTATGATTTCCTTTTGTGTGTATATATATATATATATATATATATATATATATATATATATACACACACACACATGCTTGCATAATACATATATATGTGTATATATGATTTTTTGTTTTTGTTTTTTGTTGCTGTCCCAACCTCTGCGCCACCTCAGAGGCAGTGCACCACGCCGCTCATTCCGACACCCCATCCACAGCCCGGTCGGCCCCGCCGCAGCCATGGCACCGGCAATCCACAGGGTGCAGTCAATGTCAAGTCGTCAAGAGGCAATCGACCGGAGGAGACACTGCACTGCTGCCGAGTCACTTCGGTGGTGTTCAGTGGTGCCTGTTCTATTTATCGAGGATACCCCCTCAAACCCCCCTATGACACAAAAATTTGCTTGTCGCGGACCCGGCGTAGTGACTCCTCCGGGGGCGCCCCTGCCCGCCCAAGACACCCCCCAGGGATCGCCGATCCCGGTGCCCCCCGGGAAACCCAAAAAGGCCACAGACGTGGAAGGACATCGAAATTGAGGTCACCATGGGGCGGGCATAAAGGGCCCACAGCATTTGAAACATTTTTTTTTTAATGTGATCAATGAGAAGGAGGGGATTGGATGTGCTGGTTTTCCCTTACGGTCTGAGACACATGACAGGGTGTACTCTCGTTCCTTTCTAATATACCCTGGCTAAAAACGGCCCAGAGTACAGGCATGCACGTTGGTCAGGAAATTTGAGCAACCTTTCAAAAAACGCATCCTTTAAAGGGATGAAACTACTGGTGGTCCAGTCCCCCCAACTGAGTCCGCAGCAAATCAACTTGGGTAGGAGCCGTCGGGGCAAAAAAAACCCACATGATTTGATGGGTTCGAACCCACGACCCCCCAAAGCCGGGAGTCCCCCCGAGAAACCCCTTCCCCACGGCGGGGGTTTGTATATATGATTTTCCCTTTGAGTTTACAGCAACTCTAAATAGGGGGGAAAAAAAATCAGTAGTGTAAATCCTCGTACGGAGACCAATGGAGAGAGAGAGAGAGAGAGAAAGAGAGAGGAGACAAGGAGAGAGAGAGAGGAGAGGAGGAAGAGGAATTAAACCCAGTGCCAATCGAGTCTCTCTCGCTGTTCGATCATGTTCAACCACCCATTCAACCCGTTTCAGTTTGAATATCAATCAGGCCGCTTCGGACCTCTCGCAATGAACGGGGATTTCTGAAACCCCCTCCAGCTATGTGATTCTTGGTAGACCCCAATGTAGTATGTCGGCAATAGAGAGAGCGAGAGGAAGAGAGAGAGAGAGAGGAGAGAGAGAGAGAGAGACACTGCATTTTTTATTGCCCTTTTTTAGCATTTAACCCTTTTTTAGACAAGGGGTTGGAAATGCATTCCCGATACAAAAAGCAAAAATTTTCTGGTTTAGCCCCACCCCCAAAAACACAACACGTCCTCATTTTTTCCTCCGCCCCACCCGCCCTTTTATATTACCCCCAACTCATACCCCCATAATCACCACATTTGACAAAAACCCCCCCTTCCCCCTCCCCTATTCCCCAGCCCCACCCCCCCATCCCCCCCCCTCCCCGGAACACCCGACTTTGGGATTCCTTATGTTAACCCGGTATTTTTGTAAATTATCTTTTTTCTACATCATGGCTTCGCTATTACTTACCCATTCTTTAAAAACCTTTATTATTTTTAGTAACACTGAAGCAACGTTGCATTATTTTGGTGGGATGACGGTATTAACAACTGCGCTTTTACGTTTGTCAAAAAATTTGTACAAGAACAAAAAAATGTTTTCGTTTTCAAATTCTTTCCAAAAGAGGGGGGGGGGGGGGGGGGGGCAAATAGGTCATTCGAATATTCAGAATTAAGAACATTGCTTACTTTTTTTTGCCCACTCCCCTTAACCTAATTGGCCAAACTGTTTGTGCCATTTATTTTAACTAGTTAGGTATTTTTTGCTAAAAAATTTTTTTGAAGGAACAAGTATCTATATTTATCGTTTATCTATTTCGATGCCAATTTGTTTGAAACAGGAAATGGTCGTCTTTGAATTTGTTATAAAACCTTTCGGAACAAACCCCCGGTTGCCAAACAATCCCCAAACCCATTTTCAGTCAAGTCTTTTGACTTCTGTCACCAATTAAAGTGACCAGATTCGTGTGTAACAGAAGATTTCGTAGGCTTTCTACATATTTCAAAATGGGGAGTTGATAGTTTTAACAGTATTTGATGCATTTTAAGTGTTGTAACGCGTAAGAATACCCCCATTCTCATTTTTCTTTATTTGATGTAGTGGGGTACTTCAGATACTTTTTTGGCAAACATGTGGACATTTTCAATCTGTTTATGTTTGTTTAATCCCCGACTTCGCGCGTATGTTAGGATAGGTGAATTTGTGTACGAAAGCTTCCAAAAAATTTAATAAATTTGTGTTTAGTCTTTTAATGATTTCAAAATTTTCATCACTCCTTTTTTTGCCTTTCTGCAAAATCAGACGAGCACTGCAACACTAATTTGTGGTAAACCCATCCTAAATTTTTTTTCGGTTAGTTACCTTTACTTCTTTTTTCCAAAAAAACCACTTTCCTGTCACTTAAGTAGCCATTTTTCTGAAAACCATTCATTTTTTTTGTCAAATTGATTTTTTAACTTAATGATTGCCCCTTCTCTAAACTTTTTATTTGTTTCTGGGCCCCAATAACATTTCAAAATAACAAAATAACATCATCCGCAAAAAAATAAAAAGAAATTTAAACTCCCCCGGGAATTGGCTGAATACATGTTTTCCTTTGCTTGAAAAACCCAAACCCCAAAATTGTTATGAAAAAGGAAAAAAAGAGCGGGCTAAGTAGACATCCTTGTTTCCCCCCCCCTTGGGGATTAAAGGGAATTGAAAACAAAATTTATCTCGTCAAGCTAATCGAATCAAAACATTTGTAAGCTTGATAAAGTTTTCCTTTCCACCCTTTTTCCCCAAAACGCCATAAAACTTTTTGTTCACGAATCGAATGCCTTTTGAAGTCCCAAAGGAACATACATTTTTTGATTTTTTTATAAGAAAACTTTTGTATTTTCGATATAGGGTGAAAATATATCTACGTATAAAACCTGGTTGAACCTGCTTGCCTTCTATTATTTTTTCCTTTTTCTTTTCCCCTTTTTAAAAGTCTTTTGTTTAAAATATTGTTACACCTTACTTAAAACCTTTTTTGGGGCAATGCCACGATAGTTACCCCCGGGCGGTTTGGTTTTCCCTTTTTATATTTGGGAACAACTATAGACTCGCCATATTGGGTAACCCAAAGGTAAAACAATTTATTGAAATAAATAACAAGAAATCAATATTTTTTAATGGCATGTTCGCATCTCATAAAAATTTTGTCAGGACCAGAACTTTTTGGGCCTTGAGTTACCAATGCTGGTAAACCCAGCCGGAAAAAATTTTTATCGAACAAAACATCTGAGTCATTGTTGTTTCTCCCCTGGTAAACTCGATTTTTCCCCTTGGATTTGATACATCAATCATTAAAGACATTGTAAAATGGTTATGCCAGTTCAAGGGAATGGAGTTGTAATGGCTGACTTTCTATTGACTGATCGAAATTTTGCAAAAATCCCTTTTGGGATCATTAATGACGTTTAAATTTTTGGTTAATTTCTGGGTTTCAAATTCATTTTTTTCTGTTTAAACAAATTTTTGTATTCTTTTCTTTCTTTTACGTACTCTTCTTTTTTTCTGCCGGTTTTTCTTTGAAGCTTTTAAAAATTTCCCATAGTGCCCCCTTAACTGCCTTTTTTTTGTCACATTCCTTGTCAAAAAGTCGTTTTTCTTTTTCTTTTTTCCCTATTGTTTTCATATGAAAGAAGCAGCGCTGCAAAGTGTTTTTAACGGGGTTTCAAGGGAAATATTGAATCTGTTCTAGGCTTGGTGGCGTTTGTAGGCTTTCATAAAATTCATGAGAATTTAAAAATTCCTTTCAAAAACTAAGCAAATGTTGCCCACAAAACCTATCTTCCCCCTTGTTAGCTTCAGGGCTTTTCCAATTGCCCTAATTTGCCCCCTGAAATTTAACTGGAAAATGCCAGGAGTCAATACGGTCTCCGACATTCAGTTACAATTTGCGTAGAAAAATACCCTGAGATAATACAAATCGACACACTAACCGTGGGAAACATTTAAAACCCCCCAGCAGATTGAAATTCCCCACAACCTTAACTTTGACACAGTTGACAAAAATAAATTCAAAACGATTTACCGAAACTATTTATAACATATCTTTTGAAAATCTGTCAAAAATCATCAGTCACACAATCGTCATATAAAATTTCAGGGAGTAATTAGTATCACTTGGGTGTTGGGTTTGTTCAACCCGTTTTTGCATTGAGGTCACCCATTATCAAAACATTTACGTTTCATTTTCTGACCCTGCAAGATACATTTTCCAAGTTCAAAAAAAACCCATCTTTTTTTTCCTTTAAATTTGACAAAGGCCATTTTCAGGGCAACTAACATGCAAACAATAACCCCTCTCTATCCGAGTTAATAACATCTGTCAACCCGTATGGCCAAACTTTTTTCAAAATTTAAACATTGACTACTGAATATATCTGGAAAAGGTTTTGCGCACTAACAGAAGAACGCATAGAATGCTTCCTGATGTGACAATTTTCTTGCTGGAGCAGTAAAATTAAAAAAGTCTTGAAAATATTATGAAATCAAAAAAACAATCCCCAAAAATCTTTCCCGCCATCAAAAGCGAAATTAATCCTGAAAGAAAGTCATTGCTTATGTACAAGTTTTCCACATTGTAAAAAAGAAATGCACTTCCTCAAGATGATCCGGCCTGTCCTACCGTGAGTCGTCCCGGGGTTCGCCTGGGTCGTGGTATTGGAGGCTTTGTTGACTGGGGGGGCAAGAAGCGGTGAGACTGCCGTCGCCCCGTCCACCCCCGACCCCCCACTTTGCCCCGACGCCACCCCGTGCGCCCGTCAGGGGCAGACGGCTGCCCCGTTGATGCGACGAGGGGGAAACCCCCTCTTGCTTTGCGACTTTTTTCTGCCTCTGCCCCCTGTTTGGGTGTCAGTGCCGGCTTCCTAAAGGTATCGGCGTTGGCCCCGGAAGTGTTCCCCTGGATCACGTCGGCGTGGGCGTTCCGCGGCTGCTCCCCTGCATTGGTTTGGGGGCCCGGGCGTTTTTTGGTTCCACAACCCGTCTGCCTTTTTTAAAGGGCCACTTTCCCCCCCTTCCTGGGTTCTGCCCCTAGGGTTGTTGTTTTTCAGGTCGTTGGACATGTCACCTTTCGCTTTCAGTCTTTTTCTGAAACCCCGGGGCTGTGTCACTGCTTTTTTTTATGATAAACTTTACCCCATTGGTTTGGGGCGGGTGTCTTGTTCTCCCCCACCCCGTGAGCTGGGCGTGTCATCGGTTGCCATTTTTATCGGCCCCCCCACATGTTGAGGGTATTTGGCGATCAATTTGGCCAAGTGTCATGTTTTCGACTTGGGGTTCAGGGAACCCCTAGAAACGGGGAAAGGTTATCTCGAGTGAGAAACCTTCCCTTGTCTGATTTTTTTTCAAACGTCGATTTCACTTTTATTTTTTCGACACTGGAGGTGATTTCCCGGGAAACCTTTTTTTATTTTCGGCCCTTTTCCTAAAAAAATCCCCAACGTTTTTTCTAGTTTCATCTAAGGCGAAGAAACTCTTTTTTTTTTTCAAGGCTGTCCAAGTCTCCACTCCCCACATTGCTTCCACCAGTCCGTGTCAGATCTGATGGCGCCCTTTTTATTTCATGCTGGACAAAATGACAATAGATTGGAACCTCTCACTTTGAAGTTGGGGTGTCCAGTATCTGATGTATGCAGAGGACAAACGACTGACAATAGATTCGAAACCCCCTTTATTTGGTCGAGGGTGCCAGTATTGTGATGTATAGAGGACAAAGACTGACAAAAGATTGGAACCTCTCATTGAAGCTGGGGTGTCCGTTTACTGTGATGCTACGTCAGAGGACAAACCGAGTTGCGCGGGCGGGAAGGGGAAATCAGGGGATCCTGTCACTGCTGGTTCAGTAAATGTATCACTGTTTGCAGTGCCCCCTCTGTGGGCATCTTGTCTGTAGGCCCCGGGTTATTTCCCCCATCGCACAAAATAAGAGGTATGCGCGACAAAAAACAACAAACCCCCTGAGTTTTGTTCCCCGTACGGCCACCACTCTGTTCGCTTTTCAAAAACGAATTTGGACAGCTTCGCCCTGAAATTCGAAATGCCAAGGGAAAGGCCACAACTTGCCCCAAAAACGACGTTGCCCCGGCATGGTCATGATGTCACAAATTTATGTCACTGTCATCAGTGATTGCTGCTAGGTGCTGTCGGTCAGGTTCTGCCAAAAGGCACCGAGAAAGCGCAATTAACAAAAATGACTAAAATTTTCCCAAAAGAGTCAGGAAAAAGGGTTGGGGCCACAGGAATCATCTCAGCCCCCCAGAGAGAGAGAGAGGAGAAAGAGAAAAGAGGGGAGAGAGGAGAAGGGAGAGAGAAGAGAAGAAGTTTTCAAAATTGTTAAAAAAAGCAGTGTGGTTGGTAATCTTGCCTTCATTGTAAACAAAATGGGTGGGGGGGGGGGAAAAAACCAGGTGGGAGGATGATATTGACGAGCCTTTTCCCCCCTGATTTCTATTATTTCTGCCCTCTTCTTCCCACCCACGACGGGCGTTTCGTGGGAAAAAAGCACCTTGGTTTTTCGCTTGCAGGGGGGGGTTGGTGGATTTTGTCAAACCCGAGAACAAGTGTTCGTTTCCCCCTTACCTTTAAAATTTGAAAGACGAGAGTATTTCTTTAAGCACAAATTTGCAAACTTTCAAAGTTGTGACAAGCCATCAAAGGGGATGTTTATAGATCTTCACAAAGAGAAATTTTTCCCGAACTTTTAAAGTGAATCTTAAAGGTAAGCAAACATGGGGAAAAGAGAGGAGAGAAGAGAGAGAGAGAGAGAGAGAGAGAAGAGAGAGAGAGAAGGAGAGAGAAGAGAGCGTGCGCGCGGCGGGGGAGAGAGGGGAGAGAGAAAGAGAGAGGAGAGAGGGGAGAGAGAGGAAAAGGGGGGCGCAGGGACGGGGGGTGGGGGGGGAGGGAGGGGGGGGAGGCGAAAAAGGGGTGTAAACAGAAAGGAAAAGGGGAGGACGGAAAGGGGACTAGGAAGGAAAAGAAGAGCTAAACTGGGTGGAGGGGGATGGCAAAAACCCCGAAGGGTGGCGAGAAAGTGTTTTGGGGGGGGAAGGGGTGGCGGAGAATTTAGTGGGGAGGGCAGTCCCGAGGTCCCGGGGCCCCACTCATTTTTGACAATCAGGCAGCAGCCTCGAGGTCGGTTTTTCCCTTTTTCCTTCTCCTCGCACTTTTTTTTCTTCATTTCTTGTTTTTTAAAACCCCCACCCTTGGGTTTCTCTTGTTGCATTGTCTGGTTATATCTCCGGCCTCTCTTTTTCTTGACTGGGAGTTTTTTGTCCGAGTCAATCTCCCTCCCTCTCTGCCGCTTTCCTTTTTTGTTAGTCGTGTTTGGTGGGGGAGAGAGGGGGAGGGAGGGGGGAGGGGGGGGGAAAGAGAGAGAGAGAGAGAGGAGGGGGGGGGGCGGGGGAGGGCGAGAGAAAGGTGAGGTGAGGTGGCAAATGCGCAGCCACACGATTGTGCTTGGCATATTATGTGTGCACAGTTCACAGTGGTTTTTCGTGTGTGTTTTGGCATGGTGAGTGGTTTGTATATGTGTGTGTGTGTGTGTGTGTGTGTGTGTGTGTCCCTGCGTGCGTGCGTGGGGCTGGTTGTGTGGTGTGTGTAATGGGATTGGCTTGGTGATTTTGGAAAACTCTGAGATAAGGGTATCAAAAAATACATTACCCTTTCACTAACCAGCTAAGCAAAGGGGGAAATTTTGTATTTAAAGGGAAAAAAAAAGGAGAACAGGAACAAAAAAAAGGGGAAAAGACGGAAGTAATCAAGGCGTTTTTACTCTCCTAGAATTGGACATTTCTTTGCCTATTTTGCAGGAAAAAAGCGGGCCCAAACCCACTTTTGGCACAAAAGCGATTTGCTGTTTAAAAAGGGCCAAGTGCTGATGATCATCGAAATTTGGGAGAAGGCGAGACAGACAGAATGCAATTAAAATACCAGGTACAAAGTGGTCGATGACGATTCTTTGTTTTCATACCCGATTTCACCCTTTGGGGTTTTTGGTGATTTTACAAAGAGAAAGAATCAATTGTATGCTTGAATGTTCATGGACTGATGTCAGAAGAGAGAGAGAGAGAAGAGAGAGAGGAGAGAGAGAAGAGAGGAGGGGAAGAGAGAGAGGACGGGAGGAGATGCACAGAGAGAGACAGGAGAGGGGCAGGGAGAGAGAGAGAGAGGAGCAAGGCAGAGAGAGGAGAGAGAGACAGGTCGAGAGACGGACGTAAGAGGGAGAGAGAGAGAGAGAGAGAGAGAGAGAGAGGAGAAGAGGGGAGAAAGGAAGGAAAAAGGAGAGAGAGGAGGAAAAAAAAGAGGGAAAAAAAGGGGGGGTTAAAGAAAAAAGGACAGACAAATAAAAGGGGGATATGGTTAGGTTTGGAAAAAAAAAAAGGGAAAAAACCCGGGGGAAAAAAAGCCCGGAAAGGGGGGGCCCCAGGAAGGGAAAACCAAACAGATGACCTGAATTGGGGAAAGTGGGCTGACCAAAAGCCCGAGACAGAGGGAAAGGGATTGGGACGAAGGAAGGGGTGACGGAGAACGGAGTGGAGACATGGCCGTGCCCTGGGGACCCAGGCTGTCAGATCGTTAGTGTCAATCAGGCAGCAGCCTCAAGGTGTTTTTTTCTTCTTCTAAATCTTTTACCTTCCTTCAGCTCCTTCCCCCCCCCCCTTCCCCCATCGCCTACTCTTACTTCACGCACAGTTCCATCGGTGGTTATGGTCTGTTTGTGTATATGTCCACCTTTCTTTTTGCCAGTGTGTGTGTGTGTGTGTGTGTGTGGTGTGTGTGTGTGTGTGTGTGTGCGCGTCTGTGTGTGTGTGTTGCACTCCCTCTGTGTGTGTGCGTGTGTGTGTGTGTGTGTGTGTGTGTTGTGTGTGCGCGCGCCGCGCGCAGCGGCGCGCGCATGAATGCGTGCGCATGAGTGTGTGTGTGTGTGTGTGTGTCCCCACCGTTGCATCCTTTTGTTGACCATATTAACACAATTCACCTTTTCCCCACCCCCTCCCCTACCTTTTTGGCTAAAACTGTGGTCACAAAAAACCCTGCCAGCTTCCCCTACAACCTCAACACTTCACTTCGTGACCAAGTGCTTATAGCACGAAACGTTGAAGAGTTCTCCAAAAGGTACCTTTTTTCTTTACCTTTATATTTTCAAGTTATGCTGGTTAGAAGTTGATGACTCGGTATACACATATCTGATTTCACCACTGGAGTTTAGATTTACTTTAAAGGAGCAGAACAAAGATCAATGGTTGTGCACGCAAGTACATGAGATCAATCACACACACATGAACGAGGAGAGAGAGAGAGAGAGGAGAGAGAGAGAGAGAGAGGAGAGAGAGAGAGAGAGAGAGAGAGGACAGACAGAGACAAAAACAGACAGAGAAAGAGAGTGAGAGAGAGAGAGAGAGAGAGAGAGAGAGAGTGGGGGGGAGTGAGGGTCGAGTAGCTCCCCAGTACCCATCTGAAAAGACAGAAAAGGCAAGGAGGGAGAAGAAAGGAAACGACCATCGGGAAGGGAAAAAAAAAAAACCCCGTTTAAAAATTGGAAAAGTGGGGGGGCCAAACCCGGATGGGGAAAAAGGGGAAAGGATAGGAGAGGCAGAAGAAGGGGGGGGGAAAAAACGAGTGCGACGGGCAGTGCCCTGGGGCCCCGGTCTACATCTTTAGCGACAATCGGCAGCCCCCTGAAGGTTTTATTGTTCTTCTATGTTGACGTTTTTTACCCCGTTTTTCCTCCGCCCTTTCCCTTTTGTGGTCACTCTTGTGTATTGTCCATCCACCTCTCCTCCTTCTCTCTCTCCTCTTCTCTCTCTCTTCTCCTCTCTTTTCCTCTCTCTCTCCCCCCTCTTTCTTGATGGTGCGGGGTTTGTTTTTGTTTCCCCTAGGGGTTTTTAATTTCGAGTACAGTGAGGTAAAAGTTTCTCTCTCTCTCTTCTCTCCCCTCTCCTTCTCCTTTTCCCCTCTCTCCCTCAATTTTCGAAGTAATTTAAAAGAGGTTTTTGATTTTTTAAACGGTTAAAAGTTTTGACGTTTTTAACGATTTAAACCACCCCTTCAGGTATTGTGATCACTGAGCTGCGGGGCTAAAAAGGAACGTTTTTGTGCTTTAATTCGTAAATTGTTTTAACTGACCTTCTGATTTTATAGTAAATTATTTAACCCGCCTTTCTGCTTTACAGTAGCTTTAAAGGGATCCCGGGGGAAGGATAATGGGAATGATACTTGACACAAGCCCAAAGCAAACAAAAGAGGAAGGGAGAGAAGAGAGAGAGAGAGGGGAAAGAGAGAGAGAGAGAGAGAGGAAAAAGAGAGAGGAGAGAGAAGAGAGAGAGAGAGGAGAGAGAGAAGTTTTGCCACTGCATGTTGGTCGGAATTTGGGAAAGGGAAAAAACAGACTTCAGACGACCTCGACAAAGGTCAGACTCCCCCACGCATTTTTCGCACCACATTTCACTTCCAGGCGCCCCAGCATTTTTTGGGGGGGGGGGGAGGGGAAAAGGGGAGGACTTTTACAGGCAAATGGCGACTGAAGAAGCATTAGAGAAGGGGCGGGGAAGGTGGGAGGCGAGGGGTGGGTGGGTGGGGCAAAGAGGGTGAGCGGGGCGGGGGGGGGAAGCGGGGGGGGGAAGTGGGAGGAGAAGGGGGGGTCAAACCCCCCTGTCATCTTTTTAGTTGCCTTTTGGGTTTCACCGTATTCCCAAAAATTTGTCGCGGTGGTGGAGAAATGTAAAAAAGTTTTCAAAACGATTTGACGTTCCCGGGGGACAGTTTCAGAGAATGCCATCCGCATCGTCGGTCATTCATCGTCGTCGTCTCGCAGCCCAATCTTTCGTCATCATCAAATCATTATTAGTTTTCCCACCATTTCGATCACGTCATCATCTCTTATCCCTCATCGTCGTCTCACACCGTGTCGTCCCCATATCGTCATCATCATCTCATGTTTTGATAATTTTGACAAGAGGGAAAAAAGAGTGGAATACGTCGATGCTGAAAAACGCGCCAATCGTACGGGTTTCAAATGCTGTTAAATTTTTTATATGAAAAAAAAGTATCCACGTTCTTGCCATCAAATTTTCGCCTTACCCTTGGGGGAGAGGGGGTTAAGACATGGCAGATGTTGTTAGGGCAAATCCAAAGGCATGAATTTGTCGGGGTTTGGGGGATCCCCCCATCCCTCCAAATTTCACAATCTCTCCCCCATCATCTTTTTACTTTTGTGAGGTAAAAAAAGGGTGCAAAAACCACGCTCATTATTAGTGGTTTTTTTTGTCTTTTATCCCCAGATAATTAACACTTTTTAAAAAAAAAAAACACCCTTCCACTAGTTTATCTAGTACTTTTAAACCCGTCTGATTTTTGTATTTAAAAATGAAGTACTCTAGTAGTACACAAAAGTTGTTGATCTTTTTAAATTTTTTCCCCCCCTTATGCGAAATAATGGCAATTTCAGAACTTTTGAACCAAATAAGCAGCCTGATTTTTACGACAAAAATTTTGCCTAATAACCTTTCCCCGGGGAGGCGAGATCAACACTAAGCATTGAAAAAAAAGATACGAAACAAAAAGTTTTCTCTGCAGCAAAAGTAATACCTGAGAATCTAGTGTTTCAAACATTCAGCCTTTAAATTTTTGAATTAATTAACAAAGTGCCTTTGGGGACGAAGGTAAATAGCCACTTTGGGCTAAATTTTGTTTATGTAATACTTTTCCCTAGGATTAATTCACAAGAGGGGCAAACCTGCATATTAAAAAAAAAAATTTTTTTCCAAAATTTGAGTAGGCATTTTTTTTTAAAGTCATGTGAAAGCAGCTTTTTGTGAACTGTTTTCTATCTCTCAACCCTTTTAGAACGTTTTACTGCCTGAAGATAAGTGAGTCGTTGGTTGTAAAAAGCTGCTCAAATGGTTTTTTTGGCCCCCTTAAGAAAAAAAAATTTTTTTACTAAAGTTTTACATATGTAACATTAAAGGGGGTTTTTTAAAATTTTTTGCTGATGTTTTCGAAAAGTGCGCACAACACACACACACCCCCACACACCAAACAACAAACCCCCGAAAACCCCCAAAACACACCCAACAAAAGAAAACGACAACAACAGATCGAATTTTCCCCTCACCTTCTACAAAGAAAGAAAAAGCGGGAGGAAAAGGGAGCGTGACCATGGCAGGAGAAGGTAATCCACTTGGGGGGGAAGAGGTGGCCAAAGCCCGAGTGGGGGAAAAATGGGCCGAGAGGAGGAGGGGGCGGGAAACTGGGGGGGAAAAGGGGGAGTGCCCTCAGGCACGGCTGTCGACCTTCGTGCCAATAAAGGCGCACCTGCAGGGGGGTTTCCCCCTGTTCTCTTGTTCGTGTAAAAGCTTTTTTTTTTTTAAACCCTTGTTTTCCTTTTATTTTCCCGTCTGTGGCCCTTTTTGTCTGTGTGCTTTTCTTCTGTCCCTTTTTCCCATGTTCTTTGGTAAGTTCTGTTTGTGTCTTTCCGTCCTCCCCCTTCTTTTGCGCGTATGCGCGGGTTTTTTGGTGTGTGTGTGTGTGTGTGTGTGTGGTGTGTGTGTGTGGTGTGCGCGCGCGCACGCGGTGGGATGTGCGTGCGTGCTGTTTACAACGGTATTTATCGTTCATTTTGTGTGCACAAGCGAGGGAACCCACTTGTGTGTGTGGCTGACGCAAAATTTCACTTTTCCCCCTTTCTTAAAAGTGTTTTTTTTCTTTTTTTTTCTCCTCCCGTCCTCCTTGGCCCCGATTCCCACTCTGAACACCCCCCCGTTTCCTTTTCCCGCCACGGCCGTGCACCCCTTTCCTCTCAGCCCGGTTTGGGACGTGGCTGCTGCCCCCGCCTGGCCACCAACGGTATTTTTTTTTCATCTGCCAAAAAAAGGCACGAGTCGCGCCCCCCGCGTACTCGCAACACCCGAGATCTGCTGGACCGGCCTCATCACACTGGCGAAAGTGATGCCCGGCTTGTCGTCCCTGAAGAACCGCACGCTCTTGTGCCCGGGTTTTTCGCTCACCTGAAAACACTGCCGCTCTTAGCCGGGTCGTCACCTGAAAAACACTGCACGCTCTTATGCCCAGCTTGTCGCTCACCTGAAAACACTGCACACTTGTGCTGGTTTTCGTTCACCCGAAAAATCCCCTGAGCTGGCTTTTCACCCGAAAAAACACTCCGCACTCGTGATGCGGGCTTGTCGCTCACATGAAGAACACCCCACATCGTGTGCAGGTTGTGCTCCCTGAAGAAACCCCCCCCTTGTGATGAGAGCTTGTCGTCCCCTAAAGAACACCCACATCGGTGCAGAGTTGTCGCTCCCCTGAAGCCCCCGCCATTTTGTGCTGGCTTTCGCTCACCGGAAGGGAACACTCCCATCGTCCATCTCCCCCGTCGTGGCTGTGCCGGGGTGGCTGTAAACCCTCGGGTAAGTCAGGGGAGGAAGGACGCGCAAGCCCAAACCACTCACAGCTTGTTACAACTCATTCTATTCATGCTTTCCATCAAACCACTAGTAATTCTATAACTTTACTAACAGTTCTAAAAACGAAACATCAATGAATAGAATAAAAAAAAATAAAACTTTCTCTTTTCCTGAACTTAAAAAATCTTTTTGTCAAAAACTCTTAACAAACCCCGGGTATAAATAGATTTCTACTTTACCTGCAGGTGATCTTAACATTCACGAATCCTGTTTTTCTTTTTTTTTCTTTTTTTTTTCCATGTCACTTTCACACACGACACAACTCCCGGCCTGGGTTGGGTTGAGGGCCTGTCGGGGGAGACTGTTGGCGTTGGTCTGGGTTCTCTTGGCAAAAGTGACGCTGCCAGGTATGAGGTCGACCCCCCGGTGGGGTGAAACAGTATATCAAATCGATTGTTCTCCTTTCTTTTTTCCCGCATTAACGCTTGCATCTCTCCTCTCTCTTTTTTATTTGCTTTTCAAAGGGGACTGGTTGTTTTTTCTTTTTTTTTTCTTTTCTTTTTTTTCTTCTTATAAATTAGCCTCTCTCTCTCTCCCCTCTCTCCCGTTTTTTCCTTGCAGACTATCTCATGCTTTTCTTCAATTGGTTCTTTCTCCCCTCCCTCTCTTCTGCTTTTCTCTCAAGCAGACCTAGAACTCTCCTCCCTGTCTCTCTTTGTTCGTTTTCCCCCTGTCTCCCGTTCTCTCACTCACGCTTCTTTTATTCTTTCCCGATCTGCCCAAAAACGGGCGAGTACCTTGGTCAGTATTTTTACCCCTGACCCCCCAAATTTGTCCCCCTCAAATTTCCCATTGGATTTCACTCACGAAGCCCCGTCAAAACCGTTCCCTTTGTGGGGTAAATTGGTTTTAATTGATTACATTTTTCACCCCCACCAACATCCCTTCCCCCCCTTTCCTATTAACTGGTCCCGTGTGGCACTGGTCACTAAAAAGTGGTTTTGCTGAGTTGGGGGGGCGCCCCGTTTTAAAACAAAACAATCGCTGGTTCACAATTTGGCCGGAAAAGGGCTCCCCAGGGTTGGGTCCGTTGGGCAGACATGAGGCGCGGTCAAAGCCGCTTAGTCAGTCTGGGTGGGTCGGAGTTCGGTAAAACCCTTCCACTAAGTTTTAATTGGCCCGGACCCGCCCTTTGGGCCCGTTTTCCCGACCCCTAAAATTTTTGATTTTGGATTAGGCCCGAAAAAATTTGGTGGCGACTCCCCAAGTTGGTTTTTTCCCCCCGTAGGTTGTTTCTTTTTTTTGTCCGTGAAATTTCCCCCTTGCAAAGGGGGCCAAGTCCCCATTGTCTCAAAACAACGGTCAAAAAGGAAACAACGAATTTGCTGAACACAGCTACCGGCAAAGTTTTAAATACTTTCAAAAGTTTTTTTGTTTTAAAATTTTACTTTGGGAAACCACCCCAATGAGTTATATTGACGTGCGCTCTTGCGTTTTTTTCAAATCATTTTATAACGCCTCTGTGCGCACTTTGCAATTCCCCTACCTGCGGATTTTCCATCTCTCCTTTTTACAATTTTTATGGGAAAAACACAAAATAAAAATGATCGCGATCCATACACTTCACTGAGGAATCTCAAACCCCTTATTGAAAAATGCTCCTCACAGCGTGTTGCTCCAAACTAACTAATCCAATGAACAAGTCTCCAAAAAAAATATGAACAAGTTACACAAAAAAAAAATGAACCCTGCCCTGGGAAAATGAACCCCTTCCCAAAAACATAACTGGAATCAACACTTTTCAACAAAGCACCCCCGGTAGGGTGATTCCTTGAGTTGCAGCTTGCAGACTTCACGACTTTAAAAAGTCGCTCCCCATTTGTCCCGGGGGGGTACTGCATGGTACCTGTAGGGTGCGTGCCTTGCCCAAAGCAGACTTGCTGTTTTTCAATGGCCCCCTGCAGGAATTTGGTGGTTGGTGATCGTCTCTACACGAAAATTTTCCCCTCAAGTATTTTGTGGAAATTCTGCCGGCCCCCACGACGCTAAAAAATCCTTCTTACAGTTGCGACCCTTCTTACACTTTGCAACTTCTGCTAGGTATTTAAGGAAACTGACCCCTTTATGCCTGCAAAAAATTGACCCATCCCACCCCCGATGATCTGTCCGCAACAAAATGGTTTGGCAAAATTTGGGAGCTTCAAATGGGGGGGAACCTAGCCCTTTTCCAAAAACCGTCTGCAGTGCTTGCTCTGCAGGTCTGACCCTTCGACATCCCGGGGTTTCCCCGCCTTGACCCAAATCACTGAGGGACTCGTGATTGCAGCAATTTGGGACAACTCCTATAGAACCCATAAACTTGCAGACTCTGACTTTGTTTTGGTCTTTGGTCTCTCTGAATTCATCATCTTCTCCACCTTTCCTCTTTCCGGCTGTTTTGGGTGTCGCCTCGACAAAAAAACCTAGGAATCAAGGCTTGGAAAGCCAACCTGGCACTTTGTTGGTCTGGCTGTGAGATTGGCTTGTCTCAACCCTCTCCAAGACTGCTCCTAGCTGCCTCATATGCTCCTCCATGTCTCGGATGCTATCAAAATGTAAATCCAGGGAAATTCACAACCCCTTCCATCCCGTCAATAGTTCCTCTTCATTCGAGAAAGACCGCAGGTGCGTTGACCATCCAAAAGGGAGTACTCGCCATGGTATAGCCCATAGGAGTGGAAAATGCTGTGACTTCCTTTGAGTCATCACTCAAGGCTATTTGCCAGTAACCTTGCTCAGATCGATCCTGGTAAAATTTACTGGCCTCTTGCTTGTGGCGATCTGAGCGAACAGGTCTTCCATGTTGGGTATGACCTCTGCATGACCTTGGTGACACTGTTCAGACGTCTATAGTCGACACAGAATCGAATGCTCACCTGACTTTTTCCTCACTAAGACGACGGGTGCACTATATGATGATTTGGACGGTTCAATCACCCCAAGGTCCAACATTTTTCTACCTCCTCCTCGATCACTTGCTTGGTGGCATATGGGATCGGGTAGGCTTTCACATGTACGGGTTTCTGCGATGTTAACTCCACGTACATGTTTCTAGAGTTGTCTGCCTGGTTTTTTCAGTCAGGGAACGCCCTATATGTTTAGGAGCCCATAAATTCCTCTGCTCCTATGTCTAGCCCTTTATACGTGACACATCCCGTATGACTCTTCCCCCGGAAATCAGGCAACAAAATCTCCCTTCCTCTGCTGGGTCTCCCTCACCTCCCTCAATGATTGTGCTGCGCCCATGTGCTGACTCTCACGCTGAATATATTTGCGGAGTAAATTTGATGGAAAGTTTTGATTTCCAATCCATCGATTCGGTAGTCCTGATCTACCTTTTCAATGATGGTGAAGGGTCCTTCCAATGCTTTAGCAGCTTGTTGTGATCCGTGGGAAGCAGTAACAGGACTTGATCTCCCCCTTGAGGAATTGCTTCCCTCACCTTCCTGTAAATATGCTTCTTCTGGACGACCCTAGCCTCTGCAAACTCTCCCTTGCGACCTTACATGTCCCCTCGACCTATTGCGTAAGTCTACCACATATGATATGTGGTTTTGACTTCTTCGGATCCTGTTCTCCGGACCACAGCTCTTTGAGAATGCACACCGGTCCCGAACTGTCCGCCCATACAGCAGCTCAAATGGCGAAAAGCCTGTGTTTTCCCTGAGGGGTTCTCTGTAGGCAACGTGCCGCCGGAATGTAGCGGCCCCAATTTCTGCTGGCCTTTCCTCACAGGCTTCTTTAAGATCCCCTTCAGCACACCGTTTGAATCTTTCCACCAAGCCATTGCATTGTGGATGGTATGGGGTGTGAGCAGCTGTGTGATCCCTAGCACCCTGTTGCCCTCCCTCATCACGCCTGAGGTGAACTGTGGGCCCCTGTCACTGAGATTTGTGGGTGGCACCCCACGCGAGAAAAAATGTCTACAGCCCTTCAGCGACCTGTTGCGTAAACTACGCCCCTTTAATGCAACCGCTTTTGGTATTTGGGGCGTTTTGTCCAAAATTTTCAAAACATACCTGTGCCCCCCTTTGGAACAGGGGCGATTGGGGCCCCCTTGATCAAAAAACCCAACTCCTGAACGGTTTTGTCAAATTTAAAGGGGGGGGTGTTTTTTAAAAGGCGCCTTCCCCCTTCACCCCCTTTTTGTGGCTGGCCTTTGACACACATCACAATTACCGCAGAAGCTTTATGTCTGCCATTTCTCCGGGGGAATGAAAGGTTTAAAGACTGGTTAGCTGTTTTGCTGGGGCCGAGATTTTACCCCCCATGGCGAAATCGTACCCCCTGACATGCAGTGTCACGTTTAAAATGCCGGTACCTCTAAAATGGTGGGGCACCTTACCCGTTTTTACCTTGGGAACACTCGGGGTTTCAAAAGCCCCCCCCTTTCACAAAAAAATTCTGTTCCCTCCCTAGCCTCCTGTTTTTCTCCACCTCTCGCAATCCCAAGATTCACGAGCGAAAGGGGGCTTGGGTTTCCCGCGCTGCCCCAAATCATCAGGCGCAATCTATGCCTGACTTCCCCTTTTGGGAAAGGGTAACGGTTTATCAAAAACCTTTTCCCCCTTCTTGCTCCGGGGTTTAAAATGCCCCGTTTTAGCAGTCAACCAACCCGGATCCCCCGGATCCCCTTTCACCTGGAAAATTTCAAAAAATCAAAATTTGTGAAGGGGTTTTTCCCTCACCCCCCGGGAGACAAAATCGCCTGAGAAATAAGGGGTACGTATTCTATTTAGTAAATGGAAAATCCCCACCGTGCCAAAAGTTAGAGTCAGGTCAGGATTTGCCCCGTAAATTTCCCTTTTTTGAAAGCGTTGTTCGTATACCCCGGGATGAACTTCCCGTGTCTCGTAACACTTTCCCCTTGCTGGCCAATCCCCCTTCTTCCCCCTTTGGGAACGAACCACTAGTAGTGGGCCCCCCTTCCCGGGCACTGCGGTTTTCGTGCTTGCCCAAAGGTGCACTTTCCCTTTCGCCCGAACCCCTTTTTTTCCCTGCAGGTCGTTTTTCCCCCGACGATTTTTCCACCCCTTGCAAGGCTGCTGGGCCCTTTTGGAACCCATGCGACAATTTCCCCCGCCACATGTCCCTTTTGTGACAAAATTTAAAACCCAAATTTTCCCCTTTTCCTTCCTTTGCCCCCCCACTGGGTTTGCCCGATTTGCAAAAAACTCTCCTAGTCTCCTTGCACTCTTTTTCCCCCGTGCCCAGCACCCGTTTTCCCGACCCTTGTGGGCCCCAAAAGTGCCCCCTTATTAAAACCCCTGCGAACTTAAAAAACTCTCCTGCTGTTCTGGCTGCTTCTTTCAAAAATTTTTGGTTAACTCAGGGGGGGGGACCTGGGCAAAATTGTTTTTCTTTAAATAGCTTTTCAATCGCGAAATCCTTCTTCGTACCCCTCAAAATCTAACCATTTCTCAAAAAAAGTGATCCAAAAGTGACCCCAAACTGAGTGTTTTCTCTCACCCGCTTTCAATCTAAACTGAACGAAATTTCTTTTGATCCCTTTCCCCTGTGAGGTTTAAATTCCCCTTTTTCAAAGTTTCCCTTTCAGCGCCCAAAACAGCCCGTTGGGTTTTGCTGGCAATTTCCCGTGAAAATCTGCAATTTCCTTACCCGTCAATGCGTGACAAAAAGACTGCCCCTTCCCCTTTTGGAGGCCAACCCGACTGGTCGCAAAAAGTTTCGAAAAAGGGCTGATGTTGCATCAATCGAATCGGGCCTTCCGAGGAATTTTTGGAAAATTGGGTCGGGGGGCATAGTTTCGCACAGAGGGCACTGGAAAGTGAAAACTACCATATCGGTGGTCTCCCCCTGTGTTTTTTACTTTCTTAATTTTTTTAAATTTAATCTTTTAAATTTTTGTTTTATGCGTTGCCCCTTTTTCTTTTCTTTTTTTTCCTGCTTCATTCTTTTGTTTCCTGCGCTTCCCCTTTTTCTTTCTGTTTCCCGTTTCATTCTTTCGGGGTTTTTTTTTCTCTACTGGATACGGTCTTTTGCCGGGGGTTTTTTTCCCTTTTCCCTCTTTTGTTGGTTTTTTAACGATTTCTCGAACTCTTTCCCCAAAGCCTAAATCAGAGCGACGCTCAAAGTTGTTCAATTTGGGGTGTTCTTTTTTTTCCCCATTTGGGGGAAACTCTTTCTTTTTTTTTTTTTTTTTTTTTTTTAACAAGATTTTTTAAATTTTTGGCAGCCCAAAAAAGGGGGTTTCCCACACCCAGTGTGTTTAAAAGCACAATCCCATGAAAGATAATATTAGCTTGGGGCAACGATTTTGTTTTTATAAGACGCCCCGCCCCCTGACCCAAAATATGAGAGGAATTAAGGCCCAAACGGGGCGAAATGGGGTTTTCTGGGGTGAAAAGCCCAAACCTAGGGATTAAAATATTTTTGGAAACAATGCCAAGAAAAGTATTTAAATTTTTTGGGAACATACAGTAAGGGGAACCCCTTTTTTCTTAGGATTACAATACTTGAATCCCACCCCGCTTCCTCTTGGAAGTTTAACCAAATTTTAATTAAAAGGGCCAGAATATCCTGGGAAAGGGTCGCAAAAAATTGTCCCAAACCCCGGTTTTAAATTTAGTGGAGGGAAAGGGCTAGCGCACAGCCCCAAAAACACTCAAGCTTGCTTACAATCTCTTTTAAATGCTTTTGTTTACATTAAAACCCTTGTAAAGTCTATTAAATTTTTAAACATGTTCCCAAAAAACAAACATCAATGCATTTAGAAATTTAAACAAATTTAAAAAATTCTCTCTTTCCTGAAAATTACAAAAATCATTTGTCTAAAACATCATTAACCCAAACCCCGGGGGGTTTAAAAAGATTTTTTTACTTTAAATGGCCCCCGGGGGATCTTAAATTTCACGAATCCCCTGTCTTTTTTTTTTCTTTTCTTTTTCTTTTTTACTTTTCACTTTTACAACAAAGACAAACTGCGGCACTGGGTTGGTCTTTGGGGCCGCCTGGTCAGGTGAGACTGTTGGCGTTGTTTGGGCTGTGGGTTTTTTTCTTGGGGAAAATGAACGCTGCCAGGTATGGGTTTGAACCCCCGGGGTTTGGGTTTTGAAAAGGGACTATAAACCCTCGAAACTGTTCTCCTTTCTTTCCCTTTCCCGCATTAACGCATTGCATCTCTCTTCTCTCTCTCCCTTTGTCCCCTTATCCCAAAAGGCATGGTTGCTTTTTTTCTTTTTCTTTTCTTTCTTTTCTTTTTCATAAATTAGCAACTTCTCTCTCTTTTCCACTCTTTTCCTCGTCCTTCCTTGCGCTTTCTATTTCTAATCTTTTTCAACTTGGTTTTTTCTTATCCCTTCCCCCATCTCCTGCTTTTCTTCAAGCGACCTAAAAAACCCTTTTCCTCTTCTGTCCCCCTTTTTTTTGGGTTTTTCCCCCCGTTTCCTTTTTCTCATCAGATTCTTTTTATTCGTTTTGATCTGTCCCAAAAAGGGCCCAGTACCCTTGGGCCCGTATTTTTACCCCCGAACCCCCAAGTTGTTTCCCCCTAATTCCATTTTTGGGTTTTTACTCCGGGGCAGTCCCCCTTTTGCCCTTATCTTGTGGTGGTCAATTTGGGATTTTAAATTTTTAGCTAGGGTTTTTACCCCCCCCCCAATACCTTTCCCCCCCTTCCCACTTAATGGTGCCGTTTTGGGGAAAGGTCACCTAAGTGGCTAGCTGAGTCTTGGGGTGGGGCCCCACGAGGGCTAAATTAAAAATAAAAGACGTGGTTCACAAATTGGCCCGGAATTTTTGGGGTTTTGGGCCCGGTATGGGGGTCCCTTGGGCAGACATCGGGGTCGGTCAAAGCCGCCCTTTTTTTAGGGGGGGGTGGGGCGGACGTTCTGGTGAAAACCTCCCAAAATAAGCTTATTTTTGGGCCGGGGGCCCGACCCTTGGGGGCCCCCCTTTCTGGGGCCTAGAAATGTTTTAGTTTGGCCCTTTTTTCGAACAAATTTTGGGGGTTTGGGGATACCCAAATTTGGGGTTTTTCCCCAAATTTGGTTTTTTTCCCTTTTTTTTTTCCGTGAAAAGTGGCACACCCCAATCGCCAAGCCAAAAATTTTTTTTCTTTTTTTTTTTCTTTTTAGATGGCCCCAAAAGGGCCCCTTTTGGGTTAATTTAACTCTTTTCCCCCACAATTTCCCTCCTTCCCCTTTATAAAATTAGTTACCCCCAACAAGGGTAAAAGGGGTTCCCAAACCCCATTCCGTATTGCTACAATTTTCTAAAAAAAAAATTTTTTCGAGTGCAACGTTTTTTGTCTTGTGTTTAATGCTAAGGGGGCCCGGGGTTTTGGGGAAAAAATGATTTGGGGGCCCCTTGACCCTTTATCCCCTTTTAACGACTTTTACGTTCCTTTGGGTGTCCTCTAGAAGAAGGGAATTTTAAGGGATTTTGGGGGAAAACCCCCAGACATCTAGGGGCAAACCCAAACACAAGACAAAAAAGCGCGTTTCGGGCCCCTTTAGGTTTTTTTTCGGCAAGATAAGCAATGTCCCTGGGCAATGAAAAAATTTGGGTTTTGGGTGTTTTGTGGGTTTATGGGATCAAACCCGCCTTAAAAGGGAAAGCCAAGTGATAAGTGTTTTCTCCCTTTTTCCCCTGTGCTTTTTCCCCAAAAGTTGTTTACCTTGTTTCCCCAGGGAAAATGGGTTTAGGCCCGAAAGCGTCGAGTTTTGGGCTTGGAAATTTTTTTGGTCCCCGTTTTTTCTGGGGATTTACCATAAATTCTTCGGCGGGGTTTTTCCAAAAATTTCCCTTTTGGCGGATTTACCTTAAATTTCTTCGGCGGATTTAAAATTAAAAAACCTTTTTGGCGGGTTTACCAAAAAATTCCTTTGGCGGTTTTTAAAAAAATTTCCCTTTTAAAAAAATTGGTTTTTAGTTTTGCGCCTGCGATTTACCTTAACTTTGAAAAATCAAATCTTGAAGGGGAGGCCGTGGGTGGCATTGCCCCCCCCCCCCCCCCCCCCCCCCCCCCCCCCCCCAGTTTCCTTCGGGCCCCCAACCCCCCTCCCCCCCTCGTGGTCTGGGGGGGGGGGAATGCTTTTGTTTTTGCCCGGCCCATGCTTCGTTTTTCCCTTTGGTTAAAAAAATTTTCCTTTTTTTTTTGTTTTTTCGCCTTTGATCTAGCGCAAATCCCCCGGGGCCTTTTGGCGGGGGTTTTTTGTGGTATCCCCCCCAAAAAAGGAAAAAAACCCCCCTGTGTTTTTTATCGATAGCTTGATTTTTTTTTTTTAATTTTTTTTGCGCACACTCCCTGGGCCCTTTTTCATATGGCTGGTGACTTCCAGCCCTTTTTGGGGCCCTCCTGCTGGGGCTGGGTTGCTGGATCATTTCTGTCGGGGTTTTTAGTTAGTTTGGGGGGGTCGGGAAACATCCCCGGGAAACCCCAGCAGCTGTTTCCCAAAAAGCAGATTAAAAAACCCTCTTGAAGTCCCACTTTGCCCACTGCCGACCCCATCCCCCCTTTCCCCCCTCCCCCACCCCCTTCCTCCCCTGACGTCCCGCCCCGTTTTTTTCCCGATGCTTTCGCCCTCCCCAGTCTTTTAGCACTAATACCCATGGGCAGGCAAAAAGTTTTGTGTGGGACATGTCTGTGATTCGGGGGTTTTGATTAGGTCGACTCTCTTTTTTTTGGGTTTCCGGCTACCCCTTTAGTGTGGGCCCCGTGGTTTGTTCGTTTTCGTGTCGTTTTTGTGTGTGTGTGTGTGTATGTTGTGTGGATGCGTTTTGTGACTGATTTTCATGCTGCGGCGGCGTGGTGCGGGCGTGCGTGCGTGGTGTTTTGTGTGTGTTAAATGTGTGTGGGTTTTGTGCGCGGCGCGGGGGGTGTATGCGAGAGGGGAGGAGGGGAGAGAGAGAGGAAAAGAGAGAGAGAGGAGGAAAAGAGAGAGAGAGAGGGTTTGGGTGTCAGATCTGTGCGAGGGAAGACAATTTTGTAACTTTTGTGGCATTTTGGCAAGTTGGGTCAATCAAACCCCCTTTCCTAAATGCCCAAAGTGCCGGGAAACCCCAAACAAAAATATGTTTTATCCCTTGATTTTTAGGGGAGGTGGAAGTTCGAGCAATGTCGGTTTAGGGCGCTTGGGTTAGCGCTGGCAACCCGGTCCCAAACAGGGAAAAGGGAAATCCCACGAATCAGGAAAACTTTTTGTTTTTATTTTGAAAACCCTTTTAAGAGCAGGGAAATGACTGTCAATCAGCAGTGTAGATGGAAAATGTTAGGGAGGGATGTGTTCGGACATTCCCAGAAGGGCCGGGTTTTTATAAATGCAGCAAAAACAAATTTTTTTGATTTTGAGCCCTCTGTTTAAAAATTTTCCTTTTTGGGTGGAAGTTTAGAAACCCCTGTGGGGAGAGAGGAGAGGAGGAAAAGGGGAGGGGAGGAGAGGGAGAGAGGGGGAGGAGAAGAGGGGGAAAGAGATTCAGGGGAGAGAGGAGAGATTTGAGAGGGAAGAAAAGGGCAGAGAGAAGGGCGACAGAGAAGAAAAGTGGAAGGGAGAGAGGGAAAAAGGGGAAACCCCCAGTGGATTTTTTAAAGAAAGGGTGACAAAAAAAGGAAGAGGGGAAAGGGAAAAGGCAAAATCGGAAGGGAAAATAATCAAAGCTGCGGGACAGAGGGGGGGCCAAAACCGGGGACGGACAGAAAGGGGTCAGCGTGGAGGAAGGGTGGCGGAGAATGGAGCAGGGAAAGCGGGCAGTGCCCGCGGGCACCTGGCTCTCGGATTGTTGGTGGCGGTTACGCAGCAGCCTGCGGGCTGTTTTTCTTGTGTCAGACTCCCGGCTGTTCTGTAGCTGTTTTTCAATTACAGCCCGTTGTCACCCCCAACCTTCGCTCTATCCGTCTTACAATGTGTAGCTGCATATCCGCCCATCTCCCCCTCTCTCCCGTGTTTGTGTGTGTGGTTGTGTGTGTGTGTGTGTGTGTGTGTGGTTTTGTGTGTGTGTGTGGATGTGTGTGTGTGTGTGTGTGTGCGTGAGAAGAGGAGAGAAAGAGAAGAGAGAGAGAGAGAGAGAGAGAGAGAGAGTGGTGGTGTGTGTGGTGTTTGTGAGTGTGTTGTGTGTGTGTGTGTGTGTGAGTGTAGTGTGTGTGTGTGTGAGTGTGAGTGTGTGTGTGTGTGAGAGAGAGAGAGAGAGAGAGAGAGAGAGAGAGAGAGAGAAAAGAGAGGAGAGAGAGAGAGAGAGAGACACTCTTTTGAGAGAATCACAAGTTTTCTTATTCCAAAAGAATCCTATTGGGATTCATGGAGATGGATGTCAAGCAATACGCAGCCCATGGTCCAGGTCAGATTATATTCACGAGTGCTTTTCTCTTTTCTTTCTAAAGTGAAAAGAGGCGAAAAAGGATGAAGTAAAGAAAATAACATTAAAAGCATTGTTATCATAATAAAATCAACCAGTGTTCACTTGATCCTCTTTTTACTGCTTGTTCCATATAAAAATGCTGAAAATTTAACGTTTCTTCCCCCCCCTCTCTCTCTAAACCACACACGTACAACCAAACGTACAAGCACTCTTGTGTGTGTGTGTGTGTGTGTGTGTGTGTGTGTGTGTGTGTGTGTGTGGGTTTTGTGTGTATGTGTGTGTGTGTGTGTGTGTGTGTGTGTGTGGGGAGAGAGAGAGAGAGAGAGAGGAGAGAGGGGAGAGAGAGAGAGAGAGAGAGAGAGAGAGAGAGAGAGAGAGAGAGAGTGTGAGTGTGAGTGTGAGTGTGTGTGCGCGAGAGAGAGAGGAGAGAGAGAGAGAAAGAGAGAGAGAGGAGAGAGAGAGAGAGAGAGAGCGTGGTGTGGTGTGGTGTGTTTTGGTGGGGTGGGGTGGGGGGGGTGTGTGTGTGGTGTGGTGTGGTGCGGTGTGGTGTGGTGTGGTGTGTTGTGGTGTGGTGTGGTGTGTTGTGGTGTGGTGGTGTGGTGGTGGGGGTGGTGTGTGTGTGTGGTGGTGTGGTGGTGGTGGTGGGGGTGGGGGTGGTGGTGGTGGGTTGTGTGTGTGTGTTGTTTTGTGTGTGTGTGCGCGCGTGTGCGTGCGCTTGAGTGTGTGAACATTTTGTGTACATATAGCATGTGCGTTATGCGTAATTCATATTCCACGCAAAATTTCGTGTAAAATCTAGCATTAAACGGAACTTGTAAACGCCTTGGTTTTATGCAGGAAAAACTCTTTTGTCTGCAACCCATGCTATCTTTTATAAAAGCAGGGTTAATGCTTCGTTAGAACTACAAGTGATCATTAAAAAACCCTCTTCTGATAGAAGCGTTTTTCTGGTTCCCCATTAAAATCCAAACAAGAAACGCGTCAAGTCGTCTGGAGGGCCGAAACTCTTAATGAAATTTTCGTTCGTTCAGTTGCTACTGCTGTAACAGGCACTTGTTTTCACTCAAGAGGCTGATTTCCCGCTTGACAGCACATAAGCGAAAAACAAGAAAAAGGGAAAAAGTGCTTTCCTCATGTTCAGTGTCACGACCGACCCCTGGAGGTCTGCCGACAGGATGGGTTTTTAGATGGGAGTGAAGGGGTGACTGAACTCACACGCCCGCAAGAGCCCACACAAGAAGATTACGATACAACACCCCATTAATTCACACCAACACACACATAGTCACAAAAAAGCATTCAACACACCCCAACATGCACAATCACAATCAAGCATTTCAACCCCCACGACATACACACAATTAAGCATTTCAACACACACGACATACCCATAGTCGCAAACAAGCATTTCAACGCACACAACATAACCATAATCATAAACAAGCCTTTCCAAAGCACACATTCCTTTCCGTGCTTCGTTTTGGTTCCCCACCCCCCTGCCTCTCCAAAGTCCACTGTGAGCACCGATTTGCATCAGGTGCCCCAAACCGGGTCGGTTCTTGAACGAAGTGTCTTCAATGCCGGACACCATTGACACACACACACACCCCCCAAATTGCACGACACAGAGCGAACCACACCTGGTGACACGGGCTGTAGGAAGTCCGAGGACCGTGGAGAACGCGTCCCGTGGGACGCGGCCGTTGTCGCTGAAGGTCCCGGACAGGGGTCGGGATCCTCCAGCAAAGCCCACGTGCTCTCAACCATTGCGCGGGCCCCAACAGCGCAAGCTTCGGGTGAATCCCGGGGGGAGAGGACACGGGAAAGGGAAATGGAAAGAAAGAAGGAAGGGTACTGGAACCCCGCAGTCAGTACGGTCTGGCATATGCTGTTAAATCCTAACAGCCCTCGCATGAAGGGCGAGGGAGGTTTGTGAATACACCAGCTCAAAAACAGACCGGAGCATAACACAGTAAACAAACCAACTGAGGAATGTTCGCTAAAGGTCTCCTCACACGAAGCAGGTAAGAGATTACATTCACGGCTAAAAACACGAAAGCAAAATTTTATCTTTATCTTTCCCCCACTCACTTCAAAATTTTCCTTTCTTAGGAACTGAACTAATACGGCAACCATTGCTTTATGACCGCCACCACATTTGCAAATAATATTCAATGGCACAATTACCCCACATTTTATAGCAACATTCAAAAAGACACAATTCCCAACCACGGGATCCAAACGATAATCATGCGTACGCACGCTCGCAAACATAAAACTCGTTCCCCATTTCACACACAAACAGACGGTGGCCCAAGAATAAGAGACCGGTGATTGTGACAGAGGCGGACGAGCGAGACCAAGCAATTCCAACCCCAAAACACCAGGCTCTCCCCATCCCACCGACTAACCCGCATCACCAGATGCATAAAAAGGAGAAAGACTTTTGGAAAATAATTTTGACTGGCCAGGTTAAAAAAATTTAATTAACCAGAGAAAAGTGGTCCAAACCCAATATTTCTTTTATAATTTTGAAAACAAAAGGAAATTGCGCAAAAGAGAAGAATTAGCCGGCTAACAACAAAAACGAAACAAAAAAACGAACCACGAAACTGATGCTTTCCAGCTACCCGTGGGGACCCAGAAGTGGCGGTCAAGCGACTCTCTGCCCCCTGTCCAGTCGAGAGGACAGCAGAGCAGATGCGGAAAAGAGATGATGTGATGTCCCTCCCTACAGGCCGACTGAGGAATGAAGGTACCGACCGTACCCTTTGACGAAGTGGTTGAGAACCAGAACCGGAGCGGGCGCTCCCAGGGACATCTTCCGCTCGAGTGAAGAGAAAACCTACCTGAACGATGGCGGCCAACATGCCACCCTACGTCCCCAGTGAGAATACTCAAGCCTAAGAGGAATGCAGCACGTGCGGCAGGGAAAAAGAAGGTGAGAGGGCCCAAAAGAGACAGCCAGTTCAAGCGAAAGGGACCACCACCCCTGAACTGCAGGATGAATTGCACGGGCAGTGGAATTAGAGAGAGAGAAAGTAAACCTAACCTGAGCTGAACAACATTAAGGTGCAACCACACCACAAGCCACATTAAGGGACGGGTACACGACAACAACGACAATAAATAAATGAATAATTCCACCACCCTAGATGGGTCAATCGTATAGGCCTCGTGACAAACTCGTGACATCACGCAAGGGTCTTCTTTTCTTTCTGTCTTTTCTTTCTTTTTTTGCTATTTCATCTTCCGTGCCACTCCAACAGCACTGCACCCAGGCCAATCATTCTGAAACCTGGTCCACATCCACAGCTCGGCCCAACCAGATCACAGCTCCAGCACTCGCAAATCCACGGGGAGCAGTCAAGATCAAGTCGTCATGAAGCAGCCCACCAGAGGAGACACTGCATGCTGGCGAGACACTTCGTTGATGTTCAGCGGTCCCCCACACCAAGGACAACACCTATCAAACCACAATAATTGCTCGGTCGCAGAGCCAGTGTGAATGAGTTCTCACCTCGGACAGCGCTGTCACATCCGTCCAGCGACAGTCCAGCGAATTTGCCAATACTGGTGACCCCAGCAGAACCAAACCAAGCGCACGAACATGGAGAGGTAACTGAAACGGTAGTACCATGAGAGCACGGCATCGGAACTGGAGACTTTTTCCTGCTGAATGCTGAGGATGAGGATAATGGATATGATGTTACAGAGCTCCGTTCTGGTCCGAGATGACATGACTGGGCGGCACTCTGTGCGACTACTCTCATAATATAACCTGGCGTCAACCAGGCCCGCGAGATACAGACAACCGCAGTGTTGGTCAGAGCAACTCTCTCAGAGACGCTTCTGTTCAGTGGATAAAACTCAATGGTGTGGTCCCAGTCTTTCCCCGCACAAACTCAACTCTTATCAGGTGCCATGCAGAAAAAATTCCGCACATGAATGGCTCTAATGGTGAATCAAACCCATGACCTCACAGACCGGAGTCCGTCACGCTGACTCCTTCAACCTCGGCAGCTGGTTATTAGGCACATTTTGAACAGAGCGTGACATGCACAGCAACATGGATTGCACGTCATTCAAACGTTTATGTAAAGTCACATTTTTATGTTTGTGGGCATTTATGCATTTGTACATTTACCCCTTAAAACATGTATGTATACATGGTGTGCGCGGGTGGGTGGCTAGGGGGTGTGGTGGTTGTGTGTGGTGTGGTGTGGTGTGGTGTGGTGTGGTGTGGTGTGGTGTGTGTGTGTGGTGTGTGGTGTGTGGTTGTGCGCGCACGCGCGCGCGCGTTTGTGTGCGTGTGTTTGAGTTGTGTGTGTGTAGATCTCTTTCTTTGCCCCACTTCCGTCAAGAAACCCTGTCATTGAACAACAAAGGGAATTCACCTCATCTGCTAAACCAGTAACTGGAAAATTAAAAACCAGTGCTATCATCATCATCATCACCATCCCATCATCATCATCATCATTATTTAAACCCCGCTATTTCTTCCTCTCTCTCTCCACACACACCACATACAAATCTTTGTGCTCAAGGGACCCAAGAAGATGCACAGAAGCTGAAGGAGCTGTACGTATTGAATGTTACAAAACAATAACTACGGCCCTGAATGGGACAAAGACAAGACCCTTGACCAATGCGCAGCGGAGACGTGACTCAGGCCCGGAACAGATCTGACGTGAGGAAAGCTGGTTTGGCCAAACGCGAGAGCTGCAAAAAGGGGGCGAGGGTTTGAAAACCGAGTTGGGAAAGGGGTTGCCCGGGGGACCTAGGCCTCGGGACTGTTAGTGACAATCAGGCAGCACTCCAGAGGTCGGTTGGATTTTCTCGCTAGTTCTTCTGCCCTTTCCCTTTTGCCGTTTTCACCCATGTGGCGTTTTCACCTCCATCCTTGTTTGGTCTGCATTACCAGGTCTACACGTTAACAGTTTCTTTTTCTTTCTTTTTCTCTCATTCTGATTGTTTTGTCTGCACGTTTCCCTGTCTGTCTGTCCCGTCTGTCTCTCTGTTAGTTTCTCTGTCTCTCTTTAAAAGGGAAAATCTTCTTACTGGAAAAAGAAACTGACTGTGATTCATAGAAATGAATGCAAACAGATGGGTTTCCCGCTGCTCGAGTCGAGATCACATTGAAAACCTTTTTTCAAACGGTATAAAGAAAATCCACCAAAAAACGAACACGAAATGAATGCTATGTGAAAATATATTCATTTGTAGTGGGCTGCATGACAATACTTTCGTTCCCTGTGTGTGTGTGTATGTGTGTGTGTGTGTGTGTGGTGTGTTGTGTGTGTGTGTGTGTGTGTGTGTGTGTGTAAAGTGCGTGTGTGTATGTGTGTGTGGTATGTGTGCCCCGCGCGCGTGTGTGCGTGCGTGCGTCGCGCGCGCTTGAGCACGAGTGCTGGTTCCTGCAAGACTTCCCGTTTTTTTGTGTGGTCTTATCTCTGTTGAAAGAGACGTCAACAGAATGGAATCTGCTGAATCCATTATTTGATGTTTCTCTTTCCTCTCTTTACAAAGGAAGTGTGTGGTCGTCTACACAAGAGAGAAGACAGGAGAAGAGGAGAGATAGGAGGAAGGAGAGAAGAGGGAAAAGAGAGAGAGAGAGGAGAGAGAGAGAGAGAGAAGGGAAAAAGAAAGAGAGAGAGGGGGGTGCTGCCCGCATTAAAATTGCTACCTGTCTAATTTTTTCTTTTGCTCTTTTAAAGTCCATCGGTTCTTGGAAAGACGATAATATTTCATTTCCTCCAACAAACCGAAGAGG
>CM031601.1:51397708-51400208 GCA_018398815.1 Conus ventricosus
AGCAATAGCAAAAACACGTTATTCTCTCCCAAAAACAAAAACTTTTTCCTAAAACTTCTTTCCACTTTCCCACTTCAACCTCTTTTGTTTTCAAGTATTGGTGGAGTTCTTCTGGTGTCATCTTTTGTTTTTTTTGCTTGCTCTCCAACAAAATCAGATAGCTTTCTTTTTGGAGGTCTAGGGAGGGCAGGTAGTTTCTTACTTGATGATGGGCCTGCCACTCTCAACTCATCCAAAACACTAAGAAATTGTGTATGGTACTCAACATGCTCGTCAAGTATTGTCAGCTTAGAAATCTCCCACTGTCTTTGTTCTGCCATGATCAAAATATTATATAAACAAAACCAACCTGCACAAAACCCATAAATATCTTCTCACTACACCACACAGTCACTTCACAGGTCTTGCTGAAGTGGCGCAGGCCTTACAAACACCTTTTTTCACTGAAAAACTCCGCGTCTTTCTGCCGCAGTCCCAGTATCGCGTGATGAATTGTTTTGCTTCGGCTGTATCTTTGCCAACAATATTGTCTTCAACGAGCAACAAACCTTTAAGATACACAATTCTGTTTTCAGTAAACCGTTATTAAAATAACACACCCACCGCACAAGTAAACCGTCCTGCTCGTCCGACTGTCAGCGAAAAGAATGTGTGGGTTACCTTGTCATGTGAGCGGCCGTGCTACGCTTAACTAGGTGATTGGCCAGGCCAGAACAGCGCTACCGCGCGGGACGTAGGACAGAACGTTCTAGAAATCTGATGTAATGCTAGGCAGGAAGGTAGGGGGTGAAGAGGAGGGGGGTAGAGGAGGTGCAGCAGTATTGATTTTTTGGCCTGTGTGTGTGTGTGTATGTGCCCCTGTCTCTGTCTCTGTGTGTGTGGGCCTCTGTGTGTGAGGGCCTCTGTGTGTATTGTGTGTGTGTGTGTTGTGTGTGTGTGGGGTGTATGTGCGTGTGTGTGCATGTAGTGTATGTGCGTGTTTGCATGTGTAGAGGGTTTGTGTGTGTGTGTGTGTGTGTGGTTATATATAAAGTTGTAGCTGATTCCATGTCTTCCACACAATTTAATCTATAAAGCTGTTGAAAAAGTATTTGCGATTCAAAAACTTTTTCTAACTTAGAATCCCCCTGGGAGAAATAAACACCCCAAAGTGCTGGGCAGGTAGGCCGGCAACTAGCAATTAAAAGCTTACCTGCCACCTGCAGAGCAGGGTCGTTGACACCGCCCTGAAAAGAAAGCCGTGGGAACAGACACCGTTTTGTATATGAAGCGCGTTCAGTCACGGCCGCTTTTCCCTACGTTACTCTATGGGGGCGTGTTCAGTTTTGGCTACTTTCTCCTACGCTACTCTCTGAAAACCTTAGTAAATTAGTATTAAAAACGGATAACCCTGCACAGTATGTTTGTTTGTAGGGTCGTTATTTTTTGGTTACTTGTCAGAGAACAGGAATAGGCGGCTTTTAGGCCACTTTCGCCCAAAAACTCGGTGGTGAAGCAAGTGAGCCAGGATTGGTAAAATACTGTTCTCTATCACCTTCGGAACAAGGAGGATAAAAACATTTAATGATGGGATCGGTACGAAATTCACATGACCAGGTCCTGAAGATAAAGTTCGTGTTGCTACTTTCAAACAAACGTGGAGCTAAAAGACGAGACTGCAAAAAAAAAAAAAAAACATCACACACACACGAACGCATGCATGTGCGTGCGTGCACACACACACATACACACACGCGCGCGCGCGCAGACAGGCAGGCAGGCAGGCAGAGACAGGCAGGCAGCAGGCACAGAACTGCCTGTGTGTACATGAGAAAGAGAGAATAAGTGTGTAAAAAAAAAAACCCAAAAGACAGAAAGAAAACATGAACATGGAGTGCACTCTTTAATGCTACGAACCATAAGAAGGAGAAATGAACATTAACGTTGCTAAAATACAACCGTTAGATATGGATATCAATACGCTTTTCATATTTCCGTTGTTTCATCCTGTGTTCTCTTTTATGTTCTCTTTTCTCTCTGCGAAAGGAGACAAACTGGCAGTGTCGGTTTGATTGGAGGAAGAATGAAATAATTTATCGATCTTTTCCAAGAACCCGATTGGACTTTTAAAAAGAGCAAAAAAGAAAGAAAAATGTAGACATCTTTAAAGGTACGACAATCTTTAATGCGGGTGCAGCACCTCCCCCCTCTCTTTCTCTCTCTCTCTCTCTCTCTCTCTCTCTCTCTCTCTCTCTCTCTCTCTCTCCTCTCCTCTTTTCTCTCTCTCTCTCCTCTCTTTCTCTCTTGTGTACACGACCACACACTTCCTTTGTAAAGAAGGGAAAGAGAAACATTCAGATAATGGATTCAGCAGATTCCATTCTGTTGACGTCTCTTTCAACAGAGATGAAGACCACACAAAAAAAACGGGAAATCTTGCAGGAAACCAGCACTCGTGCTCAAGCGCGCGCACACGCACGCATGCACACACACACACGCGCACACACTCACTCGCACATAC
>CM031601.1:51405208-51422708 GCA_018398815.1 Conus ventricosus
GAGTCGGACCTGAAGTCAGCTGCGAATCACAGACATGTCCACAGCAGAAAGCTGTCTTGCCTGCCCATAGGTATTAGCGCTATATGACGTGCTGGATGGCGTGAAAGCATCAGGTCAAAAACGAGGCAGACGTGCGGAGGGGAGGGAGAGGGGGGGGGGGGAGGAGAGGGGGTGGGGTCGGCAGTCGGCAAAGTCGGACTTCAAGATGGCTTTTAGTCTGCTGTGTGGACGATGCTGCTAGGGTGTCCGCGGATGTTTGCTGACACACACAAACTAACCGGACCAGACAGAAATGAGTCCAGCAGACCCATGACCTCGGCAGGACGGTCAAAAATGAGTGCTGGAAGTCACCAGCCATGATGATGAAAGAGCCACGGAGTGTGCTGCAAACAAAATGTGAAAAAAAAATCAGAAAGCTGATCGATAAACATCAGTCAGGCGGTTCTCGGAGTTTGGTGGAGGATAACGCAAACACCGCAGACGAAAGGCAAGGGGGAGTCGCGCTAGATCAAAGGAAGAGTATCCACACACAAAAAAAAGGGGAAAGATTTGGTTGAAACATACGGCAACGATGCATCGGCCGGCAACAACAAAAGCAGTGTCACCACCACATGACCGACGGGGGGAGGAGAGGGTGTGGTGGCCGAAGGTACGGGGGGGGGGGGGGGGGGGGGGGGGGGGGGGGGGCAATGTCACGGCACTGGCCTCGCCTTCAAGAGTTGACTTCAAAGTGAGGTGACGGCAGGCGGAAACTGAAACCAATTTTTAGAAGGAATTGATGGAAAATCCGCCAGAAGGAATTGATGGAAAATCCGCCAGAAGGAATTGATGGAAAATCCGCCAGAAGGAATTGATGGAAAATCCGCCAGAAGGAATTGATGGAAAATCGAAAATCCGCCAGAAGGAATTGATGGAAAATCCGCCAGACAACGGGACCAAACCAATTCCAAGACAAAACTCGACGCGTTTCGGCCTCATAGATCTTCTTCAGACAAGGTAAACTACTGTTTAGGACAATGCGCACGGAGAACGAGCAATCACTTATCACTTGGCTTTGCCTGTGAGGCAGCTGATCCCATGAACCACACACACACACAACCATGTTTTCATTGTCATGACTATTGCTTATCTTGCCTGAAGAAAACCTGAGAGGTCGAAACGCGTCGTGTTTTGTCTTGTGATTGGTTTGTCCTGGACGTCTGGCGGATTTACCATAAATTCCTTTTCATATTCATCTCTAGAGGACAGCCAAGACGTCAATGTCGTTATAAAGCGGATAAAGTGGTCAACGGCCCAAAGGCTTTTCCGTCCCAGAGCCCAGGCCCTGAGCATTAAAACGCCAAGATGAAAAGACGCTGCACTTGGAGATATATATTTTTAAGAAAGATTGTAACAATACGGTAATGAGGGTTGGAACCCTTAGGCCTGTTGGGTAACGTAGATGTTATCAGAGAAGGATGGAAATGTGTGAGGGACAGAGTTCATACGCGAAATGTCGTTGAGCCGAGTCCTGGAGAAAAAAAATCAAAGAAAACGAGTGGCTTGGCGTTTGCGTGTGCCAGCCCGGCTCGAGCCACGACGGGGCAGATTGCGACGAGTGTGCAGTGTTCTTCAGGTGAGCAAATAGCTCAGCATCAAGAGTGTGCAGTGTTCTTCAGGTGAGCAAATAGCTCAGCATCAAGAGTGTGCAGTGTTCTTCAGGTGAGCGAATAGCTCAGCATCAAGAGTGTGGAGTGTTCTTCAGGTGAGCGAATAGCTCAGCATCAAGAGTGTGCAGTGTTCTTCAGGTGAGCGAATAGCTCAGCATCAAGAGTGTGCAGTGTTCTTCAGGTGAGCGAATAGCTCAGCATCAAGAGTGTGCAGTGTTCTTCAGGTGAGCAAATAGCTCCGCATCAAGAGTGTGCAGTGTTCTTCAGGTGAGCGACAAGCTCAGCATCAACAGTGTGCAGTGTTCTTCAGGTGAGCGAATAGCTCAGCATCAAGAGTGTGCAGTATTCTTCAGGTGAGCGACAAGCAGATTGCGACGAGTGTGGAGTGTTCTTCAGGTGAGCGAATAGCTCGGCATCAAGAGAGTGCAGTGTTCTTCAGGTGAGCGAATAGCTCGGCATCAAGAGTGTGCAGTATTCTTCAGGTGAGCGACAAGCTCGGCATCAACGTTCGCCAGTGCCGATGAGGCCAGTGTCATCAGCAGATCTCTGGTGTTGCGAGTACGCGACGGCGCGACTCGTGCCATTCTTGCAGATGAAAAAAAAATATATCCGTTGGTGGCCAGAGCGGTGGCAGCATTGACGACAGTGCCAACACGGCTGGGCAGGCAAGGGGTGCACGTGCACGTGGCAGGGAAAGGAATACGGTGGGTGTTCAGAGTGGGAACTCAAGGCTAGAGGAGTGAAAGGAGGAAGGGAAAAAAACAGAAAACAAACAGCATCTTGAAGAAAGAAGGAACGTGAAAGTTGTGCGTCAGCCACATCACACAATGTCGGTTCCCTCAGTTGTGCACACAAGAGATGAACGATGAATACTCGTTGTAAACAACACGCGCACACGCGCACACACACACACACGCGCGCGCGCGCGCATACGCGCAAAAGAAGAGAGGGGAGGGACGGAGAAGACACAAACAGCAACATTACCAAAAGAACATAGGAACAGAGGACAGACAGATAAGCACACAGACAAAAAGGTGCCACAGACGGAAGTACGTCGAAGGTAAAAGCAAGCGGTAAAGGAAAAGAAGCTTTGACAGACAGACGGACAGACAGACAGAGAGAAGCACAGGGGAAACAACCCTGCAGGCTGCTGCCTTTATTGGCACGAATGGTCTGACAGCCGTGGACCTGAGGGCACTGCCCTTTTTCCCACCCCGTTCTCAGCCTCCCCGCCCTCCTCTCTGGCCCATTTTCCCCAGCTCGGGCTTTGGCCAGCCGTCTTCCCCCCAATGTGGATTACCTTCTCCTGCCATAGGTCACTGTCTCCCGTCTTCCTCCTCGCTTTCTTCTTTCTTTGTAGACAAGTGTAGCGGATATCTCTCTCTCGCTCTCTCTCGCTCTCTCTCTCTCTCTCTCTCTCTCTCTCTCTCTCTTCTCTCTCTCTCTCTCTCTCTCTCTCTCTCCTCTGTGTGTGTTCGTGTGTGTGTCTGTGTGTGTGTGTCTGTGTGTGTGTCTGTGTATGTGCACTGGTTCGTAAACATGCTAGCACAACTATTGATTTTTACCCCTTCCTCTAAAGTTACTATGATTGTGAACAGTTAGTAAATAAAGGTGGTTTTTTATGAGGGCATCGAAATCAAACCAGTTTCGAGCAGCTCTTTACAACCATACGATCTCAGCTTATCTTCAGTGCATGTAAAACGTTTATGGTTTGTCCTCTTGTGAATTAATCCAAATTATGGAAAAGTATATACATAAACAGAATTGTAGTCCAAAAGTGGCTACTTTACCTTCGTGTCCAAGGCACATGGTTAGATTAATTCATAAATTAAGGCTGAATACGTGGAACACTAGATATTCTCATGGTATTACTTGTGTCTGCAGAGAAAACATTTCTGTGCGTCATCTTTTGTTTCAATGCTTAGTGTTGATCTCGCTCTCTCGGGAGAAAGGTATTGAGATGACTGACTTTGATAATGTCAGGTAATGTCAGTGCTGTCTTATATGGTTCATATGTTGCTGAAATTGCCATGGTTATTTCGCAGTCACAGGTTGCAAAATATTTATAAAGATCAACAACTTTTGTGCACTACTAGAGTACTTCACTGTTGTAAATATGCATATATCAGACGTGGGTTTAAAAGTACTAGATAAGCTGAGTGTGAAGGGTGTTTTTTTTAAGAAGTGTCTAATATCATCTGGCGATGAAAAGACATTAAATAAACCACCTTTGTTTCATTACTCTCACTAAAAGTAATAAAGATGATGGGGAGAGATTGTGAATTTTGGAGGTGATGGAGGGGATCCCCACAACTCGCACAAAGTCTCATGCCTTAGCGTATTTTACCCTAACACACACTCTGCCATGTCTTAACCCCTCCCACCAAGGGTATGGCAGAAAATTTGAATGGCAAGAACGTGGATACTTTTTTATATATATAATAAATTGAACAGCATTTGACCTGTACAGATTGGCAGCGTTTTCAGCATTCGACGTAGTTCCACTCTTTTTTCCATCTTGTCAAAAGTTATCAAATTATGATGATGATGATGACGATGATGGTGATGACGATGACGGTGATGATGACGACGATGATGATGATGGTGATAATGATGATGATGACGTCGATGACGATGATGATGATGATGATGATCATAATAATGATTATGATGATGACGATGCTGATGGTGCTGACGATGACGACGATGATGATGATGACGACGACGACGACGATGACAGCTGCGGACTGTGTCATGTCTCTGAAACTAGTCCCGGGAACGTCATAATCGTTTTGAAAACTTTTGACATGTTCTTCACGCACCGACGACAATTTGCTGGAAGTATCGTGCGAAACCAAACGGCAGACTGAAACGATGACATGGATGTGAGTTTGACCCCCTGTGTCTCCTCCTACCTCCCTCCCCCCCCCCCCCCCCCCCCCCCGCTATCCCCCTCCGCCCAGCTCACCCTCTTTGACCTCCACCCACCCACCCCTCGCCTCCCACCTTCCCTGCCCCTTCTTCTAATGCCGTCTTCAGTCGCCCATTTGTCACCGTGAAATGTCCTCCTTCCCTCCTCCCCACTCCCCCGTCCAAAAATGCTGGTGCTGCTGCATGGACATATGAAATGTGTGTGCGAACTGCGTGGTGGAGTCTGACCTACGTCCAGGATGTGTCTGAGAGTCTGTTTTTCCTTCCAAGTTCCTGACCAGACATGCAGTGTGCAAAACTCTCTCTCTCTCTCTCTCTCCTCTCTCTCTCTCTCTCTCTCTCTCTCTCTCTCTCTCTCTCTCTCTCTGTGTTTTCTCTCTCTCTCTTTCTCTCTCTCTCTCTCTCTCTTCTCTCTCTCTCTCTCTCTCTTTCTCTCTCTCTCTCTCATCTCTCTCTCTCTCTCTCTCTCTCTCTCTCTCTCTCTGTTTGCTTTGGTCTTGTGTACAAGTATGCATTCCCATTATCCTTCCTCGCGTATCTCCTTTAAAGCTACTGTAAAACCAGAAGGTCGGATTAGAATAATTCACTATAAAATCAGAAGGTCAGATTAAAACAGTTTACGAATTAATGCATCAAAATCAGTTAGCCTTTGTAGCTCCTCGCAGCTCACGTGATCACAACTGACATGAAGTGGATGTGAAATCGTTAATCAACGTTCAGAATCTTTCAGACCAGTTAAATAATCAAAGAACCTGCTTTTAACTTACTTCGTATTGAGAGAGAGAGAGAGAGAGAAAAAAAACTTTTACCACACATGTACTCAAAATTAAAACCCCATGAGCGTTGGAAACAAAAACTAACCCTTGCACCATCAAGAAAGAGGGAGGGGAGAGAGAGAGAGAAAGAGAGAGAGGTGGATGGACAGATACACAGAGAGTGACCACAAACGGAAGAAGGACGGGGGCAAAAACAGGAGATAAAGACATTAACTATAGAAGAAGAAAAAAACCTTCAGGCTGCTGCCTGATTGTCACTAATGATGTGAGAGCCCGGGTCCTCAGGGCACTGCCCTGTCTGCACTCAGTTCTCCGCCACCCCGTCTTCTGCCTCTATCTCTTTCCCTTTCTCGCCATCTCTGGGTTTGGCCAGCCCACTTCTCCCAATTTAGATCGGGGTTTTTTCCCTTCCCGAGTGGCCGTTTCCTTTCTTCTCCCTCCTTGCCTTTTCTGTCTTTTCAGATGGGTACTGGGCAGCTACTCTACCCTCACTCCCCCCTCTCTCTCTCTCTCTTTCACTGTCTCTCTGTTTTTGTCTCTGTCTGTCTGTCCCCCTCTCTCTCTCTCTCCTCTCTCTCTCTCTCTCTCTCTCTCTCTCTCTCTCTCTCTCTCTCTCTCGCTCCCTCTCTCGCTCTCTCTCGTTCATGTGTGTGTGTTTGATCTCATGTACTTGCGTGCACAACCATTGATCTTTGTTCCTGCTCCTTTAAAGTAAATCTAAACTCCAGAGGTGAAATCAGATACGTGTATATCAAGTCATCAACTTCTAACCAGCATGTTTTATTCCTCATGGCCCAGGCAGTCACAACTGATATCAAAGGGTGTGAGATTGCTTTGACAACGTTTGGTGAATAGCAGTCACAACTGATATCAAGGGGTGTGAGATTGCTTTCACAACGTTTGGTGAATAAGAAGCGGTTCAGATGAAAACTGCTCTCAAATTACTTCAGTCTAAAGAACAGGTCGAACTCAAAAATAGTCGATTTTTTTTTAATGCAGATGTTTGGTAACATCCATGGCCCTTCACACTGACAAGAGAAACATTGGGAGAGGTGGTAACTTGGGAGGTGGTGAGGGACGGAGAGGGGGGGGGGGGGAGATGTTCACAACACACATAAGTCCCATGTCTTTAGGTTACCTTGCCCTCCTCATGGCCCACCCTTCTCCATCCCCAGGGTGTAATACAGAATGTAACTGCCAAGGACCTACTTTTTTTTCTGTCCCACCTTCTGTGCCACCTCAGTGGCAGTGCAACCCACCCCGCCCATTCCAACACCTCGTCCACAGCCACAGCCTGGTCGGTCCCGCCACAGCCCTGGCACCGGCAATCCACAGGGAGCAGTTAGTGTCAAGTCGTCAAGAGGCAACCCACCAGAGGAGACATTGCACTGCTGCCGAGTCACTTCGGTGCTGTTCAGTGGCGCCTGTTCTGATCCAACATATGCAAAACGCCACCTAAGCCCCTTACTGACGACAATGATTGCTTAGTCGCCTCCGGAAGGCGCCACCACGGCCATGGAACTACTTAATTTCTCTTGAGTGCTGAAAGTGGGATAACATTTGACTAGGGGAGTAGGGGGGGTCACAATTTTTTCTTAACTGCAAAAAGCAATTTTTATCCATTGACATGGCCTACCTCCTTTTCCGCCGTGTTGTCAGAAATCATCTGGTCGTGCTGATGATGATCGATCCAGTCGATCCCAAACTCTCTCTCATATCTTTGAAACCAGTTAGAAAAGAAGGCCGTACAAATGTCAAATTTTACACCTTGTCCACGCACCAAAAACCACATTCAGAAGTATTGGTCGAAACCAAATGGAAAACTCGAGCTTCTCGCTTGGGATGTGGTAGGTTGGCCGAATTATCACCTCGCGCGCCATCCCACACCACCTCACCTTCCCATCCCTACTCCCTTCCGTCTCACCAGTCAACACCACCTCTCTGTGTCTGTCTGTCTGTCTGTCTGTCTGTCTGTCTGTCTGTCTCTCTCTCTCTCTCTCTCTCTCTCTCTCTCTCTCTCTCTCTCTCTCTCTTTCTATCTCTCTCTCTCTCTCTCTCTCTCTCTCTTCTCTCTCTCTCTCTCTCTCTCTCTCTCTTACCACTGGTACATGTACTTATTGAGCATATTTTTGATATCGTAATACTTGGTCTTCTTCAGGCTTTTCAGTGTGTGTGACCGTGGTCATCAGTTGTAGAAGAGAAGAGAAACGGGAGAAGAAGAACAAGAAGAGAAAAGAAGTATGATGATCCAATAATTGTGAAAATAGGCTCATATATCAATAGCAGTGAAGATAATGTTACAGAAATGATAATCTTAACAAATAGAAGTGCAGTGAACACATATGAATCAGTTCAGGCTGTGAGCTCCATTATATTGTTAAATGACGTTTCACTCACCAAAGATGCAGACGAAAGAGACAAAAAAACTCATGCTAAAATGTGCACACACACACACGCACACGCACACACACACTCATACGCACGCATTCATGCGCGCACGCGCGAGCGCACGCGCACACGCACACACACACACACACACACACACACACACACACACACACAGAGGGAGTGCAACACACAGACGCACACACACACACGCACACACGCACACACACGCACACGCACACGCACACGCGCACGCACGCACGCACGCACGCGCACGCACGCACACACACACACACACACACACACACACACACACACACACACACACACACACACACACACACACCACAAGAGTAAAGAGTATGACAACAGTAAATAGAACTGCTTAGATTGTTCTATTCACTTGTCATGTTATGTACTTCTTTTTCTTTCTTTTTTTCTTTCTTTCATATTTTCAATGTTGTTTATCACTTTTTTGGTGCAAAACCTTAGGTAACTACGGGTCATTTGACTTTACGTAAATTTGATCCAAAAAACATAGACAAAAATTTTATGATACCCTTATTTTTTGCGGGGTTTTTTTGGGCCTGTGTTGGAAGCCCCGCACATGCATTTTCCATTTTTCCCTTTTTTGCCCTCCTTCCCATCTCGGCCCTCCAGGGTAAATTTTTGCTATGGTTTTGTGCTGTTTAAGCCCATATTTTGACGTTTTATTTGGAGTGTTACAAAATTTTAATGAAGGGCACCCTGAAAAATCTTTTCTTATGTACTTTAGTTCACCCACCGATGATGTTAACTATATGGGAAGCCCACCACCCTATAGGATTTTTTTCTTCCCCTTTGTATATAAAATTTTGGGGGTTTCTAAAATGATTTGTGGGTTTTTTTCCCCCAAATTAAATTTCATTTTTTGTTATTTTTTTTTTGTGTTGTTTTTTAAAACCCCTTTTGTTTTCCTCCCCCATGTACCCACCTATCATAACTGCAAAAACAAAGAAAAAAGCTCCCCCTTAAAATTAACAATCCGGGCTGAATTTACATACTTTGTGCTTTTGAACACCATTACCTGATGTCTGTTGACCCACTTTTTTAAGCCAGGATTGGGGGTTTTTAAATGACAAAGCTTTGGGCCTTTTGTGTCGTAAATTATAAATATCTCAGTAAGTCCAACATCGAATTTTTTTTCACCCTTTCATCTATTACCCAGAAAATACCGTGCCCCAGCGGAAACTGTTTTGGCACTTGATTATTTAAACCTTCAATAAAACTATTTTTCACCGCACCGTCTGTTAAACGAAAATTTCCCAATATTTTATAGAGTCGACAGTAAGCACCTTAAAATCTCAATGTCAACGAAAAATTTTTTCCACATTGACGGTTTATTTCTATTTTAACTAATGAAAATTGGTCTAAATCCGGGGCCAAACCAAACAAAATCTTTGTGAAATTTTCATTGAAAATTCAAATTTTAAGAAAAAAACTTACTTTTATGGAAGCCAAAACTAGAGAATTCGACAAATTATTTTTAACGAAAAAAATGGTTTTCTGAGTTGTTTTAAAAATGATTCAATATTCCTACCCAAAATTTTTCTTTCCCCCCCGTCCGGGTGACCGAGCTAATGAACCCCAGGGGGAGTAGCCTTTTTTACGTTCAAAAACCGTTATTTTGGAAAAACCTCGCCCATCTTCAAGTCCATGAATTTAAAGGGCCTTTGGGTTAAAACCCCAAAATTAAAAACCAGAAGAGTATTCTAATGGGTTCCTTTTTCGCCC
This sequence comes from Conus ventricosus, assembly GCA_018398815.1. Lineage (NCBI taxonomy): Eukaryota > Metazoa > Mollusca > Gastropoda > Neogastropoda > Conidae > Conus > Conus ventricosus. The sequence continues at coordinate 51,414,723 of CM031601.1, forward strand.
CACCCAATGCGGGAAACGCTTTTGGGGATTTTGTGAGAGACATTTTTTAAAAAAGAAAACCCAAAAACAGCTCAACCGTTTTTTTGAAACTATTGACTTTAACACAACTACCTGAACAACCCCTCCAAACACCTAACAGAAATCATTCAGTTCCAGCCCTTAAACCAATTAGTTACGGGAACCCCAACCCGAATCCCCACACTTCATAAACTTGTCTAACCCGTCATAACAAAAACCCCCCGTTTTAGTTAAAATTAACTCAAGTCTTCCCCCGCAGCCCCCTTAGCAAACACAGAAATTCCCAAAGTTTGAAACCTTTAAAAACAAAAATTTAAAAAACAATAACAAATCAAAAGAATATATTTAACTACAATAAACTTAACAGAAAAAACGAATTTTGTCGATTCCCTAAAAATTTGTAACGGGCAGATCTTTTTAAAATATGAAAACTTTTGACAAAACCTTTGGGGAATATTTCACTGAAACTTTCATGATTTAAAGCTAAACAGTGTAATCCCCAACTAAATTTAAATTACAGCCCAACCAAAAATTTAAATGTCCCTTTGGGTTTGACGATAAAAAACGACCTTAATAGAAAAAGCGAAAAAATATTCATGAAAAGGGCTAAACAAAGGTTTTCCCGGAAAAACGGGAAATATTTTTGGGCAATTTCGAATTACGTCACAGCAAAAGAAAGAAAAACAAAACAGGCTGAGTTTTATAAAGAGATTGATGACAAGGCATCAGTCCACAAAATTTTGGGCCAAAAGGACTGGGGGAAACTAGTTCGTTTTTTTTTTCAAAAAAAAGGGGCTTAACACTGATGACTTTCCTCCTTTACTGTAAAAACGGCAAAACCCGTATTATTCTAAAAAAGACAAAGCCGATATACTAAAATAACTTTTTCATAGCCCAAAACCCACTCCCCGACAACGACATGACAACTACCACAGAGCCCTTTTGCCAACCCTAAGAAATTAATAAAAAATTGTACTTACTAAAAGCCCGATAAAATACAGTTTAGAAACTCGACAAGACAAAATCATGTGGTCCAGACCTCTCCACAACAAACTACTTATTTTGCAGAAAAATTTTTATAGCAAACCCCAAAACCCAAATTTGTTCAATAAAGGGTTTAAAACAAAGGTCTTTCCGTCCTCGTGGAAGAGAGCACATTTTTTTCCACCTATACACAAAAAAGGACCAAGAGAATTGTGTAATAATTCCCGGGCCGCCCTCGCTTCCTTAGCTGTTTTGGGGTAAAACTCTTGAAGGTGTGCCCCACAAACTTTGGAAACGCTTTCGAAAAAAAAAACAAAGTCATCACTCCTTTTAAAACGGGTTTTACACCAGGCAAATTCCACAGCAACCAGCTTTTGACACATATAATTACTTTTTTTTCCTCTTTTGATCGTGGGATCACAACACAATCTACTTTGATATCTCAAAAGTTTTTAAATCGTGCCCGGGGCAAAGGGGATTTTGACAAAAGCTACAGCATGGGGATCAGGGGGAAATTACTGGACTTTTTTCGCGATTACCTACAAATAACAAAAATCAGAAGTTTTTTAAAAGGGCGAAAAGCCCCAAATTAAAAAAATTTCCAGCGGGGTTTTTCCCCAAAGGGGATCTGCCTTTGGGTCCTTTATTTTTTTTTGTTAAACTTTTAACGACATTGTAAAGGGAATTCAGGAAAAAATTTAAATTTTTTTCCCATGAAAATATTTTTATCGCTTGCCTTAAATAAAACCACAAATCGAAAAAAAAATTTTAAAAATTTCTGCCCTTCAAAAAAGTTCCCATTTGGGCCCAAAATTTTTGGGAAAATTAAATTTAAAAACCCGAGAAAAAAACCGAACTTGCAAAATTAAACCCGTGACCAGTCCCACATTTTAAAACCACTCAAAATTTGGAAGGAAGACCTAAAAACCAAAAAAATTTCTCATAAACATTTAGGAGTAATTTTTTCAGGAAAACCTCAAATGGGCCCAAAATATCCAATTCATAGCCAAAAAGGGGAATATTTTAAATTTTTTTCGGGGTTTTAAAAAAATAAAATACAGCCCAACCCAAAGAAAAAAACTTTGGAGACAAAGACAAATCCCTTTTTTTTAAACCCCTTTTTTTTTGACAACGAAAATTTACATTTTGTGGGATCCCTGCACAGATACTCAGCAATTATTTTAGAAAAGCTACCCCTAAACAATTCGTACCCAACTTGGGGGGGGTTTAAAGGGGAACAAGTCACCAAAAATTTTAAAACAAAAGAGTCTGGCTTTTGTTCATTACAAAAAGACGGAAAAGACTTTAAGCGATACAATTTCATAAAATGGTTAATGGCGTCTTTTCCAAACTATTTTAGCGATCTTCTCCCTTCTCTAGTCTTTTCCCAAAAATCTTTCCCATAGGGGGTGGGCCCCACAAAAAAAACAGGCCACGATTAGAACTAAAAATTTATAAAAAAATCATTTTTAAAAACCTATACAGCCCTTTTTTGTGGAACAACCTTCCAACAAAATTAATCAACAAACTCTATCACCCAAATTTTTAAACTTTTTTCGACTACGTCAGACACCACGTTCCCCCCCTACTATTACTTGGATCGAGGCGGGAAATCAAAAAACCCATTGCAATTACGCTTGGAAAAATTAATTTTCAATAAAGACTTCCCACAACAGACTTTTTACGGGGTGCCCAAAAATGTGCGGGGGCCCATCCCCAAAAAACACAAGCACAAACCTTTTAAATTTCCCAAAAACTACAAACAGATAAGAACGAAAGGTTTTTTCCTCTAAATCCTAACTGTATTTTTAACTCACCACTTCTTTTGGTAAACCAAACTTTAACCGGGGAAAAAAACAAAAAACATTTTCAAAACGTGCACCATTTCACCCGCCCAAAAAACGTTTTTTAATGTCATAGCGTATTAGTGTTCTTCCGCATCTTCCTGTTCTTTTTTCGGGTACTTTTTTCTTCCTACTCCTCATGCAGGGTTCATTTTCTTGTTCTCCTTTTTTTGGGGGCCGGGTTGCCCAAACTTTTGCTCCCGGGTTTCCCCCTTTGGGAGGGCCCTGGAAAGGGGTTTAGAAAACTCCCCATTTACGACTTTGCTTTTAAAACCCCCCTGCGACACGGGGGGGTTTCTTGGTTTTTTGGGGAGAGGGGGAGGGCATCTCTCTCTTTCTCTCCCCCTCTCTCTCTCACTCTCTCTCCCCTCTCTCTCCTCTCTCTTTTCCTCTCCTCTCTCTCTCCCCTTCAAATTTGTGTAAGTTCGGGCTTTGGGGGAATCATGGAATTTGTTTTTGAAATTTGGCTTGTTTCCTCGCTTTTTAGTTTTCTCTGATCTGTTCTAAAAATTTTTCCCTGTTTTTTAATTTTAAGGTAAGTTTTCTATGTTTTTTTTCCCCTTTCCCTGATTTCTTTTAAATTATTTTTAAAATAATACTTAATACTTTTTATTCACCCTTTTTTCTTTCTGTTTTTTAACTGTCAATGTTGACCCTGCAATTCCGCCGATGGTTTTTTTGGGTTTTAAATTTTCCGTCACTGAGCACATTATAACCCTTTTCTTGTTGTTGCTTCAGTTCAACAAGTTTTTTTAAGTACACATCTGTTTATTAAAAAAAAAGTTTAAACACACAAAACACACACACAAAACAAACCACACACACACACACCACACCAGTGGCAAAAAAAATAGTGGAAAAATAAAACAAACCCGACCATAAAACCAAACCCAAGGAAATGGCGTGAAGTAAAAAGTAGGGGGATGGGGGGAAGGGGGGGGGGGGGAAAGGGGCTGAAGGAAGGTAAAAGATTTGGGAAAAAAAAAAAACACCTTGAGGGTGCTCCGATTTTACACTAAAGATCTGCAGCCTGGGGGCCCCAGGGGGAAAGGCCATGCCCAAATCCGTTTTTCCGTCACCCCCCTTTCCCTTTGTCCCAATCCCCTTTCCCCCCCTGTCTCGGGCTTTTTTGGGCAGCCCACTTTCCCCCAAATTTAGGGCTCTGTTTTTGGTTGTCCCTTCCTGGGGTCACCCCCCCCTTCCTGCTTCTTTTTTTCCCTGCTTTTTTTTTCTTTTTTTTTCAGACCACACATAGACCATACTCTCTGTCCCTTCCCCTTCATTTGTCCGTTCTCCCGTCTTCCCCCCAAAATCTCCCCCATTTTTCTGTCGTTCTCCCTTTCCCCCTCCTCTCTCTCCTCTCTCTCTCTTCTCCCCCTCTCCTTTCTCCCTCTCTCTCTCTCTCTCCCCAAATTCTCTCTCTCTCTCCTCCCCCCTCCTCTTTCTCTCCTCTCTCTAAACCGTCCCCTCGAAAAAAGGTCTTTTCCCCTCCCCCCTTTTCTGTCTCCCTTGCTCTCTCTCTCTCTCTACCTGTTCCCTCTCTCTGTCTCTCTCTGTGCATCTCTTAACCCGTCCCCTCTCCTCTCTCTCTTTTCCCCTCTCCCCCTCTCTTTTCCTCTCTCTTTTCCCTCTCTCCTCTCCCTCTCTCTCTCCTCTCCTTTTGTAAATCATCTCTGAACATTCAAGCATAGCAAAATTTATTCTTTTTTCTTTTTGTACAATCACCACAAACCCAAAGGTGAAAAACAGGTTTTGTATAAACAAAAAACATCGTCATCAACCCCTTTTTACCTGGTAATTTAAAAGCATTTTGTCCCGACTCCCCCTTCCCCCAAATAAAGCCCATGAAATCATCAGCACTGTGACTCTTTAAAAACAAATCGCTTTTTTGCCAAAAGTCGCGTTGGCCCCATTTTCCCCTGCAAAAGTATGGCAAAGCAATGTCCCGATTCTAGGAAAAGTCAAAACGCCTTTGATTACTTCCGTCAATTTTCCCCCTTTTGTTCCATGTTCTCCTGGTTTTTCCCATTAGAATACAAAAATTCCCCCCTTTGGGGTTAGTTTTAGTTAGTGCAAGGGGAATGTAATTTTTTTGATACCCTTTTCTCATGCAGTTTTTTTGAAATCAAACCAAGCACAATCCTCATTCACACACACACAAAACACACACGCTGCACACCAAAAAACGCACCACCCCACGGGCACCCCAAACACACAACACCCCCACACAACAACACACACACACCCACACACACACCACACCATATACAAACCCCCTCACGCATGCACAGAAACACCCCCCGCATACACACGTTGAACTGTGCCCATAATAGTGCACAAGGGACATCGTGTGAGCGGCGCGTACTTGCCACTCTCACCTCCCTTTTCTCTCGCTCCCCTCCTCCCACCCCCGGCCCCCCCCTCCTCTTTTTCTCTCTCTCTCTCTTTTCTCTCTCTCCCCTCTCTTCTCCCCTCTCTCCCTCCCTCCCCCCTCCTCCCCCCCTCCACCAACACTACTAACACAAAGAGGCAAACAGGGAAGAGGGGGGGGGTTGGGGCCGGACAAAAAGCTGCCCGTCCCAAGATAAAAAGAGGCCGGAGATATACACAAAAACATATTCAACAGAGATGTAAAACCCCCCGGGGGAAGGGTTTTAAAAAAAAGAAATGAAGATGAAAAAAGCTGCGAGGAAATTAAATAGGCAGAGAAACCGTACCTCGAGGGTGCTGCCTGATTGCACTAAAGACGGGGAAAAGCCCCCGGAAACCCCGGGGGACGCCCTCGCCCACGTCACTAATGACTGAGAGCCCGGGGCCTCGGGCACTGCCCCTCGCTCCCCCCCAAAACTCCGCCCCCCTGCTCGCCCAGGGCATCTTTTTCGCCATCTTCGTGGTTTTGCCCCTCCCCCCCTTCCCCCCCATTTAAACCCTTCTTTTCCTTTCCTGAGGGCGCCGTTCCCCTTTTTTCTTCCATCATTCCTTCTTCTGTTTACACCGGCCTTTTTCAGCCTTCCCCCCCCATCTCCCCCCCCCCCCACCCCCGGGGGCCTGTCCCGTCCCCCTCTTTTTTCTCTCTCTCTCTCTCCTCTCCCTCTCCCCTTTAACTCTCTCTCTCTCTCTCCCTCTCTCTCCCCGCCGGGAAACCGCACCCCTTTCTCTCCTCTCGCCCTCTTTTCCGTCATCTCTCTCCCTCTCTCTCTCCCCTCTTTTCCCCTGTTTTCTTACCTTTTTAAGATTCCCTTTACACCCGTTTAGGTAAAATTCAAACCTTTTGTGAAGGGACTAACAACATGCCCGTTTTTTGGCTTTTCACATCTCTTGAAAGTTTTCCCGGGAAATTTTGTGGGTTTAAGAAATGACTCCTCGCGTTTAGAATTTGGTAAGGGAATCGAAAACTTGTTTTTTCCCGGGTTTAAAAAAGAAATACCATCCAACCCCCTCCCCTCAAGCTGCAAACCAAAGGGGCTGTTTTCCCCCCGCAAAAACCCCTCGGGGTGGGGAAAAAGAGGGCAGAAATGAATAAAATCAGGAGGAAAAAGGGGCCTCAATATTTATCCTCGCCACCTGGCTTGTTTTCCCGCCTCCCCCCCCCCAGTTTAGTTTACAATGAAGCAAATTAAACCCAAACCCCAGCAGAGTCCCCCTTTAAAAATTTGAAAACCCCTCTCTCCGCCCCGCCTTTGTCGCTCTCCCCTCTCTCTCTCTCCCTCGCTCTCTCCTTTTCCCCTCTCCTCCTCATCTCTCTCCTCCTCTCCCCCCCTCCTCCTCTCTCTCCCCTCCTCTCCTCTCTCTCTCTCTAATTTCCAGAAAATACTACAATTTGGGGTCCTTTCCCAAATAATCAGCATGAGCTGGAGTGGGGGTTCATGAACATCAGTTCATTGCGAGAGGATCCGAGGGGGACACTGATTTGATAATTCAAACGAACGGGTGTAAATGGGGTTTTAACATGATCCCAACAGCGAGAGGAGATCTCGATGTTGGGGACTGGTGGGGATTAATTTTTCTCTCTCCCCTCTCTCTTTTCTCTCTCACTCTCTCCCCCCCTTTTCTCCTTCTCTCTCTCTCCCCACCCTTTTCTCCTCTCATCTCCTCTCCTCTCTCTTCCCTTGTCCGCGTACGAAGGGCACAGCTACTGAATTTTTTTCCCCCCCCCCATTTTGAAATTGCGGGAAACTCCCAAAGGTAAAATCATATATACAACCCCGCCCCGTGGCGAAATGGTTTGCGTCGCGGACTTTCCCCGGGTGGGGGGTTTCCCGGGGGTTTGAATCCCACAGAGGCATTGGGTTTTTTTTGCCCCGACCGGCTCCACCCAGAGTTTATTTGCTGCGGCCCCGGGTTGGGGAAACTGGGGCCAAAACCCGTCGAGTTTCCCACTTAAGGATGCTTTTTTTTAGGGGTGGGGGGCCCAAATTTCCGACCCAAAGCTGGGAGGGTGCCTGTATTTTTCTCGGGCCCCGGGTTACGCCAGGATAAATTAAAAAGGAAGCGGGAGTACAAACCCTTCCCTGTAAATCTCAACCCCAATGGAAATCCTTTGCATCATCTTAAACATCCTCAACTTCCCTCGATCGCAATTAAAAATAAAAAGTCCTCAAAAGCTGTGGCCCTTCATGCCCTCTCTCATGGTGACCTCAGTTTCGATGTCCTCCCCCCACTCTGGGGGCCTTGGTTTGGTTTCCCCGTAGTCCCCCCGGTAACGCGAGTCCCCTGGGGGGTGTCGTTGGAAAGGCCCTGGGGGCCGCCCTCCGGGGGGAGAGCCACTCACCCGGCTCCGCGAAAAAAGCAATTATTGTCGTCAGTAGGGGCTTTAGTAGGTTTGGGGTCCTGCGTATGTTAATCAGAACAGGGACCACTGAAAAAAAACCCACCGAAGGACTCGGCACAGTGCAGTGTCTCCTCCGGCAATTTTCCTCTTGACGCCCTTAAAAAGGAAATGCTCCCCCGTGGGTTTTCCAAATGCCCTGGCTGCGGCGGGGGCCCACCCGGGCCCGTGGCTGTGGACGGGTGTCGGGAATGAGCGGCGTGGGTGCACTGCCTCTGAGGTGGCGCAGAGGTTGGGACAGCAACAAAAAACAAAAACAAAAAATCATATATACACAATAATATGTATGTATGCAAGCATGTGTGGTGTATA
>CM031601.1:51435762-51445762 GCA_018398815.1 Conus ventricosus
GGAAATATTTCCTTCCCTTCTCCCTTTCCGCAGAACAAGACGACCTTCTGTCGTGGGCGGGGGAGCATCGAGCAGGAGGAATATCGAGCGGTGGTGGGTGGTGGGGGAGGGGGGGGGGGGAGGTACAGGAAAAGGGGAGTATCAAGTGGGACGAGTCTCTCTCTCTCACTCTTTCTTTTTTTTTCTTCACCCCACCCTCCCCTCTCTCCTGAACGTTGCTCCGACATTAATTTTGTTTGCGAACATTGACCTCTTATATCCCCCTGTGAATCGTTAAAGAAATGATTATCAACGGCAAGGTTCTACCCATCGTGGTATCTATCCGTCGTGGTACCTATCAACATTCTGTTAGCTTTGGGATGTATCGACGTGGGATCTGTTGAGTCTCGGATCAACTAACGAGTAAGAAAAACAAGAGGAAAGTGAAAACTCAACAAACACACTACGGTATTGCACACCAGCCTTTTCTGGGATAGCATTCTTCTTAAAACCGAAAAGGGAGAGGAGTCAAATTACCACTTTCCGCGGTCACTGAGGAGAAACAATCAGGTGTCGAAATATCGGTATCTGACAGGAGTTATATATTAGCGAGTTTCCTCCCCATTGGAGTTTGTCTCCCCTTGGAGACTATAAGCTTGCTGAAGGCTCATTTTGAGAAGCATTAATTTTATTTTTCCCCATTCACCCACTCAAGCACATACTGTTAGTTAGGAAGAATTATCTACCACTGCAGATATGAATGCTTATCTCCCCTATTTCTTCAATCTAAGACATAAGAGCAAGCTTTGTTTATAATTGAATATTTCTTGCAGTCATTGCAACACCAAGCTGCTCTGTAAGTTGCTGGAATGGTGCTCGGTACTTATCCTTGGAATTTATTAGTTTATTGACACATACAGATAGAGAAAGGGGGGTGGGGGGTGGGAGGAGAGAGACAGACAGACAGACACATGAGGAGAAAGAGATCGATGGATGGATACACAGACAGACATGGTCCTAGAGATGGACGAACCGAAAGCGGAGGCGACAAAGGGCGATAAGTTGAAAAAAGAGAAAAAAAGCAACAGAAAACCCCAAAGAGTAGCACCACAAGACCGAGGCTGCTGCCCGATTGTCTCCGATGACCCAAGGTTGAGGGTCCTTCAGGGGCACCGCCCTTTGCCCCTCCATTCTCTGCTGCCCCCTCCCTCCACCCTCATCCGTTCCTTCCGATTTCAGGTTTTGGCCCGACCCTTTTTATCTCCAGCTTAGATCACGTTTCCTCTCATTGGTCGTTTTCATGTCTCTTCCTTCCTTCTTTTCTCCTTTTCCCTTTTCCCTGACCATCGCTGCACGAGACTCTCTCTCTCTCTCTCTCCGTCTCTGTCTCTCTCTGTCTCCCCTTCTCCCTGTACACTGCTGCCGTTCACATGCATGCATGCACAGACATCGATTTTTTCCCCATCTGCACCTTTATAGATTACGGAATTCCAAATGGTGCAATCTGACCTTTGACCTTCTCTCAGTGACACGTGCCCTTTGGTGATGCAGGGTAAGAGGGAACTGATGGCCATTGGGGGTGGGGGGTGGGGGGGGTGGGGGGTGGGGGGGTGGGTGGGGGGGGTGTTAGGTCTGTCCAGCATTGTATTGATCAGTATCATTATAAGCTCTGGATATTTATTGGCAGGGTTTTGTTGATGTCAGGATCTACTGATGTACGTGTGTGTGTGTGTGTGTGTGTGTGTGTGTGTGTGTGTGTGTGTGTGTGTGTGTGGTGTGTGTGTGTGTGCGTGCGTGTGTTTTATGTGTGTGTATGTGTTTTGCGAGGTGAAGGCTGAGATTAGGTAGAAGTGAAGTGGCCGAGTACAGGGAGAGAGGTAGATGAGGTGCTCCTATGCCTAGACATGTTCAGTCTCGGACACGCTCTACACTGGATTGATCTTTAGATTCCACAAGTCTGGCATCTCTGTGAAACCACAGCTGTCTTTTGTTGTCAGATCGCTTCCACACCACGCCTGGGGCGTCACTCTCGCTCACGTCCCCATCGTCATCCTGCCTGCAAAAGTGTCTGGCGACCTCCGTCCGTGTGCGTACGTATCCTGGTCATCTCTGATCTCATCTGGAAAATGCGAGTCTGAATGTAGCTTGCTGGTTCCGTTCCCCTGCGACTTTCCAGCCATGGCCCCAAGGTCACTCTTTATACAGGCAGAATGGAAACGTGTTTGAGAAAGGGTGGGGGAGGGAGGATACGAAGGTGGTTTTTTTTACCCTGTGTCACTTAAGAGAGAGAAAGAGAGAGAGAGAGAGAGAGAGAAAAAAAGAGAGGAGAGAGAAGAAGAGGAGAAAGAGAGAGAGAGAGAGAGAGAGAGAGAGGAGAGAGAGAGAGAGAGAGTTTATTTCCACTTGACTTGTATCAAGACGAGGTCCTTTATCATGTCTTTTAAAGCAAACAGATTAATAGCCTTTTCCGTCGGATCCTACCGAGCCAAGAGCATACTTCGTTTATAATTGTTCTTTTTTTTTTGCTCCACACTCTGTGTGTGTGTGTGTGTGTGTGTGTGTGTGTGTGTGTGTGTGTGTGTGTGTGTGAGAGAGAGAGAGAGAGAGAGAGAGAGAGAGAGAGAGAGGAGAGAGAGAGAGTTTGTGAGTGAGTTTGAGTCCGTGTGTGTGTGTGTGTGTGTGTGTGTGGGCGCGCGCACACGCGTATTTGTGTGTGTGTGTGTGTGTGTGTGTGTGTGTGTGTGTGTGTGCGTGCGTGCGTGCGTGCGTGCGTGCGAGAGAGAGAGAGAGAGAGAGAGAGAGAGAGAGAAGAGAGAGAGGAGAGAGAGAGAGAGAGAGAGTGTGTGGAGCGCGCGCGGGTATTTGTGTATGTGTATGTGTGCGTGCGCTCGCGCGCTCGCGCGTGTGTGTGTGTGTGTGTGTGTGTGTGTGTGTGTGTGTGTGTGTGTGTGTGTGTGTGTGCGCGTGTGGTGTGTGTGTGTGTGTGTGTGCGTGTGCGCGCTTGTGTGTGCGTGCGCGTGTGCGCGCTTGTGTTTTGGTGTGTGTGTGTGTGTGTGTGTGTGTGTGTGTGTGTGTGTGTGTGTGTTGTTGTTTTTCTTCAATTTAACGTCTTTTCACTAAATGTGATATTAGACAATGTGTGTGTGTGTGTGTGTGTGTGTGTGTGTGTGTGTTGTGTGTGTGTGTGCGCGCGCGCGCGCGCGCTGTCTGATATGAGCACTAGAATGTGTGACCAGACAGGAAATGCAGCGCATGTTGTTTATAGCCAGCCCACCACCCCCCGTTAACATGAAGCCGACACTCTCTCCTCTCTTTCTCTCTCTCTTTTTGTCTGGTTACTTGTACACGTTCTCTTTGTGTATTATTTCATTCAAGAGCTATAACTGCTGCCTTGTTCGTCCGACCTCCCTACAGGTTTTAGTGTGTGTGATTCCCCCCCCCCCCCCCCCCCCAGTGCCATACACTTCCACCATATGGAGAGGGGAAAAGAAACATTCAAATAACTGATTCAGCATATTCCATTCTGTTGTTATTTGACGTTTCTTTTAACAGAGATAAAGACTAAAAAAAAAAAACAAAAGAAAAAAAAGCAGTCTTGCATGAAACCAGGACACTCGTGATGAGGCGCGCGCGCGCGTGTGTGTGTGTGTGGGGGGTGGGGGGGGGGGGGGGGAGGGGGTGGTGGTGGTGGTGGTGAGTGTGAGTGTGTGTGCGTGCGTGCGCGTGTGTTTGTGTTTGTGTGCGTGTGGCGTGTGCGTTGGTGTGTGTGTGTGCGTGTGCGCGCCTGCGCGTACGTGCGTGCGTGCGAGTGTGTGTGTGCGTGTGCGTGGTGTGTGTGTGGTGTGTGCGCGTACATGCGTGCGTGCGTGCGAGTGTGTGTGTGTGTGTGTGTGTGTGTGTGTGTGTGTGGTGTGTGTGTGCGTGCGTGCGTGCGTGCGTGCGTGCGTGCGTGCGTGCGTGTCGTGTGTGACAGAGGAGAGAGAGAGAGAGATGAGAGAGGAGAGAGAGAGAGAAGAGAGAGAGAGAGAGAGAGAGGATGAACTGTGAAAGGGGGGTGGCTCACACATGGTCTTATGCCCTCAGCATATTCCCCACCCTACCTCACACCCTCCCCACGTCCCACCCTCTCCTCCTCCAGGTTATGACACCATACTGGACTGGCAAAAAGTGGTTGTCTGTCTTTACAATTGGAACAACACTTTACCAGGGAGGTGGGGGTGTGTGTGGAGGTGGGTTAGGGGAATTCTTTCTCTTCTCTGCGAAGCGCTTCCAGCACCGACTCCACTCTTTACCCGCCGTACTGTCATACGTCATCAACCCGTGATGAAGAGGACCTGTCCATCCAACCTCAAACTTGCCTCATGTCTCCGAGAGCAGTCCACAGACTGTCCTGGACGTCTTGAAGACTTCCAACAACCTAGCCATCCATCCACCGAACGCCACTCTCAGAAGAAAGTGTCGATCAAAAACCTAACTGCCAAAGTCACGCTTGTCAGTAGGGAAGGTGGGAAGTTTCACCTCCTGCCCCACCCTCAGTCCATTCTACCCAACTCACCCCTTTGCGCTCCCTCACCCTGTCCATCCACCTCTCCCACCTGTTTCACTCACGCTGTCGTCAGTCACCGGTTAATTTGTCACCGAGATCTTCAGCTGCTAACCCCCCCACCCCACCCTTCCCTATACTCGCCCCCCCCCCTCTTTTCCGCCTCCCTTCCCTTCCTTCTCCCCCCTCGTCCTGCCCTCCCTTTCCCTGTCCATCCGCCTCCCCATGAGAAGACAGGTACCACCACGGACATGTGGAATGCCTGTGCGGAACTTGCATTAGAGTCTGATCTACTTCACCGAGTCGTCTGAGAATGCTTTTCTGTCCTGGGTCCCGGCCAAAATGGATCTCTCTCTCTCTCTCTCTTTCTCTCTCTCCTGCGCGCGCGGTGTGTGTGTGTGTGTGCATGTGTCTGTATCTCTGTCTATGTCTGTGTGTACTTGTGTATGTACCTGCGCTCCTTTTTTTCACTGTTTATCCACCGTAAATTATTCAAGTTACAGCTATAAAGTTAAATCAAATGTATTTGAGTGAAGATATCCAAACTGAAGCAGTCTGTGTAGCTCTTTAAAAACGAACCACTCTGACAGGAAGGGAATGTCCAGCTCTTTGTCTACGTTCAAAGACATGAACATCTGTGTTGACATTACTTCAGGGCTGTGCCCAAAGACATTGTCAAAACTTAATAAATCGTTGCACGTGAAATAATGCCCCAAACCCTTGCATTGGTGAGAGAGAGAGAGAGAGAGAGAGAGAGAGAGGAGAGGAGAGAGAGAGAGAGAGAGAGAGAGAGAGAGAGAATGAGAGAGGAAAGAGAAAAAGAGAGAAAGAGAGAGTAAGAGACAGAAAGAGAGGAGCAGACAGACGGACAAATAGACCCGGGACAGGCACACAGAGGGAGAGAGAGAGAGAGAGAGAGAGGAGGAGAGAGAGAGAGGAGAGAGAGAGAGCAAAGAGAGGGAGAGACAGAAGAGACAAAAACAGACCGAGACAGGGGCACACAGAGGAGAGAGAGAGAGTAGAGAGAGAGAGAGAGAGAGAGGAAAGAGGAGAGAGGACAGACAAACAGACAGAGAAAGGATATGATGAAAGAAAGTGATTTAATTAATGGGTGAATGGATCTTCATCAATTTGTCTGTCACAATCAACATAATAATTGCTCTGCCGCTTCAGCAAACGTATCGGCCTCTGTGGAAGCAAAAAAAAAAAAAAAAAAAACTAATTCCATAATTGACTAATCATTAACTCAGTGAATTCCGTAATTTGACTGATCATTAACTCAGTGAATTCCGTAATTTGACTGATCATTAACTCAGTGATTTGATGGCTGGTGGCTCTATTTGATCAATCGATTCTTAAACTATTTTCGCTGGTAACTCATCCTTGTATTCAATGTTAATTTGATAATTATATACCTTCTTAATCTGGGAGACAACGAAACAAAATTTGTAAGGATGCGGTTAAAAAAAAAAAGTCTGTTAAAAAACTAGAACATGATTCTTGATCTTTAATCAAGGGGGTTCCAATGAATCTCTGCAGACACACACGCGCGCGCGCACGCACATACTGAGAGAGAGACATACACAGAGACAAAGAGAGACAAAGAAAGACATACTCGCACACATACACGCACGCACATACATGCAGGCAGATAGAGTGAGCGAGCAAGTAGACAGAGGCAAGGAGAGAGAGAGAGAGAGAGAGAGGGGAGAGAGAGAGAGAGAGCAGACAGACGCACACAGAAAACAAAACATAGAGACATACAGAGAGAGAGAGTGAGACAGAGACAGTGAGACAGACAGAGAGTGAGAGAGACAGAGAGAGAGAGAGAGAGAGAGAGAGAGAGACAGACACAAACACACACACACACGAACGAAGTCAGGAATGCAAACTTACCATTGGTTCCACATGAGGAAGGTCGTGATGTCCTCGGTCACCGTGTGTGTGAACCATCGTGCAGGAGAACTTAGCAGTGACAACTGAAGCATGGACCACCGTCCCCTTCGTCGTGCATGTGACCTCTTGCCTCTACCACCACTGTAGACTGGACCACCGGACACCGTGCTGTCGTGGTATTACTGGTCGTGTTGGTGTTGCTGTTGGCACTGCCGCTGTTCCTTTGTGTGTCTCAGGTGGTGGTGGTGGTGTTTGTGGCTGAAAAATATGACCGCTTGTTCTTTCCACAATACAGCGCTGACCCCGTCACATCAAGAGATCTTCTTCGTCCCGAATCGCGTGTGTTCGCGGAGAGGAGACACAGCGACACGAGTGTCACGTGCAAGCAGAATAAAATTACGTGAAACTCACCTATGACAAGGCTCTCTGATGAACCGGTTTTCGAGGACACACACACACACACACACACAGTTTGGCAGTTTAACGCCTTTCTCCCTCACTTACCATCTCTCAACAGGTGAGCACAAAGGTTCTCCCAACCAATCGCAGTGAAGCGTACAGTACATGGCCAATCTGTGGCCCGTTGTATGTGCTGATGTGTATGAACTGAAAAATAGAAGAGAGAGAAAAAAAAAACAAAAAAAAAAAACACAACGAGATTTAAAGCGTCTAATTCTTAATTCAGCTACTTTCTGTTTCAGATCCAGTTATTTTCCGTACAAATAAGATAACGCCATTTTTAAGGGACAGAGGCCGAAAGAAAATTATTTCCAAAATCCTCCTCCGTCCCTTTTCCACTCCACACCAAAAATAGTAACGTCCTCTCTTTGTTGGACGACGAGCTGTCGGAGGTGATCTCCCCCCCCCTCCTCCCTTCCCCCCCTTCCATCTCTTTCTTTCCCACAATCCGCACTCCCTGCCCTCTCCCCCTCCCGCCCTCTCTCTCAGTAAAGGTAATTTTTCGCTGTGTTCCATTTCACTTTTGTAAGAAACTGCCAAATCTCTCTCTCTCTCTCTCTCTCTCTCTCTCTCAGCTCGAAGATAAATTTTCTGTGTCCTTTTACTCTTTTGTAAGAAACTGCGAATGCTCTCTCTCTCTTCTCTCTCTCTCTCTCTCTCTCTCTCAACAAAGATAAATGGCCCTTTTCTCTCTTGTAAGAAACTGCGAAATCTCTCTGTCTCTGTCTCTGTCTCTCTCTCAGGGAATGTATATATCTTTTATATCTGTGTCCCTTTTCTCTTTCGTAAAAGAGTGCGAAAGCTTCTTTTTCTATTTGTCAAGTTTAGTTACAAAGCTCGGCTTGATTCCCTTTCGCGGATGAACTTAGAGATTTACATATTACTATCGACCTAGAAATAAACATTATAGTCCTTCAAGTGAATAAAATAAAGCACTTGAATCCCTATAAATGGACGAATACTCCATGTATTGAACAAAAGGCAAGCATTCAATCAATTCTACTTGGTATGAGACAAAGGGTTTCGTTTTTCACGCACAGTTTTAGAAACCCTAAAATAAACAAAGATCCACTGCAATTTAGCATATTTGTTCTCGAAAACAGATTTTTCGTGTTGTTATTGGAGTACCGATGAAGAGCCAAGAGAATTGTGACCGTGGCATATGACAGCCCAGCTATACACGTGGACAGAAAGCCTCATCGTCGGCATGCCGTCGTGGGTGGCCGTGGCTGGTGTCGCAGGTTGTGGGCTGAAGGGTCGTGGGTTCCAATTCTATCAGAGGTATTACCTGCGGGATTTGTCAGCCTGGGTCAGCGGTATCCAAGAGTGAGTGTGCAATGGACACCGGAAAGAAGACTGAAGCCAGCCACATGGTCAGATTTCATCCACTGAATGGGCGGGGCGCTTCTTTGGCAGCAATATTCAGATTTCCTCACCAACACTGCAGGAGTCTGTTTCTCTCGGGCCCGGATGACGCCGGGATATAATATGAAAGGAAGGGAAGAATACAGCCCTGTTGAGCAGTTTCAGATCAGAATGGAACCTCATAGTTTCATCATCCATGTCCTTATAGCTATCAGCAAACAAACAAACAAACATTCAAACAAACAACAAATAAACAAACTGTAGCATCCTCCGTCGGTTCTTGGCAGGAGCCTTGGTTGATAATCAGGAAAACAACATTACAGTCAACAATGTGACGGCTGATTGATGACAAACTGTGGAATCAAAAGAGATTCATGACTTTTATTTTCAGTCATTCGGGGGGGGGGGGGGGGGGGGGGGGGGGTGTTGGGGATGAGGGAGGGGGAAGGAGAAGGGGAGGGGGATGTCACCTATTTGTCAATGTTGCCCATATTTTTCAGTGACAGTTTTGCTTCGTTGCGTGTCTCTTCAAAACATCTATTGCTGAAGCGAGTGATTGTTTCCTGCTTTTTATTAAAACAAAACAAAACAAAAACAAAATCAGGGTTCCCCTCACACACACACACACACACACACACACACACACACACACACACACACACACACACACACACGTCCTCGCGCAGCTTTCTTAATCAATTAAATTCAAACCGGAGCCAGTCCACACTAAATCTACATATGCGTTGCGTGAATCGCTGTCCCTCAGGCCAGGAACAGGAAGAGGGAGAAGGAAGATGAGAGAAAGTACCACCAGGACCACGTCCTGGGTGTTTCAGTGTGATCATGGTGATTGAGCAGATATAGAAGACTATATCACGGCACACAAGATCACTATTCCCTCTTCAAAGTTTCGGCCACGTGGCCTTTTTCAAGAGAAACAAAACAAAAACAACACGACTACGTAATGTCCATCTCTGGCAACTGGACTATTGCTTTTGTATATCAAGGTATATTGATATAGTTCATCCGCCCTGAGATCAATGGTCCCAATCGTGAACGATGAGACACCAGTGACTCTTTGTTCCCCCCGTCAGTTAGGTGTCTAATAATCCACACTGGCCGAAGACGCACACGCAGTGTTCAGTGTTCACGCACGCACGCACGCACGCACACACACACGCACGCACGCACACACGCACACACACACCACACGCGCGCGCGCGCGCGCACACACATCGTTGAGCCCAAAGGTGATAATTAAAGAAGCGTTTTCCCGGAGGCAATAGAGCTAATAGAATGGGATTTTTCAGTTCTGTTGTCAAAGACCTGACAAGAGGGCTTGTCTCTCTCTCTCTCTCTCTCTCTCTCTCTCTCTTCTCTCTCCTAAAGGAATTGAATCCTCTTTCTGCGTCTCTCCTCGCTGACCTCTCTCACGGAAAAAAAGAAGAAAGAAGAAAGATAGAAAGAAAAGGGAACAAAAGAGGGAGAATAAATGCCCATCCTGTCTTTGAAAGATGTTATTATGGGGCCGCGTGTTGCCAGTCTCAAGGGAATCAGATCCACAAGCCAGGAACCGGGCACAGCTTTCAAGAAGGACTTTGATCCAAGTGTGACGCGAACAGGGAGGTCTTGGACACTTCCTGGCAATGATGTCAGACCAGACGTGAGCAGAAGTGACACGCCGGTGTAATCTCCCCAAGATCATCCCATCCCAAAATGTCCTCCTGGAGAACTGTCAATATACCAAATTGTCCGTAG
>CM031601.1:51448262-51465762 GCA_018398815.1 Conus ventricosus
ACGAAACCAAAACATTTTACAGGTAGGAATGAAGACGGCTTCAAGCACGCAAACCTTATCAGCACAAATACACCACACGTGTGTTCACTGTCTGGCATGAACATGCGCTCTTCTGAACATTGCCAACGGCGCGCTTTTAGGTGAGCGCTGAACAGCCACGCGCTCTTTTCAACTCTCTCTATCTCTCTCTTTGTCATCTTCCGTCCTCTTTTCCACTGACGTTAATCCACGCGATCATTCCAGTCGTCCATAACAGCCACACCTAGACGCGTCCTGTCAAAGACCCGACGCTGTAACCCCAGAGGGAGCCATCGATGTCAGGCCATCGTCATGAAGGTGACTGAGCGGAGGAGACGCTGCACGGGATTGCTGCGCTGAACCATTTCGCTGTGCTGTGTGGTGCCTGGTCTGATCTGTCATAGGCACGACACCACGTGCTGTGCCCCCCACCTACCTACCCATCTTCCCCCTCCCTCTACATTCTCCACCCTTACGTTGTGTTTGTTGCAGCGGTCATCAGTTTCTTTCTCTTCTGATCTTGCTTTTTCTTTGTATTACAAAAACAAAACAAAACAAACAAACAAAGCACGACTCCGTTTGGAGAGTTGGTTTCTTTCTTTCTTACGTTTTCTTGTGACATTTTGTTTACTGTATTGGAAAATGTCATTAAAAAAAAAAGAGGAGGGTTTTATATTAAGGCGTATGATTCTGGAGGCGATGGACCAGATTGATCATCATCAAGATCCTCCTCCCTCCTCCTCATCATCTTCAAGATCCTCCCTCCTCCTCCTCCTCCTCATCATCATCATCAGCAGCATCATCAAGATCCTCCTCTCCTCCTCCTCCTCCTCATCATCATCAGCAGCATCATCAAGATCCTCCTCCTCCTCCTCCTCATCATCATCATCACAGCGCAGCTCATCAAGATCCTTTCTCCCCCTTTCCTCTTCATCATCATCAGCAGCAGCATCATCATGATGATCATGATGATTAATCATCATCATCATGATCATGATCATCATTATCATCATCGTAATCCACATCATTATAATTTTCTCATTACTCCCCCTCCTCCTCTTCTTGTTGTTGCTGTTGTCATTACTCCCCCTCCTCCTCTTGTTGTTGCTGTTGCTGTTGTTTTGTTGTTATTATTATTATCATTATTTTTTATCACCATCATCATCATTATCATTATTATTAGTGTTATTCTTATTACGTTGTTGTCGTTATCGTTTTATTTCTCTCCAGTTTTTTTTCCGTGTTGTGAAAGCGTTTTTAAAGCGTTCATTTTGTGTGCTTGTCTGATGTATGTGGAAAAAACTGTTCACTTTACTCGAGTTCCCCCATCTTACCCTTCCCTTTCAGACAGACAGACAGACAGACACACTCACGTAGATACATCTCTCTCTCTCTGTGCAGGAGAGAGAGAGAGAGAGAGAGAGAGAGAGAGAGGAGAGAGAGAGAGAGAGAGAGCCGAGGGGAAGAAAGTAAAACAGGTTAGAGGAAGCGGTCGCTGAAGCTGAACGGAGAAATCAACATGCAGAACAGGGTGGGTTAGTTGTTCATGCACGTGCTTCCTTGGCGGACGTCATTGACCCGTGACACACGTCACTCACCCGTGGGACAGCGCGACATCGGCCTTCATCCTCACGCCAGGCTTCGTTCAATACCGCCGCACTGTTAGGGGACGTCACCCCTTGTCAAACCACGATGCCGTGTTGGAACGATTAGTCGTCAGCGCTGCCGACTGAAAAGAAAAATGGCGCTGCTTAGTGTTGGTAGTGAAACTAAATATTAAGCGAATAGGTAAGTCCGACAAGCAGCGGAAAGCATGAATTAAAAAAAAAAATGAAGGAAGGAGAGGAATTGTGATGAACTCTATGAGGCGGAGTGGTGGCTGCTACAAGGCAAGCACACCCAAAAAGGCCACCCGCACGCACTTCTCTGGGTCGCCCAATGAAGTCACTGATTTTCCTTGGTTTTCTGTTGAGGTGATGGTATGTTGTTACTGTTTAAACTTAGGATTGTACGGCTTAGAAGATGTGGTGTAGCGTATATGAAAATAATTAGCAGGCAGTAACGCCCCCGTATAAAAACGAAAATTTAAAACCGGTGCTCTGACTGGATTCCCCCCTTCTCCTACGCGCGCGCACGCACACACCACACACATACACACACACACACACACACCACACACAAAACACACACCCCACACACAACACACACACACAACACCATCACACCACTGCACACACACACACACACACACACACACACACACACACACACACACTCACACACACACAACACACACAACAAACCCAAAACACCACAATACACACACACACACACACACACATGCACACACACACACAATTCACACACACACACACACACCACACAACACAACAACACACACGCACACACAAAACACAACACACACGCGCGCACACCACACACACACAACACAAAACACACACACACACACCACACACACACACACACACACACACACACACAAACACACACACAACACACAACACACAACACACACACACAACCACCAACACACACACACACAAAAACAACACCCCACACACACCCCACAACACACACACAACACACACACACACACACACATCAAACACACGCACACACACACACACAAACATACACACACACACAAAAAACACACACTCACACACACAACACACACACACACACACAGACACACACCACACACACACACAACACACACACTCACACACTCACACACACACACACACAAACACACACACACACACACACACAACACACACAACACACACACACACACACACACACTCACTCAACATACACACACAGACCCCATACACACAAGACACACACCCACACACACACACACACACACACGCACACGCACACGCACACAACACACACACACACACACATCTCTTCGTCCATCCCTCTTTGCTGCCCTCCGCAGCGCTCAACTGGACAATGTAGACAGAAGAACAAACAAACAGTGCTAATGTCGGAAAGGCCACTAGCATTTCAGCTATACGAACCCTGACCGAACGTTTAGTGTCTTTAGCCTTGTATTATTTCAGCCCGGCCACCCACGCACGGCCTCCCAGGGCTTTCAAACACACAAGGGGAAATAAAAGGTCACACCCGTTAAAAGTAATGCTGAACGATACAGACAAATGCAATCAAGAGACAACACAAAGAACTGATGACACGGTAAGTAAAGTACCGCACTCCGCATACCAGATAAATGTGGCTGTTACTGCGAGCGCCAGACGTTCTTTGTGAATTTGTCACTCCCACATTAGGAAAAACAAGTAACAAAATTCATTAAGAATATTTACACACACACACACACACACACACACACACACACACACACACACACACAACCACACACACACACACACACACACCACACACACACACACACACACACCAAAACACCACGCTCTCTCTCTCTCTCTCTCTCTCTCTCTCTCTCCTCTCGCGCTCTCTCTTCTCTCTCTCTCTCTCTTCTCTCTCTCTCTCTCTTCTCTCTCTCTCTCTCTCTCGCATTCTCTCGTGCTCACACATACACAGACAGACGACAGACGGACAGTCGCACACATATCCACATGACGGTAGGTAGGCAGGTATGTACGCTCTCATGCACATATATTCCTGCACGCCTTAACACACATACAAGAACATACAAAGAGAATCCTGATCTAGTCGTAGACTGTTATCGGTCTGAAGTCAAGATATGATATGAATACTTTATTATCTCAAAAGATGAGAAATTAAGATTGGTGCATAATAAACAGTTATAACAAGACAAATGCATAAAACAAAAATCATCACAATAAAGTGGCCACTTATTAAAATTTACATATACAGTCCGACACACACAAAACACACACAACACACACACAACACACACACACACACAAAACACATACACACACACACACACACTATAATCATTTGAAAAACCTCATACACATCACTTACACAAGCACACTCATAGGCTTACACTCACAAGCAAATATATATATACACACACACACAAGCACATATTATATGCAAATACACATATCTTCACACAAGCACACAACATCTTCAACCACCCCACACCTCTCTCTCTCTCTCTCTCCCACCTCCCCCCTCCCCCTCTCTCTCCCCCTTTCTCCTCTCTCTCCCTCTCTCTCGCATTCCTTCACATCACTAAGCATGAAAAGTGGTACAAAAGACATGATGAATTTAGAAGATGGATCGACCTGGGTATTAAAAGTGTTTTGCGCCCCAGATTTGACTCTAAGGGTCCTAAAACGACGTCCAGATGGTAAAATTTCGTAATATTTTGCTAAAACATGGCTATCATCACTGGCAATCTTTCTTGCTTTCCTCTCCACTCGTCTGTCATACAATTCTTGCATTCCAACTTGCTTCCTTCCAATCACTTTGCTACACACATTCACCACATCATTCAATACTCGCTTGCTCTTCAGGAAGTTTTTACTTGTCAATCGTTTTTCATTCAAATGAATCACTGAAAATGCCGTTCAAATTTTGAAAAAAAATTTTCCGGTTTAATTTAAAAAAATAGTAATGAAAAACTTCAACAACTTTCTAGTATTTGAAATTACTGCCTTTAAAGGGAAAATAAGCCATGAGTGTTCTCGATTTCTGGAAATTCGTGCTTTATCACTGAACCCCTTTCCTTAAATTAAATTAAAAAAAACGGAAATATTTAAAAATCTGTTAGGACGAAGAATGCTGACCGCTTAAAAAAAAGTAAAATAAATCAAAAATGCACTGTGAAAATGTCCAAATTAAAACAAGGAACAAAAAAAAAAAAGTTATTTGTTCAGGCAAAAAGGCTTTTTTGGAATGCATTTTATGAAGCAAATACTATCATAAAGGGACAGTAAATGTTCAAAAACAAAAGTGAAAAAAAGGGGGAAAATGACTTTAAGAGCCTTGAAATCAATTTATTATTTCCGAACTGTCTGTGTTCAATCTTCAGGAAGAAAATCAGCTAAAACAAAATTAAAAAAGGAACAGCAAGAGGAAATTTTTTTCCTTTCCAAATGGTGATTGTTCCAAAAATGCATAAAATCATTTTCCCAGCCCAACAGAAAACGGGGAAAATCGTTTTTATCTAAAAAATTAAGTTTTTGGGTTGGGCCCATTTTTCCCATCAACCCTTTTGCCTTTTTTTGGGGGCTTTAAACCATCCTTTTTTTTCCCATTTTTTTTCTTCTGTCCCATTTTCCCGTCCACCTCAGTGCACGCACCTTTGCCGCTTACCCGACACCCCGCCCAAACATCACAGCCGGCCTGTCCCCCCGCAGCCCGCCCCCGGCAATCCCAGGGAGCAGCCAATGTCAGTCGTCAAAGGCAACCACCGGAGGAGACACTCACGCGCTGACCACTTCGGTGGTTTTCCTGGCCCTTTTTTGACCCAACATCCCAAAGAACCACCACAAAACCCCCCTACTGACGACAAAAATTGCTTTGTCGGGGAGCCGGGTCGTATATAATATGTCCCCTCAAAAAATCGTGTCGCAGCGACAGATTTCCCCCCGGGAAATACTGCAGGGTTAAAAAAAATTACGCTGAGCGAATAATTTCAAAAAAAATTTGGGGTAGCGCGACGGTTTTAAACGAAAATGTCCAAAAAATCGTGTCGCCCCCAAAAAAAAAAAAACAGTGCAGCGACACATTTCTTTAAAAAATTTGCTGCCGTAAAAATTTTGTCGCTCTGAACGTATTTTTAAAAAAATACACGTCGAAGACGTTCGGTCTCGCCCAACCTGCCGTCCCTCCCTCTTCAGGGTTTTAGTAAATTGCCCCATTGTTTTCGTCTATATTTTATTTTGTCGCTTGACTGTGGGTCTATCTTTCTTTTTTCATTTTTTTTTCCCGCCTTTTTCTATTTCGCCCCCCCTCTATGATTGACCTTTTTATTTTCACCCTGCCCAAAAATGTCTGTCAGTTGGCTCTCCTTTCCGCCCCCTCCCCCCCTCTCTTCTCTCTGGACTGCGAGAAAGTGTCTGTTGGGGGAAGAGCGGACAGTGTGTTGTGGTGTGTGTGGGTGGTTTTGGTGTGTTTTGTGTTGTGTGTTGTGTGGGGTGTGTGTGTGTGTGGTTTGGGAGCCTGAAACAACGCATTCATGCTAAATATATTTGTTTCTTTGTCCAAAATCACGCAATCCTCTCTCCCCCCCTCTCTCTCCTCTCCCCTCATTTTCCTTTTCTCCCCTTCCTCTCCCCCCCTCCCCTCTCTCTTTCATTCTCTGTTCTCTCTCCCCCCCCCCCCTCCTCATTCTCCTCTCTCTATCCCCCCTCTTTCCCTTCTCATATTCTCCTCTCTCTCCTCTCCTCCCCCCCCCCCTCTCTCTCTCTCCTCCCCCTCTCTCTCTCCTCTCTCTCTCTCTCTCTCTAGGTCCCCACTATATTTACAACCCGCCCCCTCTAAACTCTTCCGGGGACGATCTTTTCCCCCTAGACAATTGAATAGAACCCTTAAACTTCTCCCCAAACCCCCTGCAAAGTTAGCAAAATGTCTTTGAAATATGTTTTGCGTGTTTGAGTTTTTTGGGTGTATTCCCGCATGCGCGGGACGTTTCCAGGTGTAGGGTTTGGGTGTGTGTGTGTGTGGTGTTTTGTGGGGGTGTTGTGTGGGGTTGTGTGTTTTGGTTGTGGTAGAAAAGAGAGGGAAGATGGGAAGAGAGAGAGAGAGAGAGAAGAGAAAGAGAGAAGAGAGAGAGAGAGAGAGAAGAGGGGAAAAAGAAGAGAGAGAGAGAAAAGAGACTACGCACACACCATGTACATACGCATGCCGGGGCACACACGCACACAAACACCACACATCCATTTCCTACCATGCAGTCCCTTACAGTACAGGAGGCCAAAAACCCGTTGAAGGGGTTATAGGTCGAGATACAGGAGGGACACAAACCGGAAGGAGGTATGATGGGTCAGGATGGTGGGTCAGAGAGGGGGTAAAACGAGGGAAAAACAAAATTATCCCCATAATATTACAAATAGGGAAACAGGGCTAGTGAAGTAAATACGGAAAATCATGGAAGAAATAAAAGCAGGGGAAAAAACAGAGACAAAAAAATCTATATCCCCGCATTTTTAATTTTATGGATACCCAAATTCATTCATGCCACCGAACTTTTTTTTTTTTTTTTTTACACCCAACTTTTAAAACCCCTTTTCCCTTCTCCCCTCAAATTCTCCGAATTTCTGATTTGAAATTATTTTAAAGAAGAAACAAAAAAAAAAAAAAAAACAAAAAAAAAAATGATATTAGGTTCCAGGGAAATTATAGTAACCTATTACAACTGCCTTTTTGGATGCTCTTTTTAAATAGGCCTAAATAGTGTACACGAAAAAAGAGAAAAATTAGACATGAATTTTTATAAATTTTTTGTCATTGCTATTTTAAACCCCTTCGACCTTATTGGGGGATGTGACCTTTTTACTCTTACTTCGCGATCCAAAACGAACACATTCTTTTTATCTTGGTCAAAAAGGGAACTTCATCTTTTTTAAAAGTTCGTTCGTCTTCTACCCCAAAAACTTCAGAGGTTCAAGATCCACTTTTTTCGGGGTGGGTTTATTGGGGTGTGGTGTGTGGTGTGGTTGTGTGCGGCGCGCGCGCGCGTGTGTGTGCGTGGTCTGCGGGGTGCGTGCGTGCGTGCGGCCGCGCCGCGCGCCGCGTGTTGTGGTGGGTGTTTGTGTGTGTGGGGTGTGCGGCGAACAAAAATCACAGATCGCAGAGCATCTTGTTATTTGGATGATGATATGATTATGAGATGATGAGGATGATTATGTAATTCACAAAGGGCTAATTGGACTCATTTAAAAGGGCCATACACGTTTTCCTTTTTGCAAAGAGTAGTAAAATGCAATGCAGAGAGCTCTCTCACTCTTTTAAAGTAAGCAAAATACCCCTTGTAAAAAAAAAAAAAAAATCAACCCAAATAGGCTGCAAAAAAACAATTCTCCAAGAAAGATGTTTTTAGCCTTCTTAGAATAATGTGCTTGTCCAGAAATGGGGACCTACTAAAGTTAGTTCTTTCGTTTGTTACCCTGTAAGGAAAATTTGGGTTTAAAGCGGGGCCCGAGATAAATTGGGGTGGTCTAATTTGAGAAAACTATGATGGATAAATTTTTAGATCTTTTGTGGCTAATTGTCCAGCATAACTTTCCTCGCTAGAAAACCTGGCTGGTCGGGGAAAGGATACCAAAATAAGCATTAAAACATTTTGTACTAATCTTACCTCTTTTTTTAAAACAAAACATGGTAAAAAATAGGGAAATTTTTTCTTTTTGTTTCAAACGAATTCAACAAATTTTAAACCCCTTGAAACGAACACAAGCAAATTTTTATGTGTGTCTGGTAGAGGGTTTTTTAAAGACCCCTGGTTAAAATGGTAAAAAACTCCCCCCTGATGGGGTAAGTTGGCCAGTAGCTCAAATTAGCCCATGTTTCTTTATACCCCCCATTGAATTTATACGGTTGTATTTTCTCATGATCAGTATTATTGATAGAGCCGATGTGTGTGTATGTGCGGGTGTGGTGTGGTGTGTTGTGTGTGTGTGTGGTGTGTGGGTGTGTGGTGTGTGTGTTGTGTGTGTCTGCGTGGCATCTGAGCATGCACTAAGGGATCCACTATTTTGAAGAAACATACCAAAATTTACGGGTTTTTGAATGTTTCTTTTTGTTTTCGAACATTAAATTTTTGTCTTCTTTCAAAAAACCATCCAAAAAAAAGATACTTTTAAAAATTTGTTATTTTACATTTTGAAAAAATTAAATTTAAGGCCCTTTTGGGGCCTTTAAAACGACGTAATGAAAGAAAACCCATTTTAAACGCACTTCTCATTTTTTCTGCTTTTTTGTTTCATTAAAATATTTAAAAAGCTTTAGAAAAAAAATGGATTATCCTTTAACCAAATACTATTAATTTTTTTCAAAACCCCGGTTCCCTTTGGGGCTTTTTTAATGCCCTTTAAAAGGGCGCGAAAACAAGCCAAATGATGCCCTTTTGGGTCTGATAATTCTGCATTATGGCCTTTTAACTTTTGGGTTACTTGTGACAAAATGGGTTTTCTTTGACTCGTTTTTAAATTCAAAATTTTAAAATCCCTAGAAGCCGCTTTAAAGCAAAACAACTGAAAGTTTTTTTCTGCGATTTGGTCTTGTATAGCTTTTTTGATCTTTTATGTTTTGTTTTTTTCTGACAATTAAGGATTCATTTTCTTTTTAAATTTAGTTTTGAATGTTGGAAAAGTAGGTGCTTAAATGGGTTATAAAAAAAATCCACATCTTTTTATGGGCCAACAGCAAACAAATTGGTTTGGGGTTTTTGACAATGCGTGTCGGGTTTAAAATGGCCCGGCCCAAATTTACCACACCCTGGTCCTTTATCCCGAAATGATTTCAAAGTGGTTTCCCTTTTTTTTAAGAATTTTATTTTTTCTTAAATAAACTTTTTTGAAATAAAGATAGCCCTTTGATGGCTGTACTTAGAAGCTCTTATGGAAAGCGTTGAAAAAATTAACCTTGATGAAGGAAATTAGTGAAAGGGGGTAGGGCGCATTTCTTAGGGGTTCTGACTTACCCAATCTTCCCCTCTTTCGTGTCTGAATGTCCAGCCTACGTATGATAAAAATCACATTTTACAGCACACACCACACACACCACCACACACACACACCCCCACACACGCAACACACACACACACACACAACACACAACACACACACACACACACAATGGAAATTGACTTTCGTCGAAAAACATTTAGATAAAAAAAAATCACTTGCAACAATTTTTTTTTTAATTTTTTTATGGAGGCTGCTTATTTTCTGTGATATTTTGCGCTCAACCCCGGGGGGACGTTTTTCACTTTGCAAAAAAATCGTCGCTGTGAAGTATAACGCTGCACCATATTTTACGGGAAAATTTAACTCTAGCAGTAAAATTTCACGGAAAATGTGTCGCAAGCGAAGTATTCATGACTACAATATTTCCAGTGTCCCGTCGAAAAAAACTTTGCAAAATTTTGAGCGAAAAAGTATTTTATGGGCACTACAATATCCCTAAGAATTTTTCGTGAAAAGTTGTCGCGCGTCAATTTTTTCCAGCAAATATTGTTGCTGCAACAATATTTCACGTGAAATGCTATCGCTGCGATATAATTCCACGGCGACAGTATTATATACGACACCGGCGTGAGTGAGCTCTCCCTCCGGACGACGCCACCACGTCCGTCCAACGACAGACCCAATGGACTCGCCGATACCAGTGACCTCGACGGAATCAAACCAAGGCCACAGACGCGGATAGGACATCAAAACTGATGTAACATGAGAGCAGGGCAGGAAGGGCTACAGATTTGAGACTATTTTTCATGCTGATCGATGAGAATGAGGATGATGAAGATGATGCTACGGATTTCCTTTCTGGTCTGAGACTACATGACAGGGCTGTACTCTACGCTTCCTTTCATAATATATCCCGGCGTCAACCAGGCCGAGAGATCAGACACCTGCAGTGTTGGTCAGGAAATTTGAGCAACACTCTCAGAAATGCATCCATTAAGTGGATGAAACTCGACTGTGGTGCCAGTCTTCCCAACTGAGCCACGAGCAAACTCAACTGTAGGCAGGAGCCGGTCGGGGTAGAAAAATCCCACATGGCTCTGATGGGAATCGAACCCACTACCTCACATCGCCACGACGGCTGGATGCATTCTTTATTTAAAAAGAAACCATAGGATTAATGGCGCTGTTCCTAAAATCTGGAAAAGATAATTAGTGAAACCAGTTCCAAAACAAGGCAAAAGAAACACCTCGATAAACAGTTACTGGCTAACTGATATAACAATTCATGCAGGAAGCTGAAACGACTGTTTACCTTATACTACATTCTGTCAGTTCAACAGACTGGCTTCAGAAAAGATCAGTGCACAACAGCTCAAGTAGTAAAATTTTCGAATCAAATTAATAAACAGCTTTCCGGCTGAAAAAAGCATTCCTTCCACATTTTAATGTTAAGAAAGCATATATATAACAATGTTTGTCATCTCAGATTATTGCAAAAAAGGTGTTTCTGGCAAAATGTTTTATGATATATAAAGCTGCTTGAAAGAGAGACGTATATCTATAAGGACTAGTAAAAACTTACGCATCTTTTAGAGTCTTTAGATACGAGTGTTCCTAGGGACTAATCAGTACCCTATCTTTTTTTTTTGTAATTTTCTTTATTTTTTTTTTAATGCAGTGTCAAAAATCCCCAACACGGTCTAATATGGGGATGTTATTTTTAGTGTGGTTGAACAGCAGTCTAAGGAAACGGTCAAGCAAGAGAATGATCAACCATGTGCAGAAAATTATTAATGCGAACTGAACAACCTACCAGTTTATTTGAAAGAAAGGCGCTCCTATCATTGCAAAAAAAAAAGTGTTTACTGTTGTTAGCAGTTTCAAAATGACCACGTTTCTCTTTTCCCTGACTTTTAGATGCTAAGATTTAGTACACAAACAAGCCTGGGAGTTTTTCTGACTCTGCCTGGTACCTGAAGAGAGCTGGAAAATGCAAAAGAAACTTTACCAAATAAAGCAACCCCAGAAAAAGCATCAATGGCCTTAAAATCTAGACTGTCAACCCTCCGGAAAGGATTCTAAAGGAGTTTTGTATTTGTTAGATGAATTAGTCTTTTCGAAATTAGAATAATTAGGGGAGAAGACGTGTTGTTTTTTTTTCTGAGCCAAGCTTTTTCTTAAAAAAGTCGCACGTTTAGACAGCGAGGCAATCAAAAGACATAGGTGTTCCAGTATACTCAAATGCAAATAAGTGTTGCAAGGCGACAAATATTTAAACTCTTAGCGAGCATGGAGACTAGATGTTTGAAAATTTGTTGTTCAAAGCCTTTTAGCCAAACATTTCTGTCACTGAATATGTTTTCTTGGATTCCAAAGAGGATTTTTCAGAAGACATAAAAAAGCGTATCATACTACAACCGATAAGAACTATGTTCCTGGTTTTTGACACGTTGTAATGTTGATATTGATATTGATTTCACCGAATTCCATAGAATTTCAAAGTCTTTGTGGGGTCACATCAGCAGAACTTTGACAGACAAAACCAAACAGATCAACAACCAACCAACCAACTAACCAACCAACCAAACAAGCAACCCCCCCCCCCAACCCAACCAGTACAATGGGTACTGGAATAGACTTCTGTTAGGTGCCACTACATTGTGGTTTAAAGTGGAATGACGCAGCGGATTGTTTTGCAAACCAGGCAACTAAGAGAACACACAAATGTCTATGCTTACAAACTGTCTTTCGCAATTTTCTCTTCTAGAAATGATTAATGTATTGTCAAATTTCATTTGTGGGAGAATTCTGATCCACACAGTGTTCATTTGCAGCTGTTTCGCTCAGATTGAAGTTTCCTTTTTATAACGAAAGTCTCAATATTAATATTTAACTTCTTCAGTATTGGTTGTATAAGATTACGTAAAATTGATTTCGTGGTTGTTTATTGGATATTATCATCCATGTGGGGGAGATGTTAAATAAAATTACTGAACTGAAGTGAATTGATATAAGGAGAAAACATACGCGCACGCGCACACGTGCACACAGACAGACACACACACACATACACACACACGCACACACGCGCTGTGCACACACACACCACACAACACACACACACACACAACACACACCCCACACACACACACACACATACACACACACTCACACACGACACACACGACACACACTTACATACATTCTCTGTCTGTCTGTCTGTCTGTCTGTCTGTCTATCTGGGCTGTCTGTCTGTCTGTCTGTTGTCTGTCTGTCTGTTGTCTCTCTCTCTCTCTCTCTCTCTCTCTATCTCTGCACTCTAGCAGATGCAAGTAACTTGAGTAATGCATCCGCACGCGCGAGACTTATCACACTTGCTCTTGAATAAGTAGCTCGTACTTTAGTGGGTAAATATCGACTTCACTCTCTCTCTCTCTCTCTCTCTCTCTCTCTCTCTCTCTCTCTCTCTCTCTCTCTCTCTCTCTCTCTCATTCAATCCCTGTACACACACACGCACACTCATACACGCGCTCGCACACGCACACACACACACACACACAAAACCCCACACACACAACACACACACACACACACACGAACGCACGCACAAACACACACACACACCACGCACGCACGCACGCACGCGCAAAGCACGCACGCACCACCCCCACACACACTCCCCACACACCACACACACGATGTACACAAACCCATGCGCGCGCGCACGTTGCGTGCAGAGATGAGCTTGCACGACCCAATTTCTCAATTGTACGCCCAACAGGATTGTGTTTATAGACTTCAGTGAGAATACAAGAAAATATAACTAGGATGCGAGCACGCGCACACGCGCGCACTCGTGTCTACTTCAGTTCGTGTGGTAACAATATAATCACACACACACACACACACAACACACACACCACACACACACACACACACACCACACACAACACTTCATTCGTAATGCTTCATATTCTGTTTAACATTTATGTTGCACAATGAGATATCAGTCAGTATAACTGTCATGCTGTTGCTTGCTGCAGATTCCGATGTAATGAATAGGTCTTAAAAATTTGGGTCACACACGTGCACAACATTGTGTCATAACGTGATATGTATGGGCGTTTTTACACAGGAAGAAAACCCTCGTTCCAGCAGAGAGAGAGAGAGAGAGAGAGAGAGAGAGAGAGAGAGAGAGAGAGAGAGAGAGAGGGGAGAGGGAGGGAGAGAGAGGGGGAGAGAGAGGGGAGAGAGAGAGAGAGAGAGAGAGGGGAGAGGGAGAGAGAGAGAGGAGAGAGAGAGAGGAGAGAGAGAGAGAGAGAGAGAGAGAGAGAGAGAGAGAGAGAAGTGTTTACTCTTTCCTCTGCCCTCCTTCCTCGGCACTTAATTTTTCTTCCTTCACTCCATAGAGAACTGGACACTCCGTGATAAAGAACTGGACACTCTATGAACAACTGGACACTGCATGAACAACTGGACACTACATGAAGAACTGGACACTCCATAAAGAACTGGAATGTCATAAAGAACTGGACACTGCATGAGATCTGGACACTGCATAAAGAACTGGACACTCATAAAGAACTGGACACTGCATAAAGAACTGGACACTGCATAAAGAACTGGACACTGCATAAAGAACTGGAAAACTCCAATAAGAACTGGACACTGCATAAAGAACTGGACACTGCACAAAGAACTAGACACTCCATAAAGAACTGGAACACTCCATAAAGAACTGGACACTCCATAAAGAACTGGACACTGCATAAAGAACTGGACACTCCATAAAGAACTGGACACTGCATAAAGTACTGGACACTCCATAAAGAAACTGGACACTACATAACGAACTGGACACTCCATAAAGAACTGGACACTGCATGAAGAACTGGACAGTTCATAAAGAACTGGCCCACTGCATAAAGAACTGGACACTGCATGAAGAACTGGACACTGCATAAAGAACTGGACACTGCATGAAGAACTGGACACTGCATAAAGAACTGGACACTGCATAAAGAACTGGACACTGCATAAAGAACTGGACACTTCATGAAGAACTGGACACTGCATAAAGAACTGGACACTGCATAAAGAACTGGACACTGCATAAAGAACTGGACACTCCATAAAGAACTGGCACTCCATAAAGAACTGGACACTTCATGAAAGAACTGGACAGTTCATAAAGAACTGGACACTGCATGAAGAACTGGACACTGCATGAAGAAACTGGACACTGCATAAAGAACTGGACACTTCATGAAGAACTGGACAGTTCATAAAGAACTGGACACTACATAAAAAAACTGGACACTGCATGAGGAATGGACACTCATAAAGAACTGGACACTGCATAAAGAACTGGACACTTCATGAAGAACTGGACATGGCATAAAGAACTGGACACTGCATAAAGAACTGGACACTGCATGAAGAACTGGACACTCTGCAAAGAACTGGACACTCCACGAAGAACCATGGCACTGAAGAAGGGTATATCAACTTGTTCAAAATTTCTCGTTTAAATGCCAAGGCACGCTGGATCTGAAACTGTTTTCCCCGTGCATTCTGCAATGTTGTGTCCATAACACTTTTCGCCCCCTCCTCCTACGTCTTTCTGTCTCCCTCGCTGGAGGATCGTTATGCCAATGCACCACTTTGCATGCATTCCTCAAAGCCTATTTTGTTTGCTGGTGCCCGTAAAAGGGATAAGCACGGAGCAGACGTAACATTTTGTTTCATGACACGTAACAGAAATCGGTGGGAGGAGGGGAGGAGGGAGGGAGGGAAGGGGGCGGAAGAAAAAAAGGGATTTTAGATGCTGGTGATTAAAGAGAGAGAGAGAGAGAGAGAGAGAGAGAGAGGGGAGAGAGAGAGAGAGAGAGAGAGAGAGAGAGCAAGGTTAATGAAAAAGCGTGAATGAAAATGTCACGATGATTGGTAACCTTGGGAAACGCTTTTGAAGAGAAAAAGCGTGTTTAAGTGCTGGGCCGAGGTAATACAATTAATGAGCAGCTAAGTTTATTGGACCATTCATCGATTATGTAGGACCTTTGACGTTTTCTTTTCTCTCTCTCTCTCTCTCTCTCTCTCTCTCTCTCTCTCTCTCTTTTCTCTCTCTCTCTATCTGTGTGTGTGTGTGTGTGTGTGTGTGTGTGTGTGTGTGTGTGTGTGTGTGTGTGTGTGTGTGTGAGAAACTAGCCTCGAAATGGGATCATGAATTAGATGCACCTTTTTCAATTTTTTCCTTTTAATATCTTCTAAAAAGCATGGGGCTGAAATGT
Source organism: Conus ventricosus (assembly GCA_018398815.1). Lineage (NCBI taxonomy): Eukaryota > Metazoa > Mollusca > Gastropoda > Neogastropoda > Conidae > Conus > Conus ventricosus. The sequence continues at coordinate 51,464,188 of CM031601.1, forward strand.
TACGTTTAAAGACTTGTACAGACGGTTTGATCATTGAATTATTTGGATCCCAAAATATAACGCGGATTTTCCTTCCCTGATGGGGTTTTCCTTCTTCCCAGAGTCCCAAAAGAACATTATCTGTGCGCTCATCCCCCCCTCCCTTCCTATCTACAATATTCTTGCTCTAGGGCATTTTTTCCCTGTTACATCAATTAATGCTGGGGAAAGGGGAGAGAGAAAAAGAGAGAGAGGAGAGAGAGAGGGGAGAGAGAGGGGAAAGAGGAGAGGGGGGGAGAGAAAAGAGAGGGAGAAAGAGAGGAAAAAGAAAAAAAGGGAGAGAGAGGGGAAAGAGAGAAAGAAGAGAGGAAAAAGGGGGAAGGAGAGAAAAATTTTTGAAGTCAAGAGAGGAGAACCCAACTAAGAAGAGAGAGAGAGGAGAGGGGAAAGGGGAGGAGAGAAAAAGGGAGAAGAGAGAGAGAGAGAGAGAGAGAGGAAAAAAAGGGGAAAAAAGGGGAGAAGAAAGGGGAGAGAGACGAGAGGAACAGAAGAGAGAGAGAAAAAACGAGAGAGAGAGAAAAGGGGGAAAAGGGAAAAAAAGGGAGAAAAGCAGACCAAGAACACAAAAAACAAAGACAGACCAGACAGCAAGAGACAGAAGACACAGGAGGGAGACAGACAGACAGAAGAAGAAAGAGGGGGAGTAAGACACAAAACAATGTATAGAATAGCAAACACAAGGGAGGATGGGGGGACGTGTGTGGGCGCGGAGACAGAGAGAGAGAAAGAGAGAGGAGAGAGAGGAGAGAGAGAGGGGAGAGAGAGAGAGAGAGAGAGAAAATTCTGAATCAAAGAGAGAGAGACCCAAACTCGGGGAAGAGAGAAAGAGAAGAGAGAAAGGGAGAGAGAAGAGAAAAGAGGGGAGAGAGAGAGAGGGGAGGAGAGAGAAGGAGAGAGAGAGAAGATAAAGAGAGAGAGAGAGAGAAGAGAGAGAGAGGGAGAGAAAAGCAGAGAAAGAGAGAAAAGGGAGGAGAGAGCAGACAGGAGAGCAAAGAGAGAGAGAGAGAGAGAGAGAGGGGAGAGAGGAAAAGGGGAGAGGAGAGAAGAGAAGGGGGAGAAGAGACAGCAGACACCCAGAGACAGACAGACAGACAGACAAAGGACGGACGAAGACGAGCAGAAGCAAGCCAGAGAAATGACAGAATAGCAGATCACCAAGGAGGACGGGAGGTGTGGTGTGGACGCTGGGAATGGGGGGAAGAATGGTGTGGCGGGTGGCTAGGGAATAGCAGAGGGGGGTAGAGTGACGGTGGTGGTGGTGGTGGTGGTGGTGGTGCGATGCAGGAACTGTCATCAGGAGCGGCTGCCTGTCTGTCCTCTCCGCTGTGAGGCCATTACTGATGATATTTTGCCGCGCTACTGAGCGGAAAATTGAGTGCCCGATGCTTCTTTGCTGGCGAGGGAAAATGGCATTTCACCCGTCACCTCTTTCCTATCCTCCATCCTCAATAAGCACGAACGAAATCACGTACGTACGCAGGTACGCAGGTACGCACGCACGCGCGCGCGCACACACACACACACACACACACACAC
>CM031601.1:51468262-51475425 GCA_018398815.1 Conus ventricosus
TATCCTCCTTCCTCAATAAGACGAACAAAAATCAGTAGAGCGGTACGAGGTCGCCGCCGCGCGCGGCACACACACACACACACAACCCCAAAACACCCACCCCACGCACACAACGCGCACCACACCACACCACACACACCACACCACCACACACACCCACACAAAGACACGCGCCGAAAAGCGAAACCCCAATGCACACACGACACAGACCACACACACGTCACTACGCCCCAAAATGCACACGCGCCGGCGACGTGCACGGATGCACCACCACACCACACACCACAAACACACACACACACACACCACACCCCACAACACACACCCAACCATCAACACACTAAACCCCACACACCCACAACACCCAACCTTCTTCTTCTCTCTCTCTCCCCTTCTTTCTCTCTCCCCTTTTACAACAAAATATGTTCCCACACACTACTCACACACATTACTCCCGCAATAAAAGTTTGTTATTCTGTAATTTCTATTGAATTTTGGGGTTTGCAACCCAAATGTCAGAAGTTTGTATGTGAAATGCTTGCACTAAATTACAAAGGTTTACCCACGCCAGCCTTTTCGTTTTGAAATGTGACTTCCTTTGAACGTTTGGCGTTTTGCTTTGCGTGAATCTGTTTTGTGTGTACCCGGTCAGTTGGCGGGAAAAGTTACCGGAAAATTTGGGAGGATGCGACCCTGCAGGTCAAACGGATATGGATTGTTCCTTGATCCGATTATTCATGGATCCGCCCTGAATCCCCTGGGTTCCTCCACTGTGGGATACTGGGAATGAGAGGGTGACGCCCGCCAAGGAGGGAGCAATTTGGAGCAGTTCAGTACCCGGGGGACATAAGGAGGCCAAAACTCTATCCATCCCCCGTGGAAGGTGGTGGGGGCTAACAGTGGTGTGATCCAATTTATCAGCTCCAGAGTACCAACAAAATCCTTTCAAACCGGGCTGGCCCTGTCGACTGCGAGTCCCTCCCGAATTAAAATTTCGCACACGACGAATGTCCGTGTGGCGCGGATTCTTCCCCGAAACTCCCCAACACTGTCCAGCCATGACGTTTACGGCGCCCAAACCCGTCCCGGGGTGCAGAGTGCAGTGCAGCTTTGGGGCAGCCGTCAAAACCGCGAGAAAACTAGGGGTTCCTCTGGCGACGAAAGGGATCTGCACAACCAAAAAAAAAAAAACAACCCCAAAAAAAAAAATGTACGAATTTAGGCCCCGAATTTAAGGGTTCGTTTATAAGCCCCGTTGTCTTTCACCAAGTTTTTTTTTATTTAATTGGGTTGCAGATTTTGCATCACTTTTTTCGCAAACAATACAGAAATGGGTGAAAAAGTTGCCCCCAGGGGGGTGTGCCCTTGTTTTTTTTTTGACTTAGAGATAGTATGGGCTTCATCCAGGGGGAGAGGTGCCATTTTTTTTAAAAAGACTTAGAGATAGTATGGGTCCTTCTGGAAAAATAAATGGTTCAATCGTACAGAGTAAAAAAATCGAGTGGAAAAAAAGCCCCCTTTTAGGAAAATAAAACAGACCCTTAAAAATAAATAAACATTAAAAAACCCTTGGTCTAGATTATAGTTGTTGGTTCAAGGGGGTGTGTGTCAGGATTCCAGTGTCCAGAGGTGGGGCCATGGTGGAAGCCCGGACCACCCTCTTTTTCCCCGCTTTTCCCTTCCTTTTAACTGAATTTTTGGGGCCCCCTTAAGATGGGTGGACAGAGAACTTTGTAAGCTTTGAAAATTGATCCTTTGAGTGGGTTTTAAATCACAACTGTCAGCCCCCCGCAAACCCCCCAACCATTGAAGGATGGGCCCTTAAATAAAGCAACAACAACAAAAAAAAAAAAAAAAAAAAAAATTTGAAAAAAGGGAAATAGAAAAAAAAGGCAGAGCCCGGACCATTGAAAACCCGAGCACAGGGTCTGCGCTCTCCAAAGGGCCCCTTTGTGACCCCCATCAAAAAATTTCTGTCCTCATCCAGTTTGATGGTTTGTTGTCTGTCCGTCTGTCCCCTCTGTTGTTGTCTGTCTGGGGCAGCAAGATTACGCAAGGCCTTTTGCACTGGTTAAAAAAAAAATTGGTGAAAAAGCTAATTGGGGCCTCAAAAAGAATCCTTAAATTGCAATTTGGTTTTAGTGTCATACACAAATTTAATTTCATAGCAGGGTCTGGTTGTCCTGGGTCCCCCTTGGGCCATGTAGTTTCACAGTGTTTCCCCCCCAAATTAAAAGGCACGTGGCGTCATGCAGGAACAAAAACTGCCAAACCCGAGACCCGCAGCAAAAACGTCCAATAGACTTTGTTTGAAAAGAAATCCATATTTCACCTTCCCATTTTTTCTTATTCGTTAGTGTTTCATCTCTCAGTCTCTCTGTCATGCTCACAATCTTTGGGGGTGTTCGGTTTTGTTTCTGGTCTTTGTATGTGTTGCTTGTTCGCTCTTCAAAAATTTTGTGTTTCTTACTGGGTAGACATTAACCACCCCCGTTCACATGCTCAGTATCTGTCTCTCTGTCTTCTCCTCTTTTACTGCCCCGCCTATCTTCCCTCCCTTCGCCTCTGTCTGTCAGTCTCTACCTGTCTGTCTGTCTGTCTGTCTGTTTTCTCTCTCTCTGCCTGTCTTCTCTCTCTCTCTCTCTCTCTCTCTCTTCTTTCTGTCTGTCTTCCTCTCTCTATCATAACGCAAATAAAACTGCCCAACATGAAGAAGACAGGTAGGAGTGGGGCAGGGCCGTTTCTCTGTCAACACCACTCCTCCCTGAAGGACCACCAGCGTAGATCACACGCTGTCCACATGTCAGCCACAGCTGTGTGCTACAGCACCAGCCGATCCTTAGGAAGAGGAGTGACACCACACTGGTGATATCCCTTCAGCTAGCGTTTACTGTTAGTTTTAATGCTGCTTTCAGTTTCTTATGACATGGAGTGTGTGAAGAGTTGGCCCAGTGATGTGGAATTAGTCCGCAGAAACGATAGTTCAGAAAAAAGAGCACAGATCCCGTGTTTCAATCCTACAAAGAACGAAAATTTCACTCTCCTCTTTATCTTCAAATTCTTGGAGCGCGGAGTTCTGCCAGATGTTTCCCTTTCCTTACTCAGATTCTGTGGTGGACATTGAACTGGACAGTAACAGGCTTGATTAGTCAAGGCTTGGTCTGCCAACAACCCTGCCTTCCATGGACGTTCATGCAGTGGAAGTAAACAGTATGCTTACTATGACATTAAGTGATAGACTTTCCAGGGAGAACTGCAGCACTGAGATACGAAACCTTCACACATACATGCTGTAAGGTGCAAGAGCTGACCCGCGGATTTCACTTCATATGACTGAAACATCCCAGGCCCAAAACTGAAAATTATGGAAAAATCTGGAAACACCACGGCAAATGGGGGGCGGGATTCTGAAAAGCGGGAGGACCCCCAAACCCAAGTAAAAGGGACGGGCGTCATTTTTTAGAAAAGACAGAAGTGAACGCTACGTGCTGTATGCCCATTTTTACATTTTGTGTTTTTGGGGTATAATTTGTTTGATCATCAATTTCCCCTGTTTCCCTGAAAAACAAGGGACCCGCCGAGCCCAAAAAAAATTGCCCGGCCCATTCAAGTAAGTACCCTAGTAATCTGACACCTTGCTCTTCTTTAAGCTATCCCTTTTGGGATGAAAAACCCCGGGCGACCAAATTAAAACGAAAATTTTTAAATTAAAAATAAAGTATTTCGTAATGGGGTAATGGTATGGCCAAAAAGGGGTTTGGGAAATCCCTAGAAGTAAAAACTTTTTAGTCAACAGGGAAAAAATTTTGTTTTGCTCGCAAGGTTTTTGATGTAGGATATAGAATGAATGGTGTTAAACGATTTTTTCCTTCGATGTCTGATGTAAACCACAAACAATTTCCTTTCCTTTCTTCAGCTCTCCTCTCCTCTCTCTCTCTCCTCTCTCTCTCCTCTTCCCTTTCCTTTTCCCTTTTCCTTTTCCTTTTCCTCTCTCTCTCTCTCTCCACTTCTCCTCCCTCTTGTTTTGACTCTGTGGTTTTGAAGACCGAGAGAGAGAAAACACCCCACACACACACAAAAAAGGGGAGAGAGATAAGGGGAGAGAGAGGGGAAAAGAGAGAGAGGGGAGGGGGAGAGAAGAGAAGAGAAGAGAGAAAATAAAGAGAGAGAATGCTTGGGGTGCACATGTGCTTGCATGGGATTCCGCATCTGGATGTGTATGGGTGTGCGACAAAGTGCGCCTGCGCATTCCAATCTGCATGTGTAACGTGCAGGCTTTTAGGCGGAGTGATGAGGTTCCCCCGTTGGGGCAAATTTAGCAACTGCACCCGTTGCCTGGTTCAAATGACATCCCCGTGACGGAGAGACGTTAAGGAAAGTGGACCGTACTCTTTTATAGGCCGTAGGCCCTTTTGGGGGGGGGGGATTTCCACAAGTGCGTCGTCAGCCACTTGTGACACCATGGCTGGAAAACAGAGAGAGAGAGAGAGAGAGAGAGAGAGAGAGAGAGAGAGAGAGAGAGAAGAGAGAGAGAGAGAGAGAGAATATGTGTGTGTGTGCGTGTCTAGGTGTCCGCGCGCGCACGCCCCGTGCTTGCTTGCGTACGTGGTGTGTGGGGTGCGTGTGGGGTGCGTGTGTGGTGTGTGTGTGTGTGTGTGTGTGGTGTGTGTGTGTGTGTGGTGTGTGTTGTTGTGTGTGAGAGAGAGAGAGAGAGTGTAGATATGGGGGTGTGTGGGTGTCTATATATATATAAATATATATATATATAATATATAATATATATAATATATATATAATATATATAATATATTGTCACGACCGACCCCTGGAGGTCTGCCCTGACAGGATCGGTTCTAGAAGGGAATAAAGGGGAGCGACTGACCTCACACGCCTCGCAAGAACCACACAAGAAAGATTACAATACAATAAAACCATTTATTCACACCAACACACACATCAAAAATAAGCATTTCAACACACACAACATACACATAGTCAAAAATAAGCATTTCAACCCCACACAACATACACATAGTCACAAATAAGCATTTCAACGCACACAACATACCCATAAATCATAAATAAGCATTTCCAACACACATTCTTTTTTGTCCTTTACGTTGTTCCCCCACCCTTGCCTCTCCAAATTCCACTGGGAGTATCGTGTCGAATCAGGTGCCCAAAGGGGGTTTCTGTTTTTTGAATAAAGACTTTCAACGCCACACCCTTGGCACACACCCACCCACCCCCAAATGGCACGACACAGAGCTAACCATACTGTCACATGGGCGGGAGGAAGTCCGAGGACAGTGTAAACCACATCCCGTCGGCGAGGCTGTTGTCTTTTTGAAGGTCCCGGACGGGGGGTGGGAAACCATCCAGCGAAGACCGCGCGCTCCTCACACACTGTGGGCCCCAAGAGCGCAAGCCTCGGGTAAGCCCCCGGGGGAGAGAAAAGGGAAGGAACTGGAAGGAAAGAAGGGTACTAGAACCCCGCAGTCAGTACGGTTTGAAATTTGCTGCTAAACCTAACACCACTCGCATGAAGGCCGAGGGGGGGCGTTTGCTGAATACATTAGTAGCACCAGCTCAACACAGACCTGAGCAAAAAAACAGTAAACAAACCAAATGAGGAAATTTTCGCTAAAGGTCTTCTCACACGAAGCAAAAAACAACAACATTGAATTAACCAGTTAAAAAAAAAACAAGTAGCAATTTATATCTTCAACCTTCCCTCACTCACGTTCAACATTTTCGTTCTTAGGAACTGAACTTGAAGAGTACAGCAACCATTGCTTTACAACTGCCCACCACATTTACAAATAATCATAATTTTTAAATGGCACGATTATCCCCACATTTATAGTAACATTTTAAAATAACCCCAATTTCTTTCCCAACCACGCAACCAAACGACTAATCGTGCGCACGCACGCTCGCAAACAAAAACACTCGTATCCCCTTGCACACACAAAACAGACGGTGGCCGAAGAATACGAGACCCGGGGATTGTGACAGGGGCGGACGATGAGGAAACCCAAACAAGTCCCAACCCTAAAACACCAGGTTTCTCCCCCATCCCCACCGACAACCGCATCACCAGATGTATTGAAAGGAGAGAGAATTTGGATTTAATTTGAATGGCCAGGGTTAAAGATGGAATTAACCAGAGAAAAGTGGTCCCCAAACAATATTTCTTTTATAATTTTGAAACCAAAAGGAAAAATTTTGCAAAAGAGAAGAATTAGCCGGCTAACAACAACAAAAACAAACAAACCACGAAACTGATGCTTACCAGCAAACCCCTGGTGACCCAAGAAAGTGGCGGTCAAACGACTCTCTGCCCTCTGTCCAGTCGAGAGGACCACCGAGCAGATGCGGAAAAAGATGACGTCCCCTCCCCTACAACCGACGCAGGGAAAGAAGGAAACCCACCATACCTTCGGCGATGTGGGAGAGAACCAAAACCGGAGCGGGCGCTCCCAGGGAACATCTTCCGCTCGAGGAAGAGAAAAACCCGCCTAACCGATGGCAGCCAACATTTCCACCCTACTCACAAGAGTGAGAATAAACCCCAAGCTAAGAGGAAGCTGCACGTCGGCAGGTAAAAAGACAGGTGAGAGGCCGATAGAGACAGCCAGTTAAAGAGAAAGGTAAACCCGCCACCCGTGAACCTGCAGGATGAATTGCACGGACAGTGAAATTAGAGAGAGAGAGAGAGAAAGTAAACCTAACCTGAGCTGAACGACATTAAGGTGCAAACACACCACAAGCGACATTAAAAGGACTGATACCACGACAACAACACAACAATAAATTTAAAAGAATAATTCTACCACCCTAGATGGGCCAATCGTCATAGGCCTCGACATATATATATAAAAATATATATAATATATATAATATAAAAATATATATATATATTGTGTGTGTGTGTGTTGTGTGTTGTGTGTGTGTGTGTGAGAGAGAGAAAAAGGAGAGAGAGAGAGAGAGAGAGAAAAAGAGAAGAGAGAGAGAGAGAGACAGACAGAGAGACAGAGACAAGACAAAGAAGAGCAAAACATTTGCGTACACACTGTGTTTACTTGAATCCGAACGTGTGGTTACGTCGAGTACTTTTGTGGTACGTGTGGCACAGTCCTTTTGTGTACAGGCTCAAGTGG
>CM031601.1:51483925-51493925 GCA_018398815.1 Conus ventricosus
GGTTGGCTGAAATGGACTGTAACGTGTTAGCAACACAAAAAGTTTTCTGCTGTGCATAATGAACATGTATGGTAATTCTTGCTCCCATGAGGAAATTATTACATGCCTATGGCTCTAAACGAATGTTGCTTACGAGATGTTTCCTTGTTTGTTCTGTGTGCTCTGTGTTATCATTTCTCTTAGGCGATTTGCTGTCGCAAGCACCATTCGTTTGGAGAGATGGGTGTGTATTTACTTCATATGGAATCAAGAGTTACCCTACTTGTTCGTTATTTACTGTTTCCTGTTCTCTGCCTGATCTATGATTTCCTTTCACTTGAGTATGTTAAAAAAAAAAAAAATCCGGAAACGAGCAAACAAACAAATCAGTTTGAAGGTGTTGGGATGCAGTTGATGGTGATGTGATGTGATGTGATGTGATGTGATGTGATGTGATGTGGTGTGTGTGTGTGTGTGTGTGTGTGTGTGTGTGTGTGTGTGTGTGTGTGTGTGTGTGTGCGCGCGCGCGCTTCCAGGTTATACTAATATTTAACAAAAAATATTGTGATTGTGGAGAGAGAGAGGAGAGAGAGAGAGAGAGAGAGAGAGAGAGAGAGAGAGAGAGAGAGAGAGAGAGAGAGAGAGATTCCTCATCTTCTAAAACTTTTGTGCTGATAACATCCCCTTTTCTGTCACTCCCTTTATTTGTTAGTTTTTGCCTTTCCTTAATGTCGTGTTCTGGTTTTTACCTTTCCTTAATGTCGTGTTCTGGTTTTTGCCTTTCCTTAACGTCGTGTTCTGGTTTTCTGCCTTTGTGGGCCGTTGTCCTGTTTTTCTTCTGAAAACTTTTGTTAGACTTTTTCCTGGTCACAGTTTATGAAATGCCGGTTGTTTTGTCATAACTGGCGGTTAGGTAGTGAAAAGGTATACACAGTCCGGATGAAACACTAGCTTTCCATTCTGTAGCATTTTTTTTCATCCACATGGCCTTTTTAGAATCATATGTTTTGGTCAGATATGAATGTTTTTCTTTCCTAATCTTTTGACGTTTAGGGACAAAGATTGGAACCAATATATTAGGCGGAATGGCTGGCGCTCTCAACATGGCTTGGTTTTACCCTCCTTAAGGAAGTCAACAGTTTAGGTTTCAGCACACTACCGGTTCATTGTCGCTGTTACTTTTTTGTTTTTCAGAATGTGACCTTTTCTAATCTGTGATGTTTTCCTCCTATTTGTGTTTTTTTTGCAGTGCAGAAAAAAGCCACGTGTTGTTGGCTCGGCCTTCATAAAACCCGTACTACTATATAATCCTTTCCTTTCCCGTCTGTCTTTCTTTATTCATGTAAAAAACGTTTGTTTATGTTCCTTATTTTTTCCGTTTGCTTCCACGGGAATCATTCTCTGGCCGTCACTTTTTCCGTTGTTGCTTTCGTCACTTTAAGAATCTCTTCCCTGCCAGGTTTTGTACTTTCCCTATTTTCTTTTTGTTTATTGTTAGTGCAATCTCTCCCCTTCTATTGTTAGTGCAATCTCTCCCCTTCTATTGTTAGTACAATCTCTCCCCTTCTATTGTTAGTACAATCTCTCCCCTTCTATTGTTAGTTTCAATCTCTCCCCTTCTATTGTTAGTACAATCTCTCCCCTTCTATTGTTAGTACAATCTCTCCCCTTCTATTGTTAGTACAATCTCTCCCCTTCTATTGTTATAGTACAATCTCTCCCCTTCTATTGTTAGTACAATCTCTCCCCTTCTATTGTTAGTACAATCTCTCCCTTCTATTGTTAGTGCAATCTCTCCCCTTCTATTGTTAGTACAATCTCTCCCCTTCTATTGTTAGTACAATCTCTCCCCTTCTATTGTTAGTACAATCTCTCCCCTTCTGTTTCTTCAACTTCCTTTTTTTTCAGTCTTCACTTCTGTTGCAGCATTTCCTTTCTTTTTCATTCCATCGTTCAGTTTCCTTCACTGCCTCGGCAACCTTTCGTCTTTCACTGCTTTAACGTTCCTGTCTTTCACTGCTTTACGTTCCTGTCTTCACTGCTTTAACGTTCCTGTCTTTCACTGCTTTAACGTTCCTGTCTTTCACTGCTTTAACGTTCCTGTCTTTCACTGCTTTAACGTTCCTGTCTTTCACTGCTTTAACGTTCCTGTCTTTCACTGCTTTAACGTTCCTGTCATTCACTGCTTTAACGTTCCTGTCATTCACTGCTTTAACGTTCCTGTCTTTGTCTCCAAACTTCCATAACAATCTTCACTTTTCCTTTTTCTTCCAGTTTCCTTTCTCTTTTTAGTTCCTTGGCTGCCTTCCCTCTTCCGCCTCTTTCGCCTTCCTGTCTTTCTCTCCTTACCCCAGTCGCAACATTTCATTCTTCCATTTCATTTACATTTCCTGTTAACATTTCTTAGGTTCCGTGGCAACACCTCCTTTTTTTTTTCCATTTCTGTGAGTTTTCTGTCTTTCTCTCCTTTACTCCTAGGCTAATCTTTCCCTTTCCATTCCTTTCAGTTCCAAGCCTTACTCCTTTCCTTTTCCGTTTCTTTTTGACTGTTGTGTCTTTCTCGTCTTACTCCCACATCATTCAGACTTTTCCCCCAATTTCTTTGACTCTCCTGTCTTTCTCTCTTTACTCCCGTGGCAGAAAAGACTTTTTTCCTCCCATCTCCTTGACTTTCTTGTATTTTTTCTTTAGCTCCGTGACAATACGTCCTTCACCCGCTAGTTTCCATTTTTTTATTTTTCGTTCTTTATCCCTGAGCAGCCTTTCCTTTTGTTACTCTCTCTCTCTCTCTTTCTCTCTCTCTCTCTCTCTTCTCTCTCTCTCTCTCTCTCTCTCTCTCTCTCTCTCTCTCTCTCTCTCTCTCTCCCCGTGGCATGTCTTCCGTTTTCTTTGATTTTTCGGTCTATTTGTCTTTTACTTCCTAAGCAGTCTTTTCGCTAGGCATTTTTCTAACATTCCTTTCCTTTGTATCTAGTGGGTCCTGGAATCCCCTTGCCTGTTTTTGTTCATAGACCAGCACCTCCCTGCATTCTTCGTCCATCCTCACCATCACAACCCCCTCTTCTCTCCACCCCCCCCTTTCTTTTCTCCTGAGATTTTCTTCATTTTTTTCCCAGTTTTCTGTACTTACCCTCCCCCCTCTCCCTTCCACCTTATTCCACATATTTCGTTTTTTGCTTTCTCTCAAGGAATCGTTTTAGCTCTCCTAAAAGCTTGTTTCATGTATTGTTTCAATTTACTTGAAGTGCAGCATGCTTCGTCCATTCCATCCGATGCGGCTTGATTTGAATGAAAGAAGAAGAAAGAGAGAGGAGAGAATTGAGTTACACACACACGTAATGGGCGCGCGCGCACACACAACACACACACACACACACACACACACACACACACACACACACACACACACACACATCTGACTAATACATACACACATGCAGAGACATGCATAGTTTATATATATATATATATATATATATATATATATATATATATATATATATATATATATATATATATATATATATATATATATATATATATATATATATCTAAGACATAAGAGCAAGCTTTGTTTATAATTGAATATTTCTTGCAGTCATTGCAACACCAAGCTGCTCTGTAATTTGGTGGAATGGTGCGGTACTTATCCTTGGAATTTATTAGTTTATTATAATTTAGTCCCTTGCGGATTCATTCCAAGAACTGGCCCTCAGCACTTGTGTCTTAAGAGGTTATCTTTTTATATTTTCTACTTTTCACAAGAAAATGTAGCTTGTTTTGCTCTTTCATGATTTTCTTTTGCTTGTTAGGTGGCACCTTTGGTTGTTGTTGTTGTTGTTTATTTTTAAACTCAACAAACATACTACGGTATTGCACACCAGCTTTTTCTGGGATAGCATTCTTCTTAAAACCGAAAAGGCAGAGGAGTCAAATTACCACTTTCCTCGGTTACTGAGGAGAAACAATCAGGTTTCGAAATATTGGTATCTGACCAGGCGTTATATGTTAGTGAGTTTCCTCCCTAATGGAAATTGTCTCTCTCTTGGATACTATAAGCTTGCTGAAGGCTCATTTTGAGAAGCATTTATTTTATTTTATTTCCCCCCCACTCAAGCACATACTGTTAGTTAGGCAGAATTATCTACCACTGCAGATATGAATGCTTATATCCCCCTATTTCTTCAATCTAAGACATAAGAGCAAGCTTTGTTTATAATTGAAATATATATATATATATATATACACACACACACACACACACACACAGAGTCTTATACACAAGCCTACATAGGTGTTATTACGCAAATGTCCACACTGCATGAATGTATGCAAACTCAAAGAAACGAAAATGTTTTGTATGTATGCATATATATTATATAATATATTATGAAGGGGAGTGTGACACTTTCATCAATTCACAACAAGTGCACTGAATGGTATACCATAAGCAACCATCAAAAACCAAACTGTGCGAAGAACACAGTATACGTCTCTGATCTTAAAGGCGTGATGAAGAAAAAAGACTAACATTTTTGAGAGAGAGAGAGAGAGATTCAACAGATCAAGCAAAGAATTAATCCCCGACACAACCACCTCACCATTGACTTGATCCACCAACCAACGATCTAGTCAGCTAAGCAACGATCCAACCAAACTCAACCAGTGACGCAAACAGCAAACCAAGGATTTAACCCACGAACCAACGACACATTCAGCTCAGTGAAACCGTCCCATCCCATCAAGCAGTAATCGAGCCAGTTAATGACCCCACCAATGACTATCAACTATCGAATCAACCAACGATCTATCCAACAAACTATGGACCCAGCCCACCAACCATTGCCTTCACGAACTAAGCCATTAATCAAAGGCCCTGCCCATTTCACAAACTACCTGGCCAAGCGAGAATCAAACAGATCAACGACCCAACTAACCAGCCCAGAACCTAACGAGACTCCAGCTAACTAGTCTCAACCAGTCGACCAGGTAATTAGTCTCACAACCAGTTCAACCAAGTAATTAGTCTCAACCAATCAACCAAGTAATAAGTCTCAACCAATCAACTAGCTAACTAGTCTCAACCAGTCAACCTGGTAATTAGTCTCAACCAGTCGACCAGGTAATAAGTCTCAACTAGTCAACTATGTAATTAGACTCACCAGTCAATCAGGTAATTAGTCTCAACCAGTACAGGTATTAGTCTCAACCAATCAACCAGCTAACTAGTTCGTCAACCAGGTAATCAGTCTCAACCAGTCAACCAAGGTAATAAGTCTCAACCAGTCAACCAGGTAATCAGTCTCAACTAGTCAACCAGGAAATAAGTCTCAACCAGTCAACCAGGTAATTAGTCTCAACAAGTCACCGGTAATAAGTCTCAACCAGTCAACCAGGTAATTAGTCTCAACCAGTCAATCAGGTAATTAGTCTCAACCAGTCAATCAGGTAATTAGTCTAAACCAGTCAGCCAGGTAATTAATCTCAACCAGTCAACCAGGTAATTTGGTCTCAACCCATCCGTCAAGGGACAAACCAGTCAGGAAGATAGATGAATGCTTAATGAATACTAATCAACGGCAAAATAAGCGAAACACAAAATAAAGTACGACGCACGCAAAATAAACAAACACAAAGGCTGACCGACTTACTGACATACATTCACTAACAAGAACACAAGCAATCAGCAAACAAAAAGAACAGACGCACAAACAAGTGACCGATTCAATTCATGATGCTTTTATAACCCAGCAAACAAAAAGAACAGACACTCAAACAAGTGACCGATTCCATTCATGATGCTTAGAACCCAGCAAACAAAAAGAACAGACACTCAAACAAGGACCGATCCATTCATGATGCTTAGAACCCAGCAACAAAAAGAACAGACACTCAACAAGTGACCGATTCCATTCATGATGCTTAGAACCCAGCAAACAAAAAGAACAGACACTCAAACAAGTGACCGATTCCATTCATGATGCTTAGAACCCAGCAAACAAAAAGAACAGACACTCAAACAAGTGACCGATTCCATTCATGATGCTTAGAACCCAGCAAACAAAAAGAACAGACACTCAAACAAGTGACCGATTCCATTCATGATGCTTAGAACCCAGCAAACAAAAAGAACAGACACTCAAACAAGTGACCGATTCCATTCATGATGCTTAGAACCCAGCAAACAAAAAGAACAGACACTCAAAAAGTGACCGATTCATTCATGATGCTTAGAACCCAGCAAACAAAAAGAACAGACACTCAAACAAGTGACCGATTCCATCATGATGCTTAGAACCCAGCAAACAAAAAGAACAGACACTCAAACAAGTGACCGATTCAATTCATGATGCTTTATAACCCAGCAAACAAAAAGAACAGACACTCAAACAAGTGACCGATTCCATTCATGATGCTTAGAACCCAGCAAACAAAAAGAACAGACCACAAACAAGTGACCGATTCCATTCATTAGCTTTAAACCCAGCAAACAAAAAGAACAGACACTCAAACAAGTGACCGATTCCATTCATGATGCTTAGAACCCAGCAAACAAAAAGAACAGACACTCAAACAAGTGACCGATTCCATTCATGATGCTTAGAACCCAGCAAACAAAAAGAACAGACACTCAAACAAGTGACCGATTCCATTCATGATGCTTAGAACCCAGCAAACAAAAAGAACAGACACTCAAACAAGTGACCGATTCCATTCATGATGCTTAGAACCCAGCAAACAAAAGAACAGACACTCAAACAAGTGACCGATTCCATTCATGATGCTTAGAACCCAGCAAACAAAAAGAACAGACACTCAAACAAGTGACCGATTCCATTCATGATGCTTAGAACCCAGCAAACAAAAAGAACAGACACTCAAACAAGTGACCGATTCCATTCATGATGCTTAGAACCCAGCAAACAAAAAGAACAGACACTCAAACAAGTGACCGATTCCATTCATGATGCTTAGAACCCAGCAAACAAAAAGAACAGACACTCAAACAAGTGACCGATTCCATTCATGATGCTTAGAACCCAGCAAACAAAAAGAACAGACACTCAAACAAGTGACCGATTCCATTCATGATGCTTAGAACCCAGCAAACAAAAAGAACAGACACTCAAACAAGTGACCGATTCCATTCATGATGCTTAGAACCAGCAAACAAAAAGAACAGACACTCAAACAAGTGACCGATTCCATTCATGATGCTTAGAACCCAGCAAACAAAAAGAACAGACACTCAAACAAGTGACCGATTCCATTCATGATGCTTAGAACCCAGCAAACAAAAAGAACAGACACTCAAACAAATGACCGATTGCCATTCATGATGCTTAGAACCCAGCAAACCAAAAGAACAGACACTCAAACAAAGTGACCGATTCCATTCATGATGCTTAGAACCCAGCAAACAAAAAGACAGACACTCAAACAAGTGACCGATTCCATTCATGATGCTTAGAACCCAGCAAACAAAAAGAACAGACACTCAAAAAGTGACCGATTCCATTCATGATGCTTAGAACCCAGCAAACAAAAAGAACAGACACTCAAACAAATGACCGATTCCATTCATGATGCTTAGAACCCAGCAAACAAAAAGAACAGACACTCAAACAAATGACCGATTCCATTCATGATGCTTAGAACCCAGCAAACAAAAAGAACAGACACTCAAACAAGTGACCGATTCAATTCATGATGCTTAGAACCCAGCAAACAAAAAGAAACCAGACATCAAACAAGTGACCGATTCCATTCATGATGCTTAGAACCCAGCAAACAAAAAGAACAGACACTCAAACAAGTGACCGATTCCATTCATGATGCTTAGAACCCAGCGAACCTCGAAAGCCACATCTTGGCTAAGAAAAAAAAAAGAAAACGGACATGTAAACCGACCAGCCAACCAACCAACCAACCAACCAACCAACCAACCAACCAACCAACCAACCAAGCAACCAATCACGCCTCATCCAAAAAAGAAAAATCCACTTGAAAATGTTGAATGAACATAATAAACGCATACACATAATAAAGGCACAAAATGAATACATAAACAAACGATAACATCTCCATCCCGGGCAATCGTTTCTCGATGGAGGGAATCTGATTTACTCTGGTATGATTCTGACACATTAGATCATCTCTCGGGTGTAATATTTGTTCCGAGCGTAAAATCTATTCGGAGAGGAGGTGGGGGTGAGGCGGGAAGGGGATAAATGGAAATCCTGACAGTCCAAACAGATGCATAGCAAAATTCCCCCTGGGAAAAGGAGACAGCAAAAAGAGAAATCTCTCGTGGCTGTCGCCATTATCACTCCCAACAACCCGGGCCAGGACCATTTCTGGGAACCCCAAAAAAAAGTAATCGGTCGCATTTTTGACGATTGGCATCGACATATTTCTTTTTGACACGGTAAAAAAGGCTACGTCACAGGCACACGGTTTGAATACTGATTAATGTCTGGGGAAAAATTGACCAGCAGTGAAGATATGAGAGAGAGAGAGAGAGAGAGAGAGAGAGAGAGAGAGAGAGAGAGAGAGAGAGAGGAGAGAGAGAGAGAGAGTACCTCGTGAGAGTACCTCGTCTGCCTCGATCAGCCCAGAGAGAGAGAGAGAGAGAGAGAGAGAGAGAGAGAGAGAGAGAGAGAGAGAGAGAGAGAGAGAGAGAGAGAAGAGAGAGAGGAGGGGAGGAGGAGAGGAGGGGTGGTGGTGTAGAGGAGATGAGGATAAGAAGGAAGATGATAATGAAGAACAGGAAGGAGAATGGAGATTAAGAAGGAAGGGCATTAAAGTGGTGATGATGGGGGTGCTGGTGAAGACGGGTGTAAGCCGTAAGGGAACGTCGGCGAACTGGTGAGACCGAACGATGATGTGCTGAAAGCAAGATAGATGCTGTGCATGGTGGACGCAAGGGGCAATCATGGGTGAGTGACTCGTCCACTGGAGGTTGGTGACGGACGAGTGGAGGAGGGCACTGGGAGAGTACTGGGTGCACGTGCATCTCCCTCCAGCTGGGAGAGTACTGGGTGCACGTGCATCTCCTCCAGCTGGGAGAGTACTGGGTGCACGTGCATCTCCCTCCAGCTGGGAGAGTACTGGGTGCACGTGCATCTCCCTCCAGCTGGGAGAGTACTGGGCGCACGTGCATCTCCCTCCAGCTTGAAAAATAAAGGTTTAAAAATCTGCTTTCATCTTCTTTGATAGGGATTTTACCAGATTGCTTGGAGCTGCACCTTTTCTTTCTCTTCAAACCTTATATCAGGAAATGGGAGGGGGTGGAAGATGGAAGAGGGAAGGGATGTATGTGGGACGCGTGTTCTGGTCCATTCCAGCAATATGAGGCGCTGTGCACACACTCTTTTATCTTCTAGATAACCCCCCTCCCCCCCTCCTAACAAACTAAACTGCTCATGAAATTTAATATTTGATTTGAATTTTTGACCAAAAAAAAAAAAAAAACAGAAAAAGAAAAAGAAAAACATCAAAGCTTGGATCTTCATTAATTTTCTTAGCGAACGAAGAACAACAAAACAGAAAAGTGTAAAATTGGTGTGTGCCATACAATAATAATATCCATGTCGGATGATATTTAACGGGAGGCAGTTTCATACTTTTCATATCATCCGCATCTGTAGCGTGCACTCCTCGCTTCACACCAGTGTACACTTTCCGTATTTTAACACCACGTGTAGAAACACAAGGGCGTCCAGGAGTTGCATCTTTATCGGAAACAAACAATTAAGAAGAAACAATGGAAAAAAATCCCTAAGTTACCGTGTGTACAAATGTACGCTGCCCTGGTCTTCGCTGTTTGAATTCTGACAAAGAGAGGCGCTGTGATGACACGAGCTGCCGTATGAACTCCTTCCTGCCTGGATTCCAGAATGAAGTGTTCCGAACAACCGGAGCATTCCGGACTTTCAGCCTTTCTCGTTTGCCAGCCTAGATGGCAACAACGAAATGTTAAAAGTGCTAATTTTTAACACAGTACTTTTATAACTACTAC
>CM031601.1:51496425-51508925 GCA_018398815.1 Conus ventricosus
GTGCTGGGTGTGTGCGCGCGCGCACGCGCATAAACACTATGTGTGTTTTTGTAAGATTCTCTCTGTCCCTCACTCTCACTCGCCTCGTGTGGCATGCTTTTTGCATGCGCACGTTGTGTGTGTGTGTTGGTGTGTTGTTGTGTGTTGGGTGTGTGTGTGTGTTGGGGTGTGCTTTGGGCAAAATGATATTTTTTTCTTTAAAGTGCAGCGTCCCCCGTATTGGGGTGTTATAGAGAAGGTGTTAGGTGTAAACTTTTTCTTTTTTCTTAGGCAAGTTTGTGAACTGTGTTTTTGTGCTGTGTTATGGCGGCGTTTTTCCGTGTACTGGATGAGATGATGAGAGTGATGATGATGTGATGATGATGATGAGATATGATGGTGGTGATGATGATGATGGATGATGTGTGATGATGATGATGAGGTGGGGGATGATGATGACGTTTTATGGTTTATGTAGTGATGATGGGGATGATGATGATGATGATGATAAAGATGAGATGTGATGACGACGATTTTCGATATTTTCATTATTGCAAACTTTGTTTAAAAGCTTTGGTGAGGTGTCGAATAAATATCCATTGTTATTTTCAAAGAAAACTTTTCATGTACCAGCCAACACTGTTTAAAGGGGACATTTTTGACCGCCTGAAAAATTATCATTGTCTTTTTTTTTTCACGTGTAAAAAAGTTTTGTTTGAAGTCAAGGTAGGCAACGTGTAATTTGTTTCATAAAATAGTATAAATACGACACATAGTCTTACAACTCTCTAAAAAATGTTAAAACGAAATGCTATCTGTTCCGCAAAACGATGTGGACAACCCGATTACAAAACAAAACACGACGCATTTCGACCTCTTAGGTCTTCTTCAGGCAAGATAAACAACACTCAGGACAAAGCAAATGAAGAACGAGCAATCACATATCTTCTCATATTCGCCGCAAAATGGTTGTTGAATGCTTTGCCGTAGTTCGTTTCCAAGCAGTTCCCTTACCGTCTGTCAAACGATATGCATGTTCACTCTGATCAAGACTGCATCACGGTAATTCACGAACTTAATGACATCTTTCTAACTCAGCGGCACACAAACGGACTTTGATCATTTCATTGAATAACAGGGTATTGTCCCTCAAATATGTTTCTCTACACATTAGGAATAAAAATCAATCATCGAAGCCTTTTCATGACGCGGCTTGTCTCTGGGGTTGGGCTCTTGCCATGAAGAAGTCTTTGCACCGACAAGAAACACGCTCCATAATCTCGCCTCATAATGGGATTATTAATCACATGCAGTGTTTTTTTCTCTCCATTTTTCTGTAATGTCTTCAAAACTGCATGATGCAGAAGAAGTTTCGTTAAAGACTTTATGCAAACTGTTTGGATCACATAATTTGTTGTGATGCCAATATGATGAATATCCTTTTCTGTTCGCTGATCTGATTTCCTTTCTTGTCACATTCTTTCCTTGTGAATTTGATTTATTTTCCAGCGAACAGACATTTGTTCTTGGAGGAAGAGATAGACTTGTAGACAACCAGAGAGAGAAACAGACAGACAGACAGACAGACAGACAGACACACGCACACGCACGCGTACGCACGCACGCACGCACGCACGCACGCACGCACGCACACACACACACACACACACACACACACACACACACATATATATATATATATATAATAAAATCAGAGTTAAAAAGCCACTCAGAACGTTAAAAGTGCTCAACCATGTAGGGAGCGACATACCAGTTTAAAATAGGATTTTAAAATAAAGAGATTAAAACCTACAAGCTTGTTTCAAGCTAAAAACGCTCTCCTCAGGGTATACAATTTGGGCACGCCACCGGTGTTATGTATTGTGGTGTGTGGGCGTGTGATTTCTGTGCGTGTGGCACGTGGCCTGCCGGTTTTTTTCTTTTTTGGGGCGCGTTCAGGGGGGACGTGTTACGGAATGGTGCATTGACAAAGATTTCCATTTATGCCTGCAATTGTTTATCATTTCTACTTTAGAGTTCAGGATGCTAGGTGGGGTTTACATAATATCAGCCACTTTTCTGTAGTACATAAGTTGCATTTTTTTAGAAATGTTGTTGTATGGTGTTGCTCTTTTTATAATTTTCCATGATATGTTGTAATCTATTTTCTTATTTTTCAGCTTCCAAATATATTTACTTAATTCTGTTTGGTTTTTATATTTTTTATTTTTGAAAGACTGTTTATGATTTGCATATCTGGTTTGAAAGTGGTTTGCCGTGATTCCTATGTATGTTTCTCACTGTCTGTTGTTACCGTAGCTTGGTACACAATGTTGTTGTAGAGACATTTATTATTCAGAGGGCACTGGTCTTTTTTTGTGCAATTACAAGATATCTTTTCATCACCCTCTTTGGTTGTGTTGTTTTTGGTTTTATTGGAAGAATCAATTATATTTTTAAGGTTGGGCATATACGAGTATGATAGCTTGACGGTATTTTTGTTGAATATTTTAGATAGTACATGTTCTTTTGGGAAAGATGTTTTAAGGATTCTGAGGAATTCTTTTCCTACGTTAGTTTTTGTTCTTCCATCATATGGAGGGTTATACCATATAAATTTTCTTTTCCTGTTTTTCCTGTTGCTGTTCATGTTGTTATCTGGGTTGTATTGTAATTTGTAGTTGTAGCCACTTTTTTCAGCGCCTCTTGATATTCAGCTGCTGCACTGTTAAATTCTTTCTCATTGCATGACAGTTTAGATAATCTTTTGTTTATACCATTAGGTATGGTTTTTTTAACATGGAGGGTGGGTGGTTACTATTGATGTCTACGTAGACAGGTGTGTCATTAGGTTTTTTATATGGTTTGTATGTATGATCCTTAAGGTCTAATGTTATGTCTAAATAATTTACTGTTTTCTTGTTGGCTTTTTAGGTTATGGCTTTGAAAAATTTTACAAAGTTCTTTTTCTTGTTTTCAATGGTTTTGGTTTATTGTTTAACGTGGCAAGACCGTCATCTCTGTATAAGCCAACCTGTTTACCAAGTATTTTCTGTATATGAGACAACATGAAAAGTCCAACTAATTCACAAGTTTCAGCTCCATCATAAGATCCCATCGTGACATCGAATGTGGAATTTCTGCTGTTTTTTTTTTTTAAATCCAAGTTTCACTGTTGCTATGGAGAAGGGTTTTTTTTAGTGTGGAGAACGATTTCCATCTCAGAATCTGTCATATTTGTATATTTGTTGGCGAATCTTAGTGCTTTAGTAAGTAATTCCTCATCAATGGAAGGGTAGAAGTCCACTATGTCAAAAGTAATGAACACTGTATTTGTCTGTTTGTTCAATTCTTTAAACCATTGGATAACTTCGTAACTATTTTTCCAGAGATTGTATTCAGTGTTTGTTTTTATGTCCTCTATTGCTTTTTCCAGGATCTTTTTACTAATTTTGCCTAATTCAGATTTTGATGGGTTTATCAGTCTACAAGTAGGGTTGTTGAGAAAGTTAGGTTTGTGGTCTTTAAGGTTATAAAGGCTTCTTTTATTGCTGTTGCTTCTATCCTATTACCTAAATCCATCTGGTGCACAAGTTCTTTTTCTTTTTTGCAGATGTTGTCATATGTGGTCTTATCAGCTTTTTTTTTTATAATTTTTCTGAATATTTTTGTTGAGGAGTTGAGAGTACTCATTAGTTTCCATTTTATAGAAATTGTTTGTCTTGTCCACCTTTATGAATATTTTTTTGTCATTCTGGATTGTTTTATGTTATTATTCAATGTTGTTTGGAAATTGTTATGTGGTTTTCTGAAATCAATATTAGCTATTAGTTTTTTCATGCTTTCTTCAAAAGGTTTCATTTCCTCTATTATAGGTGGCGATCTCCATGACTTAAAACCATAAGTTTTTTTTTATCTTCCTTTTTTGGCATCTGGGTTCAAAAAGAAAAACGCTTTCCACCTCATGTTGCGCACAAATGTTTCAGTCTGCTCTATGAGTTTTTTCATGTAGAGTTGTGGATTGGAAAAAGGTATATTTTTGGTGGACTGCCCAAAGTTAATTCTCTCCATATTAAATTTATTTCGCTGGGCCACAGTGCCAACGTGAGGAGCAACAAAAAAATCAGGTTAAAAACCACTAGAACTTTAAAATTGCTAAACCAAATGGGGAGCGACATCCCGGGCGGGCCACGTGCCACACGCACAGAACTCACACCCCCCACACACCACAAAATAACCGTGGGGCCCAAAATTGTATACCCGAGGAGAGCGTTTTATTTGAAACAAGCTTGTGGGTTTTTTAATATCTTCCTTTAAAATCCTTTTTTAAAGGGGTAATAATATAATATATAAAAAATATATATATATAAAATATATATATATAATAATATTGAATTATAAAAAAAAGATTGCTTTTAATTCTTAACTGAAAAATGGGGGGAGAACGCTTCATTTTGCAGTGGCGATGATTCCCCTAACAAACAGTATTGTTTAGGGGGTGAATGGGGAAAAATGACATAAATGTTTCCCAAAAATGAGCCTCACAAGTTTATATTCCCAAGGGTGAGACATCCCCAATAGGGGGGGAAACCCCCGCTAACTATGACTCCTGGTCATATTCCATATTTCAAAATTTGGGTTTTTTCTCCTCAGGGGCCGCGGAAGTGGAATGACCCTCCCCTTTTTCATTTTAAGAAGAATGCAATCCCAAAAAGGCTGGGGTGCAATACCTAGTATGTTTGTTGATTTTCAAAAAACCAACCAAAGGGCCATCTAAAAAGCAAAAGAAAATCATGAAAGACAAAACAAGCTACTTTTTCTTGTGAAAAGTAAAAATATAAAAAGAATCCTCAAGACATATACATATAACCATGGTCATATACCGATATTTTTGAAAAATTGGTTTGTTTCTACCAGGACGCGGAAAATGGTATCAACTCATTTTTAGAAGCTTTATTTATTTTTCCCCATCAACCCCCTCAAACAATACGTTAGTTAGGCAGAATCACCCCTCAGATTGAATGCGTATTCCCCTATTTTTTCAGTCAAGACAAAAAACAAGCTTGTTTATAATTCAATATTTTTTGCAGCCTTGCAAAACCAAGCTGCTCTGTAAGTTGCTGGAACGGTGCTCGGTACTTATCCTTGGAATTTATTAGTTTGTTGTATTTTAGTCCCTTGCGGATTCATTTCAAGAACTGGCCCTCAGCACTTGTGTCTTAGGAGATATATTTTTATATTTTCACTTTCACAAGAAAATGTAGCTTGTTTTGCTCTTTCATGATTTCTTTGCATCTTTGATGCACCTTGGTTGGTTTTTTGAAAACTCAACAAACATATACGGTATTGCATCACCAGCCTTTTCTGGGATTTGCATTCTTCTAAAACTGAAAAGGCAGAGGAGTCAAATTACCACTTTCCGCGGTCACTGAGGAGAAACAACCAAGTTTCGAAATATCGGTATATGACCAGGAGTTATATGTTAGCGAGTTTCCTCCCATTGGAGGATGTCTCACCCTTGGAGAATAAAGCTTGCTGAAGGCTCATTTTGAGAAGCATTAATGTCATTTTCCCCATTCACCCACTCAAGCACATACTGTTTAGTTAGGCAAATCATCTGCCACTGCAGATATGAATGCGTATCTCCCCCTATTCTTCAGTCTAAGACATAAAAGCAAGCTTTGTTTATATTCAATATTTCTTTCAGTCATTGCAACACCAAGCTGCTCTGTAAGTTGCTGGAACGGTGCTCGGTACTTATCCTTTGGGAAATTTTTAGTTTGTTGTATTTAGTCCCTTGCGGATTCATTCCAAGAACTTGGGCCCTCAGCACTTGGGGTCTAGAGGATATCTTTTTATATTTTCTACTTTTCCCAAGAAAATGAGCTTGTTTTGCTCTTTCATGATTTTCTTTTGCTTCTTAGATGGCACCTTTGGTTGGGTTTTTGAAAACTCAACAAACATACTACGGTATTGCACACCAGCCTTTTCTGGATTGCATTCTTCTTAAAACTGAAAAGGCAGAGGAGTCAAATTACCACTTTCCGCGGTCACTGAGGAGAAACAAACCAAGTTTTGAAATATCGGTATATGACCAGGAGTTATATGTTAGCGAGTTTCCCTCCCTATTGGAGGATGTCTCACCCTTGGAGAATATAAGCTTGCTGAAGGCTCATTTTGAGAAGCATTAATGTCATTTTTCCCCATTCACCACTCAAGCACATACTGTTAGTTAGGCAGAATCATCTGCCACTGCAGATATGAATGCGTATCTCCCCTATTTCTTCAGTCTAAGACATAAGAGCAAGCTTTGTTTATAATTCAATATTTCTTGCAGTCATTGCAACACCAAGCTGCTCTGTAAGTTGCTGGAACGGTGCTCGGTACTTATCCTTGGAATTTATTAGTTTGATATATATATATATATATATATATATATATAGAGAGAGAGAGAGAGAGAGAGAGAGAGAGAGAGAGAGAGGGGAGAGAGAGAAGTCTGAACTCAAAGAGAGATAAAAGTCCAATCTCAGAGAGAGAGAGAGAGAGAGAGAGAGAGAGAGACAGAGAAGTAGAGAGAGAGGAAGAAGCTCTGAAGGCAGAGAGAGACAGAGACAGACAGAGACACAGAGACAGAGATGATGTATTGAATACTGAGACATTAGGGATGACAGGAAGACGTTGAGTGGAAGCCAGGAAGGGGAGTGACAGGGATCAAGGGAGTGGCAGAGGGGTTGGGTGCAGGGGAAGGTGGCGTTAAGACACAACAATTGTCATCAGAAGCGGCTGGTGGTCTGTCCTCTCCGCTGTCAGGCCATTACTGATGATATTTTGCCGGTCTGTCCTCTCCGCTGTCAGGCCATTACTGATGATATTGTCTGTCCTCTCCACTGTCAGGCCATTACTGATGATATTTTGCCGGTCTGTCCTCTCCGCTGTCAGGCCATTACTGATGATATTGTCTGTCCTCTCCGATGTCAGGCCATTACTGATGATATTGTCTGTCCTCTCCGCTGTCAGGCCATTACTGATGATAGTTTGCCGGTCTGTCCCACTCCGCTGTCAGGCCATTACTGATGATAATTTGCCGGTCTGTCCTCTCCGCTGTCAGGCCATTACTGATGATATTTTGCCTGTCTGTCCTCTCCGCTGTCAGGCCATTACTGATGATATTTTGCCTGTCTGTCCTCTCCGCTGTCAGGCTATTTCTGATGATATTGTCTGTCCTCTCCGCTGTCAGGCCATTACTGATGATAGTTTGCCGGTCTGTCCTCTCCACTGTCAGGCCATTACTGATGATATTTTGCCGGTCTGTCCTCGTCCGCTGTCAGGCCATTACTGATGATATTTTGCCTGTCTGTCCTCTCCGCTGTCAGGCCATTACTGATGATATTTTGCCGGTCTGTCCTCTCCGCTGTCAGGCCATTACTGATGATATTTTCCCGGTCTGTCCTCTCCGCTGTCAGGCCATTACTGATGATATTTTGCCTGTCTGTCCTCTCCGCTGTCAGGCCATTACTGATGATATTTTGGCCGGTCTGTCCTCTCCGCTGTCAGGCCATTACTG
This sequence comes from Conus ventricosus, assembly GCA_018398815.1. NCBI lineage: Eukaryota > Metazoa > Mollusca > Gastropoda > Neogastropoda > Conidae > Conus > Conus ventricosus. The sequence continues at coordinate 51,503,969 of CM031601.1, forward strand.
ATGATATTTTACCGGTCTGTCCTCTCCGCTGTCAGGCCATTACTGATGATATTTTGCCTGTCTGTCCTCTCCGCTGTCAGGCCATTACTGATGATATTTTGCCGGTCTGTCCTCTCCGCTGTCAGGCCATTACTGATGATATTTTGCCGGTCTGTCCTCTCCGCTGTCAGGCCATTACTGATGATATTTTGCCGGTCTGTCCTCTCCGCTGTCAGGCTATTACTGATGATATTGTCTGTCCTCTCCGCTGTCAGGCCATTACTGATGATATTTTACCGGTCTGTCCTCTCCGCTGTCAGGCGATTACTGATGATATTTTGCCGGTCTGTCCTCTGCTGTCAGGTCATTACTGATGATATTGTCTGTCCTCTCCGCTGTCAGGCCATTACTGATGATATTTTGCCTGTCTGTCCTCTCCGCTGTCAGGCCATTACGATGATATTGTCTGTCCTCTCCGTTGTCAGGCCATTACTGATGATATTTTCCGGTCTGTCCTCTCCACTGTCAGGCCATTACTGATGATATTTTGCCGGTCTGTCCTCTCCGCTGTCAGGCCATTACTGATGATATTTTGCCTGTCTGTCCTCTCCGCTGTCAGGCCATTACTGATGATATTTTGCCGGTCTGTCCTCTCCGCTGTCAGGCCATTACTGATGATAGTTTGCCGGTCTGTCCTCTCCGCTGTCAGGCCATTACTGATGATATTTTGCCGGTCTGTCCTCTCTGCTGTCAGGCCATTACTGATGATATTGTCTGTCCTTTCCGCTGTCAGGCCATTACTGATGATATTTTGGCGGTCTGTCCTCTCCGCTGTCAGGCCATTATTGATGATATTTTGCCGGTCTGTCCTCTCCGCTGTCAGGGTCATTACTGATGATATTTTAACCGGTCTGTCCTCTCCGCTGTCAGGCCATTACTGATGATATTTTACCGGTCTGTCCCTCTCCGCTGTCAGGCCATTACTGATGATATTTTGCCGCGCTACTGAGCGGAAAATTGAGTGCCCGATGCTTCTTGCCTACGAAGAAAATGGCATTCTCTCCCATCACCTCTTTCCTACCCTCTATCCTCAACACGCAAGAACGCACCCCCCTCTTTTATTCTTTCTTTTGTATTCATCTCGTGCACGTGCTCATCGTCTCTCAGGCTCTCGGTCTTGCTCGTGATTTTATTCTCTTGTGTCGGTTTATGCCTGTGCTTGTATCTGTACTGTTTGGCTATCCTGTCTCTCAAATGTGTAGTTTCCCACTCAGTTGAATATTCTACCACATCATGCATATCTCAGTGTCTATCCCTCTTTCTTCTCCTTTTTGCTTGCTCCATCTGTCTTCCCTCTCTGTCTGTCCGTTTGTCGCTTGCCTCTTTACTCATGGCGTAAATAAAACTGCCCAACATGAAGGAGACAAGCAGGAGCGGATCAGGGCCGTTTCTCTGTCAACCCCACACCTCCCTGAAGGACCACCAGCGTAGATCACACGCTGTCCACATGTCAGCCACAGCTGTGTGCTACAGCATGAGCCGATCCTTAGGAAGAGGAGATGACATCACACTGGTGATATTCCCTTCAACTGCGTTTTCCATTGGTTTCAATGCTGCTTTCATTTTCTTATTGTAGGGTGTGTGCAAAGGGTTTCTTCAGACATGCAGAACTTGTCTGAGGAAGCGATCGTTTAGAAACAAAGAGAGCACAAACCCGGTGTCTGAATCCCACAGAGGATGGAATATTAACTATCGTCTTCATCTTCAGATTCTTGGAGAGTGAGACGAGCTCCACCAAATATCTGTTTCCCCACAAAGGTACCACGGTGGTCATTGAATTGGACAACAACATGCTTGGTTGGGCAGGGCCTGGTTTATCAACAACCCTGCTTTCCATGGATGTTCACACAGTCGAAGTGAATAGTGTGCAACTAGTGCATTAACAATTAGATTTTCGATGGAGGACAACACCTTTCAGATATGGAACGTTCACATATGCTCTGTACAATGGAGGCAGTTACCCTTAAGTTTGAGTAATGACATAATACTCCCAAGTCTGCTGAAGGTATCGGAGGAATTGGATAGACCGATCGCAAATGAAAAAATGAATAGCTTGTTACGTATAACTCCTATACGAAGTAGTGTGTAGTCTTCATTGATACAAAGACAGTGTGAGTTGAAGACGCTTACTGCATGTGGTAACAAAGATTGATGTGAGCTCTATCATACTGCATAGTTTTTACATATTAGTTGTGAAGGCAACCAAGCACAATTTGATCACCAAGAGTCCCATTTCTCTTGAGTACAATAGGACAAAGAAATATTTTAAAAAGATCTGCAGTCTTCTTAAGTATGTACATACTACCTGTCCATACCCTTTAACTATCAGCTTTAAAACATGAAAAATCGCGACCGTGAAGCCATTTTCATCAACTGACAGATGTCATTGATAGTTGAGGGTAATCATGGCGCAAATAACACAGTATGAAAGAAATGACACAGTTACATCAAGCAAAAACTTTTACTACACAAACTTTATCGGGAAACAGAATGAATGCATTTAAGAGTCGTCTTTGAGATGCCCGCAAAGGGCAACCAACTTCAGGTCCAAGTTTTGAGCTCAACCTACTTCATTGTTGGTAATCAAACTCAAATAAAATGGAAGTACCTTAAACGTTCTGTGCCCTAAAGAAATACATAATTCGTTGATGACTTCTTCCCTGCTGACCATAAGGGAACTCTGTGCTTAGTACACTGTCCAATTACTTTCCATTACTATTTGACCAGACCGATTTCCAACATTTCAATCAGGTAATGCACACTACAAAAACCTCGACAACCGAATGTTCTAAACAAGTCAACTCCCTATGCTCCCACCAAGAACAATTGACACGCTTCTCCTTGCCATCGTCATGAAAATAGTTCCTCTGGTTTGATCTCTCTAAGCTCTCTCCTCCTCTTCGAATAATGCAACCATAATACGAAGTGTTGAAGCTTGTAATCGAATGCATTGCCTACTTTTCTCTGATTCGTCAAAATGTAATATCACCTGACATAAGTGCTTTCCTGGTATATCACGTCTGATGTAATCCGTTTCTATCCTCATTAGAAAAGTCCTACACACTACTCTGCAGTTTGTTCTGATGCTACTGCATTTGTGAATGTTGTTTAATGCTTTTTGACATATCCTTTTGTATTGTCTGGTGAAACAAATTTCTTTCGTATACTATTGACATACCATATTTTGCACTTTGTTTGTATGCTATCTCTATCGTCTGCCTTCCTAACCATCAACACCATGATCGATCAATGCACCTTCACACATTCTGAACTTACTGTTACCCTGACTAATCCAAGTATCCGAAAAAAAATTGAGCCCTGCAATTCTTACAATATTAGAACCCGTTTTATCAATACCATGCAGTCTCTACAGCTTACCAAACAACACACAGAAAAGCTTTTTGACCGCAAGAAGCAGTTTTGTATTTGACTGACATTAATGGATACATCCCTCAGATGGAAGCGCAAGTCGGCGGTACATGAAGGCACGCAGACAACAATTCAACAGCACGTGACATCAAGCACATACATGTCCTGACGTCAACGCGGCAGCACATATGACATTAGTAGGTTTCATTCCTAAGAACGTGCATGATCACTTCTTTCTTGATGCTCTCCGCTGTCAGCCCATTCTTCACCTCCCCATCTCCCTTTCTCTCATACCCCCCCCCTTTCCTACTTTTTTTTGTTCCTCGCCTCCTCCTATCCATCTACTCCTCCTCTCCTTCCCTCCTATCCATCTACTTGCCTCCTCTCCTTCCTCTCCTCTCCGTCTACAGCCTCTCTCTTCCCCTATCCGTCTACGTCTCCTCTCCTTCCTCTCCTATCCGTCTACAGCCTCCTCTCCTTCCTCTCCTATCCGTCTACTGTCCTCCTCTCCTTCCTCTCCTATCCGTCTACTGCTCCTCTCCTCTTCCCCCTTCCTATCCGTCTACTGTCCTCCTCTCCTTCCTCTCCTACTCCGTCTACAGCCTCCTCTCCTATCCGTCTACTGCTCCTCTCCTTCCTCTCCTATCCGTCTACTGTCTCCTCTCCTATCCGTCTACTGTCCTCCTCTCCTTCCTCTCCTATCCGTCTACAGCCTCCTCTCCTTCCCCCTATCCGTCTACTGTTCTCCTTTTCCTTCCTCCTCCTATCCGTCTACTGTCCTCCTCTCCTTCCTTCCTCTCCTCTTCCGTCTACTGCCTCCTCTCCTTCCTCTCCTATCCGTCTATCTGTCTCCTCTCCTTCCTCTACCTATCCCCGTCTACAGCCCTCCTCTCCTTCCTCTCCTATCCATCTACTGCCTCCTCTCCTTCCTCTCCTATCCGTCTATGCCTCCTCTCCTTCCGTCTACTTGCCGTCCTCTCCCTTCCTCTCCTATCCGTCTATGCCTCCTCCTCCTATCCGTCTACTGCCTCCTCTCCTTCCTCTCCTATCCGTCTACAGCCTCCTCTCCTATCCGTCTACTGCCTCCTCTCCTTCCTCTCCTATCCGTCTACTGCCCTCCTCTCCTTCCTATCCTATCCGTCTATGCCTCCTCTCCTTCCTCCTATCCGTCTATTGCCTCCTCTCCTTCCTCTCCTATCCGTCTATGCTCTCCTCTCCTATCCGTCTATGCCTCCTCCTCCTTCCTCTCCTTTATCCGTCTATTGCCCTCCTCTCCTATCCGTCTATTGCCTCCTCTCCTTCCTCTCCTATCCGTCTACTGCCTCCTCTCCTTCCTCTCCTATCCGTCTACTGTCTCCTCTCCTTCCTCTTCCTATCCGTCTATGCCTCCCCCTCTCCTTCCTACTCCTATCCTCCCTATTCCTCCTCTCCTATCCGTCTACTGCCTCCCTCTCCTATCCGTCTATTGCCTCCTCTCCTATCCGTCTATTGCCTCCTCTCCTTCCTCTCCTATCCGTCTACTGTCTCCTCTCCTTCCTCTCCTATCCGT
>CM031601.1:51516425-51518925 GCA_018398815.1 Conus ventricosus
CCTATTTCTTCAATCTAAAACAGAAGAGCAAGTTTTGTTTATAATTCAATATTTCTTGCAGTCATTGCAACACCAAGCTGCTCTGTAAGTTGCTGAACGGTGCGGTACTTATCCTTGGAATTTATTAGTTTGTTGTATTTTTAGTCCCTTGTGGATTCATTCCAAGAACTGGCCCTCAGCACTTGTGTCTTAGAGGATATCTTTTTATATTTTCTACTTTTCACAAGAAAATGTAGCTTGTTTTGCTCTTTTATGATTTTCTTTTGCTTCTTAGATGGCACCTTTGGTTGGTTTTTTTGAAAACTCAACAAACATACTACGGTATTGCACACCAACCTTTTCTGGGATTGCATTCTTCTTAAAACTGAAAAGGCAGAGGAGTCAAATTACCACTTTCCGCGGTCACTGAGGAGAAACCACCAAGTTTCGAAATATCGGTAATATGACCAGGAGTTATATGTTAGTGAGTTTCCCTCCCTATTGGAGGATGTCTCCACCTTGGAGAATATAAGCTTGCTGAAGGCTCATTTGAGAAGCATTTATTTTATTTTTCCCCATTCACCCACTCAAGCACATACTGTTAGTTAGGCAGAATCATCTACCACTGCAGATATGAATGCGTATCTCCCCCTATTTCTTCAATCTAAAGACATAAGAGCAAGCTTTGTTTATAATTCAATATTTCTTGCAGTCATTGCAACACCAAGCTGCTCTGTAAGTTGCTGGAACGGTGCGGTACTTATCCTTGGAATTTATTAGTTTGTTATATATATATATTAATATATATATATATATATATATATGATGCTGAACAATTAAGTAGTGGGGAAAACATGTGCAGGCTAACAATTCTTCCGTCATTATAATAATGACTTTGCAAAGATTTGAAATTTTAGAGAAAAAGAAAAAAAAAATATTGAAGATGAAGAAAATGGGGAAATAATATATAAATATGAAAAACCCTTCACTAGCTGCGTGAGGGAACCATCGTGATCCCTTCTGAAGGCAGATCTATTTGTATTGCCTGCTCCTAGGCCTTTCGTCCGCTGGATCGGACTCATCAGGGAGACACGGCTGATTGTGTCTGCGCTCCTGGGGTCAAATAGAGACAGACCACAGTTCATAATTCTGTGGTGTTCTCACCACCAAGGTTGAAAAAAGAATCCAGCAGCACCCCCGAAGCAGCCAGTGAAGGATTGTAAAAAGGAATAAAACGAAAGTGTGGAGGAAAAAAGTTGCTAAAAAACTAAAAGCATTATATAAACAGTATAAAATGTAGGGGACAATCTTTGAGCCTATGCCTGAGGATCCATTCAAGGATACAAGGGAGATCAAAAGATATGGAACAGTTTGAGTGGTCAGCTCTGCTGTTCTATAACTCAAGCAATGTCAGTGGCTAAGAATTGTGCAGGACAACCTTTACTTGGATCTCCTAAGAGATGCAAATCTCCCATCATTGACCAAACAATATGATGCTGAACAATTAATAGTGGGGAAAACAAGTGCAGGCTAACAATTCTCCGTCATTATAATAATGACTTTGCAAAGATTTGAAATTTTAGGGAAAAAGAAAAAAAAATTGAAGATGAAGAAAATGGGGGAAATATATTATAAATATGAAAAACCCTTCATTAGCTCGTGAGGAACCATCGTGATCCCTTCTGAAGGCAGATCTATTTGTATTGCCTGCTCCTAGGCCTTTCGTCCGCTGGATCGGACTTATCAGGGAGACACGGCTGATTGTGTCTGCGCTCCTGGTGTCAAATAGAGACAGACCACAGTTTTATAATTCTGTGGTGTTCTCACCACCAAGGGTTGAAAAAAGAATCCAGCAGCACCCCCAAAGCAGCCAGTGAAGGATAGTAAAAAGGAATAAAACGAAAGTGTGGAGAGGAAAAAAGTTGCTAAAAAACTAAAAGCATTATATAAACAGTATAAAATGTAGGGGACAATCTTTGAGCCTATGCCCTGAGGTGATCATTCAAGGATACAAGGGAGATCAAAAGATATGGAACAGTTTGAGTGGTCAGCTCTGCTGTTCTATAACTCAAGCAATGTCAGTGGCTAAGAATTGTGCAGGACAACCTGCACAATATATATATATATATATATGTGTGGTGTGTGTGTGTGTGTGTGTGTGTGGTGTGTGTGCGTGTGTGTGTATGTGGTGTGTGTGTGTGTGTGTGTGTGTTGTGTGTGTGTGTTGTGTGTGTGTGTGCGTTCGTGTGTGTGTGCGTGTGTGCGTGCGTTCGTGTGTGTGTGCGTGTGTGGTGTGTGGTGTGTGTGTGTGTGTGTGTGTGTGGTGTGTGTGTGTGTGTGTGTGTGTGTGTCGTTTCAGGGCACAGTGTAAAAAAGCACAGTGCAACACACTTTTGTTTGAAGCTTCAATTTCGCCACGAATGAAACATTTGTATTCACAACATTCATGGCCGTTCCCTTCCCTTTCCCCCTTTCTCTCTCCCTCTCTGTCTCTGTCTGTCTGTCTGTCTGTCTCTCTCTC
>CM031601.1:51521425-51526425 GCA_018398815.1 Conus ventricosus
CAAACACACATGCGTGCCAGTGCATACAAGCACATGGGCTAGCACTCCTATGTACAATTGTACGTGTACACATGATAACACAAGTAAACTTTTCTTCACTTCCACACACACACACACACACACACACACACACACACACACACACACACACACACCACTAACTCTCTCACACACACAAGCACACACACACACACACACACACACACACACACACACACACACACACACACACACCCCACACCCCACACACAAACGGATGGCGCTCCGTCCCTGCACGCGAATCATTAAATCACGGACGTTTTGTCGTTGTGTACATTTTCTCGTTTTTCCTCCGGTTGTTGTCTCTCTCTCTCTCTTCTCTCTCTCTCTCTCTCTCTCTCTCTCTCTCGGGGGAAGTGAATAGCTGTTCTTGAGTGCAGACGTACTACATATTCTCTCTTGTTTAAATCAGAATCGTAGTAAATCGTGACTTTGTGCAGTGCCCATGTTTGGCAGAGACTGTGGTGAAGTGTCATGCCTTCAGCAGCAACTGATTTCCGATGTGTGTGTGGCTGTTTTGTACCGGTTTACATCAATTTCATGATGAAAAGGGCCCAAAACAACTCGCTATGCGCGTCGCCATTGTTAAACTTGGACGGAAAGTGGACGGTGTCACCTTTGGACTACTCCTCTCTTACCTGTTCTGGGCAGTTTGCTTTTACGTTGTGGTGACATTGAAAGCAATCCAGGACCCAACAATCCCCCAGTTAAGAGCAACACGAGACAGTCACGGTTGACCAGTGCAGCAGCAAGTCGCAGTGTCAGCCTGGAGAGGCTGAGCGAGTCCACCGCTTCTGCAATCTGCCAGCCCCCGGATCTTACCTTGAGTGATGTCGTGACGACTATGAAAACCATTGGCGACCAGATGAACGCCAAGTTGGATGATGTGAAGAAAGAACTTCGTGAGTTACGCGACGATCACTTGGGCTCTGCAAAACGAACTGAAAGGACTGAAGAAGAGGTGAACGAGTTAAGAACAGAGAATCAGGAACTAAAAAAGACCAACAACGACCTGTGGAGCAGACTGGCCGACTGTGACAAGAAGATCGATGATCTGGAGGGGCGTTCCAAACGCAACAACCTCCTTTTCTACGGACTTTCTCGAACAGAAAATGAGACCAATGCTCACTGCGAAGGAATGCTCCAAGACCTGATCACCGACAAACTTGGCTTGACAGATGACGTGGAGTTTGACCGGGTGCATCGGCTTAACGGGAAGTCAGATTCTCCCATTATTGCACGGTGCACCTTCTACAAACAGAAGGTGAACATCCTGAAAGCAAACAGAAACTCCGGGGATCGAATGTTTTCGTCGGCGAAGACTTTTCCAGAGGTGTGAGAGACATTCGTAGAAGACTGACGCCACACCTAAAGAAAGCTCGGCAGGAAGGGAAAAGAGTGACAATGATATATGATCACCTATTAATCGACGGCAAAAAGTACTCTGTGGACAGCGCGGAGAAGTTGGTGGAAATCAAATAGGAAGTTGGCCGGTCCCTGTGGAACGTTTCCGAGGAGATTTTCAGCCGGGAGTCGACAGCTGACGTGACACCGGTGTCATCGCCTGGAGTAACCGTGAGTGGCACGAAGCCCGCACGTGCTTTTGTGGGTGACAGCGTGAACTGTGACTCTTCGTGTTGTGACTTGCCGTGTGCTGAACTGACCCGTGAAAGGGGGCGTATCCCAGTGGCAGAAGAACTCGTAAAGTTTCCGAGTGATCGATTAAATAATGACGTTTTTAGCTCTGATGATGACAATAAAGGAAAACGCGCCGTATCCTTTCTACACGGGAATGTTAATGGTTTTGTTTTCAAAATTGAATGATAAAGATTTTGTTTCATATGTTTGCTCTTTTGATTTCGTATGTTTAGTGGAAACATTTTTTGAAGAATTTTATTCTAATGTATTTTCTGGTTTTTCAACATTTGTATACCTGCTGTAAAATTCACGAAACAGGGGAGACGATCTGGAGGTATAGTATGTCTAATTAGAAATGACTTTTTGCAGTATGTCGAACAAATCCCTATGAAATCTCGACTCTGCGGTGCATTTCTTATCAAAAAGCAGTTGTTCGGGGTAGATAAAGATGTTCTATATATCTATTCTTATGTTCCTCCCGAAGGTTCGCCATGTTATGTTCATTTTGATAGTGAAAATGGTATAGCTCAGTTGGAGGATTACATAACGGATTGTATACTGACTTACCATGATGTGTATGTGTTGTTATGTGGAGATATGAACAGCAGGACTTCTAATGTTTCACATGTTTGTCAAAGAATTAATGGTGGCAATATTTTTGAGTTGCAATGTGCGAGTCACCCATTAAATGTTGGTAGATGTTCTCAGGACAAGACATTGAATAGTTATGGTAAAATTGTTGCTAAATATGTGTACTGCTGTAGATTTGTGTATGCTTAATGGTTTGTGTAATGGCGATCTTGAAGGTTGCTACACATACGTGTCCGATAGTGGCTGCAGTGTTATTGATTATTTTTTTAATGTCATGTGAACTATTTGCGTGTTTTGGTGATTCGTGTGAGCTAAACGTGTGTGCACGTACTGAGTCAGATCATATGCCTGTAGAACTCCACGTCAGATGTGTAGATGATAACTCAAACACTAAACTTAATGATAACAGTCTCATCTTGGAAAAGTTTGTTTGGAATGATGATTATAGCAGTGTATTCTGTAATAACTTGTCACGAATAGACTTTCAGGAAAAAATGGCACATGCAGTTAGTGTGATTGATCTTGATGTTAACGAAGCACTGCGTTACTTTAACATGTGTATAAAGGAAGCTGCTGTCTGTATGAAAATTCAAGTAAGGCATAAAGGAAGTAATGAGTCCCAAGATTGGTTTGATTCAGAGTGTGGTTATTGTAAAAAGCATGTTTGTAGATTGTTGAATAAATTTGTGCGTTCACATGATGATGGAGACCGTCACGAGTATTGCAAGGCAAGACGTGAATATAAGCATTTACAGAAGAGAAAGAGGAAGCAATTTAATGATACACTAATTGCAGAATTACTGTCTTCTGTGAATAGTCAGAAACAGTTTTGGGACACAGTGAAAAGGATATCTTTGAAACAAAATCAGCCTTCAAATAGCATAAGTATAGACACTTGGTTTGAACATTTCAAAACACTGCTGACAAAAGATACTAACATTGATGATATGTTACAATGTGAATATAATGAAGAACTAGTGAATGATGATTTAAATCGCCCAATCTCTAAAGAAGAAGTTTTGTTTGCGATTAGGAAAATTAAACAACGCAAGGCTGCAGGACCAGATGGTATAATTGGAGAATTTATAAAATATGGCTGTAAATCTGATCTCATTTTGAATTTCTTGGTAACCCTTTTCAACTCTATATTTGACAAGGGAATATATCCTGAGAATTGGGCAGAATCTATTATTATACCCCTCTATAAGAAAGGAAACGTAAACAATCCCAATAATTACCGAGGCATTTCACTTTGTGATGTTACCAGTAAGCTATACAGCACGATCATTAACTGTAGGTTACAGGAATGGGTAGAAGAAAGTAATCTCACGGGAGAGTATCAAGCTGGATTCAAACGTAATTACTCTACTATAGACCATATGTTTACTCTGATGGCTTTTATTCAGAAACAGTTTTCTTTCAATCGTAAACTCTATGTTGCCTTTATTGATTTTGAAAAAGCTTTCGATTCTATTAGCAGAAGTATTTTGTGGCCTGTTTTGTTGAAAAATGGTGTCCATGGAAAATTATATAAATGTGTTGTAAGTATGTATAATTGTGTAAAATCTAGAGTGAGAAGTGGCGGGAAATTGTCAGATTATATTATGTGCACTAGCGGTGTTAAACAAGGTGACGTGTGTAGTCCAATTCTATTTTCTTTATTCATTAACGAATTAACAATTAAAGTTATAGATAATGGGAGGCATGGAGCCCGGTTCATGGACGACTTTTTAGAATTGTTTATACTTCTTCTGGCAGATGATATTGTTTTGTTGTCTGAAACAGTTATTGGTTTACAAACACAATTGAATAATTTATGGCATGCTGCTTCTTTCTACAACTGACAGTGAATATGCAGAAAAGTAATATAATTGTATTCAGGAAAGGTGGCTATTTAGGCGCAAGAGAACATTGGAATTATAATGGAATACCTATGCCAGTCGTGAATGTCTACAAATATTTAGGAATTTATTTTTCAACCAAATTAAGTTTTAACTTTGCTTGTAAAGATCTAGCAAGCAAAGCAAAACATGCTGCTTTGTGCATAATGAGGAAATTATCAAGTCTGGGAAATCAGTCATTTGAAATATTTGTAAAACTATTTGACTCCCAAATCCAACCCATTGTCCAATATGGTGCTGAAATCTGGGGTCTGGATAAAGCTGCAGTGAATTGTGAGAAAGTACATTTGTTTGCTTTAAAGAGATTTCTTGGGTTTCACTACAAACATCTAATGATTTGATTTATGGGGAAACTAATAGGTATCCAATATATCTGAATTCTACTGTTAGATGTATTCGTTACTGGTTGAAATTGATAAAAATGAATGATTCTAGGTTACCAAAGAAAGCTTATAACATGTTGTGTAATCTGGATGCTAGGGAAAACCAAACTGGGCAACAAAGTTGAGAATTAAGTTAAATGAATTAGGCTTTGGATATGTCTGGTTAAATCAGGGTGTAGGAGATGAACCGACTTTTATCCGAATGGTTCGTACAAGACTGGTTGATAGCAGATGGCAAGAATGGGAAATTTTCACATAAATGATAGTACTAGATTTTTATTTGTATAGACAGTATAATTCCTTGCATGATATTCCGACTTATTTGTCAATGAAAATGGACAGACATCTGAAATTTATAATGACAGATTTAGACTGGGAATATCGGATATCTCTGTTCATCATTTTCGTTATAGGCAACATTACAACTCTGATCTTATCTGTCCATTAT
>CM031601.1:51531425-51541425 GCA_018398815.1 Conus ventricosus
ATTTTGTTACAGGGCAACTGAAGCGTGAGAAGAGCGCTATAACAAGGGGTGATCAACGGAACTCCTACACCTTTCCCCGCCCCTGTAGCGTTTCGAGCAGTCCACTGCTGCACTGTTTACATTCACAGTCACTAGTGGCGGACTTTGACCCGGAGATGCTGCTTCGCACAGGTTAGCTTACTTCTCCTCTCAAAGACCAGAGCACTGCCCGCAGTTTTTGAAAGATCTCGTAAGACAACGCAGCTTCCAGCAAACAACAGACAGACAGACAGACAGACAGACAGACAGACACACACACACACACACACACACACACACACACACACACAACACACACACACACACACACACACACACACGAAAACTCTGCTTGATTTGGGCAATGTCTGCTGACTGGTACTTGCATGGTCCCTCTATCGTCTTCTATCACATTGCGTTTGGCTGTCATAGGCCATGTTGTGTCGGTTTGTGCTACTTCCAGGTATTGGTTTCGCACTGCAATGCATTGCATGCATCTTAACATGTGATACTGTATCGCTTTGTGTCGTATTGAATTGCATTGCATGTTGTCGGACTGTATCGTATGACTCTGAGTTACATTTCATACACTTTTTCATCACAGCAGATTTTCACGGCATACATTTCATGACACTGCTCCTGGGGAGAGTGATACTTCAGACATTTCATGACACTGCTCCTGGGAGAGTGATACTTCAGACATTTCATGACACTGCTCCTGGGTGAGTGATACTTCAGACATTTCATGACACTGCTCCTGGGGAGAGTGATACTTCAGGACATTTCATGACACTGCTCTGGGGAGAGTGACAACTTCAGACAAGCTCAGTCTCGCACATGTCCCCTTTTTATTCTTCTGCCCGTCTTCGTCTGTCTGCCTGCCTGTCTGTCTGTCTCTCTCTCTTTTGTGAGTTTGTGTGTGGTGTGTGTGTGTGTGTGTGTGTGTGTGTGTGTGTGTGTGTGTGTGTGTGTGTGTGTGTGTGTATATAAATTTCATTACACTACAACTAGGGAGAGCGACAAAGCACACATACTCAGTCTCATACCTATCACACGATTTTGTTTCTCTCTCTCTCCTCTCTTCATCGTCTCTCTCTCTACTCTCTTCTCCTCTCTCTCTCCTCTCTCTCTCTCTCCCTTGTGTGTGTGTGGTGTGTGTGTACTGTGCATGCGTGCGTGCATGTGCTGCGTGCGCGAGTGTGTGTGGTGTGTGTGTGTGCGTGTGTGTGTGTGTTTGCGTGCGCGCGCGCGCGCGTGTGTATACATTAATATATACTACAAAGAAGATTTTGTAATTAGCTTTTGCTGGGAACCCTCTCTAGCAGTCGTGATTGTGACCTTGTCAAACACGTGTTTAAACCTTGGTTTATTGCCCTGTCGTGTGAAAGACTAGCATCCGTGCCATCCTGCACAAAAGACGAAGGAGTGGGGAGGTATGGGGTCAGGGACAGGAGATGGGACAACAAAAAGCGTGGGATTCGAACTAAGAACCCCGAAATGTCTCGTTGACAAGGCAGGAGCGCTGTTTTCATCACGCCATTATTCCTTTTTCTGTTAGACCTATGTAACATGACTCTGTTTCAGGAGGAATGCCCGCTCCAAAGGGGCCGACACAATTTAGACCTAAGAGTATTTCAAAGCTGTTTCTTTTACGGAATATCACGCGAAGAAATACCCATGGCAAAATGCGTCAAACGATGAATCCCTTGCTATGACCTGCCGACTGCTGTACTGGTGCACAACACTAATCATCAATGAGATCCGCCTGCTTGGTCTTTGGTGCTGTTTCTTGTAATCTTCAAAGCTGCGCTTCACAGGTTAAGTGCTAATGCAATAAAGTGATCTGAAACAAAGTTTGTGCCATATTAAATTTTGAAGTTCTTGTGCTTTTTTCTGGTTGATCGTCAAGAGAGGCATAGTCACGATAGGCACGTATCTACCACGGCGCGTGTTCATCAACCCATGATGTCAAATGCAAGAAATGTATAGTGCCAGACTATATCGTTCGTGAAATGACTTGACACACAGACTAGCTCAAAAGGCTATTTCTATCAAAAGAATGTCGGACAAGAAAGCACAGGAAACGCCATACCACATGCTCAGTTCAGCACTGAGTGCTTTTTTCCTCGTGTGACATGGCCCTTAGCACAGGCAGAGACAGAGCGGGAGGGCGGGATACGTGAAGTGGGTTGGCGTTGGCATCGTCCTTTCTGCAGTCTGTCAGTCTGTGTCCCTCACTTCTCTCCCTGGCCTCTCCTCACTAGCAGAGCGGGGCAAGGTCTTGCTTCGTTCCATCCTGACTAATGGAATCCAGGCCTCTGTTGTGACCCGCTACCATCCTTCTTCAGGTCCGAGTCCACGGTTACAGTTAAGGCCCCAAACGCTCTATATTCCCTATTACGCTGCACCTGGCTTTTGTCAAAAGATCAGCCGGTTCCAAAACATATTCACTGCGCAGTTCAGCCCTTGACCCATACCATACCTGACTCTGAGGCAGATCTAATGTCCGTTTCTTGTTCTATGCAAGCGCGATTCACATGACCCTTCATTTTCCTGTTGTCCGCTAGACTTTTCACTCCAAAGTCCTTGTGCCCTACCGATGACGTAGAAAAACAAGGAGTTCACAAGTCTGGCAGCATTCTGCTATTTTTGCTGACACATGGCATTGAACTGATTTACTGACCCCAAATCCCAGGATAGAATCATCTTTTTCACATTCAAAGCTTTTTTTTTTCCACAGACCCAGGGCGATTTTTATCTGTTCAAACTTTGTTTTAACTTGACCTTTGCTGTAACCCCAAACTCGACCTTCTTCCCTCCCCTCCACCCCCGAACAGCATCTGTATCGGGACAGGAGGACAACAACAACAGACAGACAAGGAATGATGGAAACCCATCGTTTTACTATTTTCCTCTCCCCCCCCCCCCCTTTGGAAATGACATTTTCTTTCTTGCTCCACCCCCTGTCAAATTCTCTCTTTGCTCTCTTTCCCTTTCTCGTTTTGTTTGCTCCCGCTTTCTCTACTGCAGCTTTGTAAAAAACACCAACAAAAGGTTGTTTCCGTACTCCCTGTAGCAGCCTTCCCTTTTTTCATATTTTTTTTTTCCTTTTCTCCTCTTTCACAATTTTCCCCTTCCATGACTTTCCTATTCCTGTCTTTCTGAAACCCTTTCTCCTATAGCAATCTTGGGCCCCCCCCATTTCCACTACGTTTAGGTTTTCTTCCCTGATTCCCGTGTCAAGTTTCGCCTTTCCCTGTCTTTCCTCACCTTCTTTCTTTCTTTTTTCATTTCCGCCCCCAGTTTTTTTCCCTTCCGTTTTCTTTTATTCTTTATTTCTTCCTTTGCCAATTCGACAGCCTTTTAAAGCTTCCATCAGTTTTTCCGCCAGTTTTTTTTTCCTTTGCCAATTCGACAGCCTTTAAAGTTTCCATCAGGTTTACCGTCCAGTTTTTTTCTTTCCCTTTGCCAATTTGACAGCCTTTACGTTTCCATCAGGTTTACCGGGCCAGTTTTTTCTCCTTTCCTCATGTTCCTTATTCCTTTTCCTCACGAAGAAAAATTTCTCCTTCCCCTTTTTTCAAATTCTTCGTTTCTGTATTAAAGTGACAACCTTTTTTTTCCCTTTTCCTTGGGTATACCGGGAGTTCTTTTCAATACAAAAAAACAAAAACAAACAACAACAACAAAAACAACCAACAACAACAACAACCAACAACCAACAACAACAACAACAACAACCACAACAACAACAACCAACAACCAACAACAACAACCCAAAAAAAACAACAAACAAGAAAACAAACCAAAAAACGAACAAACAAAAAAAAACCTTCCCACCTGCTGAAACTTTTGTGCAAGTAAGATCCTCTTTTTTCCGTCATTCCTGTACCTGTTTGTTTGGCCTTTCTTCGGAGTAGTGTTTCTGTTGTGTTTTTTTTACCTTGGTGTATTCTTCCCCTGTTTTTGGCCTGAACACTTGTTGATACTCACTTCAGGTCCAGCATGTCATGAAAGGTTAGCTCTTTGTCATGATCTGGCGACTAGGCAGTGAAATGTACACAGGGTCCAGAGGGGACAGTATATGCCCATTCTGTGATGACTTTAAAAAAAAATCCATATGGCCTTTTTGCTTGTCATTATCTTTTTCTAACTTTTAGTGTTCAATCTGGAAACGATACATGAAGCGGAGTGGCTAGCGCTCACAATACATTCTCTTTAAGGACGTCAACGATTTAGCTACCATGAAACGATACATGAAGCGGAGTGGCTAGCGCTCACAATACATTCTCTGTAAGGACGTCAACGATTTAGCTACCATGAAACGATACATGAAGCGGAGTGGCTAGCGCTCACAATACATTCTCTGTAAGGACGTCAACGATTTAGCTACCATGAAACGATACATGAAGCGGAGTGGCTAGCGCTCACAATACATTCTCTGTAAGGACGTCAACGATTTAGCTACCATGAAACGATACATGAAGCGGAGTGGCTAGCGCTCACAATACATTCTCTGTAAGGACGTCAACGATTTAGCTACCATGAAA
This sequence comes from Conus ventricosus, assembly GCA_018398815.1. NCBI lineage: Eukaryota > Metazoa > Mollusca > Gastropoda > Neogastropoda > Conidae > Conus > Conus ventricosus. The sequence continues at coordinate 51,535,994 of CM031601.1, forward strand.
CGATACATGAAGCGGAGTGGCTAGCGCTCACAATACATTCTCTGTAAGGACGTCAACGATTTAGCTACCATGAAACGATACATGAAGCGGAGTGGCTAGCGCTCACAATACATTCTCTGTAAGGACGTCAACGATTAGCTACCATGAAACGATACATGAAGCGGAGTGGCTAGCGCTCACAATACATTCTCTGTAAGGACGTCAACGATTTAGCTACCATGAAACGATACATGAAGCGGAGTGGCTAGCGCTCACAATACATTCTCTGTAAGGACGTCAACGATTTAGCTACCATGAAACGATACATGAAGCGGAGTGGCTAGCGCTCACAATACATTCTCTGTAAGGACGTCAACGATTTAGCTACCATGAAACGATACATGAAGCGGAGTGGCTAGCGCTCACAATACATTCTCTGTAAGGACGTCAACGATTTAGCTACCATGAAACGATACATGAAGCGAGTGGCTAGCGCTCACAATACATTCTCTGTAAGGACGTCAACGATTTAGCTACCATGTCACTGACTGTTCATTGTCTGTGATTTAGCTACCATGTCACTGACTGTTCATTGTCTGTGATCTAGCTACCATGTCACTGACTGTTCATTGTCTGTGATTTAGCTACCATGTCACTGACTGTTCATTGTCTGTGATCTAGCTACCATGTCACTGACTGTTCATTGTCTGTGATTTAGCTACCATGTCACTGACTGGTCATTGTCTGTGATTTAGCTACCATGTCGCTGACTGTTCATTGTCTGTGATTTAGCTACCATGTCACTGACTGTTCATTGTCTGTGATTTAGCTACCATGTCACTGACTGGTCATTGTCTGTGATTTAGCTACCATGTCGCTGACTGGTCATTGTCTGTGATTTAGCTACCATGTCACTGACTGTTCATTGTCTGTGATTTAGCTACCATGTCGCTGACTGTTCATTGTCTGTGATTTAGCTACCATGTCACTGACTGGTCATTGTCTGTGATTTAGCTACCATGTCACTGACTGGTCATTGTCTGTGATTTAGCTACCATGTCACTGACTGTTCATTGTCTGTGATTTAGCTACCATGTCACTGACTGTTCATTGTCTGTGATTTAGCTACCATGTCACTGACTGTTCATTGTCTGTGATTTAGCTACCATGTCACTGACTGGTCATTGTCTGTGATTTAGCTACCATGTCACTGACTGGTCATTGTCTGTGATTTAGCTACCATGTCACTGACTGTTCATTGTCTGTGATTTAGCTACCATGTCACTGACTGGTCATTGTCTGTGATCTAGCTACCATGTCACTGACTGTTCATTGTCTGTGATTTAGCTACCATGTCACTGACTGGTCATTGTCTGTGATTTAGCTACCATGTCACTGACTGTTCATTGTCTGTGATTTAGCTACCATGTCACTGACTGTTCATTGTCTGTGATTTAGCTACCATGTCACTGACTGTTCATTGTCTGTGATTTAGCTACCATGTCACTGACTGGTCATTGTCTGTGATTTAGCTACCATGTCACTGACTGGTCATTGTCTGTGATTTAGCTACCATGTCACTGACTGGTCATTGTCTGTGATTTAGCTACCATGTCACTGACTGTTAGCTACCATGTCACTGACTGTTCATTGTCTGTGATTTAGCTACCATGTCACTGACTGTTCATTGTCTGTGATTTAGCTACCATGTCACTGACTGTTCATTGTCTGTGATTTAGCTACCATGTCACTGACTGTTCATTGTCTGTGATTTAGCTGAAATGTCACTGACTGTTAGCTACCATGTCACTGACTGTTCATTGTCTGTGATTTAGCTACCATGTCACTGACTGTTCATTGTCTGTGATTTAGCTACCATGTCACTGACTGTTCATTGTCTGTGATTTAGCTACCATGAAACGATACATGAAGCGGAGTGGCTAGCGCTCACAATACATTCTCTGTAAGGACGTCAACGATTTAGCTACCATGAAACGATACATGAAGCGGAGTGGCTAGCGCTCACAATACATTCTCTGTAAGGACGTCAACGATTTAGCTACCATGAAACGATACATGAAGCGGAGTGGCTAGCGCTCACAATACATTCTCTGTAAGGACGTCAACGATTTAGCTACCATGAAACGATACATGAAGCGGAGTGGCTAGCGCTCACAATACATTCTCTGTAAGGACGTCAACGATTTAGCTACCATGAAACGATACATGAAGCGGAGTGGCTAGCGCTCACAATACATTCTCTGTAAGGACGTCAACGATTTAGCTACCATGAAACGATACATGAAGCGGAGTGGCTAGCGCTCACAATACATTCTCTGTAAGGACGTCAACGATTTAGCTACCATGAAACGATACATGAAGCGGAGTGGCTAGCGCTCACAATACATTCTCTGTAAGGACGTCAACGATTTAGCTACCATGAAACGATACATGAAGCGGAGTGGCTAGCGCTCACAATACATTCTCTGTAAGGACGTCAACGATTTAGCTACCATGAAACGATACATGAAGCGGAGTGGCTAGCGCTCACAATACATTCTCTGTAAGGACGTCAACGATTTAGCTACCATGAAACGATACATGAAGCGGAGTGGCTAGCGCTCACAATACATTCTCTGTAAGGACGTCAACGATTTAGCTACCATGAAACGATACATGAAGCGGAGTGGCTAGCGCTCACAATACATTCTCTGTAAGGACGTCAACGATTAGCTACCATGAAACGATACATGAAGCGGAGTGGCTAGCGCTCACAATACATTCTCTGTAAGGACGTCAACGATTTAGCTACCATGTCACTGACTGTTCATTGTCTGTGATTTAGCTACCATGTCACTGACTGTTCATTGTCTGTGATCTAGCTACCATGTCACTGACTGTTCATTGTCTGTGATTTAGCTACCATGTCACTGACTGTTCATTGTCTGTGATCTAGCTACCATGTCACTGACTGTTCATTGTCTGTGATTTAGCTACCATGTCACTGACTGGTCATTGTCTGTGATTTAGCTACCATGTCGCTGACTGTTCATTGTCTGTGATTTAGCTACCATGTCACTGACTGTTCATTGTCTGTGATTTAGCTACCATGTCACTGACTGGTCATTGTCTGTGATTTAGCTACCATGTCGCTGACTGGTCATTGTCTGTGATTTAGCTACCATGTCACTGACTGTTCATTGTCTGTGATTTAGCTACCAGTCGCTGACTGTTCATTGTCTGTGATTTAGCTACCATGTCACTGACTGGTCATTGTCTGTGATTTAGCTACCATGTCACTGACTGGTCATTGTCTGTGATTTAGCTACCATGTCACTGACTGTTCATTGTCTGTGATTTAGCTACCATGTCACTGACTGTTCATTGTCTGTGATTTAGCTACCATGTCACTGACTGTTCATTGTCTGTGATTAGCTACCATGTCACTGACTGGTCATTGTCTGTGATTTAGCTACCATGTCACTGACTGGTCATTGTCTGTGATTTAGCTACCATGTCACTGACTGTTCATTGTCTGTGATTTAGCTACCATGTCACTGACTGGTCATTGTCTGTGATCTAGCTACCATGTCACTGACTGTTCATTGTCTGTGATTTAGCTACCATGTCACTGACTGGTCATTGTCTGTGATTTAGCTACCATGTCACTGACTGTTCATTGTCTGTGATTTAGCTACCATGTCACTGACTGTTCATTGTCTGTGATTTAGCTACCATGTCACTGACTGTTCATTGTCTGTGATTTAGCTACCATGTCACTGACTGGTCATTGTCTGTGATTTAGCTACCATGTCACTGACTGGTCATTGTCTGTGATTTAGCTACCATGTCACTGACTGGTCATTGTCTGTGATTTAGCTACCATGTCACTGACTGTTAGCTACCATGTCACTGACTGTTCATTGTCTGTGATTTAGCTACCATGTCACTGACTGTTCATTGTCTGTGATTTAGCTACCATGTCACTGACTGTTCATTGTCTGTGATTTAGCTACCATGTCACTGACTGTTCATTGTCTGTGATTTAGCTGAAATGTCACTGACTGTTAGCTACCATGTCACTGACTGTTCATTGTCTGTGATTTAGCTACCATGTCACTGACTGTTCATTGTCTGTGATTTAGCTACCATGTCACTGACTGTTCATTGTCTGTGATTTAGCTACCATGTCACTGACTGTTCATTGTCTGTGATTTAGCTACCATGTCACTGACTGTTAGCTACCATGTCACTGACTGTTCATTGTCTGTGATTTAGCTACCATGTCACTGACTGTTCATTGTCTGTGATTTAGCTACCATGTCACTGACTGGTCATTGTCTGTGATTTAGCTACCATGTCACTGACTGTTAGCTACCATGTCACTGACTGGTCATTGTCTGGTGATTTAGCTACCATGTCACTGACTGTCATTGTCTGTGATTTAGCTACCATGTCACTGACTGGTCATTGTCTGTGATTTAGCTACCATGTCACTGACTGTTAGCTACCATGTCACTGACTGTTCATTGTCTGTGATTTAGCTACCATGTCACTGACTGGTCATTGTCTGTGATTTACCTACCATGTCATTGACTGGTCATTGTCTGTGATTTAGCTACCATGTCACTGACTGGTCATTGTCTGTGATTTAGCTACCATGTCACTGACTGTTAGCTACCATGTCACTGACTGTCATTGTCTGTGATTTAGCTACCATGTCACTGACTGGTCATTGTCTGTGATTTAGCTACCATGTCACTGACTGGTCATTGTCTGTGATTTAGCTACCGTGTCACTGACTGTTCATTGTCTGTGATTTAGCTACCATGTCACTGACTGTTAGCTACCATGTCACTGACTGGTCATTGTCTGTGTCACCTGTGTCTTTTTCTGAATGTAATTTTAACCACAATGTCCCCCCCGCCCCCCCCCCCCCCAAAAAAAAAAAACCCACAAAAAAAAACAAAGAACAGCAACAACAACAACAACAACAACAACAACACACACACACACACACACACACACACACACACACACACACACACACACACACACACACACACACAAATGTATTGACGGGTAGGCGGTCATAAATGCTATAGAACTGTATAACCCGTCCCCTTCCCGTCTTTTGTCCTCTATTCACGCGAAAACGTTTACCCTACTGTTTATCTCCCTTCCTTATTTTTCCCGTTTTTGTCCATGGAAATCGTTCTCTAGTCTTCATTTTCCATCGTTTGTTTTGTCCGTTTGGAACCCTTTTCATTTGAATTCTTTCATTTTCCTGTTGGATTTTTTTAATCTCACCCAACCAACCAACCACACAACCGATCGACTAACGAGCAAACCAGCCAATGACCCACGCAACCACCCATTGACTTGACAAATCAAAACTCAAGCAAATGAACATGAATAAACACTGAACATAAGAAACACATGGACAAACGAAC
>CM031601.1:51548925-51551425 GCA_018398815.1 Conus ventricosus
ACGCAGTACACACAATACCGCACGCATAGACGTTAACAATCTAAGCTCGGAGACAATTACGTTATACACGTGCTCAGTGTGACAATCACAGAAGTTCGTGTGTGTGGTGTGTGTGTGTGTGTGTGTGTGTGTGTGTGTGTGTGTGTGTGTGTGTGTGTGTGTGTGTGTGTGTGTGTGTGTGTGTTGTGTGTGGTGTGTGTGTGTGTGTGTGTGTGCGTGCGTGCGTGCGTGTGTGCGTGCGTGCGTGCGTGCGTGCGCGCGTGTATCTGTGTGTGTGTGTGTTTGTTTGTTTGTGTGTGTGGTGTGTGTGTGTGTGTGTGTGTGTGTGTGTGTGGTGTGTGTGCGCGCGTGCGCGCGTGCGATGATAATGATGATATTTGTTCCTGACAGTAGGAATGCTTCCATTACTCTGCTGACTGGGGCAGTGGTAGGTGTCTCCTCCGCTGTTCACTGCTGTGGCGTACATCCTCCTGTGAGTTGCTTGAACAACTGGCTGACAATATCTCTCTCTCTCTCTCTCTCTCTGTCTGTCTGTCTGTATGTTTTTTCTGTCTGTCTGTCTCTCTCTGTCTCTCATGTCTATGTCTTATCTCCCCGTTTCTGATTCACGTATTTATTATTATTACGCATAAAGGCCTATATTATTCTTACTACTTTTTCCCCCCCCCCACTCCTCCCCAAAGGATTCTACCTCATCATATTTGATGACACGGGTGTTTACTGTTCATACAACGTTCAAAGGTACTCCTTCATATCTGTATACTCTTCTTCTTTCAGTTTGTTTGCCCGTCCGTCAGTCTGTATTCTGCTATACAGTTCTCTCCCCCTTCATCTCAATTGTCTCCCTTGAACAACTTGACGTAAGCCTTGGCAAAGGCTACAGAAAGCCCTGGGAAATACCGCAGGAAGCGATCTCATCTTTCTGTAAGAACGGTGGACTCTCTATTATATGGAGGCGGACGTTGAAGCTTGATTCTGCACTTAGTTCACTCTTTGGAAGTACTGGTTTTCCATAGTGTCTTTGTTGTTTTCAGTTCCTTCGTTCTTTCAAAGATGCTATGGATAGTTCCCTCCATCTTTCTCTCTGTTCATCGCCAAATTTTCTTTACTTAAATTTTTTTTCTTGTCCTTTTTAAGACTCTGTTTATTTTCCTTTGTCTTGTTTCATCTTCCATCTTTCTTTTTTCACATTTTTTTGCGCACACACACACGCACGCACACACACACACACACACACACACACACCACAACACACACACACACCACACACACACACACACACACCGCAAATTAAGCTTCCCAACCCTTCGTCTCTCCCGGAAAACGACAATTGCACACGAAAAAACGTAAGAAGAGAAGGTCATTTTCCTCACTCTGTCTCAAGTTTCACTTTCTTTTAGAGTCTTTAGTCGGTAATTCTTTCCCCTTGCTCCTCCTCCTCCCAGCTGCCCTCCCCCTCCTCCTCATCCCCTCCTCTCAAACCCGTTACTCGCAAAGAGACACAGACACACGCTCGCGCACGCGCGGCGCACCCCACACACACACACACACACACACACACACACACACACACACACACACACACACACACACACACACTCACACACACACACACACACCCACACACACACACACACAACACACACACACACACACACACACACACACACCGCACCTCCATTTTCCTAACCTATCACTATTTTTCATTGATGATACTAAGTTTTTTGCAGTCTGTCTCTTGTAATCGCACACAGAGTAAAATGTGCTTTAGTCAAGAGAGAGAGAGAGAGAGAGAGAGAGAGAGAGAGAGAGAGAGAGAGAGAGAGAGAGAGAGAGAGAGAGAGAGAGAGAGAGACAGACAGACAGACAGACAGACAGACAAAAGACACAGAGACAGAGAGAGAGAGAGAGAGAGAGAGAGAGAGAGAGAGAGGAGAGAGACAGACAGACAGACAGACAGACAGACAGAGACACAGAGACAGAGAGAGAGAGAGAGAGAGAGAGAGAGAGAGAGAGAGAGAGAGAGAGAGGGACAGAGACAGAGACAGACAGGGTCATTATTATATTTCCTTCTGTAATGTATGAATATCTTATATATTGCTAGGGGTTACTAATTAAACAAGGACAATGCAAATGATAATGAATAAATACACAGGACAAAGTTATCCTGCTGTGATGAAAGTGCATCAACAAAACGAACAGTACTAAGATCAGTACGCAATTAGCGACGATGCATCATTAAAATCAGTAAAACATAAACACTCATTTATCATGATAAAATTACAATGCATTTATAAGCTCTACAGGAAAGATAACACTTCCCATTTATGATTATGTGGTTGAAAGAAAATAATTATTGGAAGAGAAGCCAGGGTGACATTATGTATTGTAACGTCGGTGCAGAATGTCACCAAGCAGTATTCTGCACCAGGGTGACAATTTGAGCCAGAACAGCTGCAGAATGTCAACAAGCAGTATTGTGCACCAGGGTGACAATTTG
>CM031601.1:51558925-51560305 GCA_018398815.1 Conus ventricosus
GCACAGCTTTCTGGACAGTGTGTTAGATATGTATCCATGACTATCATCGTTACTATCCATCATGCCACCTTCCTCTCACTCAAATAGCACATACGGAGACGTGACAATTCTTCATTCTGGAACATGTCACACGCATGTTAAAACGCGTGATGAGTCGGCCGAATGTTCTCCAGTTCTTAAGCCAATTAAGGACAATTCTGCCGATGTTGAGATTAGTTTCCTGGGCCCTTCAAATGCGCGAACTGCAGCACCACCGGTGACGGTACCCCGGGTTGGACGCTGAAGGAGGAAGGGTAATTGAGTGACTAAGGCGCCTACCCGGAGGGCAGCGACGAGTACATATCGGACTGCCGGTCCTGGGCGAGGAAGGCCTCTCACCTCCACCAACGGCTGGGTTCTCCAGTGGACTGAAGGAGAGGCAGCTGGGCTGAGCGTCGACGCAAGTTGATCTCGATGACCCTGCCGAACCTGGGGGGCGAACACCTTCGAGAAGGCTTCAGCCTGTCAGGTGGTTTACACCTTGCTGGTATGGGTCGAAGTAAGCACTTATAGTATTAGGCCTGGTCTATGGAGAGGTCTGGGCTGTTAATACAGTGGATGGTTGAAGTGAATCGAACACGAGTTAGAATTGGATGTCATGCGTTAACTAGATGGAACTCTTTGTAGTGCACGAACAGGGTGCGCTATTGATTCCACTGGTTGAACCAACAGAATTCGGATACTCCGCGATTAGATTTTCACTGTTGTTGGTGCAAAGTCGTTGCGGTGTGTGTATCTGTGACCAAAGACTCCATTGCTAAAAACCAATTTAACTCAGTTCCTCTTTGTTCGAGAACTGATTATAAAACTGCCGGAAAACCAGTGAAAGTATGCCTCACTTGGGGAAAGTGAAATCACCCTGTCTTGCTGTAAGGGCTCAGGAAAACACAACGAGATACAGTCAAGGCTGTCAGATTTTATGTCAAGTAGAGGTTTGATGCAGCTTCGGAGCCCGCGACGGCAGATAATTGTCTCTACTGTGTAAGGACAGTAGACAGCTAGACGAATCAGCCTGTTGGCGCGAAGACAGGAGCTGCCAGCCGCGGCGGGGTGTCTGCAGCACCAGAAGACCTTTCTGCGGAGAGGGCGACTTGCAGCGGAGTTGGGGAGACTCGGTCAGAGAGTTCAACTACAGCTACACTGACGGTATACCCCACATGGAACTGGACAGCGTGGCCGCTTCAGGGAGGTCAACGCGGCTGTAGTGGCTGTGAGTGACGAGAGAGCCGAACTGTTCAACCAAGGGAAACAGCTGGCACGTTCCGAACGTGTATTTTGTTATATTTGTTTCTTCTGTGTGTATGCGAGTCACCAGTTATTGGAAATCTTGCCTTCCGGGTT
>CM031601.1:51560405-51577905 GCA_018398815.1 Conus ventricosus
CAACAGGAATTTTTGTTCAAAGTATAGACAGAAACATAAAAGAGGGGATGATGACAAGGGAAAGGGGTAGAGGCGGAAAGAAAAGTGGAGAGAAACTTTAGAGAAAAAGAGAGAAAGAAACAAAAAGGAAACCCAAAATCAAACTGAGAGACAGAAAGAAAGAGAAAGACAGAAAGAAAGGAAAGAAAGAAAGAACAGCGAGAAGGAAAGGGAGAGAGAGAGAGAGAGAGAGAGAGAGAGAGAGAGAGAGAGAGAGAGAGAGAGAGAGAGAGAGAGAGAGAGAAAGGGAAAAGAAGAGGGGGGGGGGAGGAATTAAAAAGGAAGGACAAAGAGAGAAAGAATAAAGAGATATAGAAAGAACAGGAGAAAACAACAAAGACGATTAAACGAAAAGGGGAGAAAGAGCAAAACAACAGAAAGAAAAGGAGAAAGAGAGGTAGCGAAAGACAAGTGGGGGAAGGGGGAGAAAGAAACCCAAACGAAAAGGAGAGAAAGTAAGAAGGAAAGAAAATTAGAATGAATATAGAAAAGGAAAGAAAGAAATACTCAGCGAAAGGAAAGGATAATAATATAGAAGAAAATAAAAACAGAATGAAAGAGAAGAAGAAGAAAAAGAAGCAGAAGAAAGTTGAAGAAGAAGAAGAAAGAAAAAAAGAAAGAAAGAAAGAAAAGAAGAAGAAGTCGTGGAAGAAGATGAAGAAAAAGAAAATGATGATGATGATGATGATGATGATGATGATGATGATGATGATGATGATGAAAGATGAAGAAGAACAAGGAGAAAGAAAGAAAGAAAGAAAGAAAGAAAGAAAGAAAGAAAGAAAAAAAAAGAAGAAGAAGAGATGATGATGATGATGAGATGAATATGATGATGATGATGAAAGACAGACAGAAAAGCCACAAATAATTAAAACGAGAGAAAGAAAGAAAGATGAACAGATGACAAAGAAAGAGAGAAAAGGAAAGCCAAAAAGATATAAAGAAAAGCTTAGAGCAAAAGATAGAAGAAAGAAAAGGGAAGAAAGAAAATAGAGAAGAGAGATGGGAAGAAATGAAATCAGGATAAAGACAGAGAAACCAGTAAGAAAGAAAGAAAGAAAAGAAAGAAAGAAGAAAGAAAGAAAGAAGAAAGAAAGAAAGAAAGAAAAGGCATCGTAGAGCGTTAAAAATCAGAGAAAGACTGAAAGAAAAGGACAGAACGAAAGAAACGGATAAAAATTCAAAAAGAACAGGATCAAAAGGAGAAAGGAATAAGGGGGAAAGAAGAGAAGTTGGAAAAGAACAAAAGAAAAGGAGAGAAAAACAGGAAAAAATAGGGTGGGGAAAGGAAGACGAAGCGACTGGGTTTAGAAATAAGGAAAAGAAAGAAAGAGAGCGCGAAAACGAAGAAAGAGCGAAAACGAGAGAAAGAGGAAAATGAGAGAAAGATAAAAAATGAGAGAAAGATCAAAAAATGAAGAAAGAGCGAAAATGAGAGAAAAGCGAAAAAGAGAAAGAGCGAAAACGAGAGAAAGAGCGAAAATGAGAGAAAGATCAAAAATGAGAGAAAGATCGAAAATGAAGAAAAGACGAAAATGAGAAAAGAGCGAAAACGAGAGAAAGGGGCGAAAATGAGAGAAAGAGCGAAAATGAGAGAAAGAGCAAAAATAGAGAAAGAGCGAAAATGAGAGAAAGAGTGAAAATGAGAGAAAGAGTGAAAATGAGAGAAAGAGTGAAAATGAAGGAAGACGGGAAAGCAAAGAAAAAGGGAGAAGGAAGGAAAGAAAAGTGGAGAAAGAAAATGAAGAGAAAAAAGAAAACGAAGAAGAGGAGAAAGTTAGAAGAAACGAATAAGACAAAAATGTAAAAGGACGAAAGAAAATCAAAGAGGCATATACGGAAAGAAGGAAAGAAATAAAAAAGAAGGAAGAGGAAAGAAAGAAAGAAAGACGGAAGAAGGAAAAACAGAGAGAGAGGGGAGAGAGAGAGAAGAGGAGAAGGAAGAGACAAAAAAGGAGTGCAAACCAGAAAGAAATGGGGAGAAATTAAGAATAAAAAATATACTGAAAGAGAGAGAGAGAAAAGAAAGGGAGAGAGAAAGAAAAGAAATGGAGAAAAGAAAGGAGATAAGACGCAGAGACAAAGAAAGAACAAGAGAAACAAGGAAATGACGAGAGAAAGAAAAGGAAGAGCCGATGAGAGAAACAATCAAAGAGGTGAAACAAAAAGAAAGAGAGAAATAACGGAAATCCTGGAAACAATGAAGAAACGTAGAAATACAAACACAAAAAAAAGGGGGGGGGGAGGTGGGAAAGAACGAGAGGAGAAAAAAAAAGTGAAGAAGAGAAAGGTATAACGATAGGAAACAAGATACGGGAAAGTAAACAAGCAGAGAGAGGGAGGGTAAAGGAGAGAGAGAGGAGAGAGAGAGAGAGAGAGAGAGAGAGAGAGAGAGAGAGAGAGAGAGAGAGAAGGGGGTGGCGAAAAGAAGAAAGGAAAAAAAAGATAAAGTAAGGGAGAATGCAGAAAGGAAAGAAAGAAGAAACAGAAAGAAAAAAAAGCAGAAAGAAAAAACAAATGAAACAGAAATAAAGGAAGAGAGAGAGAGGGGGGGGGGGGAGGAAAAAGGGAAGGACGAAAAAACGGAGAACAAAAAAAAGAAAGAAAAAATAACAGGAGGCCACAACAAACAACAAAGAAGAACAGAAAGAACAAAAGAGAAAGAAAGGAGAAAAAAAAAAAACGAAAGAAAGAGAAATAAGCAAAGAAAGAAAATAAACCAAGGCAGAAAAGGAAAAAAGAATCCCAGTGCTCTGCTCATTTTTTGTTTGGTCTGGTTGGGGCTGGTTGGCCAAGCTCCAATGAAAGCAGCCATGGTGGGGGCCATGCCATGCAAGGAAGAAAGTGAGGCAGGACAGAGAAAGACAAAACTTGACTGGCAAGCCTGAGAGCAGACAGGACATGAGAAAAGGCTAGAGACAAAAGGAAAACAGACTGAAACACTGAAGTTGAAGTTTAAGACTGGCCATTGAAAAGGTTGGCAGTTTGATGAGAAGAGAGAAGAGAGAAGAGAGAGAAAGAAGAGAGAGGGGAGAGAGAGAGAGAGAGACTGTGTTTGACTGTGTGAGTGAGACTGTGTCTGTACCGCTTTTTCCCCCTCTTCATAATATTAACTAACATATGAGTAGACATCTCATTCCTTATGAGCCAAAGAAGACTATTGAGAGAGAGATAAAGAGAGAGGGAGAGAGAGAGGGGAGAGAGAGAGAGGAGAGAGAGATTGTGTTGTACCCCTCGTCCATACCTCATCAAATTTTTTATGATAGCCCATCTATTTTTTATGAGCCAAAGAATGAATATTGAAAAGATAAAGAAAAGAGGGGAAAGAGCGAGGGACAGAGAATAAAAATATTTGTTTTACCCCTTTTTTTCCTCCCCCCCCCCCCCCCCCCCAAATATTCCTAGACATTCTTTTCCTTGGGACAAAGAATGAAGAGAGTAGAGAGAGAGAGAGGGGGGGGGAAAGGGGAGAGAAGAGAGAGAGAGAGAGAGAAGAGAGTGAGAGAGAGGAAGAGAAGAGAGATTATGTTTGTACCCCTTCTCCTACCCTCATAATTTTCCTATACATATGGGTAGACATCTCCCCCTTTAAATGAGCCAAAGAATGAATTTGCGAAAAATAGATACATAAACAAACCCAAGTAATAAACGCCCTTGAAAAAAAAAAGAACGGCAAGTAAAAACACGAACCAACAAAAAAACTTTAAATTTTCCAGGATTATTATCGCCTTATGTCCCTCCTCTGGTATTTTGTTCTTTTTTTTTTTAAACCCTCATTCTTTCCTTTCTTTCTTCTTACAGTTTCCTTGTGAAAAATGTTGAAGAACGGGGTTTGTGCTTCGCCTTCATCTCAATTCAACAAACATCCCTTCAATGTGAACTGGTTAGAGAAGTGGACAAGAACCTTCTGTTCTTTTTCGCTGTAAACTTTGCCCAAAGGTGAGTCTGGGCTTCACATTAAACACACACACACAACACACAACAACACACACACACACACAAACAACACCACACACAACACGCACACACACACACACAAACACACCACAACACAACGCACAAAACACACGAAACACACGCACACACACACACAAATACAAACTGAACCAAAACACAAAAAAAGCAAGACAGACAGTTTCGTTTCATCTAGGGGGCGTCACTGCGTGCGGACTATCCAATACGCTAAAACTAACCCTTAAATTTGAGACCACCTGCGCATGATTTTAAAGCGGAGGATAAATAAATTTAATAACTAAGATGGAGAGTTAAGAAGAGGGTCTCGTGGCTGCGACTTAGCAATGTCGACCTATGCATTAGGCCCAAGGCGCTGGCAAACTTAAGACAGACAGAAAACAGAGAGACAGACAGAGAGACAGACAGACAGACAACAGACAGAAAGAAAGAAAGAAGAAAAGAAAGAAAGAAAGAAAAAAAAGAAAAAAAGAAAGAAAGAAAGAAAGGAAAAAGAAAGAAACGAAAAGAAAAGAAAGAACGAAAGAAACAAACAAACAAAAGAAAAGAAAGAAAACAGATGAAGGAAAAAAGAAAACAGATGAAGGAAAAAAGAAAACAGATGAAAGGAGAAAAAAAAAAACAGATGAAGGAGAAAAAGAAAACAGATGAAGGAGAAAAAGAAAACAATGAAGGAGAAAAAGAAAACAGAGAAGGAAAGAAAAAAAAAAAAAAGAAAAAAAAAAAAACCAGACACGCAAACAAAAATGTATACTCTCTTCTCCGTAATCTGAGAAAATTCTATTTTGAGAAATGGAAGACAAATACGGAATACATTGCACTGTTGTTCTTTGATATGTTTTTCCGTCTTTCAGCCTCTCCAGCCAAATTAAGAACAAAGTGACGTGACAAGAAATAACAAAACCGGTAGAAACTCTGTGTGTGTGTGTGTGTGTGTGTGGTGTGTGTGTGTTGTGTGTGTGTGTGTGTGGTGTGTGTGTGTTGTTGTGTGTGAGTATGTGTTTTGTGTGGTGTGCGTGCGCGCGCGCGCGCCCCGCGCGCGGCGTGTGTGTGTTTTGTGTGTTGTGTGTGTGTGTGTGTGTGTGTGTGTGTGTTTTGTGTGTGAGTGAGTGAGTGAGTGAGTTGAGTGAGTGAGTGAGGAGTGAAACGAGTGAAGTGAATGAGGAGTGTGTGTGTGTGAGGGTGTGTGTGTGAGGGTGTGTGTTGTGTGGGGTTGAGAGAGAAGAGAGAGAAGAGAGAGAGAGAGGAGAGAGAAGAGAAGAGAGAGAGAGAGAGAAGAAAGCAGAGAGAAAGAGAGAGGAAAGCCAAGGGTGTGCTTTTTATGAAATATAGCAATTGGAGAGAGACAGAGACAGAGAGAGGGGGGAAACCGAAGGTGTGTGCCTTTTGAAACATAGCAGATTTTAAGAGTTTAGCAAGCAAAAAGTTTAATAGAATATATGTGATAGTGAAAAATAACATGATTTTAGAATGTTTCTGAGGAAGCTGACCTTTAGACATTAAATGAAAAAACAGCGCTTTTTGAAGATACATTATACAAACTAAGGCAGGGTTGATGATGATAAACAATAGTCACGACAACAACGTCAGTAAGAACAACAACAACAACAACAACAGCAACAACAACAACAACAGCATCCCGCGTGAAGAAGAAGGATGATAATTAAAGGCAATATTGATGATGAGAATGATGATGATGATGATGATGAAAGATGATATGATGATGATGGTGCTGGTGGTGGATGATGAGATGATGATATTATGATGATGTGATGATGATGGGTATGATGATGATGATTAAAAATAAATTACATTAGTATTACACATATACACTGGAAAAAAAAAAAAAAAAAAAAAAGAACATAAAAACTGCTTATTTACTGCAGCAAATAACTGACGCTCTCAATACAGCTTAGGGTATGCGCGTGTATGCATGCATGTATGCATTAGGGTGTAAAGTTGCCCCACCCCCCCCCACCCCCCCACTAAGTATTTTAAGTCCCGTTTTACAGTGGGGTTGTGTGTGTGTGGTGTGTGTTTTTGGGGGTTGTGGGGTGTGTGTGTGTGGTTTTGTGCATGAGTGTGTGTGGTGTGTGTGTGTGTGGGGTGTGTGGTGTGTGTTGTGGTGTGTGTTTGCCTGTGTGTGTGTGTGTGTGTGTTTTGCGTGTGTGTGAATTTTATGGACCACCCCCCTTTAAGCTATCTTTTACTTTCTATCCATGAATTATATGAATCATATGATTTGACTTGATTGTCTTCTTTTACTGTTTTGATATTATACATTTAGTGATGTCATTGCATGGCATTGAAATTTGGTTCTTAATTTATTCCTTTCTACATGTCTGTTAGGGAATGTTATGTTTACTGTTCAAATGTTTATACAGTGTGTGTGTGTGTGTTGGTGTGTGTGTGGTGTGGTTTTGTGTGTGTGTGTGTTGGGGTTTTTAATCATTGAATTATACATGACTTAATTATCTTTTTACTATTTAATAAATCAACTTTCTGTGATATCATGGCATGGTGCCAAAAAATTTTATTGTTTGAATGTCATGTTGTATTGTTACATAATATAAACAATATGTGTATGTTGTTGATGTAAAGTATTTATGTGTGTGGTGTGTATATACATGTGTGTGGGATGCGTGTGTGTACATGTATATGTATGTGTATGTATGTGTATGTATGTAAGTTGTGTGTGTGTATGTGTATGTATATATATATATGTATATTGTATATATATAAATATATATATATATATATGTAATGGTATATATATAAAATATTTTGTATGTATGTTATGTGTGTATGCATGTATGGTGTATGTATAAGTATAAATATGTATAATATATATATTTATGTATGTATATTTATATATATGTATATGTATGTGTAGGGATATGTAGTGTTTGTGTGTGTATGTACTGTGTATATATATGTATGTATGTGATATATATGTGTGTAATATGTTAGTGTATATATGTATGTGTGTGTTTTAATATGTAAGTATATGTATGTGTATAATTATATAATTATATGTAATATAATATATAAAAATATATAAATATATATAAAATATATATATATTAATTATATGTGTGGGGTGTGGTGTGTGTGTGTGGTGTGTGTGGGGTGTGTGAAGGAAACACCCACCCACCCCCCCATTCCAAGCCAATTTTACTACAAATATCTTTATTTTGATTTTATATTTTTACTGTTTATACAATCATACTTTTTGTGATATAATTCCTGGGATTGAAATTTTGTGCTCTTTTTATTCCAACTTGTTTAATAGAGAATGATAGTTTTTTAAGTTAAATGTTCATACAAGTCTGCTTTTTCAATTTTCACACCCCTATGAATTAACTCCCTTCGGTCTCTCTCTCTCTCCTTCTTTTGTCTGTCTCTCCTCCTCTTCCCCTCTCTCTTCTTCCCCCTCTTCTCCCTCTCTCTGTCTCTCTCTCTCTCTCTTTCTCTCTCCATCCCAAATTCAAACATCTTTCCCTTTGCAGTAAATCTTTTATTTCCTGATTTGTAAATTTTAACTCTGCAGGTTACTTTTACAGTTTACGTAATTATACATTTTTCAATATTTTGATCTTTTGAATGGTGCTATTGTTTTGTTTTCTTTCTTTTTATACTTAAATTTGAGCTTATCTGGAGCATTCTGTTTTACAGTTTGGAGTGTTTATTTAAGTGTTGTTATAATAAATTGCATATGTGGTGGTGGTTTGTGGTGGTGATGTGTGCACCTCTGTGTGTGTGTGTGTGGTGTGTGTGTGTGTGTGGTGTGTGTGTTTGTGTGTGTGATCTGTTTTTGGTGTGGTGTGTGTGATTCGTATTGGTGGTGGTGTGTGTTGTGACTGGGGGTTGGGGGATGGGGAAGAGGGTGGTAGGGGGAGGGGTGGGGCATGTGTTAGTATTTATATATATGAGTGACACAAGATGGATAAATGAATTGACAAGGAATGACTGAGCACAGTGCAAAGAGTGGGAAAATTTTTTAATGATATACTAGTTTATAAGTTGTTGCAATATGTGAATTTGATAATGGCACCACAAACAAATTTTCCTTGTATTCTATGAGGACAAAAAATAAAATATCGTGTATCGTGTACGTGTAGTTTTTCATCCGCCTTGAGGGCGCCAGTCGTTTCAGGTACCACGAAATTCTGTTTTTTGTTGCTCACGTATGTCTTTGCTGTTTGTTTCTGTCAAAATGTAAGGTTTTCATCTCCAAGCGGTTTCCAGCACTGAGAAGGCCCAGTGTGGTCAGCTAGGCTATACAACAAGACTAAAGGACAAAAGATAAATGCCGCACTCATACGTTTCCTGTCCCTGAATTACTCTTGTATCATCACCCAGACCCGAGAGACACAGAAAATGCAGTGATGGTCACAACAATGGAGCTATT
This sequence comes from Conus ventricosus, assembly GCA_018398815.1. Classification (NCBI taxonomy): domain Eukaryota; kingdom Metazoa; phylum Mollusca; class Gastropoda; order Neogastropoda; family Conidae; genus Conus; species Conus ventricosus. The sequence goes on from CM031601.1 coordinate 51,568,828, forward strand.
GTCTTTAAAAACGCTTGCGCGATGAGTGACATTGCCTGTGTGGTTTGAAACTTTCCATTTGACGCCCTACCACACAAAACCCTGACAGGGGCCCCCCCCCCCCCCCCCCCCCCCCCAAAAAAAAAAAAGAAAGAAAGAAACCCGGACAATCTTCATGGTTTTTCATGAACTCGCAGTCACTTGTCACCTGCTCCTAACAGTTGTCCCCCATCACGCTGTCCTTCAGAATATTCCTTCATTCTGGTCTCCCCTTCCCAAAAAAGTTAACGGTAAGGGGGGGGGGGGGGGGGGGGGGGGGGGGGGTGGGGGGGGGGGGGGGGGGGGGGGGGGGTGCCAATGAATTATAAAAACAAATGAAAGTGGTTCTCCTTTCACTGTCTTGATTGGCAGGCCTCCAATTCCCACACACATGTGTTCATCTTTGGCAAGATTGGTGATGATCACTGTGCAGCAAATGTCAAAAAAAAGGGGATTTTTTTTTTTTTTTTTTTTTTTTTTTTTTTTTTTTTTTTTTTTTTTTTAAAGTTTTTTCGATATTTCCAACTTGTTCAGGCCCTTCCCCCTTTTCCCCCGTACCCCTGCTGTTCTGTTTTTTTTGTTTTTTTCCCCCCCCCCCTCCCCTCTTTCCCGTTGGGGTCGGTCCTCCCTTTCTCTCTCTCTCTCACTCCTCTCTCCTCTCTCTCCTTTCTCTCTCACACACACACACACACACCCCCCGCCCCCACCCACCCCCCACCCGCACACACACACACATATATATATATATACCACACACACACACACACACCACACACACACACACGCACACACAGACGCTGTCTGTCTGTCTCTCTCTCACACACACGCATGCACGCACACGCGCGCGCGCCCCACACACACACACACACACACACACACACACACACACACACACACACACACACACACAACGACACACAATTACCCATAAGTAGTGCTACATGCGAGCACATGACATGTGTGTGCGCGCGTCACACACACACACACATACACACACACACACACACACACACACACACACACACACACACACACAACACACACATACACACACAAAACGCGCGCGCGCGCGCGCGTCACACACGCACACGCACACATTTTTTGCGAGGAATCCTCGATTGGCCTCTAGCCTCAAGTCTCCTGTTCAGTTTCACATCGCCTCCATCAATCCATCCCCTCTCCATTATTTCCCCCTTTGCTCTCACACCTCCTGCCCAAGCTCTTCAACAGTGCCATTCTTCAGATCATGGTTATTTGGTTGGCCAAAATTGAAAAACAGAAAGAAACCTGTCACATTATAGGTTTTCATTCAGGCTAAAGAGAGAAAGAGAGAGAGAGAGACACACACAGACAGACAGACAGACAGACAGACAGACAGACAGACAGACAGACAGAGAGATGTAGGGAGGGAGGGAGGAAGACAGACAGACAAACAGACAGCGTCTGTATGTGTACGTGCGCGCGCGTGTGTGTGTACGAGTCCTCTCTCTCTCTCTCTCTCTCTTCTCTCTCTCTCTCTCTCACTCTCTCTCTCCCCTCTCTCTCTCCTGTGTTCGTATGAGTGTGCTTCTGTGTGTGTGTGTTGTGTGTGTGTTTTGTGTGTGAGTGTGTGTGTGTGTGTGTGTGTGTGTGTGTGTGTGTGTGTGTGGTGTGTGTGTGTGTGTTCGTATGAGTATGCTTCTGTGTGTGTGTGTGTGTGTGTGGTGTGTGTGTGTGTGTGTTTTGTTGTGTATGTGTGTGTGTGTGTGTTCGTATGAGTATGCTTCTGTTGTGTGTGTGTGTGTGTGTGTGTGTGTGTGGTGTTGGTGTGTGTGTGTGTGTGGTGTGTACGAGTGGGAGTGGAGAGACACAGGGAGAAAGAGGGGGTTAAATCAAAGAGAAATGAAATGAAATGAAATGAAATTTTATTCAGGATAGGCCATAGCCCCTTCTGAAGGGGGTATTCTTCAAAACAAAGCATGGTGCGTGTAACAACAACAATAACATAACACGAAAATGCATGAAGTACAATCTGGTTATACCAGCGCATGAAGTACAATCTACGACTCAGGTATTAACTGCATTCTAATGAAGCAGTATTCATACAACATCGGCGCCTTTATACACTTATTAAGTAAACATAACAGCTCGCCTCTTAAAAGCTCTATACAAATATATGCACAAATTCCTCACAATAATTTCATTTTCATTCGCCATTAGTAGACTGACACGAAACTGACATGGGTTTACATAATATTTGAATGGAATATATTCCTGCCGTAAGTCACTGAGAACAGGGCACATGAACAAAAAGTGTATTTCATCATCGTTTGCCTTTTGACAGAGCGGGGGATATCAAACTGCTGTCAGAAATAAACATTATACCGTTGACGATGCGCTGCTATGTCTAAACACACCAAATCTAAACTTCGTCATGTAATTTCTAATATGTCTGTCAATATCAAGTGGAAGATACATTTCGCAATTATTAGATGATTTAAACGTTCTGTACCATGAAAACCTATCACTTTCCTGAATATGTTCATCCCAGTTGGTTAAAGAAAAAGAGAGAAAGAGAAATAGACAAACGAACAGACAGATCGGGAGACAGACAACAGAGGTAGAGGAATGAGTGACAAAAAGAAAAGAAGCAGGCTACGGAGAGAGAGAGAGAGAGAGAGGAGAGAGAGAGAGAGAGAGAAGAGAGAGAGAGAGAGAGAGACAAAACAGACAGACAGACAGACAGACAGACAGAGGTAGAGACGTGGAATTTCTGACATCCTTTTTTAACATATCCTGACATTTTGTACGCTCGGCTGAATCATCGCCCAATCTTGCCAGAAGATGAACACATTGTTGTGTGGGAATTGGAGGGCGCCGACCAATTAAGACAGGAGGCAAATGAAGGACGCACTTTCATTTGTTCCTTTATAATTCTATGGATCGTGGTACCTGAACGACTGGCATCCTCAAGGCGGATGAAACGAAGCTGTGCTGAGAGCACGTTTATTTTCTGGAGTTAAATAAGCAGTTTTGGTATTGTTTGGGGTTTTTTTTTGGGTGACGTGTTGTGCTCTCAATGACATACGTGAGGCATCAAAAACTCTGTGTGTGAGCACGTGTTGTGCTGTCAATGAATACGTGAGGCATCAAAAACTCTGTGTGTGAGCACGTGTTGTGCTCAGACTCAATGACATACGTGAGGCATCAAAAACTCTGTGTGTGAGCACGTGTTGTGCTCTCAATGACATACGTGAGGCATCAAAAACTCTGTGTGTGAGCACGTGTTGTGCTCTCAATGACATACGTAGGCATCAAAAACTCTGTGTGTGAGCACGTGTTGTGCTCTCAATGACATACTGAGGCATCAAAAACTCTGTGTGTGAGCACGTGTTGTGCTCTCAATGACATACGTGAGGCATCAAAAACTCTGTGTGTGAGCACGTGTTGTGCTCTCAATGACATACGTGAGGCATCAAAACTCTGTGTGTGAGCACGTGCTGTGCTCTCAATGACATACGTCAGGCATCAAAACTCTGTGTGTGAGCACGTGCTGTGCTCTCAATGACATACGTCAGGCATCAAAAACTCTGTCTCTTACCTATAATCATATGCCCCGTTTTTTTTTTCTTCGGTTATTCCTTGGTTTGTTTCTTTGTTTTTCTTTTGCCTTTAGTGTTTCTTGTGATATTTGAATTGATACGCTTTTGAATATGTCGTTTCTTTGATATTGTACATCGTTTGTTTTGTTGTCTGGTGGGATATGTCGGTGTCGGTGTGTGTTGTGTGTGTGTGTGTGTGTGTGTGTGTGTGTGTGTGTGTGTGTGTTGTGTTGTGTGTGTGCGTGCGTGTATGAATGCGTGTGGTGTGTGTGCGTGCGTGCGTGCGTGCGTGCATTGTGTGTGTGCGTAAGAGAGTGTGTGCGCGCGTGAGTGCGTGCGTGCGTGAGCGCATTTGTGTGTATGTGTGTGTGTGTGTTGTTGGTGTGTGTGTGTGTGTGTGTGTGTGTGTGTGTGTTGTGTGTGTGTGTGTGTGTGTGTGTGTGTGTTGTTGGTGTGTGTGTGTGTGTGTGTGTGGTGTGTGTGTGTTGTTGGTGTGTGTGTGAGTGTGTGTGTGTGTGTGTGTGTGTGTGTGTGTGTGTGTGTGTGTGTGTGTGTGTGTGTGTTTTGCATACTGGTTTTTTATGTTTGTTTGTTGTTGTTTTTTGTTTTGGAGAGAAGGGAATCAGGTGGGTAATGGGAACAGGAACGGCCTGGGGTGCACACCGCAGATGATTTACACTCTGAAGTCCCTTCAGTGTCTCCTAGGGATTTGGGAGCTTGTGGGCTATTGATTTATTGGCGCTGTATCTTCGTCCAGCTGCGTTTCTGTGTACATTTGATTAAGCGCAAGCGCGCATGTGTTTGTGTATATACATGTGTGTGTGTGTGTGTGTGTGTGTGTGTGTGTGTGTGTGTGTGTGTGTGTGTGTGTGCGCGCGCGTGTGTATGTCTGCGTTTATATATGTGTGTGTGTGTGTGTGCGTGCGTGCGTGTGTGTGTGGTGTGTGTGTGTGTGTGTGTGTGTGTGTGTGTGTGTGTGTGTGTGTGTGCACGGGCACACCTCAATTTGACGTCTATTCGCGTCCTTTGATTTGGGACTGAAAGACCACACAAAAAACGTTGTCTCTGTATGAACCGAGGAGGAGAGATGGATATAGTGGAACTGATGGTGAGGTACAAAAATTTCATGACAACTGGCAACGCATAAATAAACACGATGAAAACAAACATTATTGAACAATGAAATAAGCTTTCATAAACTAGGAATATCAAGGGAAAAGTGTCAGTTTTTCTGTCCAATCTTCAGTATTATTTGGCGGTAAAGATTTCAGAATAACACTCAAAACTATGTGGCAGACTGAATCTTGTTTCTCTACAACAATACGTTATGTGTTTTGCTGAATTTCGTTTAAAAGCGATGCTAACTGTCTCGTATTTTGCAGGTTTCGATGCGACGAAGATGGTACAATATTTAGTTTAGCAAGTGTCTTGGTAGGAGAATTATTTGAACTGTATCCACACTCCTGTTGAGTCATCTTAAAAGATTCCAGGAGGATTTTTTTTCTCAATAAATGTACATTTCCGTGGAACAAAAAAAGAATACACTATTCCATGACATCCCACGAATAATTTGGCTGCTCTATCAGCCCTTTCATTAGAAGAAAACCCAAGACTGGAGGTCTCCATGTAAACAGTAACACTTGTTCCTGTCGTGTTTGTGTGTGTTTGTGTGTCTGTGTGTGTGTGCCTGTGTGTGTGTCTGTGTGTGTCTGTGTTTGTGTGTGCGTGGGAGCTTGCGCGTGTGTGCGCGCGCGCGCGTGTGTGTATGTGTGTGTGTGTGTGTGTGTGTGTGTGTGTGTGTGTGTGTGCGTGTGTGTGTGTGTGTGAGTGTATCTGTGTAAGTGTGCGTGCGCGCTTGCTTAAGTGTGTTTTGTGTGTGTGTGTGTGTGTGTGTGTGTGGTGTGTTGTGTGTGGTGTGTGTGTGTGTGCGGGTCTAATGCACGAACGTGCGATGTCAATGTTGGCTTTCACCCCTGAAAATTTAGTTTGTTTGTTCTGTCTGTCTGCCTGGTCTCTGTCTTGTCTCTGTCTCTTCTCTCTCTCTCTCTCTTCTCTCTCATCTCTTTATCTCTCTATCTCTCTCTCTCTCTTAAGTATGTATCCTCTGCGATTCTGAACGGAGTGATTTGCTGGCCACAAAATACAAGTCACATGTTTACAGAATTGTGTTTATAAAGGCATAAGCCTCAATCTAAATCAACGTTTTAAAATCCAACTTTGGTAGAAATTATTGATACACTGTTTATTGTTCTGATATCTTGTTAAATAAAATCTCCCTTTTTGTTTTGGTGCCTTTTCGCTTATTTAAAATAGAGTTCCAGGATACGTCTTTTAAAAGACTTAATTTCTCATGTAAGGATTAAAGGAATGCATATCTTTGTTAATTTTCAGTTTCAGTGATAGCAGCCTTTTTGGCTAATTCTACCTTTTCTTCGCAGTTTAATCCACATGTTGATGAACCCAACAAATCGACATAAGAACCACGTACTCCCAAAAAATATTCAGTGTATGAGTTCTGCTCTTCACACTTTGTATTCGAAATTTTTGAGCTTGTTGGACTGTTTTGAATCAACACAAGTAGTATTTTGAAATACAGGAACTGAAGTCAAAAGAAAGTTTAATGCCATAATAATGGCACAGTTCCGCAGTAAATATAGAATATTCTTACAGTGGTAACCTTTCTCTATTTTTAAGGATGGAATTATGATGCTGAACCGACAAATGATTGTCTAGTACAGAACCATCTGTAAGATTTTAAGGTGATTTATATAAGTTTCATTTACATGTGACTAATACGTTGGCAGCAAGGGTCCATCACTTTTTCTTAAACTTGTATAGTCTCTGTCATAATTTGCTCTACTAGTTCCCATTCCGGGATAGTGCTTAAAGACACCGAGGAGTACGTTTTGAGGTGCAGTGCCTGCTTTTGTAAATAAGTCAGAGGTGTGTGTGTGTGTGTGTGTGTGTGTGTGTGTGTGTGTTGTGTGTGTGTTTGTGTGTGTATGTGTTTGAGAGGAAAGAGAGCGTATGCTGTGTGTGTGCTCTCTCTCTCTCTTTTCTCACTCTCTTCTCTTCTTCTCTCTCTCTCTCTCTCTCTCTCTTTCTCTCTCTCTTCTCTCTCTCTCTCTCTCCTTTTCCTTCTCTCTCTCTCTCTCTTCTCTCTCTCTCTTGCGCACGCGTGTGTATGGGGTGTGTGCGCGCGCGCGTGTGTGTTTGTGTGTGGTACGTGCGTGTGCGCGGGGTGGGTGTGTGTGTTTTATGTGTGTGTGTGGTGTGTGTGTGTGTGTGTGTGTATGTGTGTGTGGGGTGTGTGTGTGCGTGTGTGTGTGTCTGTCTGTCTGTCTGTCTGTATAACGTGTGTGGGGTGTGTGTGTGTGTGTGTGTGGTGTGTGTGTGTGTGGTGTGTGTGTGTGGTGTGTTGTATGTGTGTGTGTGTGTGTGTGTGTGTGTGTGTGTGTGTGTGTGTTTTGTGTGTGTGTGCGTGCGTATGTGTGTGTGTGAGTGTGTGCGTGCGTATGTGCGTTTTGGTGTGTGTGTGAGTGTGGGGAGTGTGTGTGTGTGTTGTGTGTTTTGTGTGTTTTGTGTGGTGTTGTGTGTGTGTGCTTTGCACGTGCTCGTAAACATATTTTTGTTTCGTATGTGTATTACACCCACCGCTGAGTCTTTACGCCCTCCCCTCACCCCCCCATCGACCTCCCTGTTGTCCCATCCCTCCCCCATCTCCTCACCCTTTCCTAATGGCCAACAGCAAATACATAGATGTGTTGAGGGAAAATGATAAACATCCAATGTTCACGTCTTTGACAAGCATGAAGAGATGTTTGTCAGGGAAGGAAACTTCTTCTCACGTGCAGACTATCAAGCCCACCCTGAGTGTTTACGGTGGGAGGTTTGTGGATGTCCTATTGCGTGTGAGGTCTTCATTTCAGAATTATGACTGCTGCGTGTATGCCAATTTCGTTTACGTTTCTGTTTGCCATTGTGTTTGCGGCCTGTAACGCTGGAAGATTCGTTTCAGAATCGATACATTCCACAGCAAAACTGGCCGAGTGTGATTGGCCAGTAAGAACCCGCAGCCCCGAACCGGGGCTAGAAACGACCTTTCCTGTCTTTGCACTGTGCCACCAGCTACTCGATTGGTGCGGGAAATCAATTCTCATTGAAATACGCCTCCTTCTTCTTCTTCTTCTTCTTCTTCTTTCTTCTTCTTTCTTCTTTTTCTTCTTCTTCTTCCTCTTCTTTCTTCTTCTTCTTTTCTTCTTCTTCTTCTTCTTCTTCTTCTTTCTTCTTCTTTCTTCTTCTTCTTCTTTCTTCTTCTTCTTCTTTCTTCTTCTTCTTCTCCTTCTTCTTCTTCTTCTTCTTCTTCTCCTTCTTCTTCTTCTTCTTCTTAATATCATCATCATCATTATTATTATTATTATATTATTATTATTATTATTATTATTATTATTATTATTATCATTACTATTGTTATTGTTGTTATCATTATTTCTTTATTATTTTTTATCATTATTATCATTCTGGTGTTGTTGTTGTTATTATCATTCTTTTGTTTTGTTTTGTTTTGTTTTGTTTTGTTTTGTTTTGTTTTGTTGGGGGGGGGGTGTCTTTCAATCTTCAACACTGCACCAGCCGAGGTAAATGATAATGAAACAGATCCATCCGTCACACAGTGAGTATCTTTGAAATTGGCCTGTCGATTTCTCGCCAGTTTTCTGATCGTCAAGCGAGGCGTAGTCACCTGTCTACCGACAGCGCTGTTCACTGGCTCACGATACGAAACGCTAGAAATGTATTTTGCCAGAATATCGCCCTAGTGTCTGACGTGAAGGGAGTTCACAGGCCAAACAGCTGTGAACTCTGTGTCTTACGATGTTATGTCTGACGTGAAGGGAGTTCACAGGCCAAACAGCTGTGAACTCTGTGTCTTACGATGTTATGTCTGACGTGAAGGGAGGAAGTACCGTCCTGCACACGTATTTCGGAGCAAAATGTTTGGCGACTTTCATGTTTACAAGTTCCTGAACTGCTCAAAACTTTGACATTTTATGGTGGGTTTTGTAATTTGACATGCTTTAGAGAAAACTACTTTAACACATCCGTGACAGTAAATTGTTCGTGCATGTAAAATAGACGCGTTTGTGACGGGTCTTCCGACGTTCCCCCTTTGCTACTAAATATGATTGTCATGTACAGGGACGCATGTGCGTTTGGACAGAAACATTCATATCTCGTAGAGGCACAATCACTCTGTCACTCACATCGGGCCCCAACAAGGGTGACGGAGAATCAATAACGTTTAAAGAAAAAAAGTGAGATTTCATTTAACTTGACTCCGAGCCCACGCCCGTCCTACCACAACACAACTGTCCGCATCATACACAAACGTTAAAGTCATACAGACAATCCCAGAATTGCTTCCCCTTTTCCTCAGGTATTCTAGATCAACCCGGAAGGCAAGATTCCGATAACTGGTGAC
>CM031601.1:51595133-51606201 GCA_018398815.1 Conus ventricosus
ATTTCATTTCTCTGTGCTTTAACCCCCTCTTTCTCCCTGTATCTCTCCACTCCCACTCGTACACACACACACACACACACACACACAGAAGCATACTCATACGAACACACACACACACACACCACACACAGAAGCATACTCATACGAACACACACACACACACACACACACAGAAGCACACTCATACGAACAGAGAGAGAGAGAGAGAGAGGAGAGAGAGAGAGAGAGAGACTCGTACACACACACGCGCGCGCACGTACACATACAGACGCTGTCTGTTTGTCTGTCTGTCTTCCCCCCTCCCTACATCTGTCTGTCTGTCTCTCTCTCTCTCTCTCTCTCTCTCTTAGCCTGAATGAAAACCTATAATGTGACAGGTTTCTTTCTGTTTTTCAATTTGGCCAACCAAATAACCATGATCTGAAGATGGCACTGTTGAAATGAAGAGCTTGGGCAGGAGGTGTGAGAGCAATGGGGGAAAGAATGGACAGGGGATGGGTTGATGGAGGCGATGTGAAACTGAACAGGAGACTTGAGGCTAGAGGCCAATCGAGGATTCCTCGCAAAAAAATGTGTTTATATATATATAACAAACTAATAAATTCCAAGGATAAGTACCGAGCACCGTTCCAGCAGCTTGGTGTTGCAATGACTGCAAGAAATATTGAATTATAAACAAAGCTTGCTCTTATGTCTTAGATTGAAGAAATAGGGGGAGATACGCATTCATATCTGCAGTGGTAGATGATTCTGCCTAACTAACAGTATGTGCTTGAGTGGGTGAATGGGGAAAAATAATAAAATAAAATAAATGCTTCTCAAAATGAGCCTTCAGCAAGCTTATATTCTCCAAGGGGGAGACATCCTCCAATAGGGAGGGAAACTCACTAACATATAACTCCTGGTCATATACCGATATTTTGAAACTTGGTTGTTTCTCCTCAGTGACCGCGGAAAGTGGTAATTTGACTCCTCTGCCTTTTCAGTTTTAAGAAGAATGCAATCCCAGAAAAGGCTGGTGTGCAATACCGTAGTATGTTTGTTGAGTTTTCAAAAAACCAACCAAAGGTGCCATCTAAGAAGCAAAAGAAATCATGAAAGATCAAAAAAAGCTACATTTACTTGTGAAAAGTAGAAAATATAAAAAGATATCCTCTAAGACACAAGTGCTGAGGGCCAGTTCTTGGAATGAATCCGCAAGGGACTAAAATACAACAAACTAATAAATTCCAAGGATAAGTACCGAGCACCGTTCCAGCAACTTACAGAGCAGCTTGGTGTTGCAATGACTGCAAGAAATATTGAATTATAAACAAAGCTTGCTCTTATGTCTTAGATTGAAGAAATAGGGGGAGATACGCATTCATATCTGCAGTGGTAGATGATTCTGCCTAACTAACAGTATGTGCTTGAGTGGGTGAATGGGGAAAAATAAAATAAAATAAATGCTTCTCAAAATGAGCCTTCAGCAAGCTTATATTCTCCAAGGGGGAGACATCCTCCAATAGGGAGGGAAACTCACTAACATGTAACTCCTGGTCATATACCGATATTTCGAAACTTGGTTGTTTCTCCTCAGTGACCGCGGAAAGTGGTAATTTGACTCCTCTGTATATAAGCTTGCTGAAGGCTCATTTTGAGAAGCATTTATTTTATTTTATTTTTCCCATTCACCCACTCAAGCACATACTGTTAGGCAGAATCATCTACCACTGCAGATATGAATGCGTATCTCCCCTATTTCTTCAATCTAAGACATAAGAGCAAGCTTTGTTTATAATTCAATATTTCTTGCAGTCATTGCAACACCAAGCTGCTCTGTAAGTTGCTGGAACGGTGCTCGGTACTGTTCCTTGGAATTTATTAGTTTGTTGTATTTTAGTCCCTTGCGGATTCATTCCAAGAACTGGCCCTCAGCACTTGTGTCTTAGAGGATATCTTTTTATATTTTCTACTTTTCACAAGAAAATGTAGCTTGTTTTGCTCTTTCATGATTTTCTTTTGCTTCTTAGATGGCACCTTTGGTTGGTTTTTGAAAACTCAACAAACATACTACGGTATTGCACACCAGCCTTTTCTGGGATTGCATTCTTCTTAAAACTGAAAAGGCAGAGAAGTCAAATTACCACTTTCCGCGGTCACTGAGGAGAAACAACCAAGTTTTGAAATATCGGTATATGACCAGGAGTAATATGTTAGTGAGTTTTCCTCCCTATTGGAGGATGTCTCCCCCTTGGAGAATATAAGCTTGCTGAAGGTCATTTTGAGAAGCATTTATTTTATTTTATTTTTCCCATTCACCCACTCAAGCACATACTGTTAGTTAGGCAGAATCATCTACCACTGCAGATATGAATGCGTATCTCCCCCTATTTCTTCAATCTAAGACATAAGAGCAAGTTTTGTTTATAATTTAATATGACTGTGTGTGTGTGTGTGAGAGAGAGAGAGAGAGAGAGAGAGAGAGAGAGAGAGAGAGAGAGAAGTGGAATTTCACACCTTTAAAAAAAAAAAAAACATATCGTGACATTTTGCATGCACGAGTAAATCATCATCCAATCTTGCCAGAAGATGAACACATTGTTGTGTGGGAATTGGAGGGCACTGACCAATCAAGACAGGTGGCAAAGGAAGAACGCACTTTCATTTGTTCATTTATAATTCTATGGCAACCCCCCCCCCATACGTTAACTGTTTAGGGAAGGGGAGACCAGAATGAAGGAATATTCCTGAAGGACAGCGTGATGTGGGACAACTGTTAGGAGCAGGTGACAAGTGACTGCGAGTTCATCAAAACCATGAAGATTGTCCGGTTCTTTCTTTCTTTGGGGGGGGGGGGGGGGGGGGGGGGGGGGGGGGGGGGGGGGGGCTGTCAGGGTTTTGTGTGGTAGGGCGTCAAATGGAAAAGTTTCAAACCACACAGGCAAATGTCACTCATCGCGCAAGCGTTTTTGAAGACAATAGCTCCATTGTTGTGACCAACACTACATGTGTCTGTGACTCTCGGGTCTGGGTGATGATACAAGAGTAAATCAGGGACAGGAAACGTATATAGAGTGCGGCACTATCTGTTGTCCTTTAGTCTTATTGTATATAGCCTAGCTGACCACACTGGGCCTTCTGAGTGCTGGAAACACGCATGGAGATGAAAACTTTACATTTTGCACAAGAAACAAACAGCAAAGACATACGTGAGCAACAAACAACATGAATCGTGGTACCTGAACGACTGGCGCCCTCAAGGCGGATAAACAAAGCTGTATTGAGAGCGCCAGTGAATTGCTTGCAGTTAAATAACAGATTTTATGTTTCTTGTTTTTACAGTGTATATGTGTAATAATAATTGTATTATGCATCATCATCATCATCATCCATCACATCATCAACAGCATCATCAACACATTGCTATAATCATCATCCTTCTTCTCTTTCATCTGTTGTTGTTCGGTTGTTGGCTGTTCTTACTGACGATTTGTCGTGACTATTGTTAGCATCATCAATCCTGCCTTGTTTGTATAATGTATCTTCAAACAGCGCACTTTTTTCATTGATGACTATAGGTCACTTCCTCAGAAAAATTCTAAAATCATGTTATTTTTCACTAATCATATATTTTATATTAACATTTGCTACGCTAACTCTTAAATCAAGGCACACACCTCCGGTTCCCCCCCCCCCCCCCCTCTCTCTCCCAATCTGTTGTAATTTCATAAAGGAACACACCTGCGCTTTCCCTCTCTCATTTTTTCTTTCTGTCTCTCTCTCTCTCCTCTCTCTCTCTCATTCTCTCTCTCGCTCTCTCTCTCTCACTCCTCTCTCTCTTCACATAACCACCACACACAACACACACACACACACACTCCACACACACACACACACACACACTACACACACACACTATCATTCACTCACTCGTTCACATCATCTCACACACCAACTCACACAAACAGCACACAACAACACAACACACACACACACACACACCACACACACACACACACACACACACCCAATACACACACACACACACACACAACACACCACTCCACAACACACACACAGTCACACACACCACACACACGCACACACACCACACACACACACACACACACACATACACACACACACACCCACACAAGTGCTATCGGTGGAGAGAACATTAAAAGGCGACTCTGGCCACTTGCTCCCCACCGCGTTATTGCGAAAGTGCCTAAAAGCGCCCCTATTCCTTTCTCTGATCAAGTAACCAAAAAATAAACGATCATCTACAAACAAAACATACTGGTAGGGTTATCCGTTTCAATACAAATTTAACTAACTTTTCAGATTTCAGTTTTGTTTAATCCTATGTTTTGCTTGATCATTTTCCAATAACATCATTTTCGCGCAAACATTCTTCACATATCTCATTCTTTCATGTGAAAATCACACTACAGTCTTTACCTGTTCCCTAAATCTTTTAAAACTGATTATATTTTTGGCATAAAATCCACACACATATTCCAGCATGTCTCCACGAAAGCAATTTTATAAAGTGTTTCTCTTTTAACTATGTCTCGTAGTCTGCTTGAACAGTCATCTATAATAAAAGTGTCCTGCATTCCCCCCCTCAACCAAGTCTATAAAACTGTTCTAAAAACCCTCACTCAGGTTTATTGCTAATCAACAAATATATGTCATTCATCTGTCCATATAAACCTTCTTATCATGAATCTTTGTTCCATTTAAGCGTTGACAGAAAACCACAATATGATTAAAATTAATAGCGATAAACTGTTTGTAAAAGGTCTAGACAAATAATGTTTTTTCCACAACCATCGCCCACCAAATCCAATGAGGCAATGGAGATTTTTGTCCATAAATTTAAAACTGCTCCCATAGATTTTATACAGCATTTAATCTAATCCAGTTATTATTTTTATCATACTCTCTGTCAAAACTTGTTCATATAAAACAACCCGATGAGGCCTAAATGCGTAAGAATTTAATCCAATTCATTCTGTAATTGTTTCTATTTAGACGTAATATTGATTTTGTTGGCTGTTTTAGACCTTAATATCCCCCATTGTGAAGAATGACGACGGTTACTTTAAGTTTTTTCAACGTCTAAGTTTATGCCAGCTAATAGAATTCCTTTTAAAGGACGTCATCCTAAACGGCCACACCCATCCCTCTCCTATCTTTTAAGACAGAAATTTCAAATAGTAATGGAACGTGTCCTCCTAATTTTCAAGTTGCGAATGAACTGTAAATTTTGTAGAAGCATCTTGTATACCCGTTTCTCTTCTGGGAGGATGTACTGCTTTTTCCCCTACGGCGTTATTTCAATTTCTTTTTCCGACTATTGTCGTCCGTGCATAAGACTTACAGAAAGGGCCAATTGATGCTTTTCTGAAACTTTTTGACGGCTAAAATATGTAAATGGGCTATAATTCAATTTTATTTCCCATTCCTAAATATGGATTCTAATGCCATTGAGGTCAGTTTTCCGAACTATTTTATATTCATACTGGCCAAACATTATTGCCTCTAGATGCGCATGTTCTAGTAGGAAACGTTTTGTTGTCGCCAACCCTTTGCGTTATAATCACCATCTTTAGTGTACTCAAAACCAGACAAAGCGCCTATCTCACCATCTGTCAAATCCGCAACGTCTGCAAGTCTTTTAATCTAAAGTTATACACCTACAGGCGCTATGTAACTCCAGGTTCTTCTGCCCACTGCGACATTATTTTTAGTAACACATTTAATTTTATTTCCAAAACATTGTGCAGGTTATCGCATTTTACAACTTTCCTGTTTTGTCTTGATTAGATTAAATGATCCGACCCTCCCACAAACTAATCTTTTAAAACTGTACATTAGGGAATTAGAATGTCATAATCGCATATGCAGCTTCCCTACGGAAAAGAGCTCTTAAAACAGTTGAGGGTCTTCCATCATATAAGTTTTCATCAGTGCTCCAGTTCTCTAAATGAACATAGAGTAATGAAGTAATCAAATCGAGCGCTTTTCCTCCCCATAAGTAGTTTTGTCTGGCACAACTCTAAATCTATGGTTGTCAGCTGCAAAGCCTAACATTTTAGGCTAGCTCTACATCAAAAGGTATGGTACTACTTTCTTCTTCAGGTTTGAATGTTAACATTGTGTCAAATTTGCAATTGGTTAAGTTTTGAAGTAATGTCGAAGTTTCTCATTGCGTCTTTTAGTGTGCAAAACCCATAATAATCATCAGGTATGGTTAACTGCTAACTTTGCTCCTCTTTATTTAACTTTTAGAATCTTATTATTCTCCTTGGAATCGCTTATGTTAAACCATACACTTTGTAAAATATTTCATGAGCGCGGCCGTTTTGCCCCGCATTGGTTTATCAATAGCATGTCTAAAAACGAACGTCTTGAGTTGTTATTGTTAAAACATTTTTTAAACAAATTAAAAATGATGCATCAAATATACTGCGCAAATATTCTGTTGGGGCCGCACTACAAATCTTAAAAATATAAGCAAACTGACACCCTCGACATTGCTGTGGACCCAGACTGCCTCTGTTCATAAAAGGGGAGTACGCTTGAAGAGCTAGCTAACCCCCCTATTGAAAAACGACCGCATCAAAAAGCGTGGTTTAGTCATCCGATGCAGTTTTATCAAACCAGTTAAACTTGCTGTGTTTTGCGCATCCAACTGGGTGTGGAGTGTCGTAGCTGACCATTTAAATCACATGATCCTTTGTGAGGTCAGTGTAACAGATTTCATTTCTATTACACCCTTCAGACGTATTTTGACTGAACTGCAAGCGCCACTGCCAAATGGAACAAACCGTTTTATCCAACCACAACAGAATAGACAGAACGTTTGAAAGGAACTGTAACGAATTCAATAGTAACATCAGAGACAGGCTTTAGACAAAAAGTTTGGAGTCATAATCAGGCCTAGGCGACCTTTATTTCGGGCACGCACAGAAAGTGAATAACTAAGACTGGCATCCTCCTTCAAATCTTTCTTTTTTGGCAACAACTGTGACCCGGGTCCCATACAGCAAACATAAAACAGCATGGACATCATTTATCTTAGACACTTCTAAGGGCCTAACTAGGCGGGAATAGATGAATCAAACACTCTATTCGTACTCTACGTTTTTGGTGTTTGCTAGGTTCGCAACACAGGGCGAGATCGAGCATAACTGACTTTCTACTGCTTGGACGCACAAAAACAATACTTAGCAAATTTAAGGACGCCATAAATTCTACAGTTGATTTACCTTCAGTATCCAATTAGGTACCAACATGTTTTAACAATACGCAAGATCGAAAGTAGACTTTGCTTGTGGCACAGGTTTATACAATTCGCCTTCCTTGACCTCAACTCCAGATAGGTACAATAATAAATTTTTTTTTAAAATTTTTTTTATTTTTTTTTTCTATAATAATGAAATTCCTTATAGGTCAGCAATGAACAGAAGGTTGGAAAAAACGACATAAATTCTGAGCCGTAATATTAAAAACAATCATGAACACCCAAGATTAAGTCAAGCGAAGCACGGAAGCCAAATCCCCCAAAGTCATGGAAGACTCAGCAAAGCCTCGCGGACTCGTTCGCGATGGACCATGAATATGAAAAACAGCGAGCTTGTTCTTGGATTAACTGCATAGGATTACTTTCCTTTATCTTACTAAATATTAACTCCAACTATACGAGAACTAATGTCCATAATGCCGCCATAAAGCCAACTACTTTGCTTGCAGTAGACAAAAGCCAGCTAACATACCCCCTAATATACCCGGTAAAGAGTCCCTATAGCTTGCCACTAAGTTATGTTGTAATAAACTCGCAAGATGATCCAAGCTATTTTTACCCATGATTATCAGGTGAGGCGATGGCGGGGAGGTACTGAACTTTGGCCACCGCCGCCTGTAATATCCAACACCAGTGTACTAATTGCAAAACCTAAGGCTTTATAACGCTTGCTAATGTGACCCATGCTCTCTAACAGTGTTTCTTATGCTTTCTGCTAGTGTCGTGTGTCTTCATATAAAATTTTTTCGATAGTTTCTCTTATTCTATTCACGTTGATTCGTAATGGTCTCGGTTAGTATCGTTCGTCCACTTCTAGTCTTGCTGATCTTTCTTGTTTCAAGATTCTTTAGTCTTTTGGCTATTCTTTGCTTTAATATCAGCCCTAATTGGCGTCATCAGCCGCAACGAGTTTTCTTTTTCTCTTTTTATAGCTCATCAAGTTCTCCTATGTTGCTAAATTTTTGTTAATTCGCCTCTGAATGCTTCTCAAAGCATGATTAAGGCCGCTATTTTTTTCCGCATGGGCAGCGGGGAGTCGTTGTAGAGTCTTTAATGCTTGTTTCTTCTGAAAAACGGTTTCTGCTTCTATGCATTTATTATTCCATCTGCCGATTTTGATTTAATTCTCAAGTTCCATGTTGTATTTGGCCCTAGCTGTTGGGAGTTCCTGCAGTTTTTTTGAAGTTTAGCAACTGCATCCGCCCCTTATTTTTCGGTTCTAAACAAGACAGGCATGGGATCTTTCACACTGAGTCTTTGTATAATTGTACTCTTGGCCTAAAAACTTTGATGGATCCTGGTTTAGTTTGTAAGCCGAACAAGTTTGTCCTGTCCGTTTTTCACAACAAATGGCCATCTTCTAATTCCAAAATCATTTGGGTCTAAAAGGCGGAGGTTCTTGGCCTAAACTTTTGAAAATGCTCCAGCCTAACGTTCTGTTAAATCAAACGCCGCATGAGAGCGATGACCGATGCTTGTCAAAGGGGGATCAATTTCACTCATGTCGTCCCCTCCAAGATCAAAAACTCATCATATCTTCTGCATCTCAATCCGCCATGGTTTTAATAATTATTTAATTTTTATTTGTTTATAAAAAAATGTCATCACACATGGCTCGATTCTTGACCCGCATAGAAGACTGAAAAGAACCCTTGGCGTGAAGGGAAATAAGCGACTATTACTGTTCCAAATAAGCCATCTACTATTGATGCAGATCAAATTCTTACTGTCAAATTTCCAGACTAGAGCAAATGACGTGAGTGGCCAGCTCTGCGCGTCGTACTTTCAAAATAGCGCGCGCTTCAACAACAGACCCAAACAGGTACAGTTGTACAGAATCTGGATCGGGGCAATCGTTAAAAAAATTTCTATAAAACTTGAGGGGCAAGAAATAATATTTTCTTTACTCAATGCAGACATAAGTTTAACCTATTCTGATCTATGGCATGGCTAACCGGGACTAGAAAGGGCTACTTGCGTTTCCAGGAATAGAAAAGAAGAAGCACTAAAGACATAGAATAGGTGCCCAGATACTAAAGACGCCAAAAGTATGTGGCTGTAAATTTTGCGTTTGGAACGCTATTTTCCATTTCCCTTAGATTTTGAGTTTTAAAAGCGCATGCGCATACTTTCAAGGAGTAAAAAAAAAAACTTTAAAAGACAGATTTTCATATGAACTAACTTTTAATGAATACAAACGGGTTATCAATCATCAGACACCGAAGCAAAGTACAAGCATTTCTGACATCTCGTTAGAGTTTGACGTTTGTAGCAACCCTAATTTAGCAAGGCTGATTGAACAACAATATCAGTCAAAATTAGCAATATATTACGAAAGAGTGATTCATCATACAACATATCCTAAGAAGCAGGGCAGACACTATATGAATTTAGTTTTAGCGTCTCAGCAAGATCGCTTAAAGGTATTTTATTGCTGTGTGAAGATGAAGAACCATTCAAAAGAGGAAGTGAAAAGTTTTTTAATCCAAAAATAACGAAAGTACAATGTTCGATTGAGGGCAGTCCTAACCAAATCTATGCTAGCGGGCTTAAACCTTATCACATTTTGATGAAATAAGAAAACTGTTTGGAGGTGGGAGGTGTAGAAATCCAACAGTTACCTTGTGGCTAAAGATCTACAACCTTCACAGTGTAAGACTTGATGATTATTTAACAACAAAATACGGTTTATGGATTGACCTAAGGTCCAACAGGAGGATAATCAGTTACATGGAAGCGGGAGAAACTGTGAGAGACGTAATAAACATTCAAATTGATAAAGAAGAAGAAGCCGATAAACCGCTTAATGTACATTTGTTTTTAATATATATGCGCAGCTGAATATTGAAAATAACAGATTAAAAGATATACAATACTAAATTATTTTTATTTTATAAAAAGCATGTCTGTTCAGTTATCCCAAATGTGCCTACAGCGCCGCCAAGAGAAGAGATATAGAAACCCCTAACATAAAAACCTTCAGATTAACAAACATTACACAAATGCAACACAAAAACTAGAGCAAGACCTTTCAAAATACAGCAAAACCAAACGAAGGTATTCTGCTGCCTTAATGCTGTTACATATGTTAATACATGGAGCATCGACTATAAGTGCTCTATCAGCAGGAACGAGTGTTGGTCTCTTAGCAACGGCATAGGCGCACCCGCAGCTTTACCTCTAGGAGGTTTGTCTTTGCTCTCGCCTGTGTTCATTAGCTGTAAGTGCGGCTGGCAAAAAATTAAAAACTAAACTCCAAAAGCACACAGCTATGGTTCAACTAATAACGGCTAAACTTAGCTCGTTCAAACTGACAATAAATAAAGCGCTTGTTGACTCAAACATCACGGATGAAGAATTTAATCGTTTACAGGCCGATTTTGATGACTACAAAAGACAAAAGTTTGATCTTCAAAGAAAGGCGAGGGCAAGTTTTTCTCAACAGCCAGACGCCGAGCAGATAAAAAAGGAATGCTTAAAAAAAGTAAACGAGACATTAAACTCTGTTCTAAACAGCTCACATTAACAACGCCAAAGGTGTTTATACTTTATTTATGAGTCCAAGCGCAAAAAGACCGTTGATAATTGATTCTGATTAAGTATTATTTTTTTAATTTAAAATAAATATTTGCTTAGAAAAGAAAGACAGCATGGCTAAGATATATGAAGGACCAGACGATTGTTTGAAGGAATGCTGAGAGAGAGCGTTTATCAAGAGCACTGATGATATTGATTTAGAAGTCATTGACCCAACAAACGTACAGGCAAGGTTTG
>CM031601.1:51606301-51630656 GCA_018398815.1 Conus ventricosus
CGCGATCCCACCCATCCCCCACCCCCCCCCCATACCCTCTACCCTCGTCGTCCCCACCCCCCACCCCCCATTTCCACTCCGCCCCTGCCCTGTCCAGTTCTTTGCCCATGGTGACGATTCTGTTCGGCAACCTGTCCTCTTGCAGTGCAAACACTGAGAACCGTGCATAGAGGTGTTGTGGTGTGGTGTGTGTGTGTGTGGTGTGTGTGTGGTGTGTGTGTGTGTGTCTGCGTCTGTCTGTTGAGTGTGTGCGCGCGTGTGTGTGTGTGTGTGTGTGTGTGTGTGTGTGTGTGTGTGTTGTGTGTGCTGTGTGTCTGGTCTGTGTGTGTGCGTGCGTGTGTGTGTGTGTGTGTTGGTGTTGTGGTGTTGTGTTGTGTGTGTGTGTGTGTGTGTGTGTGTGTGTGGTGTTTGTGTGGTGTGTGTTGTGTGTGTGCGCGCGCGCGGTGTGTGTGTTGTGTGTACGTGTGTGTCGTGTGTGCGTGTGTGTGTGTGTGTGTGTGTGTGTGTACGTGTGTGTGTGTGTGTACGTGTGTGTGTGTGTGTGTGGTTGTGTGTGTGCGTGTGGTGTGTTGGTGTGCGTGTGTTGTATGTGTCGTGTGTGTGTGGGTGTGTGTGGTGGTGTGTGTACGTGTGGTGTGTGTGTGTGTGTGGTTGTGTGGTGTTTGTGTGCGTGTGTGCTGTGTGGTGTGTGTGTTGACGTGTGTGTTGTGTGTGTGGTGTGTGTGTGTGGTGTTGTGTGTGTGTGTGCGTGTGTGTGTGTGTGTGTGGTGTGTGTGTGGTTGTGTGTGTGCTGTGTGTACATGTGTTGTGTTGTGTTGTGTGCGCGTTTGTGTTTGTGTGTGCGTGTGTGTGTTTTGGCTGTATAGCTGTGTGTGTATGAATGCATGCGAGCCCGTGCGTGTGTATGTGGTATATTTGTGTGTGCTGCGTGCGTGTGTGCGTGTGTTTGGTGTGTTGTGTTGTGTGTGTGTGTGTGTGTGTGTGTGTGTGTGTGTGTGTGTGTATGGTGTGTGTGTGTGTGTCTGTGTCTGTGTGTATCTGTGTCTGTGAGGTGTTTTTGGCTTTGAACCCTTGGTCAACAATGATAGGCACATTCCAGAACACGCCAGCACTGGCGCTCACATGCACGTATCCAAGCATGTCTTGTGTTTGTAGCCTAGCCGACAATGAAAGCCCCCTCCCCCTCGACCCATCTCTCTCTCTCTCTCTCCTCCACTCCTCTCTCCTCTCCTCATCTCTCTCTCTCTCTCTCTCCCCTCTCTCTCTCTCTCTCTCTCTCTCTCTAAAACAGCTGACAAAGGAATTATGTTTCCTCAAAATCAGCACAGCTGGACAACATACCGCAGCACACAACGGAACCGAGAATAACCACACAGCGAAAAATGAGGTGGGGACACCAGGTACTACACTAACACACGTCTACTCAACAAAGAAGTCTTTTCATGCACAGGTAGAACTGGCAATCGACAAACTACACTTTACGAAACCACAGACAGACAGGCAAAAATAGGAAACAAATAGGACTTCGGCGGCCCGCCCATGTTGACAAAAGGCTGAAGTTTGTAACGTATAATATAGAAGGAATTTCACGGGTTTTCAACTCGGAACTGAAGGCTTATCTTTGCAATTTTGATTTTTGTTTACTGGTTGAAACATTTGCTACAAACTTTCCATCCATCGTTTCCTGATTATGATGTTTTTGTAATACCTGGGGTTCGGTTGTCTGAAGGATGACTGCACGTTTGTCTGGTGGTCTTGCACTAGTGAAGAAAGAGCTGTCAAATTATGTTGAACAAGTACATGTGGAATATGACAATATTATTATTGTGAAAATGGCAGGGGAGCTCTTTACTTTTGATGATACTGTTCTTCTGGTTGGTGTTTATTTTTACCACCCAGTTCATCTGACTATTATAGAGACACAGAAATCACAAATGGTTTACTGTCTTGGAACATTGCATAATGGACCTCATTGAAACACATTGGCAACTGTCCTTTCTTGATGAATGGGGACTTTAATGCACGCACTGGCGGTGAAAATGCATGTGAAAGCAGTGAAGACTTAGGTGTGAACCCATCACGTGACATTGATGGTGACGATGATGATGATGATGATGCCAGTCGAACATCAAAAGACAGAGTCTGTAATGACCTCGGAAAGCAATTGATTAACTTGTGTAAATGCTTTGATTTGTGCATACTAAACGGTACTCTACAAAATGACGCTTCTTTTGGCAATTACACTTATATTTCTCCAACCGGATGTAGCATTGTCGATTACTTCATAACTTCTCATGTATTACTAAAATTATGCACATATTTGAATGTCACACCACGCATTGAATCTAAGCATATGCCTGTGAACTCTGTCAACCTCGGGGTATGTCAGTGGAGGAAGGACTAGCGCACAGCCCAAACACACTCACAGCTTGCTTACAATCTCATTCATATATCATGCATTCGTCACATCAAACCACTAGTAAAGTTTATAGCTTTACTACACATGACATAGAACGAAACATCAATGCATATGGAATCAAACAAAATAAAACATTCTCTCTTTCCTGAACTTCACAAAATCATTTATCTAAAACATCATTAACTAACCCGGGTATAAATAGATTTCTACTTTACCTGGCCAGGTGATCTTAAACTACACACGAATCACTGTCTTTTCTTTTCTTCTCTTTTTTTTTCTTTGTTTCTTTTCACTGTCACTTTCACAAGCACAACACGACTGCTGGCGCTGGTCAGTTGGACCGCCGGCACTGGTCAGGTTAGACTGCTGGCGTTGGTCAGGTTGGACTGCTGATGAAAGTGGCGCTGCCAGGTATGAGGTCGAACCCCCCGGTTCAGGTGGAACAGTGACTATTAGACATCGATCTGTTCTCCTCTCTTTCTTCCTGCATTAATGCATTGCACTCTCTCTCTCTCTCTCTTCTAGTCTGCCCTATCAAATGGACATGGTTGCTTTTCTTTTCTTTTTCTTTTCTTTTTTTTTTCTTCATTGATTAGCAACTCTCTCTCTCTCTCTCAACATCTCTTCTTAGTCCTCCCTCTGCAGACTTTATCTGGTGCTAATGCCTCCACTTGGTTCTCTTCTCTCCTCCCCTCATCTCTCTGCTCTTCTCTCCTGCAGAGCTTACACTCAGAACCTCTCTCCCTCTCTCTCTCTGTTCGTTTCTTTTCTCTCCTCTCTTCATCTCTCTGCCTTTTTCTCTCGTGCAGAGACTACACCCAGAACCTCCTCATCTCTCTCTCCCTGTTCGTTCTCCTTTTCTCTCTCACTCACGCATTACTTTATCCCCTACCTACGTGTCCAAGGGTGAGTACCATTGGTCAGTATTTTTACCGCCTCGTACCCGAAGTTATCTCCCTCTAATTCCATTGGATATTCGAATCATGACAGTCAACGCCTACACGCCTTACTCCTGTGGTGGTCAATTGTCATTTAATTGATTAGCTTGATTTCACCCCCACCACACACTACCTTCTCCCTCTCCCTTTTCGGCGACGTCGACCTAATTGTGGGCCCTGGTCGTAAATTGGCCGGATGAGTCTGATCCAGGCGTCGAGACTCGTCTGACCAGACATCGAGGCGTCGGTCAGCTACTTAGTCTGACTGGCTGGACCGTACGTCTCCGTAGAGGATTAGGGTTAGTCTCCTCGCTATGCTTAATTGTCTGGACCCGACACATGGGCCCGTCTACCTGGCGCTCAGAATATTTGAGTTTGAGCTTATGTCCAAACAACCGGACCACGACTTGGTTGTTTATTTTTTTGTCCGTGACAAACTCTGTATTGGGAATACTGACGATGACGGTTTACAGGGTATGGCCCCAAATCCTATTAAAATTGAAAAAATTGAAATGGGACACGGGAAAATTAAATGATTTTTTATGCAAAGTGTCTGACGAAGAATTCAAAAATACGTTAGAAAAAGCAACACGTCTAATTGATGTGACGTTAACGAAGCAATTAATTGCTTTAACGAGGCATTGCATGATGCAAGTTCATGTATGGAAACAATTATTGTTATTGGCAAAATTAAAAAAGCAGCTTGGTTTGACTCAGACTGTAAAGATTCAAAGCGCGAGCTCCGCCGGGATTTACGCAAACTGTATAACCTGAAGCCAAAGCCTGATAAAGCAAGATCGAGGAGTACAGAAAACAGACAAATTAGAACAAACAGAGATATGAGAAGCAATGCTGAATCTGAAGAGGAGCAAACAATAATCAAAAACGTAGGGAGTACAAAGAACTGCTACGGACAAAGCATAAGCTCACCGTGATAAAGTTGTTAAGTCCCTGAACGAAAACATAGGAAATCCCAAGGAATTCTGGAGCAAAGTGAAATCTTTTAACACGAACATGCCATCAGGCTGCTCGATCACAAAGAGGAGTGGTTCAGACATTTTTCTGGTGTGTTTTCATTCTGATTCATATGAGGATAACGAAAATAATACTTGTGATCAGTCAGAAACTGTATTATTGGTGAAGATGGAAATCGTGACATAGATACTCTTGAAAATGACATTACAGAGGGTGAAGTTTTTGCAGCTATACGTGCCCTTAAAAATGGCAAGGCAGCTGGCCCTGATCGTTTAATTGGAGAAGTTTTCAAAAATGCAGCTCTTATCATTGTACCTTTTCTGATAATGTTGTTTAACAAACTGTTCTCATCGGGTATTTATCCATCCCAGTGGTCAGAAGCTATAATTCAACCACTTCATAAAAAAGGTGATAGGAGTTCTCCTGATAATTATAGGGGCATATTCCTTCTCAATGTTTGTGGTAAAATTTATAGTCACATTTAAATCAAAGACTGAATAATGGGTTGAAGAAAATAACGTCCTAAATGAAAGTCAAGCGGGTTTTAGAAAGAAATACAGTACCATGGATCATGTCTTCACTTTATTTGCGATGATACAGAAACACTTATCGTATCATAAAAAATTATATGTCGCATTCATAGACTTCAGAAAAGCCTTTGACTCCATGTACGCACAAAACTGTGGAATGTTTCTGAAGAAGAGAGGTATTCGTGAAGAATGTATCACGCTATAACTAGTATGTATCATGCAGTTAAAGCAAGAGTAGAGCAGGTGGTTATCCAAACCTGAAAACCTTTAAATGATAATAACGATAATGATAAAAACAATAATGACAATGATGATAATGATGATACAACATGAAAAAAAAAAAAGATAAATAGACAACTAAACAAATAAATCAAAAAGTCAAGAAATAAATAAAATAAAAACAACCTCCGCCTTACTATGCACAGTTCCAGTCTGCAGTCCCAGTGTTCACATTCCCGACCGGATTTATAGGTTGAATCGAATACTTTCAGAAAGAAAACTATAAGTGATTACCTAATGTATTTCATGATGACCACAGAAGTACTTTTTTTTTTTACCTCCCCTCGTTATTGTAAATGAAACCTGTATACGACAGGCAAAAGAGCCCGACCACTCTCCTGTACTGGAAATCAATTTGCGGATGGTTGACCCAAATTCGTGCTCTCTGTCCCTAAGCAGTATTTTGGTCGATACGCCTTTAATCTTCTTTTTTTTTCACGGTACTTTGGAAATTACTAAAATTCGATTTTACAGACTAGTCAAAAGCTCAGTAGGCCTAACGATCTATTTTAGTCGATCATCATCCGGCAAAGCTGTATGGTACGGGGCATGGGGATGAGTTGTCTCCCTGGATGACGACAGAGAGGTGGAAGGAAAACCACTAGTGGATCTAGTTGCAAAGTGAGGCGACTGTAGGCGGAAATCTAAACAAATTTGAAAAATAATTTACAAGTCTCCGCCGAAAAACGCAGACAAACAAATCACAAGTCTTGTGATTCGCTTGCCTACGTTTTTCAGCGGCGACTTATCAATTATAATCAATTATTTTTCAAGTGGACCATTGCAACTCAACGGTCTGTGCCAACAAGATACTGGATCACAGATACTAAGGATCATCGTCAGTTCGCCGTCTCGTTGCTTATCTATCCCAGTTTCTTTCGAATTTCAAACTGCTGAGGGTCATGGGTGTTGATTCTCCACGAAGCACTCCAGTCGAAGGGGATTTTTTTTTCTCTCACAGAGTTTTCCATTGACTCGGACTCCATTCGCTAAATTTCCTTGAAATGAGGCAAACGAACCCACGTTTCATGTTGTTAATGTATAGCATGGTATTTTGCGCACACATTACCATCCCTGCAGCGATGACAGCACGTTCCATGTTGTGAATGTATAGCAAAGTATCCTGCGCACACATTATCATCCCTGCAGCCATGAACTCACTCTCCGTATTTTGAATGTATAGCACAGCATCCTGCGCACACATTACCATCCCCGCAGCAATGAACTCACGTTCCGTGTTGTGAAGGTATAGCACAGCATCCTGCGCACACATTACCATCCCCGCAGCAATGAACTCACGTTCCGTGTTGTGAAGGTATAGCACAGCATCCTGCGCACACATTACCATCCCTGCTAAGAGTAAGTGTCATGAGCTGATGGTATTGGTGGTACGTATGCACACTGCATGCGTTTTGCGCGCGAATAATCATTTCCATCAGTCTGCTGAGCGTAGAAGGGCCGGATAAACTCCCGAAGTGAAAAAGAGGAAACCATATTCAGTGATCCACGAGTTGAGCATTGTCTTAACTGAACAATCTTTCTCTCTTTTTTTCCCCAAGAGAGAGGGTATTTTCCATATACCCTGCAATATACTCGCATTTCGAGAAAACCCTCTCAACTCTTTTCAAATATACAACGAGAATTCAATTCAATCGTTTGTTTATTCTGTGACACAGATCACGGTTGGCATGAAAGAGTTGGTACTTTTTAGATACGACACTAATTTCAGAGGTTACTTCACTGGATTCTATCCTCCCACTAGCATAATTCTACAGTTATGGAAGTAAACGGAAAGATCAAATTCATCAACTCAATGTGTTTTGGAGTCACTGATAGATACGAAATAGAAAAGTACGTCGTTCTCTTGAAAACTGTCAACTACGTTGGCTGACATCATTATGAAAAAAAAAACTAATTGAAATTGCAGGAATTTTAAAAATGAAAACATTTTATTCCTGTAAAGAACAATTCACGAGGAAACCCTCAAAGCCAATGAATGTATATAATCATGAGACATATACGTGCACGAGAGAAAAGAAAATAGCGTCCGTGTGTGTGTGTGTGCGTGCGTGCGTGCGTGCGTGCGTGTGTGTGTGTAGGACTGACGGGCAGTTAAATACTTGTGTGTGTGTGTGTGTGTGTGTGTGTGTGTGTGTGTGATTTATTTTATGTCACAAGAAAAAAAAAGGCCAGAAAAGAACTCTCTCTCTCTCTCCCTCATTGCCTTTCCGGTGAACAAAATAGTGTTGCAACGTTCTGCCGAGGGTGGTCACGTGGCCTTCATT
The DNA here is from genome assembly GCA_018398815.1 of Conus ventricosus. NCBI lineage: Eukaryota > Metazoa > Mollusca > Gastropoda > Neogastropoda > Conidae > Conus > Conus ventricosus. The sequence continues at coordinate 51,613,728 of CM031601.1, forward strand.
GTCCCTGGAGATCATAAGCGCCAACTGTGCGTCATTGTGGACGTTATCGACCAACACAGGGCTCTAGTGGATGGAAACCTGCAAGCGGGCTTCAGACACGTGGCATCAGTGTCAAGGCCCTCCACCTGACCCAGTTCACCATTAAGATCGGGGAACTCTCTGCACGCACCGCCTCTGTGGCAAAGCTCGGGAGAAGGCGGAGATTATTACCAAGACATGCAGGAGATCCACCTGGCCTCGAAATTGCTGCCAGAGAGAGAGAGGAGAGCTGAGCTCAATGATCTGAAGCGCTTCGAGCTGCTCAAAGCGAAGCAGGCAAGCAGGTGCGAACCACCACCTGATCAACTGGTGTTTGGGGAACCTGCCGCAGCTGGCATCTCGGAAGACGCCTGGCCAACCCACACACGTTCAGGAAGAAAGTCAGGAGAAAACAAAAGAAGGAAGCAGCTTGTGTGCATATGAAACCCGACGTGCTGTTTCAAAATAGAAAAAAAAGGCAGAAAAAAAAAGAAAGAAAGGAAGGAATGGGAAGAGAGAGAGAAAGAAAGAGAGAGAGAGACAGACAGACAGACAGACAGAGAAGAAGAAGAAGAAGAAAACGCAAAAAAGCCAGATGACCGAAAGGAACACCAGGTCCAGACCGAACAGAACAGAACAGAACAAACAGAACTGAAGGGACCATCCTGACATGACACCCGTTCTTCAACCGACACACTGCCGACAACGAGCAAGCCAGCCCCTGACAACCCTGAAACCCACCCAAGTCATCCCCTCCCCCCCCCACAACCCCCACCCCCGACCCCCCAACCCCCCTGACCCACCCACCCACCACCATCACCACCTCCCCCTTTCACCCCACCCCCTCCCCCTCCTCCCCCTCCCCTCGCCGACGCCTTACCTCCACGTGTCTTGACCACCGGCGCTCGGGTTGAGATGGAGCCAAAGGACCCATGTGTCCCAGCCAACGCTACCCCCCCCCCCCCCCACAACCCGCCCACCCCCCCCCCCCCACCCCCACCCCCCTCGACGTGTTTCCCCACCCCACCCCCAACTTCCCTCAAGCTCTCTCTCTCTCTCTACCTTCTCCTCCTCTTCCACATCCACCTCCCCCCCTCCACCCCGCTTTCCTTCACCTCCCACTTCCACCTTCCGCCGCCACCCCCCCCCCATACCTTCCGCCCCCCCCCCCCCCCCCCCCAAAGTGATTGACAGGCCAATTCCCCCGTGGCTTTTGTGCGCCTGTCGGAGAACCGGCGTGGTGGTTTGTTTGGCTACGCGTCACGGCTACATTAGAGCTGCCGTCAGGCCCATCACAGGAGGAGACCCTTCGTGGCCACCCCTTGTCAGCGGGTGACAGGGGAGGGGAGTTTAGCGGGGGCTGGGGGGGGGGGGGGGGGGGGGCAAGGAAGGAGACCGACAGGGAGGGAAGTAGTGACGGGATGTGTGGCAAGGAGTGGGGAGAGAGGCGGGGATAGTTTGGGGGGGGGGGGGGGGGGGAATGGGGGGGCGAGAAGAAGGAGGGGGCAGTGGCCTGTGGGAGGGGTGAGGGGAATGATAAGGTTTGATATCGTACCTGCCATTCTTCTCTTCTTTTCTGTGTATATTTGCAGCACACACGTGTTGAGCGCATGTACCTGGTCGCTATGTGCGGGGGGGAAACACACACACACACACACACACACATACACACACAGGCGCGGGCGCGCACGCACGTATCAGTACACACACACACACACACACAACATTTATATACAAACGTGTGCGCACACATGCGCACACACGCACACACATGTATATGCAAGGCGTAAAAATGTTGTGATTAGTTTTAATTAAATGTCTTTAACCTGGTCACTTATGCCCCGCAAAACTCTGGTTTTCATATGGCAATAAAATATGTTCTTATTATATGCACACATAAGCAAGCAAGCGTGTGTGCGCACGCACGTACACTCACACACAACACACACACACACACACACACACACACACACACACACACACAACACACATGTGCGCGCAAGCGCACACATGCACACAGACGCATACAGACGGGCACATAAACAGCAAGAGTACGAAACAAAATCGACACAAAATAATTATCGAAATAGATGAATGTCAATCAGTCGATGCAAACAGTATGTTTTAGTGTGATGGAACGTGTGACGATGAGGAGAAAGCTGGGGTGGGGGTGGGGGCGCTGGGGTGATAATGGAGAGAGAGAGAGGAGAGAGAGAGAGAGAGAGAGAGAGAGGCATGGGAGGACAGGAAGAGGCAGTTGATGTTGATGAAATTGGGCTCTCAGCATTGTGACGATCATTTCCTTCAGGTTACACAGGGGCGTTGTTCTGATCGTTTGTTTGGCCGTAGAGTGTCTCAACTTTCCTCTAAGGGGCTCTTTCGGTACAAAAAAAAAATATAGTTCGCCCGCCTTCTGGAAGTTTTTGTGTTGATAACTTCCTCTTTTCTGTTGCTCTCTTTGACTTTGCCTATTTTTTTCTTTGTTTACTGTCGTCGACCTTCTTGTTTTCTTTGTTAAGCATTTTTTCTTTCTTCTTTTTTTCTTTTTTTTTTTGGTCACAATTTATGACACACCAGCTTGTACCCGTAATCTGAGGACGAGATATAGTGAGCATTTTATGCATTCTCCCGAACTGACATTAGCTGCCAAATTTGGCAGTGTCTATTTCCCAATGTGCTTTTTGTTTTAACTTCTCAGCGGGGGGAGGGTGGTGGGGGGTGGGGGGGGGGCGGCAGAAAAAAAATCCCACAAATACATACATGGCACTGATGGGAATCACAACCCCACAATGTCCCAACCTGTAATCTGCGACGCTGAGCACTACGCCACGGCAGCTGGTGTTCTGTGGTTAACTTGCTTTTAACCCGGGCCTGGCCCTCGCCGTCGTCTGTCCTATGAACAGCAACAACACTTGACTTTAGTTCCGACAGTATTTTCCCTTCGCAGTAGGTTGGTGGTTAGGGTTCTTTTCATGTGTGTGTGTGTGTGTGTGTGTGTGTGTGTGTGTGTGTGTGTGTGTGTGTGTGTGTTGTTCGCTTGCATGTGTGTTCGATGCGAAGGGGGAGGTGGGAGGAGGTGGATGCAGATGGGCATGGGGAGGGTGAGGGGGGGGGATGGGGAATCAACTCCACCTTTTTTTTTTTCGTTTCTGGAGAGATTCCTCTTACAACTGGATTTTGTTCCAGACGTTTTCTCTCAGCAATGCAAAGTTTGTGTTGTTGTTGTGTGTTGTTGTTGTTGTTGTTGTTGTTGTTGTTTTTCATATTTTCAACCACATCCAGTGTTCAGAGCTGCCCGCTTTTACACACACCTGAAATGATGTTGTCAGTCTTCGCTTGTAGACACGACACTCATTCATCGAATAGATCAATACTAGCGCCACAGACTGATCAGTCACATTGACCTACCGATACAGCAACACATTGGGACTGCGTGTCGAAAGAACGAGTGGTAACTTTATGCAGCAGAAGGGAATGGAAAGTTGTCACTATAAAGGGACGTAAGGACGGGGGGGTGGGTCTTTTTTTTTTTTTTTTTTTTCTTTTTTTTTTTTTTTTAGTTGTCTTGGTAAATCATTCACCAGTTCATTATGGTCTTGGCAAAAAAAATACGAATACCCGAACCGAACTCCGCCCAGTTCTTGGCTTGCCCCGCAAGCTGCCCCAGACATTGAACCCCTGAGAAACGAGTCTCTGTGTGGTGGAGGAGGACACGGAAGACGAGGAGCAGGAGGAGCAGCAGCAACTGAAGGCGACTGAAGAAAAGGAGAAGGGGGGGGGGGGGGAGATGGAGAGGGGAGGGAGAAGATCAGAGAAGAATGAATGGGATGAGGGGGGAGAGGGGCGGGAGGGGGAGGTATGGCACCATCAGTCGTGTCGTGCCAAAATGTCAGTCCCAACTCGTGCTGCTGGCAAGCTCCTCTATTCCAACGCTCCGGCCAACTAACGGTCTCCCCATTGTGACAAAAGTTTCCTAAATCCGACATCATTCCCTTCCCCCCGACCTGCCCCCTTCTTGCTCCCCCTCCTCCGTCCCTCCCGCCTTCTCGCCGTCCTCCTCCTCCTCATCATCATTATCATCATCTTCCACCCACTTTCCTTCATCAGACGAAAAGAGAGGAAAGGGAGGGGAGGGAGATGGGGGCAGGTGGAAGGAGGGACGGAGGAGAGGGGGAAGGGGAGGATTGCTAATGAAGTGGCCGTGGACTTCCCCAGCTCAAGACTTGCATCGCCCTCCCTCCCCCCACCCCCACCCCCTCTCTCTCTCTCTCTCTCTCTCTCTCCCTCTCCCTCTCCCTCCTGAGTCTGCCTCCCCGGTCAGTGATCAGAGAGCTTTGGACAGAGCGGTGGCACTTATTAGGTCAGCCTTTGTTTTCGTTCGGGCTTGTGCCTCTGCGCCACGAGAGAGAGAGAGAGAGGAGAGAGAGAGAGAGATAGAGAATCAGAAGCTGGGTCGCTGACAGCAGCAAACACAAAGAAGAAGAAAAAAAAAAAACTAAGAAAGACTCAGAAGGGACAAAAAGAGAAAATAGATAAAAAGAAAGAAAGAAAACATTTCCAGTTTTCGGGTGTGTCATCGTAGGGGGAAAAAAACAATCTGTGATGTATCAATTCAAAACAGTGTCCATTCTCCTCAGCTGGATACAACAGAAAAAAGAAAGAAGACTCTTCAAAGAAGGTAGGTTGGGGTTGTTCGGCTTTCTTTCCCCCTTTTCTTTCTTTCTAACAATCACTGTTGTTGCTGTCTCATGTGTGGCCTTGTGTTTGGTTTCGGTTTTAAGCGGAACGAGCTAAGTTCGGCTTACGTTTGGTTGGGGAGGGGGGGGGGGGGGGGGGGAGAGGGTTTGCGGAGAGTATTTCGGTACTTAGTCGTCTGCGGGAGCGTGTATTTCAGTGTTTAGTCGCCGTCCGTGGAGTGTGTTTCGGTGTTTTGTTATGAGAAATCGTTGTTCACGGTCGGCCGCTCGATATCAAGTGTGGCCGGGGCTTTGGACAAGGCGATGTGGGGCCGGGATTGATTGGGTTTTGTGGTGGCGGGGGCAAGCTTTTCTTTCTTTTTCGCGGTGAAGCGTGTTTTATGGCGAAAATGAAACCTGGCCGGCTCCCAACGACGATTGTTACTTCGGTTTATTTATTCTTTTTGTGTTGTTCTCTCTCTCTCTCTCTCTCTCTCTCTCTCTCTCTCTTCTCTCTCTTCTCTCTCTCTCTCTTCTTTTGTATGTGTGTGTCTGTGTTGTGTGTGTCTGTGTGGGTGGGTGGATGGTGTTGTGTTGTATGTGTATAAATGCGACATCCATGAGTATTACGTGCATATATACCTGAAGTGTACGCACGCCTATTATGTGTGGCATGCAAGTATGTGTTTACATGAAACAGATGCAAAGGCTTTGAGAATAAGAACAAAAAAATTGAATTGCTGAATAGAAAAAAAAAATAGATAATGCACTCACCCAGCAACGCAAGAGAAATCTAAGAATTGATTAGCACAAATATTCACATGTTAGCAAGATGAAGGCCACATGGTTGGCAAACTGACAAAGTGTTGGAAGTCTTGTGCACAGCCTTCTCTAGAATCTGCCTGGTCTTTTTTGAACTCTTAATAGCTTCTTTTTTTTCGTATTATTGTGAACTACTTTGTATTATCGGTTTTATGAACATTCCTGGCGTTGTTGGATTTTGTGGGGTTTCAAACATGTTGACGACTTAGTTCTCATGCGTCATTTTCCTGAATACGTGAGATTGTCTTCTAAAATTCATCTTGTAGAAACCTCGTCCTCCTGCCCTCTGTTGTCCTTCGCCACCGTCTCTCTCTCTCTCTCTCTCTCTCTCTCTCTCTCTCTCTCTCTCTCTCTCTCTCTCTCTCTCTCTTCTCTCTCTCTCTCCTCTCTTCTCTTCTCTCTCTCTCTCTCTCTCTTCTGTCTCTCTCTCTCTCTCTCTCTCTCTCTCTCCTCTCTCTCTCTCTTCTTCTTCTCTCTCTTTCTTCTCTCTTCTTCTTTCTTCTTTCGTCGTTCTTCTTCTTTTCTTCTTCCTGCTCTCTTCTCGCTCTCTCTCTCTCTCTTCTCTCTCTCTCTCTCTCTCTCTCTCTCTCTCTCTCTCTCTCTCTCTCTCTCTTCTCACTCTCACACACACACCACACACACAACACACACACACACACACACACACCACGCACACGCACGCACGCACGCACGCACGCACACACCACCCTCCTACTCACACACACACACACACACACTTACACACACACACAAACACACACACACACAACACACACACACACACACACACACACACACACACACACACACACACAACACATACACACAAAACACCACACACACACACACACACCACACACATCTCTCTCTCTCTCTCTCTCTCTCTCTACACACAAACATATACACACAGAGACTCACACACACACACACACACACACACACACACACACACACACACACACACACACTCACCTCACACACACTCTCTCTCTCTCTCTCTCCTCTCTCTCTCTCTCTACACAAACATATACACACAGAGACTCACACACACACACAACATACACTCACACATACACTCACACACACACACACACACACACACACACACACACACACACACACACACACACAAACATAACACACAACTATACACACAAACACACACACACACACACACACACACACACACACACACACACACACATATCACAAGAACTTCCTGAATCAAATGTCTTGATTATCCCTGTCATCCGTATTATATAAGAATGCGAGAATGTAATGTGACCGTAAAAAGAGGGGGAGGAGGGGGAGGCAGGCGGGGGTGTGGGGGGGGGGGGACACGAGTTTCGCCCCGGGTCCTTTGCCTCGTAAAGCTCAAAATATTCATGAATGTGGCATCTCATCAGTGTGTGTGTGTGTGTGTGTGTGTGTGTGTGGTGTGTGTGTGTGTGTGTGTGTGTGTTCGGCAGCACACTGTCGCGTGTGTGTATGTGCGTACTTGCGGTGTATGCATGTGGTGTGTGTGCCTGGTGTGTGTGTGTGTGTGTGTGTGTGTGTGTGTGGTGTGTGTGTGTGTGTGTGTGTGTGTGTGTGTGTGTTTACTAGCAGATGGACTGATTTGACATGCACAGGACCAAAGATTTTCCAATTCCACCCCCCCCCCCCACCCCCCCCCCACCTCTCCCAAAATCCCACTAACAGAACTGTTCCTCCTTCCCTCGATGTCCTTTATCACAAGAGTCTCTCTTTTTCTTACGTGTCCGGCGATTGTTCGAATTATAACCTCGGAATTTTCTTCTGTCTCTTCATCAGTGCCCTTCATTGGAATACACCTAAACCACTAATTTGCTGGAAAAAAAAACTTTACCCAATCGTATTTTTTGACATGATTTTTAAAAAAAAAAAAGATCCCCCTCCCCCCCCCCGAAGGGCAGGTGGGCCCTGGGAAGTACTGCCCTAAACTGCCGAAAAAACCAGTGGGGGCAATCCCTTGATGGCGCTTAGCGTTCGTATGTTTACTAGCTCAAAACTATAAAAAAAAAATAAAAAAAAAAAGGAAATTTCAATGAACTTAATGTGAGTGTTTCTATCGGGAAAGCTCCTTGTGTCCCACATTTGGTAAATTATTCCCTCGCTGAGCTGGCTTTTCCGGGTTCATTGTATTGCTGTTTTACCCACTATTTCATGCGCAACCCTCAAAAATATCATAACAATCCCCCCCCCCCCCCAAAAAAACACAAACACACACACCCCAAACACACAACACACACACACCCCACACAACCCCAAAACACCACTCCCACAAAACCACCACACACACCCCAACACACACACTCAATGTCACACACCACAACATATTTGAAACATTTTTTTGATACCCCAGACAAGAGGCGGACACTGTCAGCAACTGAAATCTCTGCCCAAAGTTTTAGGCAATACAAAACATCAACATGACAAGATGACAAGATCGAGAAGCCTCGGAGGTCGGGCAACATATAAAAGAACAAAAGACTGAAAGACATCAAAGAAAAACAGAAGAAGGTGGTATTTAGAAAAAGAAATGTTAGCCCGGACCATCAAGAAAAACATAGGCGGAGCTGAACAACGGCTGCTGTGAAAACCCCAAAAACTAAAACGGAAGACACAGAAGTATCATTCAAAATCTAAAATAGTTATTGAAAATTTATGTGATCGAGTTTTTTGTCTCGAAAACAGTGAAAAAGAAAAAAGATAAAGAAGGGAAACCCAAAAGATCTAGTCGCGAAGGACTTGAAGGCAACAACGTAATTTGCCCGCAGAAAATTCCCGTCCCCGTTAAGTCCTACGCAGAGCAGTAGGCGCAGATTTCTTCAGTCGTTCAGCTGAGAAATTCGGGATTGAGAAAATCAAAATTTCCCATACCCATGAAATTCAATAAAATAAAAAGAAAAGAATGGCTTTTCTGAAAAAAAATGACGTCGGGGAAAAACCCTTTGACGTCAGTTTGAAATACGCAAAAGTCAAGAGACCAGAACGAAAAAACAAGACATCCCGATGGTCATTTTTTCTAAACGTTTCGTGTGAATGGAGTTGACACGGATAGAAGGGATACTCGAGGGTTTTGATGCACTTTCCTTTAAGGCTCCGACCGAATGATTGGTGAAGCAAGAGTCCTTGTTTTTTTTCAAAAAAAATCGCCAGAGCCATTGTATCCACTGTGGAGTCTTGATATAAAAAAGTTGCCCCAAAAAATCTGCAGCAAAATCTTCGCCGTTTCCCATCAGAGTCTATTTCCAAACATCCTAAAACGAAAATTGTTGTCAGAAAAATCGGCCTCTACGAGATACTGAGAGGGAAAAACCAAACGTGAATATTCAATGCTTTGGCTCCACAAAACTGTTTGGGTGGAAAGGTTCTTTCGTAACCAGGGCAACTGCTCCCAGGGGCTAAAAAGACGGGATTCACCAAAGAAGAGGGGCAGTGTCCTTGCGGAACGGGGGGCGCACCAAAGCAGCTGTTTGGGGCAGCCGAAAAAAAACTTTAAGGCGCCCCGTATCAGCTCCCCAGACGCTTTACCCAAACCCCCAATTTTCACGCTATTTGGTAAAGGGGAAACCCGTGGCAGAATTTCCCTATGATGTACAAAGAGAGGGTTTTTAAAAACGGCCCAATCTGTTTAGCATTGCTTGAACTGCGGCAGCAAAGGGACCTTCTGTTGACTTTGAAACTAGTTATCCGCTGCTTTATTCTTTGTGCATCGGAAATTTTTTTAGCCCCCCCCCCCCCCCCCCTCTTTCTTTTCTTTACCTCTCTCTCTTTTTTTCTCTTTTCTTTCAGTATTCTGTCACGTTTTGTTTTTATTAGTATATTCATCCTTTTGTTTTGTATTGTTTTGTTTTCCCCAAGTTTTCCAAAGGGGGCTGTTAATAGCTATGGGGAAAAAAATGCTATAAGTATTAGCAATGGAATTGAGGTCTTTCATACAAACCTGTCTTACCTTATTCAACATCTTGCTTCTTTCGAATCAGATTTTTTTTTCAGTCGTTAAAGGGCACTCAAATAAATTGCCCGACTGCGAATTTTACTATCCCCCAGTCTGTGAAAAGATGGATCAAAAAGGAAAAAGTTCAAAAGTATTTATATTCATGAAAAAGCTAAATTAAAACCCATATGCACGTCCCCAGACCTGTAAATTTATCGTCTGTATCCTGTGCAGCCAAAGTTAAAATCAGTGAAACTTGTGATAAATGTTTTTGTGTATTTTTACCTAAAGGCCAAAATGAGGAAAAATTCGAATGGTTACGTCCATTACGATTCAAAAGGAAAGGGTTTTAATCCGGGTGCCTTTAACGCTCACTCCCCTTTTTTGGGGGAAAATATAAAATAATTTTCTAAACAAATTTTTAAAATTTTTTACCTCCCCCACACAAATATAATTTTCAACCCCCCCCTAAAATTTCCAACAAAACCCATTACCCCCCTTTTTTCCCCATTCCTCCAAATATATAACCCTTCGATATTAAATACCTCCCCAAATTATTCCTAATATAAACCCCAATTCTTTTCAACAAAATAAATTTATAAGTGCTGACTGAACTTATTTAAAAAATATTTTGAAATCACAAAATACTAATGACAAAAGAGTGATGAATTAAAATTTTTGCTAAAATTCAGGACACAGTTTTGCAACCCGTGACTGTTCATACCAAGTATTCTAATTTGAAGTCAAAAAAAATTTTGGGGAAAAATTTGGGGGAAACGAAGCCTGTGAGAAAGTTTTTAAAAAAAGAAAACGTTTATTCAAAGTTACTTACAGGATAAAAAACCCAAAAAATCACACCCCATTGGAAAAGCAAATTCTCGTAATAAACCATAGCACAAGTGAAGCGGCAGTACTGGGGTACATTTTGCACAGTGAGGTTTAAGCCCTTAAAAAATACAAAAATATGGAAAAAATTTAATGTATGAAAAGGGATAATTACCTTTTATCCCATCAGGATTGAAGGCTATGAAAACTTCCTACAAAATTACAAAAAAGGGTGAATCGTTCGTGTCTTTTTTGGATACAAAGCTTCCCGTAAACTTCCCAAGAAATCAGAACGTTTTTAGGGTAAAAGAGGCCCCAAAAAGATATGTACAAGATCGTAGCAGATAATGCAAATTTATCTGCTCATTACTTTAAGTGAACTAAAAGATATCTATTTTCTTCAAGCGCAAGGAAAAGCTGTTGGAGGATGCATATCCATCATTCTTTAAAACATTGCCAATAATGGGTAATATACTGCACGAATTATTTCAGAAAAGCTGGATGTGAGCTGTTTCCCAAAATGGAAGACTCAATCGTAGTTCAGTATCTAAACAAGGAAAGTCAAAAAAAAAATTGAACAAATTTTAAAACCTTCGCTCTAACTCCCACAGGGAAGTGCTAGAAAAAAATAGTTCTAAACAGTTTTAAATTTATTACTGTGAAAAAGAAAAGTTTATTCCCTAACCAAGCTGGGTTTTAGGAGGGGGAAGTACGTCGCCATTTTGTTAATGAACGCAGTTAAACACAGTTTGCTGTGGAAAAATTACGGCCACATTTTTTGTATAAAGAAAAACCCACGATCACGGTGGCATGAAAAATTTTATACAAACTAAAAAGTATTGGTCTATCTGGAATATATATGGTTATTTAAGAAATTTTTTCGAAAAAGATGCAACAAATGTTGGCAAAAAAGTATTCCACCCTACATTTCCTAAAATGGGAATCCCCCAGGGTCAGTTTTTGCCCCTTATTTATTTAAAATTTTTTTTTATGATTTGCCACAGTCTGTATGAACAATGTTGTATAGTCAATTGCGTGACTAGTATGTGGGTGAAATTATTTGAAAAGGAAAACCCAAAAAAACGTTAACTATTAAAAAAATTAATCAATGGGAAATCGATAAATAGTAACTACTGAAGGGAAAGGTTTAAAGCTTCACCCGGAAAAAAAAAAATTTCTACTTTTTAAATTTTGTGGGCCAGATCCCCAGAATACCCATTTTTTTTATATAATGGCGGGACTTAGAATACAAAAATGGGTGAAATTTCTCGGGATACATCATTCAAAATTGTCGTGGAATTATCATTTCAATATTTATTACAAAAGGGTCGAAAAAGCTTTAACTTTTTTTAAAAATTTATTCAGAAACAAAATGGGGCCAAAATGCTAATGTACTGAAACAGCTGGCTGTCACTGATACGTTCTGACTCTTTACGGGGAGGAAATCTTTTTTAGTGCTCCCAAAAGTTTTTTTAAAAGATGCAAAGTTTGGATTGCAAAACGTTCAAAAAATGGCTTTGGGGTGCCCTATCAGCATCCTTTTGGGAAAAATATAGCAAGTAGGAGTATTACCTTTTTTGAACATCGACGGCTGCTGTCGCAAAATATGTTTACGAAATTTTAAACGTGACAGCAAAGTTGAGAATGAAGTCAGTTTGAGTCTGCATTAGTTCCCCAAAAAAGGGGGAAAATCAAATTTTTTCACTCACAATATTTGGAAAATTTCATTCAGATCTGTTCGTGAATCAAAAGTTAAAATCGGCGATATAAATCGACCCAAATTTCCGCATTTTCCCATCCCCCCTGGGAACTTTAAAGAGCATCATTTGATATTGCCCTACGTCGATGAAAAAAAGTGACTTTAAAACCTGATAGGCCAATTAAAAGAGTTATTGAAAAATTTGTTTCCCTTTACTTAAAATTTATACAGAGGGGCTCTTTTGGATACCAAAGAAGCAGGTGCGCTTTACAATTCTTATTTAAAAATGAACAATCTTATTATCTTGGAAAAAAAAAAGATCAAATTTTTAAAACAGAAAATGCCATTCTAATGGGTTTGTATTTTCTACTTAACTTTTCAAATCCCAAAATTCCAAGTCCTCTTTTTGCGTCGATCAAAAAACGTTTTATTCGCCCCAAGTAAAACAAACCCCTTTGTAAGACAAAAATTGATTACAGTATTCATCACCTAATACATTTCTTATTTTTTGGGGGTACAAGAATTAGTTTCTGTTGGGTTCCCCTTTTCATTGGGGATTCAGTTAAGGAGAGTAGACAGAGCAGCAAAACGGGGAGCGAAAATACTGCGGGTCGGAGGTTTCAGTATCCCATTGTTTTCCTGAGGGAAAACAGTTTCTAGAAAAAGCATGCTGGAAACTTTTTTGGAAAAAACAACAAAATTTCGGGTGTTTTGATACTCGAAAAACCAGATATTAAATTTTCACCTTCATCTTTTTATCATGTGTTTTCCGTTTTCTCGAATCATATTTCGTAAAATATTAGATCAAAAATGAACGCTTTAGACAAAATTTTTCAAAAAAAATAAAATGCCTTTTTGGTGAAATGATATCAAATCCCCCATACTTTTTCCCTGCAAACAGTTTAAAACCTCTCTACACCTATACCTATTGTTCTCTGGATACGTTGTAAAAGATTTATCACTAATGTGTAAAATTGCTGTTTCATTGCTCAAAGCCCCATTTTTTCGTTTTGTAAATGGGAACGGTTTTTAGTAAAGTCCTTTTTATGACCGGTTTTTTCTTCGAGTTTTATGTTAGTTTTTCATTTTTTTCGTTTCTTTTTAAAGTTTTTCTGATGATTTTGTTTGTCTAATTCAATAAAGTGTATGCGTTAAATTGAAGACCTAAACACATAACAACACACACACACACCAAAACACACACCCACACACACACAACCTTAAACACACACCACCACACACACACACACACACCACACACACACACACGGGCGCGCCAAACATAAAACCCACTCTTGTACAAAACGCGGGCAATTTACCATCTAGTGAAAAAAAAAATCTCAGAAAAAAGTTCTACCAAGAAAATTATAAAGGTTAAAAAAAGCTTTAAAAAATTTATTAAAAAAAAAAGAGGGGGTGGGGGTGGGTTCTATTTTACAAAGAAATGCTAGTTTTTTTTTTCTAAACTATAGACAAACCCCCGTATGTCTGTTTGTCTCATTTCAAACTAGGAAGGAAAAAATTTTTACTTACTCGCAAATGTAAGTTTTTGAGTGTTCGTTTTTATGCGTTTTTTATGGTATGTTTTTTTATGCATGCATGCTATGAATGAAAAGTGCTTGCGTGGGGCGTCCGCGTGCGTGCGTAAGTGTGTGTGTGTGGGCGCGCGGCGCGCGCGAGTGCGCTGTACTAAGTTTGTAGTGCGTGTGGTCATCGTTTTCACGCGTCGAGTGGGAGCGTCGCTTTAAAGGACCTTCGGGCTACAGGACAGGTGCAAAATATCCCAAATATTTTGGGATGGCCAAACACCCTGTGTGTTTTTGGCGTTCGACTCCCGGCAGGTATCTTTTTTGACCCCTTCCCCCCCCCCCCACTCCCGTCCCTTTTCCACCACTATCCCAGTTTCCCACTGTCGTCCATTACCCCTGTTTTGTGATGCATCTTCTTTTTTGTTTCTTTCCATTAATGTAAAGTACACTGTACTTCCAGCTGGTCATCAAAATATGTGCTTGTGTGTGTGTGTGTGTGTGTGTGTGTGTGTGTGTGTGTGTGTGTGTGTGTGTGTTGTGTGTGTGTGTGGTGGTGTGGGTGTTGTGTGGTGTGGTGTGAGTGTGTGTGTGTGTGTTTTTGTGTGTGTGTGTGTGTGTGTTGGGTGTGTGTTTTGGGGTTTTGTGTGTGTGTGTGTGTTTTGTGTGTGTGTGTGTTTTGTGTGTGTGGGGTGTGTGGGGTGTTGTGTGTGTGTGTGTGTGTGTGTGTGGTGTGTGTGTGTGTGTGTGTGTGTGTGTGTGTGTGTGTGTTTGTGTGTGTGTGTGTGTTGTGTGTGTGTGTGTGTGGTGTGGTGTTGTGTGTGTGTGTGTGTGTGGTGTGGGTTTTGTGTGTGTGGGGTGTGTGTGTGTGTGTGTGTGTGTGTGTGTGTGTGTGTGTGTTGTGTTGTGTTGTGTTTGTGGTGTGTGTGTGTGTGTGTGTGTGTGTGTGTGTGTGGGGTGTTGCGTGTGTGTGTGTGTGTGTGTGGTGTGGGTTTTGTGTGTGTGTGTGTGTGTGTGTGTGTGTGTGTGTGTGTGTGTGTGGTTTCTGTGTGTATATATATATATATGTGTGTGTGTGTGTGTGTGTGTGTGTGTGTGTGTGTGTGTGAGTGGTGAGTTTGGTATGTGTGTATCTGGGTGGGTGTGCACACGCGCGCGTGTGTGTCTGTGTGCGTGTGTGCAGTGTCGTGTTTTATGGGCTTTTTTTTTACCCGTAAGTCCAAAAAAGGGCATGGGGGTGGGGGGGTGGAGAGAAGGTGAGGAGAGCGGGAGTGGGCAAGTGAGGAGGGGGGGGGGGGGGGTTACGGGGTTCTGAAAAAGAGGAATATAGAGAGGCAGGGGGGAGGGTGAGGGAGGGGCTGGGGGTGGAGGGAGGGTGGAGGTGTGCAAGCAGATGCTTCCTCTGTCCATCTTCGTCCTGCAGACCCAACACCGAGAAAAGGATTTGAACCCGACATGTCAAGACAGTGGGATACTGCGTCCAGTCCACTTGTCCCCCGCCACTTCCTCCCGCCCTAGCCCCCCACCCCCAACCCCCACCCGCAACCCCCATTCCAAAAGAAGCAGCGGTCATAGTTCCGTCAACAACCAAAACCCCAAAAATTTCCCGTCCGTCGTCTTTGCAAAGCACTCACTCACTACCTGCTGCTCCCCACCCCTCCCACCCCCACCCCCCTCCGTCCATCCCTTTCTCCCCCCTCCCTCTTCCCCCACCTCCCTTTCCCCCAACTCTTTGCTTGAAGCAAACAGGCAGTGTGTCTGCACTCCCTCTTTGAAATATGAAATATCTTCTGCTTCTTTCCTCGTCTGTCATTGGATGGCAGAGGAGAGTTGAAAACTGCCGACGAATCTTCCTACCAATCAAAAAAAAAAAAACGTTTCGACTTTGGATGCCTTGGAAAAGAATCATGTGTGAAGTATTTCTATGTCGACGTGTAGCCTAAAAGACTTGTTTGTCTTGTTTGTTTCGAAGATGTAGTGGAATTTAAACGGAAAGGAGCGGAAGTAGACACTGTAAGTAAATCGTTTGAATTTCGACTTAGTTGTTCATATGTCTCTTTTAATTATGTAGATCAGTGTCTACATATCTGACTGTATTTGTTTTTCTATGTGCCTCTCTGTCTCTGTCTCTGTCTGTCTGTCTGTCTGTCTGTCTGTCTGTTCTCTCTCTCTCTCTCTCTCTCTCTCTCTCTCTCTCTCTCTCTCTCTCTCTCTTCTGTTTTGTGTGTGTGTGTGTGTGTGTGTGTTGTGTGTGTGTGTGTGTGTGTGTGTGCGCGCGCGCTTGCTTGCTTGCCCCTACGTGTTTCGCCGAAATCTGTAAACTTGCCTTTGCGATTGGTAGAAAGAACCGTCGTCATTTACCTATTGGGATAGGATAGCCACATTGGTTAGATGAAGGTGTGACAAAACACGCGCTTTTGCCTCAATGCGCACCTGACAGGGTGATGGTAGGTATTGGCAGGGAAGGGGGTGGGGGGGTGGGGGTCGTCTGGTTTGTTGCTTTTCTTTTCTTTTTCTTTTTTTTTTTTTTTTTTTCTTTTTTTCTTTTTTTTTTCTTTTTTTCTTTTTTTTTTTTGAGAGTGGGAGGGAGTAGGGAGGAGGGGACATGAGCGGCAGATGACCATATCAGGAGAGTGAGGGGGTAGTGGTAAATGAAAAAACATTGACGTCATTGGTAACTCCACCAGAACAAGTCATTAGATGGGCCAGCGATTTTTCTTTTGTTTGTTTGTTTTTTTTTTCTTTGTTTTTTTATTATTATTTTATATTGAACACTAGTGGGATTCAAACCCGCAACGTGTGACTAAGAACTAGGTGGGTAACTACTACTATGCTACTGCTGCTGTTGCTTCTACTACTACTACTAACACCACCACCACCACCACCACTATCACTGCTGCTGCTGCTAACACTACTACTACTACTACAACCACCACCATCACCACCGCCACCACCACCATCTACCACCACCAACCACCACCACCACCACCACTACTACAACTACCACCGTTACCACCACCACCACCACCACTACAACCACCACCATCACCATCTACTACCACCACCACCACCACTACTACAACTACCACTGTTACCACCACCACCATCATCACTATCACTACCACCATCATTACTGCTACTGCTGCTGCTGCTACTCTTACACTTACTACTGTTACTATTACCCCCACTACTACTACTACTGCTGCTGCCGCTACTACACCACTACACTACTACTACTACTACAACTACCATCACCACCACTATCACTACCACTACTGTTGCTGTTGCTACTACTGCTACTACTACTACTACCATATTGCTGCTGCTACTGCTGCTGCTGCTGCTCTACAAGGCTACTGTTACTACTACTACTACTACACTATACTACTACTACTACTACTA
>CM031601.1:51631656-51634156 GCA_018398815.1 Conus ventricosus
AGCGGTCATAGTTCCGTCAACAACCAAAAACCCAAAATTTCCCGCCGTCGTCTTTGCAAAACCACTCACTACCTGCTGCCCCCCACCCCTCCCCCCCCACCCCCCCCTCCACCTTTTTCCCTCCCCCCTCCCTCTTCCACCACCTCCCTTTCCCCCAACTCTTTGCTTGAAGCAAACAGGCAGTGTGTCTGCACTCCCTCTTTGAAATATGAAATATCTTCTGCTTCTTTCCTCGTCTGTCATTGGATGGCAGAGGAGAGTTGAAAACTGCCGACGAATCTTCCTACCAATCAAAAAAAAAAAAAAACGTTTCGACTTTGGATGCACTTGGAAAAAGAATCATGGCTGAAGGATATTAAGAAGGTATTTCTATGTCGACGTTAGCCTAAAAGACTTGTTTGTCTTGTTTGTTTCGAAGATGTAGTGTGAATTTAAACGGAAAGGAGCGGAGTAGACACTGTAAGTAAAATCGTTTGAATTTCGACTTAGTTGTTCATATGTCTCTTTTAATTATGTAGATCAGTGTCTACATATCTGACTGTATTTGTTTTTCTATGTGCCTCTCTGTCTCTTCTCTGTCTGTCTGTCTGTCTGTCTGTCTGTCTGTCTCTCTCTCTCTCTCTCTCTCTCTCTCTCTCTCTCTCTCTCTCTCTCTCCTCTCTCTCTCTCTCTCTCTCTGTGTGTGTGTGTGTGTGTGTGTGTGTGTGTGTGTGTGGTGTGGTTGTGTGTGCGCGCTTGCTTGCTTGCTTGCCCCTACGTGTTTCGCCGAAATCTGTAAACTTGCCTTTGCGATTGGTAGAAAGAACCGTCGTCATTTACCTATTGGGATAGGATAGCCACATTGGTTAGATGAAGGTGTGACACACACGCGCTTTGCCTCAATGCGCACCTGACAGGATGATGGTAGGTATTGGCAGGGAAGGGGGTGGGGGTCGTCTGGTTGTTGTTTTTTTTTTTTTTTTTTTTTTTTTCTTTTTTTTTTTTTCTTTTTTTTTTCTTTTTTTCTTTTTTTTTTTTTTGAGAGTGGGAGGGATAGGAGGAGGGGACATGAGCGGGAGATGACCATATCAGGAGAGTGGAGGGGGGTAGTGGTAAATGAAAAACACATTGACGTCATTGGTAACTCCACCAGAACAAGTCATTAAGATGGGCAGCGATTTTCTTTTGTTTGTTTGTTTTGTTTCTTTCTTTGTTTTTTTTATTATTATTTTTATATTGAACACTAGTGGATTCAACCCGCAACGTGTGACTAAGAACTAGGTGGGGTACACTACTACTGCTACGCTGCTGGTTGCTGTTACTACTACTACTAACACCACCACCACCACCACCACTATCACTGCTGCTGCTGCTACCACTACTACTACTACTACAACCACCACCATCACCACCGCCACCACCACCATCTACCACCACCACCACCACCACCACCACCACTACTACAACTACCACCGTTACCACCACCACCACCACCACTACAACCCACCACCATCACCATCTACTACCACCACCACCACCACTACTACAACTACCACTGTTACCACCACCACCATCATCACTATCACTACCACCATCCATTACTGCTACTGCTGCTGCTGCTACTCTTACACTTACTACTGTTACTATTACCACCACTACTACTACTACTGCTGCTGCCGCTGCTACCACCACTATACTACTACTACAACTACCATCACCACCACTATCACTACCACTACTGTTGCTGTTGCTACTACTGCTACTACTACTACTACCACTATTGCTGCTGCTACTGCTGCTGCTGCTGCTACTACTACGGCTACTGTTACTACTACTACTACTACTACTACTACTACTACTACTACTACTACTACTACTACTACTACTACTACTGTTGCGCTGCTGCTGCTGCTACTACTACGGCTACTGCTGCTGCTACTACTACTACTACTACTACTGTTTGCTGCTTGCTGCTGCTACTACTACTATTATTGCTATTACTATCACTGCTGCTGTTGCTCCCACCGCTACTACTACCACTACTGCTACTACAACTACTGCGACTACCACTGCTGCTAATGATGATGCTACCACTACTACCACTACTAGAACTATACTATTGTTGCTGCAGCTGATATCACTGCTACTACTACTACTGCTACTACTACTACTAACTACTACTCTACTAATACCATCACCTGCTACTGCCACCACTATAACTATTACACTACAACCACCACCACCACCAATATTTACTACTACTTTCACTAGTGTTCCTGGGTGTTGCTGCTACAAGTGCTCCGGGTTATGCTACCACTATCACTACTACTACTACTACTACAGCTACGACTAAACAACAACGACGACCACGTCAACGTTCAAAACGTTCATGACACCGTTGATGATGATGAAGAGAGAAAGAGGGGGACAAAGGCATTTTATGAATAATGAATTGTCCTGACGTTTATTACAACGGTGAGGGAAGAAAGATGACGATAATGATGGTGACATTATTAACAGT
>CM031601.1:51639156-51644156 GCA_018398815.1 Conus ventricosus
CGTGTTTTGTCTTGTGATTCGTTTGTACATGTTGTTTGGCGGAGTTATTTTAAACACTTTCTAAGATTTGTTTAGATTTCTGTCTGCAGTCGCCTCACTTTGCGACTAATCAGACAGGCTTTCCATTTTGACCGTAAGCCCTTAGAACGCAACGTTCATGGCGCTTCTATGGAAGTTGAAGTAGATTTCAAATGGAAAGAAGAAGCTGAAGTGGAAATTAGACTGTTTTAATTTTGTCTTTGCCGTTGATCTCTGTCTCGTTTATTAGAAAGATCCACGCATATATCAGGCTGCATGATACACCGATTTTTTTTTATTTGTTGTTGTTGTAAACTCTCTGCCTCATTTAAGATTTTTCTTTCATACTAATCTAACCGAGGTGACGTGCACTTCTTCCTGTTCGTCAGTGTGTTTGTTTGACTACACTCCAGAAAGAAAAAAAGGCTGTGCCAGTCTTGAATGAAAGTTAATTTACCGTGTTTGTTCATTTCTGCAGTCGTTGTTGCTGAGTACGTGTATCAGGATACAAGGTACATGAACAAGCTTAGAACATCCTTTATTTGTTGTTGAGGGGATGTTTCCTTGTTTGTTCTGTGTGCTCTTGTGTCGTCATTTCTGTTGGGCGATTCGGTGTCGTGAGCAGCATTCGTTTGGAGTTCTGGACGTGTATTTATTTCATCATGGAAGCAAGAGTTACCGTACTTGATCGTTATTTAAACTCTTTACAGTTCCCTGCCTCATTTCAAAATTTCCTGGCATATGATTGGTAGTTAGCTGCATCGGTATTTACTTGTCCTTTGGCCAGTGGACACATCGTAACGGACCTTTGTGCGGCCATAAAATGTGTGCTTAGAATGGACACCTTCTTATCACCTTTCCTTCTGTCTGTTTTTTCAGACTCTGTGTGTGTGTGTGTGTGTGTGTGTGTGTGTGTGTGTGTGTGTGTGTGATCTCTCTTTCTCTGTCTCTCTGTCTCTGTCTCTGTCTCTGTCTCTCTGTCTCTGTCTCTGTCTCTCACTCTCTCTCCCTCTCTCTCTCTCTCTCTCTCCCCTTGGTCGAATAAAGGTTTTCTGAGTTCTGACTTCAGAGTCCACTCCCCTCTCTCTCTCTCTCTCTCTCTCTCTCTCTCTCTCTCTCTCTCCGTTCCTATTTTCTTCCATTCCCTCTCCATTAACCCCAGAACTGGTCTCCCCCGCCTCCCATCCCTCCGCACCCCCACCCTGCCCCTCTTCTCTCCACTGGCCAGTCCAGAGTGACTGATGATGCTGCAGTGTCTGTGGTGGACAGGGCAGTGGACACAGTGGACCCACACTGCCCAGGGAAACAATGTTATAGCTTGTACGAAGAAGTCCGCCCAGTGAGTACGAATGATTACCACAAGCTGTACAGCCAGCCCTAAAGTGTGGTCTGCACACACACACACACGCACGCACGCACGCACGCACACGCACGCACGCACACTCGCACGCACGCACGCACGCACGCACACACCCACACGCACACGCACGCACGCACGCTGAGAGAGAGAGAAAAGAGAGAGACAGACAAACAGACAGAGACGCACATTTTCTTGCTCTCACTCATTTTCTCTTTTTTCCGTATGTACGTATTTACCTACCTCTATCTCGCTGTCCATTCTTCGTCTTTTGGATCCCAGACTCAGAGGGGGAGATGGCAGAGAGAGTTAGGGGAAGAAGGGGGGTGGAAGAAGGAGAGAGAGAGAGAGAGAGGGAGGGAGAAGAGAGAGAAATAGATAGAGAGTGGAGAGAGGGGGAGGGAGAGGCAGCAGTACTGACGAAAAAAACACAGAGCTGCAGTGTGTCTTTGTTTGTTCGTTATGTTGTTG
Organism: Conus ventricosus; assembly: GCA_018398815.1. Taxonomy (NCBI): domain Eukaryota; kingdom Metazoa; phylum Mollusca; class Gastropoda; order Neogastropoda; family Conidae; genus Conus; species Conus ventricosus. Next base: position 51,641,003 of record CM031601.1, read on the forward strand.
TTGTTGTTTTTTTTCTTTCTTTCTTTCTTTCTTTCTTTCTTTCTTTCTTTCATTCTTTCTTTCTTTATTTCTTTCTTTCTTTCTTTCTTTCTTTCTTTCATTATTCTTTCTTTCTCTTTCTTTCTTTCATTCATCATTCATTCATTCATTCATTCATTCTTTCTTTCTTTCTTTCTTTCTTTTCTTCCACTGTTTTGCTTGTTTGTTTATTTGATTCTTATATTGGTTTGTTTTCGTTTTGCTTGGTTCGTTGTTCAGGCTTTTTTTTTAAATAATAAAACAAAGAAGTATGGGGTGAGAGAGAGAGAGAGAGAGAGAGAGGAGAGAGAGAGAGAGAGAGAGGAGAGAGAGAGGGAGAGAGAGAGAGAGAGAGGGGAGAGAGAGAGAGAGGGGGAGAGAGAGAGAGAGAGAGAGAGTAGTAGAGAGAGAGAGAGAGAGAGAGAGAGAGAGACTTTTTAGTTTCTTTGTTGTTTTGTTGTTTGTTTGTTGTTGGTTTTTTATCGTTCTTTTTTGGGAGGGAGGGAGGGTGTGTTTCTTTTTCCTATGCTTGTTTCTTTGTTTTCTTTTGCTTGATTGGTTGTTCGGTTTGTTGTTTTTTTAACAAAGAAAAATATCGGCCCCATCATTTTTCCCTCGCTTCCCTGTAACAACTCTCCAATGTTCACATCCATCCCTCCGCTCCTTGTTCCCTCCCCCCCCCCACACACACACACACCTCTGTCTCCTCTCTCTCTTCTCTTCTCTCTCTCTCTCCTCTCTCTCTCTCTCCCGCTTCTTTTCCCTCTCTCTCTCTCCTCTCTTCTCTCTCTCCTCTCTCTCCTCTCTCTCACTCCTCTCTCTCTCTCTCTCTTTCCAGCCAAGACGGAACAAACTGTATTCCTAATTTAGAGCCCACAACCACAAATTGAGAAGAAAAAAAAAGAAAAAAAACAAGAAAGAGAACAGAAAGAGAGACGACAACTGACCGGACAGGTGTCGGACGTGTTACTCATTCGCCGAGACATAATCCACTCGCCGTGAGATGTGGAGGTTTGAATTTTCGGCTGGATTAACTCTCTCCTACATGTAATCCGCTAATCCCACACAAGGCCCGTGTGGACACACAACACACACACAAAACACACACACACACACACACACACACACACACACACACACACACACACACACACGCACGCACGCACGCACGCACACACACATACGCACGCACGCATGTGTGCTCTCTCTCACTCACACACACACACACACACACACACACACCACACCACACACACACACACAACACACACCCCACACACACATGCACGCACGCGCACGCAAGTGTGTTTCTCTCTCTGTCTCTCTGTCTCTCTCTCTCTCTCTCTCTCTCTCTCCTCTCACTCTCTCTCACACACACACACACAACACACACACACACACACACGGTGTGCTCTCTCTCTTTCATGCACGCACACACCACACACACACACACACACACACACACACACACACACACACACACACACACACACACCACCGTGTGCTTTCTCTCTCTGTTTCTGTCTGTCTGTCCCGTCTTTCTGTCTGTTCTTCTCTCTCTCTCTCTCTCACTCTCTCTCTCTCCTCTCTCTCTCTCTCTCTCTCTCTCTCTCTCTCTCTCTCTCTCTCTTCCTCTCTCTCTCTCCATAACACTATTGCCTACGATTCTGTGCTCTTTCCTCGGTCCTTTTGGATTATTCCGTTTGGTGATATGATGTCTACAGTTGTTCTTCCTACTTCTGTTCTTATGAAACGTCGGGCAAAAAGAACACTGACATTCTATCGGTGTGTTCATTCATTGTGTTCTAAACAAAACAAAATTAGCGTATTTCACTGCTTCTTTGTGACAGTAGTAGTAACAATAGTAGCAGCAGTTTCAGTTTCAGTTTCATCAAGGAGGCGTCACTGCGTGAGGACTTGTCCATATACGCTACACCACGCTAAGTTTTGAGACCACACTACGCATGATTTGAAGCTGATGGATAAATGAATTAACAACTAAGATGAGAGAATTGAAGAAGAGGGTCTCGTGGCTACGACTTAGCATATGTCTGACCTACGCACTAGCCCAATGCGCTGGTCAGACCTTGAGTGCCTACCTGACATTGGTTGTAGCAGCAATGGTTGTACTATTGGCTAAAGGAGGAGGAGAAAGAATAGTAGTAGTGGGAGGAGGCAAAAGTCGCTGGTTTTATTATGTACAGAAACATCAAAGAGATGGCCATTGCTACCTATGTGTGTTTTGAGTAGAGCATACATAAATATTAGGTAAGGTATGAGTCACATGACAGTGTATATGTGTACAGGGAGGAGGAGGGGGGAATAGAAGGAGGAGGAGGCAAAAGTCGCTGGTTTTATTATGCACAGAAACATCAAAGAGATGGCCGTTGCTACCTATGTATGTTTTGAGTAGAGCATACATAAGATTAGGTAAGGTATACTGAGTCACATGACGGTGTATATGTGTACAGGGAGGAGGAGGGGAGGAATAGAAAGGAGGAGGAAGAAGTGGCTGTTTTATCATGTACAGAAGCATCAAGATGATGGTGATTGCTACCTATGTATGTTTTAAGCAGAGAATGAATACACATTAGATAAGGCACTCTGAGTCATATGAATGTGTATACGTGTACAGGGAGGAGGAGTGGGTAAGTGGTAGAAGGGTTGGAGAATCTGTGATTTTGTACACCGTGCTTGATTTTTTTTTAAAGGCCAGTGATCTAATTCTCAGTTAAGTCCATTTGTGTGTGTATTTTCAACTGATTATCTCTATCAAAATGGAACAAAAAGCCTTTCATTCAAACTTTCAAAATCTCGAACAAATCCAGAGAAGCTTATTCTTTTCAATAGTGACTGCAAAATAAGTTAATGATTTTCCCCAATTAATAGGCACTGCGCACTTTGTTTTTAAAACGCGGAGTGCTATATAGTGTATGAGCGTTGTGTTCGTCTCTCTCTCTCAGTAACAGATGACGAGAGGTGACAGGGTATGTATGGAATGTCTGTGTGTGAGGGGTGGAGGGACGGTAGGTGGGTGCCAGAGATGCCACACTGATGCCAGAAACACGTCTGAAAGTATGCCTGGATTGCCTGTGATGGTGTGATTAATCCCCTGTGCTGTGTTTAGTATGCGTCA
>CM031601.1:51651656-51669156 GCA_018398815.1 Conus ventricosus
CGAAATCCAGAACTTCTCTCTCTCTCTCTTCTCTCTCTCTCTCTCTCTCTCTTCTCTCTCCCCTCTCTCCCCTCTCTCTCTCTCTGTAGAAAAAAGAATGAGAAAACAACGAATTTCAAAGTGTCGGTTTTTATCACACCACACACACACCCCACACACACACAACACACACACACACACACACGCACATTGTGCTCTCTCTCTCTCTCTCTCTCTCTCTCTCTCTCTCTCTCTCTCTCTCTCTCTCTCTCTCTCTCTCTCTCTTCTTTTTCTTTAAAGAAGGGGGAGAACAACAACAAAGAAAGGAAAGAAGAAGTGAAAGAACAACAGTAAGAAATAAAAACAGAAAGAAAGAAAGAATTTTAAAAAAATAGAGAAAGAAAAAAAAATCAAACTACTGAAAAAGCAAGAAACAGACACGAAGTAGATATACAGCAACCCAGAAGGGAAAGGAGGAAAGAAAAAACAAGAGAAAAGAGACAGAAACCAGAAGACACAAGGAGAGAACGAGCACTTTACAGAAGAAGAATACACTAGTTTTTACGATCATCTGATTTTCCAAACATCACGTGGAGACGTCCCGCTTGAGCAACCGCCGATTATAGATTCACCCCCATCATTCATTACCTATCATTCCATCGACTGGGTATGGAAATGTATTCGCCGCGCGTAACAGCCGACAAAGTGATAGTCAAATGTATGCGTATTTGGCTTAGATCGCTTGGGATGTCTTTATCGTTCCGTGTGTCATTGCTACACAAAGGAACACTCCAAAACAACGGAATCCGAACGTGATGAAACTCGATCCCACATGGAATAGGGAAGAAGAGGGGAAGGAGGGAGTAAGGGGTAGAGGTGGGGGGGGGAGAGAGGGGAGGAGGAGAAGTACGTTCATAGGTATTGGTGAGATGTGGATTTGAAAATCATTTTAAAATTTCCAAGATGTTTTGTTGGAAAACTTGCCGTTCACCTTTTTCGTTTTATTGTCCAGTCGGTCGTTCGTTGTGACGACTCTCCACCCTTTTCCCCACCTTCTTCTTCCCCATTGCCCTCTCTCTCTCTCTCTTTTCTCTCTCTCCTCTCTCTCTCTCTCTCTCTCTCTCTCTCTCTCTCTTCTCTCTCTCTCTCTCTCACACACACACACACACACACACACACACACACACACACACACACACACACTAACCTCACTCAACACACAACACACACACACACACACACACACACACACACACACACACACACACATGCACACACACTAACATACATACCACTAGCACACACACACACACACACACACACACACACACACACACACACACACATGCAAGCAGGTATGCATACACGCGCACTTGCACTCTACGCTCGCACGCACGCACAATGCACGCACGCGCGCGCACACACACACACCACACACACACACACACACACACACACACACACACACACACACACACACACGCGCGCGCGAACACTCACTCACACACACACACACACACACACACCACACACACACACACACACACACACACACACACACAACACAACACACGCACAACACACACACACACACACACACACACACACACACACACACAACACACACGAACACTCACACACACACACACACACACACACACACACACAGACACCACACACACACACAACCACACACACACAGAGCAGACAAAGAAACTAGAATCACATGCAGATCGACGGTAACTAAAACACATGGAAGAAACGGGCAGAACAGATAGACAGACAGACAGACAGTTACACAGCCAGACAGACAGACCGAAAAAGCAGACACAGACGGAAAGACAGACAGACGACAGACAGACACATCCAGACCAGCACAACGACTTCACAAAGGCCAAGACGAAACCGCTGAGCTAGGAGGACTCACGCCCCACTACTCATAATTACACCGCTGTCTCTTCGTAATTATCAACGCGGCGTTCATAATTATCAGCGCCGCCGCGTGTTTAAGGTCGGCACCTCAATGGCAGGGGCCCTGTAGTGTTGTGTGACTTCTTTATCGGTGGGTTAAAAGTGTCCGTTTCCAAAATTGCTGGACGCTTACTATACGGTCTTCGCCGTCGCTAAGGAGTGTTCGTTCGTTTGGGTTTGTTCCTTCTCTGTCTCTCTCTCTGTCTCTTCTCTCTCTCTCTCTCTCTCTCTCTCTCTCTCTCTCTCTCTCTCTCTTTACTCCTCTCCGTGACGTTGATAACGACTTCGCATGGTAATGACTTCGTTTAGTGTCACAGCTCTTAACTGTGATTAGCCGGCGGCTGATTAAGGGAGGGGTGGGTTTGCCCCTTCACCCTCGCACCTCCCATCCCCTCCTCTCCACCCACCTCTCCCCTTTACCACTTACATCCACTCCCCGAAATCTCCCCTCTTCCCTCTAGTCTCCTGCCCTGACCCCATTTGAAAAAGTCCCAAAAACCCCCCCAAAAAAAATTTGTCAAAAAAAAAAAAAAAAAAGGCGGAGGGTGTGAAGGGCGGGTGGGTGGGTTTGGAAAGCATAGAAGGGGGAGTGGGGAGGTGGAAGGGGAAGGAAGACAGCAAAAGAAAAAGTCAAACGAATAAACATGATAGCATTTTAGCAGGGTGGATGTGTGTGTGTGTGTGTGGGGGGGGGGGGGGGGGTGGTGGAGGGGGATATTCTGGCGAAACAGCGTTTTCTTAGAAAATAATTTCACGCGTTTTAATCAACTTGTTGCGTGAACATCACATCATAAGACAAAAAATCGAGCGGCGGTTGACATATATAACGATGCCTCGCTTGAAAACTTTTAAAAACAGACAAGAACTAGACAAATGAGCTTCAGCATCTGTCTGTGGTGTTGCTGATCGTTGTTTTCCAGACAAAACCAGACCGCTGTGTGTGGATTTCACTGACAATTTGGTTCACTAGCTGAGCAGAGGCGGTGATATATAACAATTGACCTGGTGGCATTTGACCTTGGCGTTTTCGTCGTGTGACTGCCTTCAACAAAAACAGCCGCGAAATACCCATTTCCCTCGTTTCGGAAGGCTTGTTTTAGCCGGTTTCCAGTTTAATATAAATAAGTATATTTCCAAGTTCCAGTAAATACAATTTGACAACAATCATTAAAATCATTTGAACAACGACAAGCTACTGCTTACGGCGTGTTCAAAGTTAATGTTTCTGGTTGTACATGTAGGCAGCCCGTCGTGTAAACGAATGTGGATTGTAAAGCGCTTGGAGTTTGGTCTCTAGCCGAGGATAGGCGCTGTGTAAGTATTTATAATAATGATAATAATGACAATAACTTGGCAAGGGCAGTGGCAGGAAGTGGTTTCCGTTTCAGTTTTTTTTAACGACCAGCCAACCACACAAGGCCATTTTTAGGGTGGTGTTTTAGCTGGAATTGTTGTTTAACACAGACCTGAAAAGTCGCTGGAATTGTTGTTTAACACAGACCTGAAAAGTCTTTCTGTGTTATAAAGCAAAGGGGAAAAAGAGGGTTTATTTTAATACAGACCTGAACAGTCTTTCTGTGTTATTAAGCACAAAGGGGAAAAAGAGGGTTCATTTTAATACAGACCTGAAAAGTCTTTCTGTGTTATTAAGCAAAGGGGAAAAAGAGGGTTCATTTTAATACAGACCTGAAAAGTCTTTCTGTGTTATTAAGCAACGTGGAAAAAAGAGGGTCATTTTAACACAGACCTGAAAAGTCTTTCTGTGTTATTAAGCAAAGGGGGAAAAACGAGGGTTCATTTCAATTCATCTTTATAGCCCAGCCGAACGCCAGGGGCCTTACCACGGCTGTCACATATTGTCAACGTCTGCTCTATGTAAGTTTGGGTTTTTTTTAAGTGACATCAATAAGCCAGTTTATTTCAAAATATACCACAAAACGCCTTAGAGAAGAAAGAAACGAAAGATGAAAGGCAAGAAAGCGGGGGGGAGGGGGAGGGGGAGGGGAGTGAGAGGGAACGTTATTTGTCACCTGCCTGGAATACACATCGCAGGTTGGTTTTTTTTACTCCCACCTACCCCCACCTTCCCACCCATCCCTGTGCCTCTCTATCCCTCCCCCCCCCCCCCCCCAACCCCCACCCACTCTGACCTCCCTTCTACTTCCCTTTCCTACTCCGCCTGGTCTTTTTCGCCCCTTTCCCACCTCGTCGGTCATCTTTTTTTTTGTTCACCCTGTGTGGCAGCAGTCTATACACCTGGGAAAAGAGAAACGGTCCCCCACCCCCCCCCCCCCCACCCCTACCCCTTGTGACAACGTAATCCTCCGCCAATACGGAATTATCCAACGCCAAGCCTTGAAACCTGTGACAGATTCTGGACTCGAGAAGTTATCAACGACAAAATCACCACACACTTCGACACACCCGGTACTTTTCACGGAGAGCAAGTAGGCCTTATAGTAAGTAGACAATTACTAACTATTTGCTGTTAATTTTTTGCCAGTCTCGATATTTAAAAAAAAAATGTAATTCCACATTAGCCACACTCGGGCAGCCCGCAGGTTTTTGTTGTGTTGTTGTTGTTGGGGGTTTTTGTTTTCTTTTCATTTGGGTTTGTTTTGTTTATTCCGTGTGCTGTATGTCTCATTTTCAAAATTAGGTCTTAATGTTTTTGTAACACTCGTTGATTTGTGCGCGCGCAGCGCGGCGCGGTGTGTGTGTGTGTGTGTGTGTGTGTGTGTGTGTGTGTGTGTGTGTGTGTGTGTGCCTGATTCAGTTGTGTGAAATTTCGAGTAAAACGCAGGCTATATGAGAAGAAAGATTTCATGGAGAAGCAGAAGCTTTTTCTTTCTTTCTTCTTTTTTTTCTATCAAAAATGTAGTCGTAAAGCCATTTAATAATACATTTTTAGCTTCTATCTTTGTCTTTCAGTTTCACCTTCTTTTCCTCTGCAAAGTGGGTTTCGTTTTGCAGTTGAAGTTGTAGTTGTTGCTGTTGTTTTTGCTGTTGCTGTCGTTGTTGCTATCGTTGTTGTTGTCGCTATTGTTGTTGTTGTTGTTTTTGTTGCTGTTGCTGTCTATGTGGCCTTCATTTTGGCGTAAAAAATCTCCAGAAAGATATTGACTTAAAGAGTCTTCATAAAGATATTAACATCTGAACGTAAATCATGATCTTTTATTATCAGTTAGAAAACAAATTATGTACTCCCCAAGAGTTAAATTTATCGTGAATGAGCCAGGTGTTCATTGAAACTACGGCTTGATAATGTCGTCCAACCAGCTTGTGGCTGCGGTAATGTAGCGCGCATGAGCGATCGGTTTCCGCCCGACCCTGGCATCCGGGTCATTAACTCAAGGGAGATAACCCCGTGAGCTTTGTTATCGAAGGAGGGCGCCGTCGAAGGAGTGGTCTTGTAGTATCACCTGCAGTTTTTGTGTCGATAATGAGGGAAAGTACTCTCTCTCTCTCTCTCTCTCTCCTCTCTCTCTCCTCTCTGACGTCATGACAAGGCATTCAACCATGAACTTGCCGTTACAACGTTATCCACTTCAATCTTGATTTTGGGTGGCTTTGGCGATGTATTCTTAATGAAAACAAAAGAATGTATATGTTCGGATGAAATTCGATTCTTGCCTACGTGCGCCTCTTACAAGAATCAAGTAAGAATCCAGTAAATTTAATCATTTGGAGGATAAGCAACAACAATCTTTGCATCACAAAACAAAACAACAACAAAATTGAAAACACAAATAAAATAATTCATTTTCAGTTGGCGATTTGACAAATTATAGAAAACGTTAACGACAAAGTAAAACATATAATTCAAGCATTTGGTGTGTTGCCAAAGGAAGAAGCGGACCATGAAGTTTCCTTTCTATTCTTTACACATCTGGTTTAGTTGAAACAAATCCCCCTAACTGCTTTGAGCAGATTGCAAAAAATGAAACCTGACTTCAGTTTATAGCATTTTCTTCTGTTACACTTTCTTCAAAGATTTCAATTAAGGAGCATTCCATTATAGATTGAAATGTGTCTCCTTTTAAATCGGTTTCACAACTAAGACAAATACGCAGCTCTTGTTGAGCATTTTAATACCTTCCAATTTTGATAGGTAATTCGTGACTGCTACGACTGAACTTAAAATAAACACATACGCGCGCGCGCGCGTGCGCGCACACACACACACACACACACACACAACACACACAACACAACACACATATATAATATATATATATATATATATATATATATATATATGTATATATAATATGTGTGTGTGTGTGTGTGTGTGTGTGTGTGTGTGTGTGTGTGTGTATACAGACATACACACACATGCGCGCGCACACACACACACACACACACACACACACACACACACACACACACACACACACACACACACGCAGCACACACACGCAGCACACACACACACATACATGCACACGCGCGCACGCACACACACACACACACACACACACACACACACACACACACACACACACACCCCACCACGCACACACACACACACACACACACACACACACACACACACACACACACACACACACACAAGAGACAGAGGCTGTCGGTCAAAACAAAATTGGTTGCACGCGCAGGAAAACTCAGAAGGGGTGGGGAGGAGACCTGGGGGGGGGGGAAGAAGAAGGAGGGAGAGAGTTGTGAAGGGGATGAGGGAGAGGATGGGTGGGCACATGGGCATGTGGTTGGAGAGAATCTCTTCAACGCCTGTTCTGACCATTGCTTCAGGCGATTCGTGTATGGTGCAGTTCCCTCATTCACAGACCAGAGGGTGCCCTGATCGATTTGATGCATCGCCATCAGTCCTCTGTTGTCTCCAGCAGGTCGCTGCGCAGTTGTGTCAGGGAGGCCATTTCATAATAGATTTGCAACACTGCTTGACTGGTCAATAAATTTTACAGTGATTTTTTTTTTACATGGAGGGGAAGGGCTAAAAAAAGAGAGAGAGAGAGAGGGGGGGGGAGAGAGAGGAAAACAGAGACAGAGAGAGAGAGAGACAGAGACAAAGAGAGAGAGAGAGAGAGAGAGAGAGGTGGGTAAGATGAAGGGGGAGGATGGGTGGGTTCGGAAGGGCGGGGATGGAGTGGGGGGGTGGGGGGGGGGGGGCGTTTGGGGAGGGCAGGGTGTTCGTATGGTATGTGGCATCTTGCGTACCGGTCCTTGTCTCCTTGAAAAGTATGTGTTACAGGGGGCGGATTAGGGAGGGGGCGGTTTGCCATGGTTTCCAGACTTTCCGCCACCCTACCCCCCTTCCCCCCCCCCCCCCCCCCAAAAAAAAATTCCCCCAAAATGCATTTAAAGAATTTCAGCAAGAGGAATAAAGCAAAACTGTTTACAGACGAGTATTGGTGGTGAATTGTGTGCAGTACAATACAGAATTTCAGTACAGTTTTATGCAATACACGATACAAAATGCAATAATGCAACATAACATAGCACAGTGCAATACAATACAATACAATACAATACGCTACAAACATTACACTATGGTACAATACAACGCAATACAATGCAATACAATACAATGCAATTCAATACAGTACAATATGGTACAATACAACACAATGAAGTACAACACAGTACAATACACTGTATATTCCACAGATTGTCCTTAATATTTGCCAGCCAGCTGTTTCCGTGTCATTCCATAGCCTAATAATTAATATGCTTATAAACAATTATTTTGCAACAAGCGGATGAAATTGTCACCCTCTTTTGTAAAGTAGTTTGTTGATAAATCAAAGGTTCAACGAAACGGTCTTTCCCTTCTAGCATATTAGCGGGGGTTCTATATCGAAAAATCATGCACTTCATGCAACAAGCACCAAATTTGGCAGGGATGGCCAGTTTTATGTCCTGAACAAAACCTGATTTAGAGCCACCATGAAAAATTTGTAAAAACGGTTTTTTTTTGGCATTTTACAAAATGGCCGACATAAAATTGGAATATATGTATTCAAAATTGTTTATTTAATGCTACAAACACCAAATCTGACTGAGAAGCACAATTTTATGCCCTGAACATAACCAGATACAGGTCTTTTTTTTTTTTTAAAGGAAAATTTGTGTATTTGAGCAATTTCCAAGATGGCCACCAGCAAAAACGGGAGTCGTATGCTGTACATTCATACTGCACCCATAACACAAAAATAAGTTTTAAGAAATATTAAATGAATAAAAATCATAATAAATAAATGAAAAAAATAAGATACAAGAAGTAAATAAAGAATATTTAAAAAAAAATTTAATGGGAGGTGACGGTGATGATAGTAGTTATGTTGGGGTAGTCGTATGGGTAATGACAGTAATGATTGGAAGAGAATGGAAATGATCAATGGGTGGTAAGATATCGTTGGGGAGGGGAACAGAATATGGAGGGGCATAGAAGAGGGTAATGGGGGGGGGGGAGAGAGAGAGAGAGAGAAAGAGTTCATATCTCTCCTCCCACACAAATGTATGCATGGGATGTAGAGCGTAATATATATACATAATGCTGAACAATTAAGTAGTGGGGGAAAACAAGTGTAGGCTAACAAATTTTTCAGTCAGCATAGTTATGACTTCGCAAATATTTGAACTTTTAAAAAAAAAATGAAGATAAGATAAGATAATGTTGCTTATAGCCCAGCCGAACCGCAAAGGGCCACATCAGGGCTGAAAAAAATGAAGAAAATGGGGGGAAATATATTATAAATAATGAGAAACCCTTCACCAGCTGCATGAGGGAACCACTGTAAAACCCTCTCAAACACAAATCTATTTGTATCACCTGCTCCTAGACCTTTCGTCTGCTGGATTGGACTCATCAGGGAAACATGTCTGTGTCTGCGCTCCTGGTGTCAAATAGAGACACACCACAGTCCATAATTCTGTGGTGTTTCCCACCACCAAGGGTTCAAAAAAGAATCCAACATCACCCCCAAAACAGCCAGCGAAGGATAGTAAATGGAATAAAACTAAAGTGTGGAGAGGAAAAAGTTGCTGAAAAACTAAAAGCATTATGCAAACAGTATAAAATGTAGGGGACAATCTTTGAGCCTATGCTTGAGGATCCATTCAAGGATGCAAGGGAGATCAAAAGATATGGAACAGTCTGAGTGGTCAGCTCTGCTGTTCAATAACTCAAGCATTGTCAGTGGCTAAGAATTGTGCAGAACAACCTTTACTTGGATCTCCTATATATACCCCAAACACCATCTCCACCATCCAGGTATGCATACTCATAGACACATACACATGTGAACAATCTATATGTATCTATCTATCTATCTATCTTTTCCCCCTCATACACACCCTCAAGTGCCCCCTTCCAAGAATACGACTCCTCATCTACCACTTTTTCACTTTCTTTTACACTCTCAAGTGCCCCCTTCCAACATAAGACTCGTCTGCCACTCTCTTTTTCTCTATCTCTGCTTCTGCTCATCTTTTCCCTCTATCTGCCTCTCTTTTTCCTCAATGTGAAATGGGATTGGACACTGAATTGTCCCTTTTTCCCATTACACAACACACACACACACACACACACACACACACACACACACACACACGTGTGCGCGAAGTACGCACACGTACTCGCACACGTTGTCAATATTTGTTCTGTCTTCCTGGCGTTTTTTTTTTTAAATCTCAAGAGAATCCTCAGACATTTATTATTAACACACACACACACACACACACACACACACACACATATATATATATATATATATATATATATATATATATAATATATATATATATAATATATATATGCGCGCTTGTGACCTACTCGTTTTTTAGTGTACCAGTCTTTTAGGAAGATATTATATATATATAAAACGAATTTCTCCAAAGTGTAGGGAAAACACTGTAAACACACACACACACAATAGGCAACTTATTTAAAGAGTAAGGTAAAGGATGGTATAGTACGCTTCAGATAACAAATAAGATGATAGAATGACATTTCAAGACTATCTGAAGAGCTGTAAATCCATAATTACGAACACGCGATCGGAAACGGCCATTTTGACTTTCCCGCTGCGGGTCTACAAAGTCAGAGAGAATTCAGGAAACAAAATAAGACCAGCAACGTTTTGGATAAACACATATGTATTTTCATACACAATATATCATTATCCAACATGTTATCATTAGAAATAAATTTTAGCTTACATTCATTTTGCTTGATAGTATTCACTGCGGGCACTTCGCGCTAGAAAATCGTCTGCAATTTTGGCTCATCTTTTTTATTTATTTCTCAAAATAAAAAAAGATTTTGAAGTGGCTTCAAATCTGAAATCAATTATAACATTGTAAAGAACAATATACCAAAGTATTGTGCTTGTTGCACGAAGTGCACAATTCTGGTTAATTCTGCGACATAGAACCCCCACTATATCAGTGCAGACCGGCCAGGCAGGAGAAACTGCCCGGGCTGCAAACTGGAAAGGGGTGAAAGCGTGAAGACACAGAGCGCATCAATCTATGGAAAACCACTGATGTCACAAGAGAGACTTCCATCATGAACGGAGTAATTAAAATTTACTTAATCACAGTTAGTTGCAAAGTGAGTCGATTGCAGCGGAAATCTAAACAAATCTCTAAAAAGAAATATTTAAAATAATTCTGCCAGACAACATGAACAAACGAATCACAAAAGAAAAAACGCGACGCGTTTCGACGTCTTAGGTCTTCTACAGGCAAGATAAACAACAGTCATGACAACGAAAATGAAGAACGAGCAATTACTTGTCATGTCAAATTCGATGCAGGATGGCTCGTTTTCGATTTCGTTGCCTGAGTGTTGTTTCTCTTGCCTGAAAAAAGACTTGAGAGGTCGAAACGCGTCGTGTTTTGTCCTGTGATTCGTTTGTCCATGTTGTCTGGCGGAGTTATTTCGAACACTTTTTAAGATTTACTTTATTGCTCGCTCATTCAGTCACTCACTCAGTCACTCATTCAGTCACTCATAAAAACACTCACTCGCTCACTCACACACTCACTCAAGCTATTTACCACAAAGGGGGTGCAGAATATTGACGACAGCTCTTCAGTGGACTCGGCTGTGGGCTTCTGTGGTGCAATCCATGTCATGTAGCACTCACAGTGAAACATATTATTTTCGAGCGTTGGGACTTGCATGATGTGAGACATAAACACTTTGCAGCAGCAGACTCCATGAAAACCTTGTTCAGAGATGTCCCGCCTGATGTGGTCTTTGACTTTCTGAAAGAAATTAACATTTTTCATCGGATCTAAGATTTTTAAACCAAGTTTCCAGTGTGTGTTTTTAGAAGGTGTCTTTTAAAGGGCTGTGTGAATGGTCTTTAATGACTTGTGAGGTGACGTCAACGCGGTGACAGCCCTGATATGGCCCTTTGCGGTCGGCTGGGCTATAAGCAACATTACCATTACCTTTGCCTGTGGGCTGTCTTGTGGCTGTCCTTCCTGTCTCTGTCCAGTTGATTCCTTTCCTCTTCAGCTGTCCTGCAGTGCCTCTTCTCTGGATGTTTCTTTGTCGTCCCCTCTTCCTTCTCTCCTCTGTGTTCCAGAACAGGACGGGAGGTGGTGGTACATGCCAGAGGTTAAAACTCTATGAGTAAACAACGAACAGGTAGTGTTAACTCTTCCTCCCATGATGACGTAACTAGGTGCCCGTGACTCCGATCGAATTGGTTCTTTCGACACCAAATCGCCCAGTAGAAATGTCAAAACACAGAGCACACGGACCAACCAAAGAGACATCCCCCCCCCCCCCCACCCACCCCCACCCACCCCTCAAAAAAAAAGGACGTTCCAAGCTTGCCCATATATACACTGTATCTGACACGTGTACACGGCAAGAACCATGAGCATGAACATAGTAAGTAGTCTTAGTGGAGTGCAGTCGGAATTTTAAGATCAAAATATTTAAATGGATGGCTTTTGACATCCGCAACATGAACGGTGCACACAAAGAGGAAAGAGTTTTGAAGATTTTGCCACGAGAAAGACATTTTGCGACAAAGAAAACAAAATACGGTCGTGATTTCCTTTTTGGCGGATTAGCGCGGGTTTTGTTTGTGTTTTGTTAGTGGTCATACTTCGTGTTGGCACGCTGAAGGCTCATAATTACCCGCTTCATGTCTGGTTTGCTTTTATGGCGTACCAATAGTGACAAAAGCAACACAATTATCAATATCACGCAAAAATCGTAATCATGGTGCGTGATCAATGGTCGTACTATTTCAAGACATTCTTGAGGAATATTATTACGCAGTCTTCTCGAAACGACATATATTCACGATTACATCATTAACACTTTTTTTTTCTGGTCAGTACGTCAGTGCTCAGGATCGTTAACATTTCTGTTTGTAAATATTGGTAACATTGTTCAGGTTCTACCGTTTTAAGTCCCATTCACTCTGCACAATGCCAGCAGGTTCTTCTGTCTGTCTGTCTGTCTGTCTCTCCTCTCTCTCTCTCTCTCTCTCTCTCTCTCTCTTCTCTCTCCTCTCTCTCTCTCTTCTCTCTCTCTCTCTGTCTCTCTCTCTCTCTCTCTGTCTCTCTCTCTCTCTCTCTTCCTCTCCCCTCTCTCTCCCTCACTCTCTCTCTCTCTGTCTCTGTTTCTGTCTGTCTCTGTCTCTCTCTCTCACTCTCCCCTCTCTCTCTCTCTCTTCTCTGTCTTCCCATTCTCTCCTTCTCTCTCTCTTTTTCTTCTATATGTTTATTCTTAAAAACTTTTGTCTTGCATTTAAGAAGTGTGTCGTTTTTAACATAATGTGTGTTCTGATGTTTCCTTTTTGTGCAAATTTTTTTGTGGTCAGTTGCTTGCTTTCATATTTTCCCGCATGGGCGAGATCTGAATATGAGTGTGCGCGTGTGTGTGTGCGCGCGCGCGCGCGCGCGCGTGTGTGTGTGTATGTGTTGTGTGTGTGTGTGTGTGTGTGTGTGTGTGTGTGTGTGTGTGTGTGTGTAAGAATAAAAAAGCATGAACTCTCTATCAATCACACTCGTTAATAAAATAAAATAAAATCTCTTTCTCCCTCCCTCCCTCCCTCTCTCTCCCTCTCTCCCTACTCTCTCCCTCTCTCTCTCTCTCCTCTCTCTCTCTCTCTCTCTCTCTCTCTCTCTCTCTCTCTCTCTCTCTCTCTCTCTCTCTCTCTCAGCCAACACGTGGACGTAATACTGTGCCTGTATTCCAATAACTTCTCGGTAACATGTACTCCATGTTTCCTTGGTTTGTTGACTGAAAGGCGAGTCATTAAAGCGAGGTTCCCCTGTTGATGTCAAAGGTCAGGAAGAAACGGACCATTGGCACCTTAGTCTTCAGATCGAAAGCGAAGCAAGCAATTCATTTCGACCTTGCCCACTCCCCCCCCCCCCCCCTATCCCCCACCATAGCCCCACCCTCTCTCTTTCTCTCTCTGTCCTTGCCTCCCTCCCCCCCTTCTCTCTCTCTCTCTCTCTTTTCTCACCTCTCTCCCTCACTCAGTCTTTACCTCTCCACACCCCCTCTCTCTTTCTCTGTGTCCTTGTCCTCCTCCCAAGTCCCTCCCTCCCTCCCTCTCTCCCTCCTCTCACACACTCCCTTCTTAACCCTTTCCTCCTCCTCCTAACCCCACCCCCACCCTACCCTTACCCCAGTCACTTTGAAGTGTACACATTTACCCTGCCTTCCACTGCCATGAAAACGTTGATAGACCTCCCGGTGTTTACTTCCTTTCGCAGCAGGGGTTGGGGAGAAAAGAAAAAGAAAAGAAAAAAGACCGAAGCGGTCGACCCAGTGGTTCCGATCTGTGTGTGAGTTCCGCCGTTCCACATGGCAGTGTTTGCTCTCTCCATAAGAGCCCCGCGCCGAATATACAGCAGGCCAGGAGAAACGAGGAGCGCGCTTGTTGATTGGCTGAATAGAAAGAACGGAGAGAGCGAGAGAGAGAGAGAGAGAAAGAATCCAGTCCCCGCGCGCGCGTGTATGTGTCGGGCCGGGGGCTTTGGAGGGAAGGGGGGGGGGGGGGGGGGGCTATTGATCCCCTGTTTGTGTGTTCAGAGTAAACCTTTCGCATGTTACGTTAGTGTTGCCGTGGTGGGTGGTGGTGGCGGTGTGTGTGGTGGTGGTGGCGAGACGGTTTAGGGAGAGGTCTTGTTCGGTCCGGAGGGAGAAGAGAAGGTCTGGGTGTGTGGATGGTGACGAGCTGTGCGAAGATGATGACGTCGTTTTGGTTGTCTGAACTTTGTGGTCGGTCTGAGAACTGGAGGACCTTTGGAGTGTCTCCTTCATTGCTACGGAATGAGATGATGGATCCTTCGGTTTCGGGTTTTTTTTTTTGTTTTTTGTTTTCCTTTTCTTTTCTTTTCTTCTCCCCAGAAATGGCTGATTCACTGTTGCTTGATATGTAGAGTTTGCAGTGGAGTATTGATGGGGTGAGTGTAGTGTGCTTTGGTATGGTGCATCTTTTACAGGACTAGTCACACGTATTTGTTCTTTGTTTGTTTGTTTGTTTGTTTGTTTGTTTGTTTTGTTTTGTTTTCTTTCAGAGCTCAACACTTTCTTTCTTGTCCTTTCCTTGTCATCTTTCTTCTTTTCTTTTCTTTTTTTAAAGGCCTTTAGTGCTCATTTCCTTTGTGTTTGGTTTGTTTATTTTCTGAAAGATTATTTTTCATATCAGTTTCTTTCTCTCTGTCTCTCTCTGTCGGTCTCTCTCTCTCTCTTCTCTCTCTCTCTCTCTCTCTCTCTCTCTCTCTCTCTTCTCTCTCTCACTCTCTCTCTCTCTCTCTCTCTCATACACACACGCACACACACATCCACACGCACGCGCGAGCGCGCGCGCACACACACAGACACACAGACAGACACACACACACACACACACACACTCTCTCTCTCTCTCTCTCTCTCTCTCTCTCTCTCTCTCTCTCTCTCCACACACACACACACACACACACACACACACACACACACACACCACACATCTATCTCTGTGTGTATGTGTGTTCGCGCAGCGCGCGCGCGGTGTGTGTGTGTGTGTGTGTGTGTGTGTGTGTGTGTGTGTGAGAGAGAGAGAGAGAGAGAGAGA
The DNA here is from genome assembly GCA_018398815.1 of Conus ventricosus. NCBI lineage: Eukaryota > Metazoa > Mollusca > Gastropoda > Neogastropoda > Conidae > Conus > Conus ventricosus. The sequence continues at coordinate 51,666,689 of CM031601.1, forward strand.
GAGAGAGAGAGAGAGAGAGAGAGAGAGACCGTGTGCGTGTGTGTGTGTTTCGCGCAACGCGCGCGCGTGCGTGCTGTGCGTGCGTGGTGCGTGCGTGCGTGGTGTGTGTGTGTGTGTGTGTGTGTGTGTGTGTGTGTTCACTTTTGTTTGTGGCTGTGACTTTTAGTTTATCAGCTATAAATATTTGGGATCACATTGCAATGACGTGTGTTGTACTCTGTGGTACTGCTTGCCTCGTGTCGCACAGTACTGCTTTGTATTGAATTATGTTACCGATACATTGCAAGAGACTGTGGAAACGAACTACACTTTTTTCGTGCCAGTTTCGTTTCTGTTTTGAGAATGGTGCACGCAACGGTCAACATTTTTTTTTATTCTGATGTTTCAAGACAGGTATGGTAAAAAAAAATTTAAATGAAAAGAAAAATCTTGCCATTCAATTAGTGAACGGATTAGCAGTGCACGGTGCGTACTACGTCACAGATCGTTTCCGGTATGTAGAATACGGTATGTTGAACGATGTGATTGTTGTTGTTGTTGTATTATGAGCGTTACAGCAACAACAACAATGATAATGATACTAATAGTAATGATCATAACAGTAAGAACTGTAGGAAGAAGAAGAATATTGCAACCTATTATATAACGGCTATTTCTTAGAGACGATAATGATAGTGGTGATAATAATGATAATGATGATGATAATGATAACAACAACAGCAATAATGATGATGAGGAGGAGGAGGATGACGATGATGATAACAGTAATAATTGTAAGAAGGAGAACAATATTGCAACCTATTTCATAATGGCTATTTCTTGGACACGATAACAACAACAATAACAATAATAATTATAATGATAATGATGATGATGATGATGATGATAATTTATGTTTATTTCTTAAACACCGGGAAAATGTCTGAAATTACACACCTTAATACGCTAAATGAATTCAGTGCGAAATGGCTTGCAGGTTGGATATTTTTATACTAAAGATCTGCACTATGTCACCATCCACGAAAATGTGCATCATCTTCTCATGCGGCGACGGCATCATCATCATCATCATCATTATCATCACCATCATCGTCGTCGTCGTCATCATCATCATCATCATCATGGTCATCATTTTGCTTATTCTATTATTTGTCATTCATCATTATAAAAACATTATTACTATATAACAAATATTTTTGTTGTTTCTGCTAATTGGTTAATACTGATTTTTTTTCCCCAAGAAAAATGTTTACATATACACGAACATTTCCCTTCAGTGAGGAGTGGTCGTTCATTTGTGTGTCAATAACCTGTCAACAAACATGTTGATTTTCTTCTACATAACTGGTTAGTTTCAAAGCGAAGTGGCTGCAGGTGGAAAAAAGCAACAACATAAAATTGGCTATTTCCATTGCCACCATTCCTCCAAAGGTTCAATCTACTTCTCATAGGAACGGAAAATATACATGAATAAGTAAAAAGAAAAGAAAAAGCACGAAGACATGGAACGTAAGTATCAATTCGAAACAAAATGAAAAAGAAATGTCTATTTCTACTCTCGGAAATGAAATGAGGTAGGGAACAGTAAACGGTAAACAGTAAACAAGTGGGGTATGTTTTGCTCCCATAAGGAAACCTAACACAGAGTAACTTTTATTCAAGACTGGCACAGCCTTTTTAACTTGAATAAAGTCAGACAAATACATGGACGAACAATCTTGTTTTTCCCCCACTATTAGATTGTTCGTCCATGTATTTGTCTGACTTTATTCAAGTTAAAAAGGCTGTGCCAGTCTTGAATAAAAGTTACTCTGTGTTAGGTTTCCTTATGGGAGCAAAACATACCCCACTTGTTTACTATTTCTACTCTGTTTGGCAAAGTATACTTACCATGTTAGATGATGGACCGGTCGCTAGCTTCGTTTTTGCAAATGTTCATGGCTAACTTAGTACATATAGATGCTTAGTGACGTCACACTTCCAGTCCAAGGGCGGAGAAGAACTAATAGTGTTTCCTTCCATTCCATGACCGACAATTCAAATTCAATTTAGTTCAGATCAACACGTGTTGCTCATATCCCAACCGCACGTAAGTAAAAAGTTTTTTTTTTTTTTCTAAACGAGGAAGCTTAGAGCCTGAAATTTTTTCGTTATGTACAATAATTTGCAAGTTCACATTCAATTCTGTGAGAAACATACAGCTGGCCGAATTTTGGAGATGGTCCGTTTAAAACAGTTGTTTAGTTGTTCTTGTATTTTTGTTGTTGTTTTTTTGTTTGTTGTTTTGTTTTGTTTTTAACTTTTCTAGGGAGTCCCTTTTTGCGTTATTTGACTGGTATGGTGGCCGTTGTTTTTGATACAGTTGTTTAGATTAAGTTTTTGCGTTTCTAAATCTGACCTGTAGCCATTTTTACAAACTGGAATCTTGAAATCAAAGGGACACTATCTCCATAATACCTTAATACTTG
>CM031601.1:51674156-51679156 GCA_018398815.1 Conus ventricosus
TTGTTATCATTCATATTATTGTCATCATTATCATTTCAACTCCCATGGTCCCCTTCCCAACGGCCTCGTTTTCATTCAGCATCCCTTTTTTGCGCCGAATATGAGGAGATAAGTGACTGCTCGTTCTTGGTTTACATTGTCCTGAATGTTGTTGTTGTTTTTACCTGAAGAAGACCTACGAGGTCAAAATGGATTGGGTTTTGTTCTGTAATCTGTTTGTCCGGAGTGTCTTGCGGAACCAGTGACATTTCTTCTAAGAAATAGTTCAATATGGCCTAGCTGCTCACCTTTCTTCCTCCGTTGACCTTCCTGTCAGCTGGTTTCGTGTGGCTGCTGCTGTTGTTGTTTTGTTTTTTTCTTTCTTTCTTTCCTTCCACCTCTTTTCCTTTCTTTGTCGCTCCTTCATTCCCTGCTACTATTTGTCTATTTTCCCCCCTCTTTACTTCCGTGCTTCCTTTTTGTCCCTGTCTTCTTTCCTTTTCCTTCTTTCTTGCTTCCTTGCAGTTTGACTTTCTTAGTTCCGTGGTTGTTGTTTTTTTTCTTGTTAACATGCTCACTGTGTTTGTGTTTCAGAGGCTAAAAATGGCGTAGAACATCCTCACGAGTGACGGACCGGTCAGCCAGTTGTCTTGAGACTGCCTCCCTGACCCTCCATTCCTCCCCCCCCCCCCCCCACACCCCCTCACGGCTACCCCCCCCCCCCCTCCCCCATCACCATCATGCCCCTGGCATCACGCTCACCCCCTCCAGTCCCCCTCCCTGACCTTCCCCCGTTCTGTTGGCTGTTCATGTTGGTGATGGTGGGGCTGACGGTGATGCCTGCGTGTCGGGGCCAAGACGTCCAGTACACCATCGAGGAAGAACAGCAGTCCCCGGCCTTCGTGGGCAACGTGGCCCGGGACATCATGCTGGAGGCGCAGGTGTCCCCGGACGTCTTCGACAGCCTCCAGTACAGCATCCTGGCGGGATCCCGATCTCACGGAGACCTCTTCTCCATCGACCAGGACACCTCCGATCTCTTCACCGCCCGGCGCCTGGACCGGGAGAGCATCTGTCGCTTCAGCCTGCAGTGTCAGCTGGATTTCAAAGTCGGGGCCGTGGCGGGGACGTATTTCAAGAACATCCGTGTCAGGGTGCTGCTGAACGACATCAACGACAACTCTCCCAGGTTCAACCGCTCCACCTTCGCCTTGGATATTCCCGAATCGGTGACGGTCGGGGCTTCGTTTTCGCTGGAAGGTGCCGTGGATGACGACACAGGGGCGAACAACTCTGTGCAGATGTACACCATCTCTCCGAGTGACGGGCCTTTCGAAGTGGTCTTCACGCAAAAACTGGACAGGACCTCGGACGTGAACCTGATCATCAAGCAGCAGCTGGACCGCGAGACTCAGAACTCCTACACTCTGCAGCTGGTCGCTACGGACGGTGGAGACCCGCCGCGGATGGGCGAGATGGACGTGGTGGTGACCGTTCTGGACGACAACGACAACGCCCCGGAGTTCCTGCAGGCGTACTACACCGTGACGATCGGCGAGAACGTCAAGCCAGGGGAGAAGATCCTGGCCGTATCAGCCCAGGACGAGGACGAAGGCGACAACGCGAAGATCCGCTACCGGCTCAGCATGCACCAGGACGACAGCGTGGCCACGCTCTTCTCCGTGGACGCCGTCTCGGGGGACCTCACCCTGAAGCAGCTGCCGGCCAGCGGGAGCTACTCTGTCATCGTGCAGGCGGTGGACGGGGGGTCGCCGCCCAAGGAGGCGCAGACGGTGGTGGAGGTGAAGGTGATCGACACCACCAACAACCCGCCTTTCATCGTCGTCACCGTGCTCCACGCCGCCATGCCCGAGGACAGCAAGCTGCGCTCTCCGGTGGCTCACGTGTCGGTGGAGGACCCAGACTCGGGCCGGAACGGGCAGGTGGGGTTTTTTTGGGTTTTTTTTTTTTTGGTTGGGGGGTGAAGAGGGTCATCAGTTTTTTAGGTTGTCCGGTGCTTGGTGTGTGTGTGTGTGTGTGTGTGTGTGTGGTGGTGCGTGTGTGCGTGCGTGCGTGCGTGCGTGCGTGCGTGCGCGTGCGTGCGTGCGTGCGTGTCTTCTCTCTCTCTCTCTCTCTTCTCTCTCTCTCTCCTGTCTCTCTCTGTCCTGTCTTGTCTGTCTCTCTTTCCTCTCTCTCTCTCTCTCTCTCTCTCTCTCTCTCTCTCTCTCTCTCTGCCTGTCTGTCTGTCTGTCTCTCTCTCTGCCTGTCTGTCTGTCTCTCTCTCTTTCTCTCTCTCTCTGTGTCTGTCTCTCTCTCTATCTCAATCTCTCTCTTCAATCTCTCTCTCTCTCTCTCTCTCTCTCTCTCTCTCTCTCTCACACACACCACACACACACACACACACACATACACACGCACACGCACACACACACACACACACACACTAATGCACACACACACTGTCTTTCTGTCTCTATCTCTGTCTGTATGTCTCGGTCTGTCTGTCTGTCTGTCTCTCTGTCAGTCTGTCTCTCTCTCTCTCTGTCTCTGTCTGTCTGTCTGTCTATCTCTCTCTCTTCTCTCTCTCTCTCTCTCTCTCTCTCTCTCTCTCTCTCTCTCTCTCTCTTTCCATCTCCCTATCTGTTTGTGTGTGTATGTGTAGTAGTAATTCATTCAGTTTTACGTCTGTTCACAAATGTGATATTACATGAAGAGAGAGAGAGATGCATAAATGTCTGTGACTATGTAAGTGTATCGCACAAAGACATGCCTGAGCTTGAAGAGGTAAACAGTCAAACAGCAAATGCTTGCTGGTTATTCTTCGTTCTCCACAAATACATTTTGCTTCGTTTGCATATTAAGTTTTTAAGGCATCAAGTTTTAATTTATAAAATATTGAAATGAAATTTCTGTATTGATGCACATTTTTTTCACTTTTAAATGAGAAATGCTGTTTACATGTTCATAATTAACTAAATGAGTATTTTTTTATCGGCCACACCAAGCAACGTATTTTTGTTGTGTTTTCTGAATCGAATTAGACGGTTTGCTTTGATAATTGATTGCCTTCAGGTAAAGAAAAGGATGTATTCAATGCCGTGGCGCACTTTTCATTTCTGGCTCCTCTCTTTGTGCATCTATCAGCTAGCTCATTACCTCAAATACCACAATGCGATGGAATCCAACAGAAGGTGACATCAGTTCCTTTACATATCAAAACATGAATAAGATGGCATATTTCATTTACAAGAAAGTTGCTCGAAACGGTATTTGGAATTGTGTGTGTGTGTGTGTGTGTGTGTGTGTGTGTGTGTGTGTGTGTGTGTGTGTGTGTGTGTGTGTTTGTTTGTTTGTTTGTGTGTTGTGTGTGTGTCGTGTGTGTGTGTGTGTGTGTGTGTGTGTGTGTGTGTGTGTGTGTGTGTGTGTGTGTTTCTGTGTGTACATGTGCGTGCCCATGTGTGTAGGCGCGTGCAGCGTGGATGTGCATCCGCGATAACGCTTTTTCTTTATACACTATCATTGTTTTTATTGTGGCTGTTATTGCTACTGCTTTTTCACGAATTAATGACAACACCACCATCCCCACCAACAACAACGTCACCAACACCAACACCATCACCACCACCACCAACAACAACAACAATACCAAACCACCAACAACACGGCCACCACCAACAACACCACCACCAACAACAACAACATCATCACCACCACTGCCACCACCACCACCAGCACCAACACCCACAACAACAACACCACCAACACCAACACCACCAACAGCAACACCAATAACACCACCAACACCAACAACAACAACAACGCCACCACCACCACCAACAACAACAACAACAACACCAAACCACCACCACCACCACCCCACCAACAACAACAACAACAACACCAACTCCACCACCACCACCACACACAACAACAACAACAACAACAACAGCACCAAACCACCACCACCACCACCACCACACAACAACAACAACACTAACAACAACAACAACAACAACTCCACCACCACCACCACAACAACAACAAGAACAACAACAACATCAACAACAACATCAACAACAACAACAACACCAACAACAAATCAACGTGGACCTTGGCCTTTCAGGTGGACTGCTTCAGCCAGAGCGCCTTTTTCGACCTGCGCCCAGTGGAGGAGTCCGGCATGATGGTGGAGCTGGCCCGAGCCCTGGACCGCGAGGACTCCCCCTCCTACAAGGTCACCCTCTTCTGCCAGGACAACGGCTCGCCCCGCCTCAACGCCACCGCCACCTTCGACGTCCTGGTGGACGACGTCAACGACAACCCGCCCGTCTTCGCCCAGCCTGACGTCACCTTCAGCGTCGTCGAGGGCGACCGGGTGGGCGAGATCGTCTACACGGTCACGGCGACGGACCGCGACCTCGGCGAGAACGCGGACATTGCGTACAGGATGTTGAGCAACGCCGGGACGGGCGGGGTGTTCTACATTCTGGAGTCTTCGGGGTCTGTGGTGGTGGCGAAGGAGATCGACAGGGAAAAGCAGGAGGAGTACGTGTTCAAGGTGCTGGCGGTGGATTGGGGAACCCCTCCCTGTCCTCCACGGCCACGGTCACGGTCACCATCCAGGACGTCAACGACGAGGTGCCAAGTTCTCCCAAGACGAGTACGAGTTCAGCATCCGGGAGAACCGATCTGCCGGGACTTTTGTGGGGGTCTTCAACGCCACGGACCCTGACCTGGGCAAGGGAGGGAAGGTCTCCTTCTCTCTCAGAGGTTCCCAGCCGGTCGCCTCCGCAGCCTTTCACCTTTACCCCAACGGGACTCTCGTCACCCGGGGGATGCTGGACAGGGAATCCAGCCGGGAGATCGTTTTCGACGTCGTGGCTTCGGACCAGGGCTCGCCCAGGCTGAGCAGCGTCAGAGAGGTGAAGGTGGTTCTGGAGGACGTCAACGACAACAAGCCGGTGTTCTTCTTCCCCGGACCCAGCAACAACAGCGTCACCCTGCTCATCCCCATCGAGAAG
>CM031601.1:51684156-51697054 GCA_018398815.1 Conus ventricosus
TTTAGTAGCATTTGATATTGCTTTTAGATTTGTGGGATTTTTTTGTTGCTCATTAATCATATGTTCTGTCTTTTTTTTCCCCACGCATTTTAATCACGTAATATAAGAACTTACAACTGCGCAGAAAGGAGACAGTGCGCGGAGATTTTCACACATATATAATGGGCATATCTATGGATGACATACATAATAAGAATTTTTTTTTCAGTCCAACCATGCAATGCAACTGTGGTAACCAGCATACATAAATCCATACATTAATACACGGTTGGCGCGTATCTAAAACAAACTGAGTGTACATGATGTTTTTTTTCAATCTAGAATTTTTTTACAGGGCACACATAACGAATAATGTCCAATTACTGGCATTAATCATGTGCACAAACGAAATACAAGGTCATAAAACGCGTAACATGAATTATTACTTCAACTCCATCAATCATGGCATTCGAAGAAAGTAAATTGTGCAGACACACTTTCAATTTCCCATTATTTTATCGAGGCTTCAGGTTGCGGACGACATTAGATAGGAGAGAAAAAAACAACGAGAGTGTACAGTAATTATCATTAACAACACACACACACACACACACACACACACACACACACACCACACACACACACACACACACCATCAGACATCAGCACAAAGCTATACAGGTCTGTGTTGAACTCAAACAGCAGTTCCCGAAGGCAAAGATAGCGCTAGCAAAGTGGCGCCTGTCAGGAATAAAAAGTACAACATCAAGCGTGAACTACTGAACGCCTTGACAAAGTCGAAGCTCGTCTCTGAAGATGATATTACTTCATCAGCCATGATAACCTGCGGGCAGTGACTACAGGCTCCTCAATCGGGACGACATCCACCCCACTTCAAGAGGAGCGTGCGTTCTTGCAAGGAACCTAGGGCAGCACCTCCATCGATGTTTGGGAAGGCCCAGGAGGAGATCATCCGTCACCAAACACCAAGGGGCAATGGTTTTTATCTCCAGCGTTTCCCCGCCCTGGTTTACTGACATTACAGTAGACATCTCTGCAAAGATGTCTTTCAATTATTTTATCTTTGGTGTTATGATTAGCTGATATTCGATTGTGATTTATTATACTTTCATTGTGTTATTGATAAGCTAATACTAATTGTTTTTCCAGAACATATGATGAAAAAATGTAAAGTGTCAAATATTAATATTCTGCAATGGAACGCTCGTTCTCTTGCCAGAAACTTCGCTTACCTTAATCAGTATTTGGTCCATAACAACTACCAAATTTTACTCCTTCAGTCTTTGAACGTCAACAAAAGTGCCTTACAAAATATCAGGTTTTTATTATCCCCTGTTCATGAACAGACTGATCCCTCTAATCGCGTTCAAACTGCTATTATGTTCGTGAAGGACTGGACCACTGCCAACGAACTTCACCAGCCCTCTGGACGTTGACTCTGTTATCATCGTGTGGTGTCATGTCAGATTTTCCACATCCTTTGTTCTTAACATCGCTTCTGTATATTTACTAGAGGTCCAGATGACATGGACACTGACTGGCTGAAAAAACTTTCAAAGACCAGCAAGACAAATGGGTGATAGGGGGAGATTTCAATGCGCATGCTCCTTTCTGGGATAATAACTGCACACACATCACATGCAACAGATTCATTGATAACATAGCAGACTCAAATTTGTATTTGTTAAATAATGGAAATGTCACCCGCATCCCTGATATAGCAACTCATAGACCTCTGCAATAGATCTCACTTTCATATCTCCTTCACTTGCAACAGATTGTTCATGGAATCCTGTAGATGACTTGCTAGGATCTGACCACACTCCCATTAAAATTTCTATCAATAAAGATATAGAACAAAGAGAAACAAAACCTGATACACTTCCAAAATACAATTATAAATATGCAGATTGGTCAGCTTTTAAAACCTTTCTTCAAACTGTGACCATAGATATTACAAGCCACAGTTAACATAGACGATCTTTACACTTTATTTCAGTCTTCCCTTATAGCAGCTGCAGATAATTCTATTCCTAGGATACAATATCTAACAGGGAAGCGCAAAGGAAATGTATGGTGGAATGATGACTGCAGCGTGCTGTTGTGAAAATAAAGAAAAATATAAGATATATATCAGGGACAAAGGAACAGACCAAAAAGATAGAAAACATAGAGAATGAAAATGGCTAGTAAGCATAGTGATGAAATAATCCAAGATGCAAAGCAGCGCTATGGTCCACATTTTGCAAAACTGAAATAAATGAACATAAAAGATATAGGAAAATTTGGCAGGAGAAAAAGTAATGAAAAATGGCATTAAGTTACCAACATATCCAATAAAACAAAATGATAATGCCTTACCAAGTGTCCAGCAGAAAGCAGAAGCCTTCGCTAACATGTTTGCTAATGTCAGCTGTGAAAATGGTTTATCAAAGATTTGTAATGAGTATAGAGACCAAGAAGAGCAAAAAGAAATTTACAAAGATCTATTCCTGATAACACAAACTATATTAATGCACATCTAACGCTTCAGGAACTCAGAGATGCAATAAATTCCATCCAAATAAAAAAAACATCGGTGGGACTGGACGCAATTTCGAATCAAATGTGAAAATCTGCCTGAAAATTTTATCAATTTCCTGTATGAAATATTTCAAAATGTGGTGTGATGGTGATATGCCAAAAATTTGGAAAGAATCAATCGTGGTTCCCATTCACAAACATGGCAAAAGCTGCACAGTATAAACAATTATAGACCTATAGCATTAACATCCCATGTATGCAAACTTTTGGAAGAATCGTTTTAAACAGACTTACACACTTTTGTGAGAAGAATGAAATAATACCTATAAATCAGGCTGGTTTCAGAAAGGTAGATCGACAACAGAACTATTAGTGAAACTTACAACAAACATAAAAAAGCAATTTGCTAGACGTAAATGTATATTAGCGACATTTTTGACATAAATAAGGTTATGATCAAGTCTGGCATTCTCGGCTCTTACTTAAATTAATAAACCATCGGTCTGTCTGGTCATATTTATGATTATATCAATTGTTTTCTAAAGAATCGACAAATTCAAACTAGAATAGGGAACACGTATTCAAGTAAAAAGAACTCTTACAATGGGTATCCCTCAAGGATCAGTTATTGCTCCTTTCCTATTTTCATTACTGATGTATGATTTACCCAGCAAAATATCTAAAAATGTCATCTTAGTTCAATATGCTGACGATATATGCATTTGGATGGAAGTAACCTTAAAAAAGAAAACCCCACTAGTACCAAAAAATAGTGTATCAAAAACAGCTTGCATTATAGCAGAGTACTTGACAAAGAATGGACTAAGTTTATCTGCAGAAAAAACAAACATTGTTTTATTCAACAGTGGCTCGAATCCCGACAAATGCCTATTTTCAGAATGAATGGAGTAGTTCTTAATTATGCTTCACAAATCAAGTTTTTGGGCGTTAACCTCACATCGAAAATGTCTTGGAATCAACAATAGATTATTTGCTGACAAAGCAAGGAAAACTTTAAATTTTCTCAAAATTGTGAGTACACAGAGGTGGGGACAAGACACGTCCACTCTAATTTATCTATGTAAATGTTAATAAGATCAAAATTAATTATGCGCAAGAAGTGTTTTTAGTGCACCAAAATTTCTGTTTAAGAAGCTTCAAAGTATAGAATGCAAAGCGCTTAAACTTGCATGGGTCTTCCACCCATGCATTTGTCTTCGAACATATAATGAAGCTCAGATTTTACCCTTTGATGATCAGAGGGAAGTGGCTGCCACGAAATTTGTGATAAGAAGTTTCCAGTGAAGAATGATGTGAAAAATGAAATTAAAATTAGATCAGTGTCATGACCAGAGCTCGTTTTGTGTGTGACGTGGCATCAAAGATAGAGAAGGAGGCGGTGGAAGGAGGGAGAACGTGACACACCCGGGAAACATGTCTTATAGTTTATTAGTTTGGCGTTTCACGGAGCCCGTTGGTTGGTAAGGCAGAACTTCCGTGCGTTTAAACGCCGGGGTTGAGCGAATGTCAAACCCAGAACCTGTGCATCTTGTTTCGTCCCGTGCAGTGTGTGTTGTCTTGTGCACGTGAAGTCACGTTGAGTGAGTGTCCGCATTCTACCTGCAGGAGTGCAGGGCGCGCTTAAGTTCAGTTCTGTCTCTGGCTGGGGTGTCAAGCAGGACTCTTGGCATTGGGTCTTTCGGACCTGAGGGGTGTGGTTTTCGGGAGGCTGTTCCTGGCCACCAAGTGGAGTCTTTGTTCGATGTAGAAGTGGGTCACGGTTCAGATCAAGGTGTGATTCTGGTAACGCCACGTAAATGTATGTGTTGGGGGTGTAGTCAGTGTGTGGCGCCTCCCTACGTCGTTGTTCTGTCCAAGGTTCTCGGGTGTGTGTCGTTTCCGCTAGTGCCACCGTTGCCAGTGGGGATGGGCAGCCCGGGTGTTGACCAGACGTCTGGGCTGATGTGACGGCCTGAGGGGCCGACCCAGGCGGAGCTGACCAGGCCGACCAGGCGGAGCTGACCCAGGCCGACCCAGGCGGAGCTGACCCAGGTCGACCCAGGCTTGCAGCCCTGCCGCAGTTGTGGGCGTGCTGGGAAGCGCGCCATGGTTGGTGGTGGTGCAGACTCATCTGTCTCGTACAAACACATCTTTGGGCAGCTGATTCCATGGCGTTAGTCGTCTGGTTGTCTTAGACTGTGATTACGGGTTTCTACAGCATAACCTTCGATACTTATTTTATTTTATTTTTTACTCTCTAAACTTTGGCGTGTTCATCGTCTTCTGCATCGTCGTCGTCGTCGCTTTTGTCCAAGGTAATCCGTCATCAACGGTGTGGTGGGCGGAAAAATATATAATGATCTAAATTTGTGGCGCCTCACAAGTTACTGTGTGCCAAGTTTTTGCACATGGACATGCATCTGAGACATTAAGTTGATGATTATTGGTTTGTCGGGGGCGTCGTTTGGTGGAAGTTTTTGTGCATCATAATTTTTGTGGCTATTATTGTGTTCTAAGTTGTGGTGCGACTGTTTGGTCACCGGTGGGTGGGGTGGTTGCTTGGCAGCTGGTTAGATGTTTGCTTGTGCTTGTTGGTGTTGGATATTTTGTGTTGTGTGTTATGTGGATGGTTGGGAGGGTTCTTTCGTGCAGGTTGGTGGTGTGAGCATTGATTGCTTGTGAGACAGAGGGGTGGTATTGAATAATTATTTTGTTTATTTGTTTTAAGTTGTGTGGGATGTGTTGTTTGTGAGGGGGGGGGGGGGTGTTAGTTATAGGTGTTTTTACTCTCAGACCTTAGCGACGTCTGACAACATGGTGGAGATGCGGGTTATTTTGTGTTGGGTTAGGTAGAGTAGGGGAGGGGGGGTAGGTTAGAGATAGGGGTGGGCTTGGTTGGGATGCGCGCCTTGGTTGAGGGTGGCGGAAGCGATTTGTAAACTGTGAGTGGATGTCAATGCATATCCTCGTTCCTTGGTCCTGTCTTGTGTCGTTTTATATTCGTGTGTAGTTAGTGGGTGGTTTGGAGGGTGCGTGACTAGTAAGGGTGGAGACATAGTAACGAGCTCTCAGCGGTAAGAACCTGCTAATTGCAATTGTTAGGTGTGGAAGTGATGTGCTTTTCTGTACTGTTTGATTTGTCATGGGGTTTGTGTGTGTAATGGAAGTGTTTGGTTTGTGTTTTAGGTTTTTTGGGTTGATTGCTGTGTCGTGTTGGTTGTGTGGACCCTCCTTGTGTGTTTTGTGGTTAGTATTGTCTGGCACATGTCAACTTGTTCGGGGTATTGTTGATTTGAAATTGATAATGTGAAATGTTGGTTGCGCGATTGCATTGTATTGATGATGATGATTATGCTTGGTTGAGTTGATTATGCTATGTTTGCTATGCTTTGAGCAGGGTGTAGTGTGCATGTAGCTTGTCTGTTACCACGGTTGTTCCCCCTTGGAGAGGAGTTAAAGGTACTAGTTGGGGCTAGTCCGTGTGTCATTGGTAGAAAGTTTTGGACTCCGGGGTGGATTTTATTTTTGGGGAAAAGTATACTGGTTTGGGTTATTTAATCTTTCTTCAGGGTATCGCCATGGTTTTGGTGCGCTGTGGTAATCGTGGCGTGTCAGTCGCGGGGTTTGGAGTGGATAGTCAGTTTGTCGCACACCCGAGTGACGTAAGCGTGTTCTCACTGGCTTGGGGCTCTGGTAGTCATACTCCTGTGGCAAAGTCTCCGGCTGTTATGGAGCGTGCGGTAAGTTTATGAGGGCGTTATGGCGGAGCAACAGCTGGACACCTTGGCCGTCTATTATGTTCGGTAGGTTGAGTGGTCTTGGGGTTACAGGGAGGGGAGCTGGCGGACTTTGTTGGTCGACGCTGGTCGAGATGGCCCGGACGGAAAGTGAGCAGGAGGCAAGGGAAGAGGTTACGTCTCAGCGAGATGAGAAGGAAAAGAGGAGGCTCGCAAGGAGGAAGAGTTGCGGGCATTAGCGCGAGCCAAGGTGGTAGTGTTGCGGCTCAAGCGCGAGGTGGCGTTAGGTTAGTTACAAGCTGAGGCGGTGCAGCAGCGGCTGGATAGTGAGCGCGAGCGGGCTCTAAAGGAGGAAGCTTCAGGGCACTGAGGGGACGAGGATAGAAGTGAGGGAAGGAGAACAGGAGGAAGGAAGACCTGGCGGATGCCACCAGTGTACATCTTGACGTTGCGGGATGGCGAGGATGTCGAGACCTATCTGTCCCATTTCGAGTGGATGGTTAGCTTGTGCCGGGGGAGGCAGAAGGTCGTGGTAGATGAGGTTTTGGTGGCCGCTTTGTGGGCAAGGCTGAGGGGAGGCTGTGCTGAGACTACGCCCGCAGGATCTCACTGGACTTAGGCCGAGTCAAGGTGCTTTGCTTTAGTTTTTTACGGCTGGACGCAGTGGCATACATGGCATCGCTTCCGGGCGTTGAAGAAGGAGCAGGCGAAACCTTTGAGCTGCTGCTGGACAGGTTGGTAGCTGCCTGGATTTGTGGTGTACTGGCTGAAGGGAGGATCCGCTGTCGGCGGACGATCTCAGGGACTTGTTCTCAGGGATACAGTTGTTTCGGTATCTTGACCACGAATTGGACCAGGAGGGTGCGTCGCGCTCTCCCGGCATCAGCGACAGAGGGTGGGCCGGGAGATACTGTGGTGGCAGAGGCCAGGCGGACTGGGGCGCGACTGCTAAAAGGAAGAGAGAGGTGTTTAGGCGCTATTCCCAAGGAGTCAGTGACGCAGCAGAGGTCTCGGACTACCGTGGAGGAGCGGCTTCCCATCCGCATGCACCTCAAGACCCCCGCTTGAGGAATTCAGTAAAGTGTTTACTGTTTTGTGGGGAGACTGGCATCATAGTTTGGGTGTGCCCACGTCGTAACACGGTTAGGGGCAGTTAATGTGCCGGGTGCTGTTGAAGTGTGTTGAAATGTCCCCCCTTTGCTGTTGTGTGTATGTGCCATGAAGCCTTTATTCCCCTTGGTGCGAGATTCAGGTCATACGGCATTATGGACAGGGAGATTAGGGACACAGGAGGGGTTATTCAGTGGTGGGCTTATCATGGGACATCCTGTTCAGTAATGGAGATACCGTTCTTGATCACGTTGGATGAGTACCGGTGTCAGGTTCGACTACCAGTGGGCGCTGGTTGACTTGTCTCGCGTTAGTCAAAGGGAGTTCACGCCCTTCGTCATGGAGGCGTTCAGTTGAGAGGGCTCATTGGAAATTTTATCCAGCGGAATGAGGAGGCCTTTAGAAACGAGTTCCCGTCTATGCTGTGCGTCACCTCGCGTTTGTTCAGACGAGAGCTTCAGGCCCGGAGGACAGTGAACCCCCCAATTGCGACCATTTGTCAAGGAGGTGTCAGTTGTTGATCGCTACTTCAGATGAGTGATCAAGGGACAAGGAGAAGGACCCCACTTGAGTAGAGCAAGGATGGAGTACGTGGATAAGTCTGAGGTCCGATGAGGATGGGGAAGTCAGTTACCTTAAGAAGGGGGAGTGCTGATCAGGTGGTTTGGGGAACCAGGAGCTGTACTCAGGTGGCGTACCGAAAGAGATCTGCCCACAGTGTGGCTTTGGGCCCACAGTGGTTCCCTTGTCAGGGCATCTTGGAACCACGAAGTCAAGTCAGGATTCATGCCTCAATTCTTTTGGCCAGGAATCTGCGCCGACATCGTGAGATTTTTTTGCCTGTCATGCCCGCAAGTGTCAGGCACATCGACAAGGGTCGGGTTCCTCCGGTACACTTAGTTCAAGATGCTCTGGAGCAGGAACCTTTACCAAATGTTGGCTAGATTTATAGGGTACGTTGACGCCGATTGTCTGGACGGGTCATCGGGTATTTTCTTGTCATGGTAGACTACCACCACCTGATACCCGGAAGCGATGCCTTTAAGATACATCTCGGCAGGAGGTAGGGGTGCCGAGGCTGCAGTCACCATGTGGTCACGAATCTTGGGCATACCCATGCAGGTGCTTACGGAGCTTGAGGATCCCAGTTCCACTGGCAGGTGATGAAGGAAGTGTACCGTATGCTGGGCTATAAAGGGTTTGAATACACGCCGTACATGCCAGTGCAACGGACTAGTGGAAAGGTTTCAATGGACCCTCATGAGGAGGATGCACCGTTTTGGTACAGGACAAGCAGATGAGTGGGATCGGAGGATACAGGCGTTGCTTTTTGCCTACCGTGGATAGTTCCGCTGGCAGCACGGGATTTTCCCCTTTGAAATGTTTTTTGGTGTGCGAGCGGTGCGGGGACCTATGAAGGATACTGAAGGAGTCGTGGCGTGCGCCCTGAGGGAGCTGAGCTATAAGACATCATTGAGTTTGTGGTGGACCTCAGGGACAAAGATTGCTGATACTTGTACTTTGCACAGGAACACGTCGCCTCTGCGCGGGGGTGTACAAGCAACACTTGATCTCCGGGCGAGGTGAGGTCGTTTCCAGTAGGGTCTAGAGTGCATTGGTCTGTCGCCGTTGTGAATACAAAGCTGGAAGCTGGCCTGGCGCGGCCCATACCATGTGATGGTCAAGGGTTGGTGAGGTGGATCTACAAGGGACAGTTGGGGCCAAGAGAGGTTGATTCCATGCTCAATCTGCTTATAGAAGTTAGTGGTGCGGCCTGCAGAGATACAACCCAGTGATTTGTGCAAGCGGGTAGTGGTGGAAGGTTGAAGACGAGGAATCTCCGAATGCTCCTTTAGGAGGGGACATTCTTTGCTCCGCTGACAGCCAAGGTGGATGCGGTTTGTAGTCTTTTGCAGAGGTTCTGATGTTCGCTTGCCAGATGTCAAGGGAATCACTCGGGTGTTGGCGACGGTTTCTTACATAGACTTGCCAGCGTGTACAACCTTGGATGAATGTATGGAGATTGTAGTCCGACCGTACCTGTTCGGTCCCAAGCCGTTATCAAGTCCCGTTCGCTTGCAGGGAAACGATAGGGAGGAGGGTGGCTTTGCAGAAAATAGACGGTTTGTGCCCTCCGTGTTAACCTTACGCATTCCAGTGGTCTTGGTGAGGGAAGAGGATGGGTAGATTCGCTTTTGCGTGGATTACCGACGGACCTGTACAGGATTGTGGTGTTCGATTCGGAGCCGTTGAACGACATTGATTACCTGTTTGCTAAGTTGGGACCATGAAGCGGGTTTTCTGGCAGATTGACCTGGCCAAGGGACTTCTGGCAGATCCCATGTGTTGCGAAGGAAGACCGGTCCAAGATACGCATTTGTTACTACGCTGGGGGCTTTCCATGGGAAGGTCATGCCTTTTGGATGTGCAATGCGGGAGCTGTTTCTACGGGATGTGTGAGGAATGTTGCTTCGTCGGTTGCCGGAGGAGGATGTCGACAACGTCTTCTTCATCGACGACGTGTTGGTTGCTACAGAGACAGAGGAGCGACACCTAGAAATCCTGCGTGCTTATTTCAGGGCTGAGGAGAATGTCGTTGTCGGCACCGTCCATCCAAGGTGTGAGTTGGGAGGGCGAGAGGTTGTTTATCTGGGCCACGTGGATTGGCGAAGGGATGTGTGGCCTGTGGAGGAATAGGATTCATGTCTGATCAAGGATGCGCCAAGACCCCTGACAATGAAGCAGGTTAAGGTTTTTTGGGGTTGATTGTTTGTACCGACGGGTTCATCCCCGGTTTCTCGGACATCGCCTTACCGTTGTCAGACTGACAATAAGGGGAGCTGCTAGTCAGGCCGTTGGTCCGAAGATTGTGAAAAGGGCCTTCAGATGGGTTGGATGACAGTTTTCTACACCCTAACTGTGTGCAGGCTGACAGTGCTGGGGAAACCTTTTACCTCAGAACGGATGCATCAGGGACTGGATGGGAGCTGTGTTGTTCCAAAAGCGATGATGGGGTATTGTGGGCCCGTGGCGTTGCGCAGCAAGAGTTGGTGGATGCGGAACTTAAAACTACCCCATCATTGAATGGAATGTTGGGAACTTGCAGTGGGGAAATTCAGAAGTTTGCTCCTTTTTGACGGAAGCAGTTCACCGTCATAACGATCACTTCCTCTGCTGTTCCTTAAACCGGGGTTTAGTCAACCAGTGGAGGTAGGGTGACAAGGGGGGGGCTCCAGCTCCAGCGTTCTGTTTTCGGGGGGTGGCAATCCCTGGGAGGGACATTATAGCGGCTGACTTTATCAGCAGGTTGTAAGAGGTGTTTGCCTGGTTGGAGGGGTGTCATGATGGAGTTCAGGGGAGGGGTTTTGCAGGCATTTGGGTGTTGCCCAGGGGTGATGGCTATTGTCCTGGTTTCGTAAGTGGTCATACGTGTTTTGATGGCTACGGGGGCGGCGTCGCTCTGTGTCATGTCTTGGTTTTGATATACAAATGGGGATGGGTTCTTTAGAGGGGGGGTTTGTCATGTCCCAGAGCTCGTTTTGTGTGACGTGGCATCATAGATAGAGGAGGAGGCGGTGAAGGAGGGTGAACGTGACATACCCGGGATACTTGTTCTTATAGTTTATTAGTTTGGAGTTTCACGGTGCCCGTTGGTGGTAAGGCAGAACTTCCGTGCGGTTTTAAACGCACGGGTTGAGCGAATGTCAAACCAGAACCTGTGATCGTGGTTTCGTCCGTGCTGTAAGTGTGTTGGTCTTGTGCACTGTGAAGTCCTCGTTGGTGGAGGGTCCGCATTTACCTGCAGGAGTGCAGGGCGCGATAAGTTCAGTTCTGTATCTGGCTGGGGTAGTCAAGCAGGACTCTTGGCATTGGGTCTTTCGGAACCTGAGGGGCGTGTGGTTTCGGGAGGCTGTTCTGGCCTCCTTGTGGAAGTCTTTGTTCGATGTAGAAGTGGGTCACGGTTCAGGAGATCAAGGTTGTGTTTCTGTACGCACGTTATTGTTTGTGTTGGGGGTGTAGTCAGTGTGTGGCGCCTCCTTGTCGTTGTTCTGTCCAAGGTTATCGGGTGGGTCCGTTTACGCTGTGACACACGTTGCCAGTGGGGGGTTGGGCAATCCCAGGGTTGATTGACCAGACGTCTGGGTTTGATGTGGACGGCTGTGGGGCGACCCTAGGCGGTGTTGACCCAGGCCGACCCTGGCGGAGCTGACCCAGGCTGAACCCAGGCGGAGCTGTGCTGACCAGGTCGACGAGGCTTGCTGCCTGCCGCAGTTGTTGGGCGTGCTGTAAGAAGCGCAGCCATTGTGGTGGAGGGTGCACAGACTCATCTGTCTCGTACTTCTACATCTTTGGGCAGCTGATTCCATGCGTTAGTGTCTGGTTTTTGTCTTTAGACTGTGATTAAGGGTTTCTACGCATAACTTCGAATACTTTTTTTTTTTTTTTTTTTACTCTCTAACCACTTTGGGGGTGTTGTTCGGTATTCGGCATCGTCGTCGTCGGCGGCGTTAGTCCACGTTACTCCGTCATCAACGGGTTGTGTTTGTGGTTGGGCGATAAACATTTTTACTGATCTTAATTGTGCGTACCACAAGATACATTGGGCCTAGTTTTTCAATGGACATGCCATTGTGACTTATGTTGTTGTTAGCATGGTTGTGTTTGGGGGTCGGTTGTGGAAGTTTTTGTGCTTATTTAATTTTTGTGGTCCATTTTGTGTAATCTAGGGGTGTGCGACCTGTTGGTCACCGAGTTGGGTGGTTTGCTTGGCAGCCTGGGTTTTCGTTGTTTGCTTGTGCTCTTGTTGGTTGGATATTTTGTGTTGTGTGTAATGTTGTTGTTGGGAGGGTCTATCGTGAGGATGGTGGTGTGTGCTATGTGAGTATTGCGTGGTTGTATTGAATAATTATTGTGTTTTGTTAACGTTATGTGGGTGTGTTGGTTTGGGAGGGGGGGGGAAGGGGGGGGGGGGGTGTTAGTATAGGTGTTTTTCCTATCAGACTTAGCGCGTCTGACAAATCAGATATCGACTTTCAGGACACGTGCAAAAACAAGTTCTCTCAGATTTATTTGGCATCGTATAATTTAAGCTATAGGCAAACCACGGGCATTACTGTAGACGAAAAGTTGTTGCTGCAGGCCGTTTTTCGTCTACACACACTAGGAACTGCAAAGGCCATTTGGATATTGACCAACACTGATTTAATAAAGGTCATATTTAAATATGTGCATGTTATGGAAATTCTTATTGAAGTGTAGTATCCTAATCATTTAAAAGTATACACTGATGGGTCATTAATCCAGAATAATGCGGGCTCTGCTTAGTTGATACCTGATTTATATGTAGAGAAATGTTTTTCACTGGGGAAAAATAAATCGGTTTTTACTGCGGAACTTACTGCAATACTAATGGCGTTAAATTATCTTCTAAATTTCCCACGATCTATATTTCAAGTACTTTTTTGTGTTGATTCAAAGTCTGTGCTTCAGGCACTGAAATCATTAAAACTGCAGAATAGATTCAGAAA
>CM031601.1:51704672-51709672 GCA_018398815.1 Conus ventricosus
AGCAGCCACACAGACGGTCTTGACAGGCATTCACACCACGCGCGACGTTTGATGTTTCCGAGAGATACATACCACGTGACATGCGCGTTAATTTTAGACATATCGTTTCCATCACATATGATGTCAATACACGCGCACGTTGCGAGGAACTCAAGTCCAAGCTCTTTAATATTCGACTGAGGGAATGCATGTCCTTTATTGCAGAGAGTAGAGATCAACAGGAAGAGTCGATGGAAGAAAGGGGAGCGGGGGGGGGGGGGGGGGGAGGAAGGACGAGAAGGACAACGCTGTCATCATCATTATCATCATCTATCGTCCTCAACAACAAAAAACAACGAAAAGTGGACTCCGCTGCCTTTCAGCATGTAACTTCGGTACTCTTCTCAGTGCTGTCAGGCCATTCTAAGTGAAAATGACATCATCTGACTGTTCATTACCATATGGATGAGGAAGAAGACGGGTCAGGATGACCTTGATGGTCCACATGACGTTGACATACATACTTACATTCCCATGGCCCTGACGATCCGGACAGGATGGTGGTGACAGCGACGACGACGACGACGACGACGACGCTGATGACAACAGTGACGTTGGTGATGACGGTGTGCAGGACGGATGACGTAAGCCTTGTTGACAGTGATGATTGATTTTATCCTGAAAGACGACGATGACCATAATGTGGACAAAAACCATATAGTGTTATGGTGATGATGATGCCTGCCGTTGATGGTGATGATGGTAGTGGTGGTGATGATGATAATAATGATGATGATGACTGTGGTTAATGATGATGATGATGACGAAGATAGTGATGATGGCAGTGATGATGGTGATAATGATGATAATGACTTTCGTTGATGATGCTGACGATGATAGTGGTGGTGGATGATGATATGATGACTGACGTTGATGATGATGACGACGACGACAATGACGATGACGACGACACAATGATGACGATTATGATGATGATGATGGAGACGACGACGACGACGAGATGATGATGATGAGATGATGATGATGATATGACGACGTAGGTATCCTTCTCACTAACAAATCAGACCTCCTTGACCTACTTTTTCTTTCTTTTTTTTTTAACAGCCCTACGAATGGCGCGAGATCCACGTGCCGGGACGTCCTGAAGACTTCAACAGCCTCAGCTCGCATGCCACCACCATCAACGGCGACAGCGGCCTGGGCACCGGCGACGAAGACGCCGTCTTCCTTAACAGCCTAGCCCCCCACGCCCACAGCCTCAAAAACCATCCCTCCTCCTCCTCCCACCACCCAGCGCCTCCCGCCCACCCTCTCGCCCACCATCACCCCCAGGAGCACCACTCCCTCCCCAATCCGCCCCTGCAGGCCCTCAGCAAGAGGCAAGGGAGGTCACTCTCGCAGCCGGCCACGGACAACAGTCAGGACAGCTCACAGCCCGAGTCCTGCTCCTCGTTGCCAAACCTCTTCCTCAAGCCCGGAAGTGACATTTTCGTCTTCCGGCCCACCAGCGCCACCTCGTGCGAGTCTAGTCCCAGCATGGACGACAACTGCACCACCACTTCCGGGTCGTACAGTATCACCTTCGAGGACCCCTCGTCGCCCGGGGGCGGGATGGGGCGGGGCAGCGGAGGTGGGGAAGGGAGGGGGCTGGAAAAGGAGTTTTGTCACGTGCAGATGTGTACGTGTGACCGTGCGCGCACGTGCGCGCGTATGCACGTGCGCGTCCTCCCTTTTATCGCGTCCCCAAATTACAGCTCCATCCTCCTCGTATCTCCCATCTTCCCACCTCTCCTCTCCCCCCCCCCTCTCCCCCCCCCCCCCCCCCCCCCCCCCCCCCCCCCCCCTTACCCCAGACCTCCGACAGATGTGTGAGGTAGACTGAAAAGTTGGTTGTCGCTTTGACTCACCGAGGAACGTGATACTGCTGCTACAACTAAGACTGTTTTCTGCTACAACGAATTTCGTGATCCCGTAGGCTACTCCTTTACCTTCTTTGGTTGTGAACAGCCAATATGGCAGCAACTGCACTTCCGTTTTCATGCAAGCAGTCTCGGAACCATTCATGCAGATGTCATCATTCCGTTTCTCCCTCGCCTTTGACATCATGTAGGCTTACAGGGTGGGCGGAGGGGGGGGGGGGGGGGGTAGCAGGGGAACGGAGGGAGGTGGTGGTGTTTTTAACAAATCTAATTCATTGTAGTGAATCAGTTCACCTATGTACTTCTTTGTGACAGTATTAGACCTACTTGGTCATGCTTGAATTGCCTTGTTCAGTTTCAAACGTAAATCATCATTAAAAACTTCCTTTGAGGGAAGAAAGATCAATAAACAGATCATCATCGTAAATAACATTTCAAAGAAGATTGGTCTACTTGATTTTCTTTTTTAGCAGAAGTAGGTTAATAAATAGCCAACATGACACCAGCTTGGAACGTGATCTGCACAGAACATAGCCCGGCTCGGTCGTGTATGACGTATAAATAGTCAAAGACGTCATTTCTAGAGAGCTTCATTGGCCATGGTGCCAATAATTACGTGAAAAGGCTGGTGACATTAAACATTAATTTGCCTCCGTATCATTCATATAACTTACATATTATTAACATTTAATCCTGTAAGAGAAAATTATCTGTTGATGGAGAGAAAGTGAATTATCAATTCAGAGAGCCTGATTATGTTTCAGTGGCTTATCTTCTCTTACAGGACTAGATATTTACACAGCGCACATGCATACATTGAAACCGAGCTATTCGGTAAAAAGTTCTAGTCGATTTTTAAGATTATGTCCGTCCGTATACATATATGTGTATTATCATTTTGTTGCTTTCGCATTCAGTTAATCATTTTTGTTCGTTGTTTTCCTCTTTTCTTTTCTTTTTTGTTTTTTAACTTTTTTTTATTTGAACTATTTCAGGAGCACAACTTTTGCCAGCAGGCCTAAATGGATCTTTATGACAATGTTACATCGTAAGGATCACACCTTCACTGTAGAACAATTCAAAGTGTGGTAGATAGGCTACACAGATTTGTCCTATGTACACAGATAATCCCGCTTTAAAAGAAATCGTCGTTTCAGTAAAACAAAAAATTTTAAAAATCGGCTGTGCAAGAATGTTAATTCGACAGTATTTTATAACTTTGGTCAGATGGTTAGCCTTACACACTGGCTGGCTTTTTAAAAAATCGTCCTTTCAGGGTTTTTTTGTTTTGTTTTTTGCTGTTGTTTTTTTTTTCGTTTTTTTTTTTTTTTTCTTAATCGGCTGTGCAAGAATGTTTTCAGCAGTATTAATAACTTTGCATACCATGGCTTGTCTTACCCACTGATATGTTGACAGATTCGAAGAAACAAATATGTTGCGAATTACTGTAACGTGTATAATTAATAACCGAGCAGCCGAAGATTGAACGTTTAGATGCAAGTCTAGTTAGTCTCCCAACGCCAACCACTCGCCCCCCACCACCACCACCGTCCCACCAGAGTGAGGAGGGGGCTGTAAGGGGGGTTGGTGGGGGGGGGGGGGTGGGTTACCTGTAGATTACCCCGTCATGTTTAGACAGGTTGAATGTTGGCCCTTTTTTTTTCTTTGTTTGTTTGTTTGCTTGTTTGTTTTGGTCAATCTGTCTCATCCACAATGACACACAATGTCCAGTCAGCGGGATAACTTTCGCGCCGCTCATCCCACTCACCACATACATCATCTACACATCGCGCGGGGTCCACTCACAAACAACTCAGACGGCTGTAACGAGTGACCACACCCGGTTTAGTGTTTGAGAAAATAGCAGGGGAGTAGAAATGTAATGACACGCTGCCTAAAACATGTTCGCATACGGTCACATGCACATGCGCACGTATACACACACTCACGCGCGCGCGCATGCATGCATGCTAGCAGGCGCACACACGCATGCGCACACGCGCGCACAGACAGACACACACACTATACGTACGCGCGCGCGCGCGCACACACACGCACAAACTACTCTCTCTCTCTCTCTCTCTCTCTCTCTCTCTCTCTCTCTCTCTCTCTCTCTCTCTCTCTCTCTCACACACACACACACACACGCACGGCGCAGCGCCCCACACACACACACGCACGCGCGCGCACGCACGCACGCACGCGCGCGCGCACACACACAGCACGCACCACCACACACACACACACACACACACACACAACACACAACAACACACACACACACACACACACACACACACACACACACACACACACACTGTTTATACCATTCTACAATGGTAAGTTTACTTATGGTCTAAGATGTCAGTGCCTGTGTGCGATGGTGTGTATACATACGTTACACGAACCTGTAAGAAAATCAAACTATTCCTTCAATCTTCTGCGTCGCTTCCTATGAATTTTGACGGCGGTTTATGCGTGTGATGATTATATTTTTGTTTGTTTGTTTTTCTTTTCTTTTGGCATTGCTTCATTTGATGAACTGGACGATTGGTCGGGGTTTGCTTGGTCGATCAGATGGTTGTTTCCGATATTAACATGATACGATTCGATTTTGTGATATGCTAGCATTCTAACAGTTTCTTCTTGTTGTTCTTGTTGTTTCAAGATAGGTCGTTAGGTTATACTATAACAATGTGCAAGATTTTTTTCCCTGCTTATTATCACTATTTTGTGAAACAAAAAATGCAGCATCACTTGATATTTATATACTAAAAGAGTTTTTATATTTGATTCTGTATATAATCCAGCGTGTGTGTGTGTGTGTGTGTGTGTGTGTGTGTGTGTGTGTGTGTGTGTGTGTGTGTGTGTGTGTGAGAGAGAGAGAGAGTGCGCGCGCCGCGCGCTTTACATTTATTTATTTATTTCTCCCAAAGTTCTAAGTCGTGTGTCTTTTTCTTTCCTTTCCCATTATTTAACGGAAGAGAAAAGAAAATAATCTATACACACACGTGTGTGTGTGTGTGTGTGTTTGTGTGTGTGTGTGTGTGTGTGTGTGTGTGTGTGTGTGTGTGTGTGTGT
>CM031601.1:51712172-51728232 GCA_018398815.1 Conus ventricosus
AAATGCTTGACTTTTTTTTTGGATCGGGAATAAGGACAAGACTGTGTTGGGGGGCGGGGGGGAGGGTGTACTGGAGATTGGAGGAGGACCACGTGGATAATAAGTGGAACGGTAGTACGTGAGAGGGGGGTAGGATGAAATGATTTGTTTGTTTTTTCCCTAGAGAAGAGACAAAGAGGCTGGCTTTTCTTTCTTTCTTTCTTTCTTTCTGTCTCCTCAGTTCGCCTTGATCATATAATGATTTATGCAGCAAGGACAGCTGTTGGTTTTTTGTTGTTGTTGTTGTTTTGTTTCTGTTGTTTGTTTTTTTAAATTTGTTTGTTTTGTTCTGTAGGCGTGTTGTGATTTACTGCTACAAGTCGAAAAAGTTTTGTTGTTTTGTTGCTTTTCTTTGAGTGAGTGTGCCAGAATGATGGAGAAAAAAAATCAAAAGTTTTTATCAAAATAAAGTGAAAATGGTTTATTTCTTACGTGCGCGCGCGCGCGCGCGCGCGCGCGCGTGTGTGTGTTGGTGTGTGTGTGTGTGTGTGTGTGTGTGTGTGTGTGTGTGTGTGTGTGCACCGACGTATTATGGCACGTGTGTACATGGATATCAGACGCGTGCAATGCATTTCTCTCTCTCTCTCTCTCTCTCTTTTCTCTCTCTCTCTCTCTCTCTCTCTCTTCTCTCTGTGTGTGTGTGTGTGTGTGTGTGTGTGTGTGTGTGTGTGTGTCGCTTGAGGCGAAGATCCACAAGACTGGCCTATTTTACGCGCTGTTTGCTTCTGTGCCAAAGTTAGAGATGGGTGGTTGAGGGGAGGAGGGGGGGGGGGGAGAAGAGGAGAGGTTAATGGCCGAACGTAATTAAAAGATATTTCGCTTTTGACCGCTAAATGCTACGGACAACATTTCACTCATTTCTATGGAAGATGAAGTGGATTTTGCAACGGAAAGAAACTGAATAAGAGACTAGACTGTTTCAACTCATTTTTAAAAATCTCTTTTTATCTTATTCATGATTATTAATACGTCAGATTCTCTTTATAAGAAACTAGAATGTTGTACAAAAAAATTTTTTACACAAAACAACAACACTCGCCTATAAGAAAGCAGAACTATTTCCCAGTCTCTGGCCTTCTTTATATCGTCACTCAAACACTCGACTCCGATGTAAGTAAGTACGCGGGTGTAAGGAAATTTTCGTCAGTGAGAAACACGGTATCTTGTCTAGGGCGTGGCTTGTCTCGGCTTTGAGAAAACCTCGCATATAGGGAAGTTTTCTGTCAACCTCGCATGTACAGAAGTTTTCTGTCAACCTCCCATACAGGGAAGCTTTCTGTCAACCTCACATATACGGAAGTTTTCTGTCAACCTCCCATATACGAAACTGATCTGTCAACCTCGCAAACACAGAAGTTTTCTGTCAAACGGCAGGCCTTCTTTCCCCGCGGCTCGATTATAAGAGAGTGTATCTGCGCAGCCTTGGTCTGTGATAGTGACAAGAACACACGAACCCGCACCGGATGACATTCAGACAGAACGATCGATCGCGCGCGCGCGCGCGCGCGCACCACACACCACACACACACACACACACACACGCACACACACACACACACACACACACACTGACTGAAACCATTTACTGTCAGATTAACATATTGCTGTACTCTCTCTCTCTCTCTCTCTCTCTCTCTCTCTCTCTCTCTCTCTCTCTCTCTCTCTCTCTCTTCACACACACACACACACACACACACACACACACACACGAGATAGAGACAGACAGACAGAGAAGGCACATTAAAGTATAGCCCGAACTGAAAATTCGGTTTTAAAAGAAATGTCATTTTCAAAAATTTACATTGGAGGTTGATCTCCCCTGATATAAGAAATCTTGAACATAAGAAAGCAAAAAATTCACCTCCCTCAAATTTGTTTCAATCGTAGTCTACTGTATACACGTCGCAAGCATGATTTGCCGAATTCTGTAATCTTCCTCGCGATTGGTAAAAATATCCATTGTGATTCTCCTGTGGCCATGGAACATTATTACCCAAAAGAAACGAAATGAAAAAGAAAATTTAAAAAGAAAAAGAGATTTTAAAGAGAAAAAAAATCAGATCTCGTGTTTCCTAATTGTTTTTCGATGACATAGATGGATTAAAAAACTTAAATCATATGGAGTCGGGGGTAGGGGTCAGTTTGATTATTTTTCGATGCACTGGTCATTCACAATCAACAGCCACACAGCACGCTTTGCAACAGGATCCGAACGACGCGTGAGGGCTATAACAAACAAGTTCACATCAGGGGCAGATGGCACGACTTGCACGTGCTGTACAGGAAGGATGTCGCGCTCAGAGCATGTACTTAGTTAGGGAGACTTCATTCGTGTTGTGCTGTGCTGCTTCGTGCGTAGTCCAGCGGCAGACGATAGTTCATGCTTTTCACACAGTTAACTTACCTTAGAGCACTGGAAATGAGATACAGAAAAGGTAAGTTTGTTGTGCTGTGTTGTGTTGTTTGTCGACTCACGGGAAACGAATCATTGAATATCCAGCATTGTGTGACCCCAGTATCAAGGGAAAACTTTGGCAAATTTGAAAGACTCCTAATCTCACACACACGCGCGCGCCCATGCGCGCGCATGCCTTCGGACATGTATTTCTCTTCGGGGTGTTTACTCTCCGTCACGGATCAAAGTGAATTTAATTTGAGAACGCCCTAAAATGCGGAGTCAAAATAAACGCACGGTTTGCCCAGTGTTGGTAGCTTCGTCCGGTTTGGGTCCGATAGTCCGACACTTCACGATTCCGACGTTTCGATAGTTCGACAAATCACGATTCCGACGTTTCGACAATCGACAATTTTGTCGGACCAACGAAACTTTTGTAATGTTTTATTTTGTGCCAATAGTTCGACACATCACGATTTCGACGTTTCGATAGTCCGGCATAACCCTAACTCTAACCCACGATTCCGACGTTTCGGATGTGTGTCGGATTATCGAAACGAGTTGGAATTGTCGGAATCGTGGGATGTCGGACTATCGAAACATCCGAACGTGGGGTGTCCGACTACCGATGTGTCGGACTATCGAAACGTCGGATTACCGGGCCCAGCCCGCTTCGTCCTAGATATTTCATGTAAAGAAGCTGTCTTTCTGTGGTGGGGTTTTGAATACAGGGGCCTCTTAGGCACGCTTTTTTTCAGTACTGCCCAAATTTAACACCAGCTTGTTCGAAAATAAGTTACTCTCTGTCACGTTGCTGTGATGAAGACCTGTATCCACATTTAGCCCCAAAAGAGAATGTGCATGGACGTAAATGAGCTGAATTGCCCGACCAATTCAAAAGGCCCCCATCAGTTAACAGATAATTCACCGACGGGGAAAAAATCTCTTGATGAATCCTTCAACTTTTTAACGTCAGTAGATGGTCTTTTACAGGGCTAAATGAGCGTAAAGCAGACCAACGTAGCAAACAAACCAGTGACAGCAGGAACATTCAATGCTGTCAAGAATTCATTGAACAAGCATTGAGAGCATAGTGGATTTCTCTGTAGACCTATCATGGTAACTGATCGGATTGGGGGGGGGGGGGGGTGGAAGGAACTCATCTGATTTTTTCATAAAGGAGGTGGTGGGGGTTCTAAGATTTTTGTGAAAGCGAAGGGGAGAGGGGGTGAGGTTTTCCCCTTTGCAAAGTTTTGAAAGGGGGGGGGGGGGGGGGGGGGGGGGGGGGGGGGCTCATCTTCCAATTCCTTAAAATGGTTGGGAGGGAAGGGGTTTTAACATAAAGCATGCCGTCCAACTTTTGGCTTTAGATATTGAGGTGCTAAAAAGGAAGTCTTCCCCCCCCAAATATTTTAAATTTGTGGGTTGGGGTGCACACGCGTTTTGCTCCCGGGAGCCCCCCGACTTGTCACCAAAAAAGTCGGTCACAACACACCACACCACGCAGCACGCACGCCGCACGCACTCTTTTCCTCCTTCTCTCTCCCTCTCTCTCTCTCTCTCGGGGTTTTACTTTTCACACGAGGCTTTTTTAATGATGAAATCATTGGCAACAGTGGTTAGACCCCTTTTTGCAGGTCATGTGCACAAGGAAAAGGGGGTGGCAGTTTTTTTTTTTGTGGCCTTTGTGTCAATATGTTTCTGTTAAACCCCCCCTTTTCTGCCTACATATACAGGTGGAGATGTTTTCAGGGAAAAGGCAGTGTTACGATGACTTTCCCCGTCTGCCCCAAAATACGTGTCTTTCACTTCCCCCCTGCCTTGATTTCCACCCTTCCCCTCAACTGAAATTTTTCCCCATTTCGTTTACTTTCCCATGCCCCCCCTCCTATCTAGATTTTTTTTGCTGAGATGGGAAATTGAACTAATCCAGGCCCTGCAACATTCCTGAATTTGGTCAAAGTTTTGAATGAAACTTAAGTAAAAATGCACATTGAAGAAAAACAAATACCTTTTGATATGATAGGGCCCGATCTCACACGACCAGCTTAAAAAGAAACTCGATAAGGAAAAAAGAACAAAAACCCAAAACAGTACAAAAATACAGCATGCATATTGCTAAAGAATGCACAATGAGGTTGGAATAAGTGCAGAAAAACAAAGAACATTTACAGGACTTCCAAGGAAATCTTCATAACACAAAACACCCGACTCAAACAACGGAAACTGCGGTAGAAAAAAGGACAGACTTTTACGTGCCCTTATCTGGCTTTTAGGCAAAAAGAAGAAAAAGGAGAAACCTCCAGGGATGCATGCCAACCCAGTGTTTAACAAGAAACTTTCCGCTAACAAACTGGCAAAGGAAAAATGGAAAGTGTTTTTCGTCTGGGTTCCTGCCCCTTTGTCCCCCCCACCCACCCCCCATTTGTAAATTCAGCAGATGGAGAATGCCAACCTCGTGGTAACAGGGATGGTAGGGACAGGAGCGGACGGGAGGGACTTGTGTTGGGGTGATCGACAGGCACAAGGGAAAAACCGTGCGTATTTTCAAGAAGCAGGGAAACTGTACTATATGAAGGAAGACTTGCAAAAAAAATTCCCATGCCACCCCCCCAGCGTTTCTGGGGCAGGATATCCAACCAGCCCCCCCTTTGGGTTTACCTCCCGAAACTATTTTCGAACAGCAGCAACTCACCATGCCATAGCTCACCGGACCGGCCGACACGGCTCCCTGAGGGAAAATGGTGACAACACCAGTCACACCAAAACACCATCACATGCCAGCCTCTGCGTGATCCCCCTCACCCCCCAGCAGGACATCACCCTGAAAAAAAAAGTCTTCATGTGATTCTTTCTCCAGCAGTCCCCTAACGATTTGTTCCCGGGCCCCCCTCTTCATGGGGGTCACGGGTTGGGCCGAGTCTAAATGTTTTAAACATTGCCTCAGCAGATTTTCCCCAGAGCCGTCCTTTCATGACGTCTTCCGAGCCAGACCCTTTTTCACGACGTTATCCCCTTTTCATCCCTGCAAGAACCCAGCTCCAGTGGGGCCCCTTCATTTTTCATTCCTGCTCTTTGGTGTAAACCAGATTTTATACATGTCCCCCCTTTCAGCTTCAGGCTGGTTGGCCTTATACGAGCGACCATAAAACCTAAAACCCCGAGGAGGGTGCCAGAACTTGCCCCCCCTCACTTTCATCCCCCTGCACCAGTTCCTGCTCCTTTCCCCCCGGGTTAGGGGAGAGGTTCTCCCCACCGGGACCCCCATCAAGACCGCCATTAAAAAAAATGAGGTGTGGGGGGGAAAGGGGAGGGAAAAAGGGGAAAAAGACTGGGGGTCACGTCAACCCAAACCTAAAACGGTTCATGATAGTCACCGTCCCCAGTTTTGACCAAAGCCAGTCTGCAGGGGGACAAACTTTTTTCCTTCCAAAGCAGCAAAAGCCCCCCAGGATTGGCACTTTTGTAAATCCACAACTGAGGCGCTGAGAATGTGGAAATTTTTTAAAAGGGTCAGGCCAAATCCCCTTTAAACATTAATAAAGTTCATTTTCTAACTTTGGGAACCTCAATCGTTAAAAAATAGGCCTTTTGACAGAGAAAACATGTTGTGATAAAAAGTTATTTTTTTTTTGCGATTTTTGATATTGAAGGTTTTTTGGAGTTTTACTCAAGTTTTGTTTTGTCTTTTTTTTTTTTTTTGTAATAGCTATGATATTGTTTTTTGGTGGAAACCTTCATCGTAACTGTACCAGAAAACCTTTTTTCCCTTCCCCCAAGATAATTTTTTTTCTTTGTAAAGGTTTTTAGACGTGTCCCTGTCGCTTTCCCGGGGGTGTTATCATTTTCGTAGAAACGAACTTGTTTTAATATGTTTTAAAGACTGAATATCGAAAAAAACAGATTGCTCAAGGTCTCAAATTATTGGTACCAAACCTGATTGTTTTTTGTTAGATTTACTTGCCACCGAAAGTTCTTTTATTATGCGAAACAAATAATACAATGGAGTTTCTATGTGGAAGACGCCTCTTTGAACTAAAATAATTGGGGGTTTGCCCTGACTATTTGGCGCCTGAAATTCAAGAAAATGGCTCTGTTTAAAACCAGTGTTCTACCCTGTGGACGAAATGTGTGATGTCATTGTGGGATCCCTCTTGACTTCCACTGTTCCACGGTTCGGTGAAAGTATAACTGGGAATCAAGAGATGCTCTATGAACCCTTTTGGTCGTATTTTAAAACCTGTGTGTGAAATTTTTGGTTTTTATTGTAAAAAAGGGTTTGCGAGTATTAAAATTTTTTTTAGCGATTTTACGTATATTTCCCAACCGGTAGTAGTGTCGAATTTATTGTTTTACGTGGGTTTTCTTTCTCGAGGCCGCTTTTAAATAGTTAATAAAGTTGAATCTAAACATCATTTGGGGATTTTTGCATTTACGATTGACGTAATGAAAAGGTTTTAGAAAGAAAAGAATTAACAGACTACTTTTCGAAGTTAAATGGGAGGGTCAAAAACAGCACGTTTTCCCCTTTGATGCAAACCCAGTATGTCCAAGGTCTGTTACAGGCAACATTTTGAGTCTTATATAAACCGCCCTGTGCAGACTTTTATGATGCTTTAGATATGGGGGAATTAGAAAAAACTTATTCCTTGAAACCGAGAAAAATATCTGGTTTGACCTTTAGGGAAACAAAGGGAAAATCATTAAAAAATAGATTTACACAGGGCTCAAGGGGCCCCCATGTGGACGGGCAGCAATTGGCAAAGAGAACAGCCTTAAGGAGTTAATTAGGCAAAAGAAAAAAGCCAAAAAAAAAATCAAGTCTTTTCAAATAATTGAAGAATCCAAAGAAAATTCTGGGATACCTTTTTGATCGTCAAACCCAAAAAACCCAACCAATGATTTCCATTGAGACTGATATAACCCCTTTAATGAGTATTTAATAGTGTTGCAATGAAAATGCCCCGGGGAAAAGTTGGTAGCGATCGTTTTTAATCGTCCCGACGCTGACTTTTAATTAATATTGACTCTCAAAAGAGAAAATACTGATAATGAAATAAAAATGCAATCAAAACATTAAAAAGGGCCAAAAAAGGGCTGACCGGATGGTTAGGTAGAAGAAATTTTTAAAAATACGTGTTTTCATTATTGTATCTTTTTTGATTAAATTTTTCAACCCCATTTTTTACAATGCCTTATCCCGATGAATGTCCTTTTCAGTCTTAACCGTATTTAAAAAGGGGTATAAGCCGCAACTACATGGGAATCTCGCGCCGAATGATGTAGCAAACTGTAAGTTTGTGTTAAATAAAAGGAATTACTAAAAGGATCGATGATAAAATAAACGGTGAAGAAAAAGCTGGGTTTGAGCAAAGCAAGTACCCCCTTTACAATGTTTTTTGCTATGGCACCGTTTTGAAACGGGTTGAAGACACCGGAAAAATTTTATTTTCTTTTATCGATTTCCGTAAAACATTTTTACGTTCATAGAAAGAAACTATGGAAAAAATTTTTAAACAACAAAGGTTTATTAAAGGGAAAAAATTCCTGGGCAATAAAAAAGCATGTACCTGTTGTCAAGACTCGTTTTCGGGCAGGTGGTGATCTATCTGAAATTTCTTTGCCCCAAAGGCCTTAAGCAAGGTGAAATGTGCTCACCTGTCTGTTCTCCTTGTTCTTAATGAACTAACTAAACATGCATCGTAATGGTGAAGGAATTCACTGTATCCCGAATGTAGAAATGTTTTTTTTTCTCTTCGCTGACGATGTAGATTATTTTCAGAAGCGTGGTAATCTGCAGCAAAAAACTAAAAATACTTTTCAAAAAACGTCTAAGGCCTAGATCTGATAGTTTAAACCCAAAAATTAAATTTGTTTTTTTACAGAAACGGGGCTATCTTTTTCCCTAATAAAATGGTATTTTGGGGGGGAAGAAAAATTGAATTGGACATGTACAAATATCTAGGAATTATCCAAAAAACAAAAACTATTTTTTAGTTACTTACGAGATCTCCAGACGCGCAAAAAAGGGTATTTGTGTTATGAAACTTTTTGGGGGTCCATTGGGGAACATTCTCTAAACATAACTTTTAAAATGTTTAATTGGCCAGATTCAGCCCAATTTTGACGTACGCTCAAATTTGGGGGGCTGTCACAGGGGCCCAAAATGCATTTAAAGGTGATCTGTTGCTTTGCAAAAAAGGGTTTTTGGGGTTCATCTAAAATATCCAAGACATTTTATTATGGAGAAATTGGGAAAGGTTTTTCCCCTTTTTGTCAACCATATTCTGGTGTGTTAAAATTTGGCTGCGGGTGGGATATATGAATGATGATAGGATCCAAAAAAGGCGTATAAAATGCTTTTGTCCCTGCAGAGGCAGAACTTACCACTTGGGCCTGCAAAATTCGTAATGTTTTATATTAAATTGGTTTTGGTGTCGTTTGGGAGGCACAGTGTGTTGGAAGCATTAATTTGTTTATGAGAGAATTCAAACAGACATTGATAGATTGTTATAAACAGAATTGGCATGCTTCCTTGCAGTCTCACGAATTTTACAGTGTTTATTCGCAATTCAAGAGCACATTGATTCTCAGTCCTTACATGTATCTTGTTAAGAACGTACAAATTCGAAGAACATTTGCAAGATATCAGGTTGGAATGTCTCCTCTGAAGTCATTTCTTATAGAATATAGAGAACAGTGTTTATGATAAATTGTGTCCGTGCTGCAGAAACACACCAGAAACTGAATTACATTTTGTTGTATGTCCACTGTACGATGGAATAAGAAACGAATTTATTCAGCTCAAATATTTCCATAAGCCATGTATGTTTAAATTCTACCTACTTATGTCAAGTGAAAACGAAGGTATTGTTTTACGGTTATCTAAATTTGTTTACAAAGCGTTAAACTTAAGGATGCAGTTTATTCAATGTAAATGATTCTCTTGTGCTATTGCTCCCATGTTATGGGCCGCCGGAGGCCTGACATTAAAACATTTTTGACTTCTCTCTCTCTCTCTCTCTCTCTCTCTCTCTCTCTCTCTCTCTCGTGTTGATCTACACGCATCCGTATATATACACCAGTTCAGAACATGGTAACCCAACAAAGGACGTCATCAGATGAACACTAAGCCGCGCTGGTGCGAGTTCGCTAAAGCGACGTCAGGTTGAGCGACTTCCAGTTTAGCCAGTCCAGTGAAGCGATTTCCACATTAGTAACATCTCAGCAGTTTTCAGGAAGGGATGGAGAGGTGGCAGAAGACCACCACCCAGTCTCTCACCAGCTTACGATGATGCCACTGTCAAGAGCGCTTCCTCCCCAGCAACATACACGCCACGTGAGCACTCACAACATAATTGCTGATGCTCGGTATGGCTAAGAGCTGAAAGGTATGAATCACAACTTCTGACCCCTGCAAATGAACTAACCGGCAGCCTTGAGAGACAGACCGACAATGCGATACAAGACTTCTCCGCAGCCTTCGATCATGTTGCACATGAGAGCCTTCTCCAGAAACTCCGTTATTATGGCATCCATGGACCTGCTGTACTCGACGAATTGAAGCAAAACACAAGTAGTGGTAGTGGATGGAGGAATCGTTAGACACAGGATGCCGTTTGTGCGGGGTGTTCCACAAGGTACAGTCCTGGGACCGCTTCTTTTCCTCATATTCGTGAAAGACCTCCGAGACTGTCCTCACTCCTTCTGCAGTCGAATTTATTGGCTGCGTCGGATCCTCGTTCCTGTCGCCACAATGAGTCCCACAGTCCCTCTCGAGGTCTTGACGCTGCCCCAAAGCTGCATCTGCTGCGCTGCACCCTCTGGCCAGGTTTGACGCCGTTGAACATGATAGGCTTGACAGTGTTGGAGTATGTATTCTGGGTCTGAGATCCAGTGCCACACAGACATTTGTATATATGGGTAATCTGAATTCGGCTGAGGTGGCTCAGCAGTCGGCAGTGGCCGGTTCTCAGTCTGAAGAGGATTGTTTGCTGGTATCTCTGGAGCTGATGGATTGGATTACTGCCTGCACCCAGCCTTCTCTTCCACTGGTTTTGGAATTGGTTGTGGATAATAGTGTTGGCCTCTCTGTAGGTCTCTGGTGGCTGAACTGCTCCATATTTCTGCTTGCCGGGAGAGAGCACCAGCCTTCTCACTCCAAAGTATGAGCGTTCGCTGCTAACTGCGTCGTGTATGGGAGTATCAACAACTAAAGGACTGCTGTCTGCTGCAGAGTGATCTTAACGATTTGACACAGTAGGAAAGGGGGTAGGGAACGGAATTTTATCCGTAAGTCTCGTGACGTGCTTATCAAGCAGGAGGTTCAGGAATCCAACTCGCTTAGATTACCAGCCGGAAATGTACACCGGAGCGTTCAACCAACACCGCACTGTTCTGATATTCAACATCCCAATCGACCAAGTGGCCAAACAAACAGGTGATAGGGGGAGGGGGTGGAGGCTAGAACTCCCTGTTGAAGGAGGCAAAAAAAAAAAAAAAAAAAAAAAAAAAAAAACCTTGTGGCTATACATTTGGTGTGGACTTTTTGTCTTTTCCTGTGCCTTTTAAAAGCAAGCCAAAGAAAAATAATTACAGGATGCACGTAATGACTGTTCGAAGTTTTTCCCTTAATCGGGTGGATGACGGATGTCAATAGGCATGTCCTGGAAGTGTGGAATAGTCTGGCACCTATGTAGTCGATGGCAATCGTTTTTACTTTTGGTGAAGTATAAAACATTTGCTGGCTGGCATTTCTCCTCTCTCTCTCATCCTTCCCCCTCCCCCTCCGCATTCCGACCTCTTTCTCTTCTTGTGAAAATCGTTGATTCTTGAAACAAGCGACAACCTATTGATTCGTGATCTGAGAATCGCACACACACACACACACAAAACCCAAACGCACCACGCACGCGCGCACCACGCGCGCGCGCGACGCGTGTCTCGCTCTCTCTCCTCTCTCTCTCTCTCTCTCTCTCTCTCTCTCTCCACCAAACACACACACACAGTCGCTGCGTGGAACGAGGCTGTTCCTCAGCGTGTGTTGTCATACTGTTGGTGGTGGTGTTATGTCTGTGTGTGCGTGTGTGTGTCTTTTAATGGAGAGACAGCAATCAAACTACCTGGTGTGAAAATGTTTAGTTTCCATGGGCAAGCAACTCGGGTCATTTTGCATGTGGTCGCAGCTCTTAAAACGAACATGGGGGAGGGGAAAAGGGAAGCAATAAAAATTCTGGCCTTGACACAACTCCCAAGACGAGTACAAGTATTTTCCCTTTACCGGCCACGCGTGTCACTGGCATAGCCTAAAGCCCGTGTCACAGTGGGGCAGACGGCGATTAACGACCAGATTCTTGTTTCAAAGTGAGACGACTACAGGCGGAAATCTAACCGCCAAGAGAAACGCCTACCTTGCGCTGAAGAGATCAAAGCTAAGTGACAAACTCGTTCATTTTCATTGTCCTATTTGTTTGTGTCTTGCCTGAAGAGAAAGAGGTCGAAACGCGTCGTGTTTTTGTCTTGTGACTCGTTTGTTCACGTTTCTCTTGGCGGTTCGCTAATATTTATCTAAGATTTGACCAGATTCTTGCCTAACATTTTTAAAAAGTCGCGAAATTCAAATTTTGTAAATGTTTTCAAGTACTTCAAGTTGTTGCTTTTATTCTTGGTAGTCATTCGCTCGTCACTTAAAAAAGCTGGTCGTAGACTGCTTATTGTGCATGCACCCTAATCGGCTCACGACCTTGTCGAATGGAAGTAGTCAAAATGCTCGGGCGGTGCATGAGCTACATGCGATCAGTATACGAGTACCGGACGAATGTCGTGGAGTCGTCTTGAAGATCGTATATATGTCGCTCGGAACTATTGCAACGCTCGTGAAGGTTCTCGTATAATACTCTCAAACGCAGGGGAAGGGGGGGGGGGTGGGGGTGGTGGCCGTCTTCCAGCGTTGTTTCGATCCGAAACTAGACAGGTATGTCACTGCTGAACACTGTCGGTCCTTTTAGCCCCTCCCCCCTCTCTCTCTCTCTCTCTCTCTCTCTCTCTCTCTCTCTCTCTCTCTCTCTCTCTCTCTCTTTGTCGTGGAAGATGAGGCTACGAATATCACGATCGAGAGGTCTTCACAGGGTGCTAGACTCGGTGTTTTACGTGTGACTGGACCATTCTCTGACATCACGATTCATTTCATGTTGCTTAAAGCCCAGCCTTCCCGCAAAGGACCACATCAAGGCTGTCTGCACATTGTTCTCGTTTTATTTAGACTTTGGCCAGCGCTGCATTCCGTTTCAGTCTTCATTCCGTGAGCTTCGTGTGATCTACTTTGCTGCTGCTGCTGCTGCTGCTGACCATTGTTGGTTTGTGCTTTATCTCCCCCACAAATTTACCATGGCTTGTCGACGCTGTCATCTCCGAGCCAGTCATCCCTGCTCCCCCAAGCACAACCACATCCAGCACTTGTTCTGTCGCACTCCCGGCTCCCAGTGCTGCTGCCTACCACACATAGAGACATTCATGTTGGGTGTTCCTCCTTCCCCCCCCCCCCCCCCCCCCCCTCCCCTCCCCAGGCCACCCTCTTTGGGAGACCATTTTAGACTACTGCTGTTGAGTCGTCTCTGGCTGGCTGGCTGGCTTGCTCTCTCTCTCTCTCTCTCTCTCTCTCTCTCTCTCTCTTCTCTCCTCTCTAAATCCCTCTCCCTTCTCTCTAACCGCTTTCAGTGTATGTGTGTGTGACACCTCTCTCCCTCTGTGTGTGTGTGACACCTCTCTCCCTCCCCCCCCCCCCCCCCCCCCCCCCTTCTCTCTCATGTGCCCTAAAGATGCCGATAGTTTAGTTACCGTGTCAGACCGAAGTTTGTTGTTTGTTTCTCTTTCGTTGACTGGTTTTGTTATGAGTCTTTTTTTCCCGTGTGTGTGTTTGACAGCCCTGGGAAGGAGAGGTGTGGTAGACTGGACTTTACTGGTTACATCCATCTCTCTCTCTCTCTCTCTCTCATCTCTCTCTCTCTCTCTCTCTCTCTCTCTCTCTCTCTCTCGGTCTGTCTCTGTCTCGCTCTCTCTCTCCCCGCTCTGTCTCTCTCTCTCTCTCTCTCTCTCTCTTCTCTCTCTCTCTCTCTCTCTCCCTCGTGTGTGTGTGTGTGTAAAGTTTCTCATGCACACTGTCCTGTGACTAATGTTTATCACTCTTTTGCGAGAGAGGGCAGCTGTATAGGAAGTAGGCCTGTATGCGTCCTTTTTTGGTTGGAGGACGACTTTTGCGCTCTCTCTCTCTCTCTCTCTCTCTCTCTCTCTCTTCTCTCTCTCTCTCTCTCTCCTTAAGATCTGTTGCATTATTTCTTGTGATTTTCATGTATTCGTTGTTGTTGTGTTGATACGCAGTTTTTATGCGATTGTTTTCTTTTTTGTATTTACAGGTATCTTTTCTTTGCTTGGAGGGCTGGATGAAGAAAAAAGCCATTCACTTTAGGCATTATTCCTGTCCCTTAATGAATATCATTTCGTTCCCCTCTCTCTCTCTCTCTCTCCCCTCTCTCTCTCTCTCTCTCTCTCTCTCACACTTTGACGTGTTGTACTCCTTTCGTCAGGCCTAGAAATGGAATGCGTATGTTCCCCCACATTACTCCCCCCACTTGTCCTCGTTCCCCTTCATCAGAGAGAGAGAGAGGGGGGGGAGCGTTCGAGCTCAGAGGACATTACAAAAGAAGAAAGGGTGCGAGTGTGGGAGGATGAGGGAGGGGGGGGGGGGGGCTACTTTACTGCCACTGTTGGAGGGACGCTACCTGCCTGCCATGCGGTTGAACCAGTCGGACAGGTGACCTGGTCACAAGTTTATTACCTCCGACGTAGAAGACGGCCCACCCCCACCCCCCTCCACACACCAACCTCATCAGTTCACCCCTCCACGCCTCTCTCTCTCTCTATCCCTTCGTTTCGTCTTTTCTCTCTCTCTCTCTCTCTCTCTCCTCTCGACCTGTTTATGTTTGCTTCCCACTCATTCTCACGCATTTCTGGCTTTGTTTCTCTTAATTTCGTAGTCGCTGGTCATAGATCTATTCATCAAATGTCGCTAATTTCCTTTAGCCCCCTTTACAGAGAGGGAGTCGGCTACAAAAAAAGAATGCAAAGCATATAAACATACTCCAGTTTATCTTGAATACAAGTACTTTCCGAGATATTCCATAAAGAAGAAAAACCGTTTTGGACCGTTATAGCCGTTAGTACGGCTGTTCTGGAAAATGAAACATCGGGCATCATCCATAATGAACATACGTACACATTTTCAGAAAGATCGGCCCAGAAGTTTTGTCTGGAGCGGGTGGAACACATTTTGACCACGGACAGACACACAGACAGCATTTCTTCGTTCCCATTGTAAAGTACTCCCTGTTCTGTAAGAACTGGGAGTACAAAAATAGGCAGGGGGAGGGGAAGCATGTACTAGCTCATTTGTAATCTTTGGAATAATCCTCTCTCTCTCTCTCTCTCCTCTCTCTCTCTCTCTCTCTCTCTCTCTCTCTCTCTCTCACTCCTCATTTGCAAGAGAGTACCAACGACCTTGTAAAATGGACCGAACTAAATCATATGTCACTTCACCCTCAAAAAACAAAACTCATGTACAATTACAACTAGGCAAAAAAGACAAAAGCTCACCAATGATTTCCCTCCTATACACCTCAATAATGTACTTGTGGAACAAGTCATTCATCATAAAGTATTAGGACTAATAATTGACAATAGTCTCACCTGGAATCCCCACATAACGTTACTATGCAAAAAGCTCTCCCAGAAAGTCTATCAGCTCACCAAAATCAAACACTTTCTTGACCTTCATTCACGAAAACTTTTTTTCCATGCTCATATTCAGTCTCATGTTGATTATGCATCGACTATATGGGATTCTGCAAGTGCAAACACACTAAAACCATTGTTCAGCCTACATAAACGAGCGCTCAAACTAATCCCTTTGAAGAAAACTAGCCTCGAAAGCTCCGATTATAAACATCTTCACATTCTTCCATTCAGCCAAGACTCAAAACAACAAAGGGCTTGACACAAGATCTGCCCGGGGAATGCCCCAAAAACTTTAATAGCTTTCTAAAAGCCGTCGAGAAACCCCCCACAAACCCTTTTCCAACCCCCAAAAAAAGCCTTTTTTAAATAAAGTCAACGTCCGGGGAACCTCTTTTTTGAACCCCTTCCAAAAACCCAAAAAACAAATCCTTGAAACCACAACTTTCAAAAAATACTTACCTTCCCATCTTCTGCGGTAAAAAAAATAAAAAAAAAAAAAAAAAAAAAATAAAAAAAATAATAAAAACCAGTAATCTCAAAAGCAAAAATCACCCATTTTATGATTTAATTTTTTTTTTTTGAAAATCAAATTGGTTTTCTTTTGTTCATGTATCAAGTATTTTGAGAGAGGGGAATATATATATATTAATATATATAATTTTTTTATGTATTTAAATTTTTGTGTGTGTAAATTTAAAAATATATATAATAAAAATACACCAGGTGTTATGTATGTAGTATGTTGTATGTGTGATGTGTGTATATATATAATATATTGTCGTGTGGGAGTATGGTAGGGTGCGTTTATGTTAATTTTTATATATAGAAAATATATAT
>CM031601.1:51728332-51752443 GCA_018398815.1 Conus ventricosus
CACTGGGAATCCTGGTCTGAAAGTCAACTGTGCCAATTTTCGGCCTGTTGACTATTTGGAATAATTTTTTGCTGACCTCATAAATCATCCGTCGTTTACACCAACCTTTATGCTGATCAGCTTCTGGAACCACACCCCAATCTTCCGAGTTATCATGGGCCAACAAGTGTGAGAAAGCGGATGGAGCAGAAAATGAGGAAGTTTCTGGGCCTGGTTCGACTGATGGGTATTGTGCACATGCCTTCCACTGAACTGTACTGGTCCAAGAGGTGCTGCACAGAGTTCCAGTCTTCAGTTCGTCATGACCAGAAACCGGTTTCAGGCAAGTAGCTCTATTTTTCTTTTTATGTTTCTTTTTTTTTCACAACTTGATTCTTCATGTCTCACTATCTATTTTTCCAGTCAAGAAGGGCGTCACCATCACCAAGTGCTGGAAGAAAACTTGAAGTGACTTGTTCGAGAACTGTGGTGTGGTGTGCAAGTAAGTGTGTGTGTGTGTGGAAACCTGGCCAGGTAAGAAGCTTTTCAAATTAGAATGGTGAAATTGTTGAGAAGGGTATAAGGAAGTAATTCACAAAAATCCTAGAAATAACTCAATAAATGGATGAGTTTAATGCACATGTAGTGAACATACTGTAAAAAACACAATTATGCCCCTTTTTAACCTATAAATAGTACCCCATTTATGAGCAGGTTGTCATCAAGAATAACATTCTTGGGATTTATATGACTGTCATGTGTTAGTACTGATATTGAATAAATAGTAAGCTCACTTTTTCAGTGTTTTCACAGATTTTATATGGTGCAATGTATTTTTGTATATAGGAAACTTGTTTTTTTTTGTGTAAAACCACCATTCATTATATCCCTGTCCATGCCCTAATAGCAAGAAAATTACATTATTCTTATATAGTATCATAGTTTGGGGTATAAGGAAAGATAAGCATAAAATCTGGGTCATATGTCAAACAAATAAATAAGCAGTGATGGAGGTACTGAACCTACCCCAACAGTAAAATTATGCCCTTTCTAGTGGAATGGGGTACCCCAGTAACATACAGATTATTACACAGAGGGACATTTATTGAGAACAATATGATTCCCAGGTGTTTGTAATGTAATTATGTTGTTGAGCAAACACCAACGGTATTTTTTCTGTGTTTAGTAGGCTTTTATCTGCTGAATTGTTCTAAAACTCTCAAATGAAAACAAACAAAAAACTGTTTTATCACATGTTACTAGTGTGCCTATGATTATTACCAACAAAATCAAATTAGAGTGATGTGAAATTGTAGAGAAGGGTATAAGGAAGTAATTCACACAAAAAAAAAATAATCAAAGAAATAACTCAATAAATGGATGAGTAATGCATGTTAAATGAACATACATAAAAAGCACAATTATGCCTTTTTTACCTACAAAATAGTACCCCTTATCATGAGCAAATCATCAAGACTAACATTCCTTGGGATTTAAGCTGTCAAGTGTTAGTGCTGATGTTGAATAATAGTAAGTCACTTTTTCAGTGTTTTCA
The DNA here is from genome assembly GCA_018398815.1 of Conus ventricosus. NCBI lineage: Eukaryota > Metazoa > Mollusca > Gastropoda > Neogastropoda > Conidae > Conus > Conus ventricosus. The sequence continues at coordinate 51,729,867 of CM031601.1, forward strand.
CTGACTTTATATGGTGCAATGTGTTTTTGTATACTCAAAAACTGTTATTTTTGGTAAAATTGTATAATTTTGTCAATTTCTGCTACACTAAATATCAACATAATCAAGTTATTTTGACAGGACATTGTAGACAAATGTGCAACAACAAAACATGCCAAAACATCACAGAGATCTGTCAAGAAATAGTGAGCAGTAACCATTTTACTGTACCAACCCCAAAAAGCGAATTTTACCTTCGCATACAGTTATTCAAATGTGCTATTATACTGTGGCAGTCGGGGCCGGTGATCTGGGGTTGCGGGTTCGAATTTCGGTACAGGGGGATTTTTCCCTCGGAGTTAACATTGGTTCTGACTCCATTCCCGTACAGTCTTTCGAATGAGACTATAAACCGAGGTTCCGTGTGTGAACGCACGCACAACATCTTGGACACACATTGGTTCTGACTCCATTCCCCATACAGTCTTTCGAATGAGACTACTAAACTGAGGTTCCGTGTGTGAACGCACGCACAACATCTTGGACACACATAAATCCATCACCAATTTTCGGAAGACAAGGCCAGTTTGGCTGTTGGTATGGATGACACGTTACACATAGCATGCACCTTCCCGAAGATGGGTATGGCTGCCTTAATGACGGGATAAAAACGGTCATCACACAAAATCCACATGCCTGCTATACAGGCGTGTCCGCAGGGTATCAGCCTGCGTACGCAGAAAGAAAGAAAGAAAAACTGTGGCAGTGAAGGGGTTAAAGTTACAGTCTTCCAAACTGTCCATATGAAAACAAGAAAGAGGATGATCTTTGATGGGTGGCATAGGAAGAATGTATACTTACCTGGTTACATGGGACATGCGCAACAGTGCACAAATGTATTTAAAAAGTTACACAGAAAATGAAATTAAAGGATATCCAAACATACTGGACCCTGAACAGAAGAAGAATACCTCAAAAAACAGACAGACACAATGCATTGGCTATTTCATTTATAAGAGAATAAAATGTCACATCCCACCTTTTCCACCTCTGCCGAGACAAATTGATGTCAGCATCTGCTTTTCGGTAGTTGTCCATCGCCTTCTCTGAGTCCCTGTATGCTTTCTCATATGCTTTTTGGACTGCAAAGTCAAAGCGCACGCACGCACACAACCACGCACACACACACACACACAATGTAACCAGACTTTGTGAAAGTAAACTATCATTAAAAACATTAATAAATGAGAAAGGAAGTCACAGTGGGTAGTGTGCAGACTCCCAACTGGGAGGTCATGGGTTTGATTCCCATCAGAGCCAGTTGTATGTGCGATTTTCCAACCTCACTGGCTCCTACCAATGATCACACAGAGAATGTTGTAAACAGTCCCAACACTGACAACCTGCACTGTCATCCCACAGCCAGTGTCAAAACCGTCCAGTGAAACAAAAACGCATACAACAAACAGACCTCTTAAAACGGGCTCCAGGAGAGGTCTACATTTAATCATAAAGGGGCAGATGAAACAGACCTCTTTAAAACGGGCTCCAGGAGAGGTCTACATTTAATCATTAAAGGGGCAGATGAAACAGACCTCTTAAACGGGCTCCAGGAGAGGTCTACATTTAATCATAAAGGGGCAGATGAAACAGACCTCTTAAAACGGGCTCAGGAGAGGTGTACATTTGATCAAGGTATAAAGGGGCAGATGAAACAAACAGACCTCTTAAAACGGGCTCCAGGAGAGGTGTACATTTGATCAAGGTATAAAGGGGCAGATGAAGTTCTAATGGAGAGGGTGTACATTTGATCAAGGTATAAAGGGGCAGATGAAGTTCTAATGGAGAGGTGTACATTTGATCAAGGTATAAAGGGGCAGATGAAGTTCTATGGAGAGGTGTACATTTGATCAAGGTATAAAGGGGCAGATGAAGTTCTAATGGAGAGGTGTACATTTGATCAAGGTATAAAGGGGCAGATGAGTTCTAATGGAGAGGTGTACATTTGATCAAGGTATAAAGGGGCAGATGAAGTTCTAATGGAGAGATGTACATTTGATCAAGGTATAAGGGACAGATGAAGTTCTAATGGAGAGGCTAGTCCCACACTGAGGCCGGGGTGCAGTAAGGTCAGGTAATGTTACTTATATAACCAGTAACTAGCAGATATATTCTGTAAAAGCTTGAGGCAAGGGGGGGTGGGGGTGGGGGGAGACTAGGGGGAGGGCGGGGGCCATGGGGGGAACAAGGTGCACTTTCGTAACTGGAAGGAAGGGGTGAAGAAGACCTTCCATCCTATCCATAATGTGCATTAAGACCCTTTCTGGTAGATAACAAGTTATCACTATGATTTTTTATATATTTTGTTCGTGCACTTTGAACTGACATTTTATACATTGATGAACCATTTTATTGAGCATTTAATGGTATGTGTGTGTGTAATGTACAATTTTTATAGAGTTCAACCTTTTTTTTTAATCTACTCTTGAAATACAGAGTTCATTTGTATGTTTTTCACACATAGTTAATTGAGAATATGTTTCTTATGTAACATGCAACTTATCTCATTTTATCAATTACAATCTGTACATGTTTGTAATGAAGTGCAGCAAGTCTTTTCATACAGTGGGGATCATGTTATTTAAGTCCTCATTATTATTTTGGGGTAGGAGTGTGAATGGAACGGAGGGATTCTAGCCCCCTCCCCACTGCCCCATACCTATCTCCACCAAAAAACTGCCCTAATATATAAAAGGTGACAGGAGACTGAACCATGTTTATTTCCACATAGTCAGTCTGGTGTTGCTCTTAGTCATTGACTTTTCTCTTCTTTTTCCTTCACATAGTCAGTCTGGTGTTGCCTTAGTCATGACTTTTCTCCTTCTTTTTCCTTCACATAGTCAGTCTGGTTTTGCTTTAGTCATTGACTTTTTCTCTTCTTTTTCCTTCACATAGTCAGTTGGTTTTGCTCTTAGTCATTGACTTTTCTCTTCTTTTTCCTTCACATAGTCAGTCTGGTGTTGCTCTTAGTCATTGACTTTTCTCCTTCTTTTTCCTTCACATAGTCAGTCTGGTGTTGCTCTTAGTCATTGACTTTTCTCCTTCTTTTTCCTTCACATAGTCAGTCTGGTGTTGTCCTTAGTCATTGACTTTTCTCCTTCTTTTTCTTCACATAGTCAGTCTGGTGTTGCTCTTAGTCATTGACTTTTCTCTTCTTTTTCCTTCACATAGTCAGTCTGGTGTTGTCTTAGTCATTGACTTTTCTCTTCTTTTTCTTACATAGTCAGTCTGGTGTTGCTCTTAGTCATTGACTTTTCTCCTTCTTTTTCCTTCACATAGTCAGTCTTGGTGTTGCTCTTAGTCATTGACTTTTTCTTCTTTTTCCTTCACATAGTCAGTCTGGTGTTGCTCTTAGTCATTGACTTTTCTCCTTCTTTTGCCTTCACATAGTCAGTCTGGTGTTGCTCTTAGTCATTGACTTTTCTCCTTCTTTTTCCTTCACATAGTCAGTCTGGTGTTTGCTCTTAGTCATTGACTTTTCTCCTTCTTTTGCCTTCCATAGTCAGTCTGGTGTTGCTCTTAGTCATTGACTTTTTCCTTCTTTTGCCTTCACATAGTCAGTCTGGTTTTGCTCTTAATCATTGACTTTTCTCCTTCTTTTTCCTTCACAGTAGCAGGCTCAGATTTGATACAAGAGATTTTAAAGACAACTGATTGAAGAGCCGTCTTTTTAGAAAATGAACAGCATTCATCTTTGACTCATTGTTGTAAACCAAAGAGTATGACATAAGCTTAACCTGAGGTCAAGTACTAATCACAAACTGCCACTACACAATGCCATGGGATTAAGGTTTGATTTGACCATAATACACACACTACCTGGAAATTAATATACAGGATATTTTTTCAATCTGACGCAAACTGTGTTCCAGTTTAGCAGCCGATTCTAACAAATCAAACAGTGCCAAGGACCGGCGGCTCAAAAAAGTTTTGGTATTCTACTTTTAAAAAAAACAGTATTTTACCAGCAATTTACTGGTTAACCCGCAGAGTGCGATGGGCCACGATCGTGGCTTTACCACCTGAGTGCGATGGGCCACGATCGTGGCTCAGACGAGAACCGTTATACCACCGCCGCTAAACATCAGGTTGATCAGTTCACTTGACTTGCTGGTATCCATTGTGCACCAGCAAGCCTTGTCAGTCAGTTCTTCTTCTTCCTCGTTCGCCATCCCGTTAGATGAGCAGCCCGGTGTCCTCGATGAAGGCTGCCGTCCGTTGCAGCTCCTCCAGGGTGCTGTACAGCTTGGCTTCCACTGCTGTCGGTGTTGGCCAGTACTTTTTCCTGGATGCTGCATACGTCGTACAGACTTGAAGGATATGGTCAGTTGTCATTGGTCCCTCACCACAAGGGCACTCTCCACTCTGTCCAATGCCAAATTTTGTGTGCATGTGGTGGAGCAGGCGATTGTGTCCAGTCCTCAGGCGGAAGATCTTGACCTGTTCCCGTCGTCCCAGCAAATGGTATTTGTCTTCTGGGTTGTATTTGGGATGCAGGAGGCGCCATTTTATTCCTTGTTGTGCCTTGATGATTGTCCTAATTTCATCGTATGACACCAGGTTGTTGGCCTGCTCCTTCTGTGCACCGTCTTTTGCCAGAATGTCCGCTTTTTCATTGCCTCTGATGCCACAGTGTGCTGGTACCCATTGTATCACCACTTTCTCCACTCTGGCACTCAGGGCAACAAGGGCCGAAGTGAGATGGTTCTGTTCTTTGCAGCGGGAGTTCTTGAGGGCTTGGAGCACGGAGAGAGCGTCAGAGAACACCACCACCTGCCCCGCTGTTCTTTTGGAGTTCTGCAGGACTGTTGTGGCTGCCTCACAGAGGGCTTCTCGCTCAGCTCAGAAGTTGGTGGAGTATTTTCCTGTTGGAATTGCAATTTCTTCATCTCCGTCTTTGTATCGGAGGAAGATTCCAGCTCCACCGTCCCTCGTTGCCTCTGTGGCGGAGCCATCTGTGAAGACATGGGTCCAGTCTTCCTGGGGATACTGGTTGCAGATGTACTCCATGGCCAGAGCCTTCCTTTGGGTGTCTGACTGTATTCCTCTCTTCTCCACTCCGGGAATGCTGGTGACGACTGTTGGGAACACCTGCCTCTTCCAAGATGGGTGGGTGACATTTGCCGGGATAGGCTTTGCTTCATGTTCCATCAAGACTGGAGTTTGTCTTTCAAGGCGTCTTGACTGGTGGATGAAGCTGCCTCTTTTCAACCGGCTCTTGGTGGGTCTGCTCATTCTGTTGTTCATTGGATGGTTTTCAAGGCGTTTGAGTTTTGCTGCTTGGATGAGGATCTTTGTGTCCCTTCTGTCCTCCAATGACTGTAGCCCAGTGGTCTCTTCCATCTTCAGGATTGGGTGGATCTCATGGCGCCAGTTATGACACGCTGAGCTTGGTTCTGTATCTTATTGAGATGGTCGAGGTTAGACTTTGGCAGCTGATGCCCATGTGACGTCCCGTACTCAACTACAGGTCGGACTCTCCCTGTATAGAGTCTCTTCAGGATACGTTCGTCAGCCCCCAGTCGTCCCCGCAAGTTTCCTCATGATCGCCAGTCTCAACTTGGCCTTGCTACAGCATCTGGTGATCTGCTGTTTCCAAGTGAGCCTGCGGTCAAAGGTCACTCCCAGGTAGGTAGGTGTGGGTTCCTCTACAAGCCTTTGGTTGTTCAGTGTCAGCTTCGCTCTTGCTTCTTGCTGGATAGGCTGAAGAATGTGTAGGTTGTTTTGCTTGAGTTGACAGAGACAAGCCATTCCTTGGTCCAGTCGCTGATCTTGTTGAGCGCAGTCTGGAGGCGTACCTGTGCTGTAGTGGTGTAATCTTCAGAGCACCAAAGCACCAGATCATCTGCATAGATCGCTCCTCTGACCCCTTTTGGCAGTTCTCTGACGATGTCATCTATGAAGATGAGGAACAGCGTTGGCGAAAGGACTCCTCCTTGTGGTATTCCCTGTCTCAGCACCTTCTTCTTGCTTTTCTGGCCCTGAATCTTGACTCGGGCTTGGCGGCTGTGTAGGTACTGGCTGATCCAGATGTACATCCTCCCAGACACACCACATCGCCGTAGTCTGAGCCTAAGTCCGTCCTTCCAGACTTTGTCGAACGCCTTCTCCATGTCAATCCAGACAGCAAGCGTGTTCTTCTTTTCTTGGAAAGCGTCCTCAATGCTTTGCGTGATGAATGTGATCTGGTCTTCTGTTAATCTGTGTTGGCGGAAGCCTGCCTGTTCAGGGCTCAGCAGCTGATGCTCCTCAAGGTGCCAGACAAGCCTTGTGTTGACAAGTCTCTCCATCAGCTTTCCTAAGCAGCTTGTAAGGCTGATGGGTCTGTAGCTGTCAGCCTTCGACTTGTCCTTTCCCTTTTGTGAATGGGGATCATGTCTGCTTCCCTCCAACACTGTGGTACTGATCCTGTCTTCCAGCTGGAGTTAAAGAGTTTTAGAAGGACTGCCTTGCTCTTCATCCCAAGATGCAGAATCATTTCATTTGTGATTCCGTCTGGTCCAGGTGACTTCTTCAGGTTGAGGCTCTGCAACGCTTCCTCCAGCTCTTTCTCTGTGAAAGCTGTGGTCATGACTTCCTCTTGGGACTCTTTCTCATGAAGTTCACCTTGGGCCCTGTGCACTGCAGCTCTATGTTCAGGAGGGACTTCCAGATCGCTGATGTTTTCATAGACGTCTATGAAGTGGTCTGCTGCTTTCTTTCCAGAGAGATAATTTCCATTCTCTTGTATTGTTATAGTGGTGTGACTTGTTGTTTCATTACAGAGGGTTCTAGCCAGTTTCCACAGCTTGCTGCCATCCCTGTCGAGATTTAGGCTTTCAGTTTTCTCTTGCCAGCTTTTTCTTGCAGCTTGTGCGCAGGACAGCTTGTATCTGGCAGTTACTTCCTTCAGCGCTATGTTATTCTCCAGTGATGGCTGCTTTTCTGCTCTGTCCCTGGCTTCTGTATGACATCTTCCAGATTCTGGAGTTCCTCCGTCCAGTAGGGCTTGTAGTCTTTACGTCCTCCTCTTGGGATGGATTCTGTAGCAGCTTTCAAGACGGCCTTTGTGAAGTCTCGAACCATCTTGTTTGAGTCCTTCTGCCTGATGTTGATTGGCTTTGTGTATGTATCTGTGAGGGTCTCGAAGAGAGTCCAGTCCGCCTTTCTATAATTCCAGCGGGGAAAACATTTTGCTTGTGGACACTGTAAGTTGAGGTTGATAGAGAGTTTGACGGGCTTGTGGTCACTTCCTCCAAGCTGGTTGAGGACTGTTCTTGTGGTCCTGACGAACAGGTCGTTGGTGGCGAACGCTAGATCTGGTGTTGATGTGGTCATCCAGCGTCTAGAGTAGAAGGTGGGTTCATCATCTTCTTGGTTGATGAGATGAAGATGTGTGTCAATCTCCCAATCCTCAACTTCTTCGCCCCTCTTGTCCGTCTCCTCATAGCCCATCTCTCTGAGTGACTGTTAAAATCACCCACCACCACGCAGTTGTTGTCTGGGATGTTCATGTATGTGAGGGAAAGATCACGATCTTGAGGGCAATAGGCATTGTAGATCTGATGTTGCGTTCCTTAAGGACAATATCAACCCCTTGGATCTCTGCTGTTGATTGGTGTTAATCTGGAGTTCTTGTGTGGCGATGGAATTCCGCACCAAGATAAGCACCCCTCCTTTGTTTCTTTCCTCACGGTCCAACCTGATGGTCTCGTAACCCCTCACTTGAAAGCGATGGTTTACGGTCAAATGTGTCTCTTGGACACATGCGATATCGATATTTTCTTGATGCATCCTTTCTGCTAAGCCAAGTTTCTTTTTATGCACCCCTTCTGCATTCCACTGGAGAATGTTGAGCATTCTGGGTGGTACTGTTTGCTTGGCATCAGCAGGAGGATGAGGTCTCCTTCTTCGTCGCATTGGCGTGCAGATTTTTTTTTTCTGACCACCGACCGCTTGGGGTGGGCCCCTTTGAGGTATAGGGCCCGGCTCCCGACCTCCCCGGCGGGTCTCCGAAGGTCGAGCGCCACATCGAAATTCTGTGGACTGCATCATCATGAAAGCGTAGATGCGTGGCATCGTGGTTTTAGTTTGCGCCAGTGGCCCGATACCTCCGTCTTCAGCTGGAGTTTTCTTTTGGGGTGCCTCACCCTTAGCTCATGGCCCGTACGTCCTGCCCTGTGAGCACAGGGGGGATTGTTTCTCCGAGGATCCCACCCCGGGGCTAGAGGTTATACCGGGCCTCTTGACCGCATGATGAGCCCGTCATAGAACACATGGGGTATTTCAGTGAGGACAACAGCGCCACCTGTTGACCCACCCCATCCTGGTAGGAACATCGCCAGTTGGTCTGGGACTGCTTCGCAGCTAACCCCCATATCTGAGGGCCGTTCCCCTATCCGCCACCTTGGGGACCCGCCGGGTTGGGATGGTCGCCCTACTACTGAATTGGAAGCAGCCTGATCCCGGGTCAGTCAGTTATCTCCAAGTTTTTCGTGCGTTTTGACTGAAATAATGAGTGAATCAGCGACCGAGTTTGAGCAGGAGTTGCGTGGAAGTGGCACGAGTGAAGAATCAGTTGCCGGAGGCAGTAGTAACGAAAGCGAAGCAGGTGAGTAGATAAACTTTGATTATTTTGTGTGTCGAGTGATGGAACACTTGCTGCATGCGGTTATTGGTTATTTTACATTTGTTGGTCCGCCACATGAAGGAAGGGGGGGGGGGGGATGGAGGGGGCAGGGTACATGGTTACGTACAGGAGTTGCCTGATCAAACTATAAGATCGTTTCTGGGTGATTATAGGTGTTTTGAAAGCACTTTAGAGATGAATAAAAGTGGTTATTTGAAGAAAGCACTTTAGAGATGAATAAAAGTGGTTATTTGAAGAGAACAATTCGCTACTTCAGAGGCACACCGGTTCATCTCCAAAATGGCGGATTTGAGAAATGCCCACTTGAAGTTTTTAAACAATGGCAGAAATCACACGAGTACTTCTATAGTCACAAAACTCACAATGGTTCAAGTTCCAGTTGTAATGTATAAGTGCTGTTAGCAGCATCAAACAGTATTCAACAGAAAAACATAGAAACACACATTTACAAAAAATAGTCATTCCTTGCTTGAAAACTGCCTGGCTAGGGCTCTTCATAATTTGGAGCAAAACCAGACTTCCAGTAGCAAGCCTGCTGTAGCGCGCTCTTTATCTGACCGTCTTCCACAGCAGCACAAGCCACATCTGAATTCCATTCTTGTAGACGGTGGTGGCACACACTCTACTTGACATCTGGCTTTGCTGGTTTGAGGAACAGCGGACTACCACTCCCTAATCCTGCTGTGGCGTGAATGTAAACAAACTTCCTGCCTCAAAGTGTGGGCTACAGTTGAGCATGCTTCGTTTACCCAAGTCTGCCATAGAGATGTGTGCATCGTTAGTCAATTATGTTGTGACCCATGGGATTACTTAGTCACACTTCTTTGCTATTTTGACTGAAAAATAATTTAACAGTGGACAATACCTTGCAAATGTGATGTTTTTTTTTGGTTTTATTTGTTGTTGTTGTTTTTTATATATAGATTTTTGCCTTTTTTTTTCAAGAGAGAAAAAATGGAAAAAGACTGAAGCCCAGTCAGTCACACATTCATTCCGATAAAAGTACAATGACACACCCAGAGATACAAGAAATCATCTCGCCTTTCATAGTTGTTTTTCCATTCATGTTGATCCAGAAAGACAGAACTTTCACAACGCACACTTTCACATGTTATTGTTACACCACCATTCAGCCTGACCATGAATGTTAAATACAAATCAGGGAAACAGCCTTTCCTTGCAGCTGGCACTGTGCACAGCCAGTTCACACTTTTTTCATCCATATTAAGGTTGCATGTCTGAGTCAGGGAATTTGTTTAAAGCATATGATACTTGGTGTACAAATGAGAACTTTCACAGGGCAGTCTTCACCTTTATCCACAAGAATGGCTTGTTTACAGTTCAGATGAAAGTGCAGCTTAGTCTTCTTTTCAATACTGTGAGTTGCTTACGCAGTCCGCGGTATATGACTATGTTTACAATGAATACTTTTGTCAGTGTACACCACTGAATCAGCGGCCAAATTTGTTCATGTTCAGGCTATACTGACAGTGTCACTCGAAAAAAAAGTAAACATGATGATATATGAATTGCCAAAGGAATAGCACTTGTCCGAGTTTTCTAAATACACTCATTTCACACTGGCACATGAAACAGGAGGCATCTCCGACCTTGAGAAATACAAAAGTTTTAGAAGCAAATGAAAGATCACAAGTTATAAAAAAAAAAAAGCAAGTCACTCATCATCAGTATCTGTACTCTCTGTTTTGTCCGGTTCAGGCAGCCTGTCTGAAACAGAGCAGCTGTTTGTGGTACTGTGATAATAGTGATGCCCATGTCACAACAAGTCCAGCTGGTCACGCTTCTTTGCCTCTCGACTGAACTGAGGCTAGGATTATTATTGTGAAACTGGATATAATCTTCAGCATTCTTCGCCATGAAATCACAGAGGTTTGGTCGGAGGTCTTCTGCATCATCGTGCAGATGCAGTGAAGTAGCACGAAAAAAGCAATTCCCGTCTGCAGGTACCTCCACCTTCTCCATACTGTTGACTTTCAGCCTGCAATTAAGGCGCTTATTGTTGATCTTGACAGAAAGCTGGTGCAAGTTTTCTGTCTCTCAACTCAGCTTCATCACCTCTGACAGCTCATTCACTCACTTTTCTCAAACAAACAAACAAGAAAAAGTACACAACATGAACAGTTAACATTTTGGTTTGGATAAATCACTAAAACACTGTCCACAGCGGAACAAAAAGGACACTCGAGAACATGTACAAGAACAAAAGAAAACAAAACCCACCACATATTGGTATACCAATAGTGACATTGACACATTTACTCAATTTTTTTCTTGAAAAGTGATAGGGTGAAGTACATCAAATACAATACGAGTACACTATTATCTCAAAATTGAGAAATACGGGTGAGTCACAACATAACTTGATAACAGCAAACACAAAAGCAGTTACTATGTACATACTCAGTTTACTTTGAGGAAAATCAAAAAGTTCTGCAGCTGGTGTAAAGACAACTTTCTTGACCTAAATGTGCAAAAACAAAAGAAATCTTAATCGACTTTCGGAAGAACCCGGAACCTGTGCCAGACCTTGTAATTAATGGTGAAGCTGTTGAACGAGTGAATGAGTATAAATATCTGGGAATGGTTGTTGATGATAAATTAGTTTTTGATAAAAATTTACTAAAATCCATAAAAATTGCCAGTCAAGAATATTCTGTTTGCAAAAGCTACGAAATATTGGTGTTAAACCTGTAATCTTACAAACTTATTACAGATGTTGTGTTGAGTCATTGCTCACTGCTTCTTTTATGTGCTGGTATGGAAGTTTGGGTGTGAAGAGCAAGCGAGTATTGAATGATGTGGTGAATGTGTGTAGCAAAGTGATTGGAAGGAAGCAAGTTGGAATGCAAGAATTGTATGACAGACGAGTGGAGAGGAAAGCAAGAAAGATTGCCAGTGATGATAGCCATGTTTTAGCAAAATATTACGAAATTTTACCATCTGGACGTCGTTTTAGGACCCTTAGAGTCAAATCTAGGGCGCAAAAAACTTTTATACCCAGGTCGATCCATCTTCTGAATTCATGATGTCTTTTGTACCATTTTTCATGCTTAGCGATGTGAAGGAATGCGAGAGAGAGGGAGAGAGAGAGAGAGGGAGAGAGAGAGGGGGAGGTGGGGAGGTGCGAGAGAGTGAGAGCTTGTGGGGTGGTTGAAGATGTTTGCTTGTGTGAAGATATGTGTATTTGCTTATAATATGTGCTTGTGTGTGTGTGTGTATATATATATATATCTGCTTGTGAGTGTAAGCCTATGAGTGTGCTTGTGTAAGTGCATGTGCATGAGGTTTTTCAAATGATTATAGTGTGTGTGTGTGTGTGTGTGTGTGTGTGTGTGTGTGTGTGTGTGTGTGTCGGACTGTATATGTAAATTCTATAAGTGGCCACTTGATTGTGATGATTCTTGTTTTATGCATGTTGTCTTGTTATACTGTTTATTATGCACCTATCTTAATTTCTCATCCTTTGAGATAATAAAGTGTTCATATCATATCATATCATACATTAATCTCTGTCGCAAACATCTAATAAGTGTTAGGATAAAGACTGTTTTCCATGTAGATGAAATTATTGTACGCAAGTGCCTTTGCAGACACCCCCACACACACTCTCTCTCTCTCTCTCTTCTCTCTCTCTGTCGCAAACATCTAATAAGTGTTAGGATAAAGACTGCTTTCCATGTAGATGAAATTATTGTACGCAAGTGCCTTTGCAGACACCCCCACACACACGCACTCTCTCTCTCTCTCTCTCACAGACACACAGACAGACATACACACACACAAACACGCACAGGCACACACACACAGGCACGTGCGCGCAAACACACACACAGCACACACAGCACACACACACACACACACACACACACACACACACACACACAAGACACACATACACATACAGGCACACACACAGAGGCACACTCGTGCGTGCCCGCACATATATAATCACACACACACCTATGCATGCATGCACGCATACACACACACTACATGTGCGCATACACACACATATGCGCACGCGCGCACACACGCATCCATGCACACACACACAGAGGCATACACGCGGGCTCGCGTGTGTGTGCATGCATAATCACACACGCACGCATGCACACACACACACACGTGCCCATGTTCTCGCGCTCACGCGCACACTGGCATGCACACACACATATGCACGCACGCGCACACACACACATACGCACGCAGGCAGGCACGCAAGTGCGTGCACACACACACGCTCATGCGTGTGCGCGCATACGTAAACACACACACACACACTCTCTCTCTCTCACTCTCTCTCACATGTGCGCGCGCATACACACACGCATGCACACACGCGCGCTCGTACACCCGGACACGCGCACTCTCACACACACACACACACACACACACACACATACGCAAAGATGTAGAACATGGTAAGTAAATCAGTAACATGTCAAACAACTCACCTTGTTTAATGAAGTAGTGGAGATTCTTCCAAGTCAACAAGTTGTGTACTGCTCAGCTATCTTGAAAGAAAAGACCAGGTGTCAAATTCTGCCAAAGGTTCAGGTTTCTCCAGTGGACTAGAGATAAGCCGTTGAATACACACAAGGGGGCCACTTGATTACATTTCCTTTCCCGCACATAGTGAGTAACGGAGAGCTGACCCTGTGTTCAGCTGGAACGTCCTAGTCTCTCCCCTCCCACATGCCAGAGCCGGCCATGTGGTCAGTGTAATGAGTAAGGCAGATATACTTTTGCTCTCCTGCTGCCAGCATCTTATAGGGCAGGGAACAGCAGTGAACAGCCGGTGAACAGCAGTGGTCTGCCTTCTAGTCGGGTAAAATACCAAAAACCTGCTCGAAAAAATTCCTAAAAAATTTATTTTTGTCAGAAAGTGTTTATTTGAATGAAAATAATACAATGCAGCATTTTTAACCAGGGTATCAATGCGGAAAATATTTAAAAAACGACTTTTTAATTACGCAAAACTAAAGAAAAGCTTCAACTTTCTCTTGCGCCTGTAGGGGGGGAAGGGTTGCTCACAGAGCCAGGAAATCCAGACAGCATCGCGCAAGCATGGAGTCGTCTGCTACGCCGGAAGAAAGTTCCGACTCAACGTCTGACCACCATTTGTTGAATTTTGAAGTAAGTTTTCATATTTTGAAAGTATATAACATATGATTGTGATTATGCAGTCTATAGTGTGTGCTAAATGCTGTTATAACGCAGCAGTCCGCTGCAGTCTATATAAATGTCTGCAGACACAAGTTATCATAGTCTCTGAGAAATGGCGCCATTAGCAGCTGACTGGCACAGCTACAGCCGTGAAAATAGGCGCCTGCAATAAAGCACCAAGCACACTGTAAATAGTGGGCGTGTACAACTCGGTGTTAAACGCAGACTGGTTATTGTTTTGTCTTGTGTACGATTATTGCTAGTGGTTTCCAGTTCAATATATTATTTTTGTGCAGTGTGTGTCTACCTATGACATTAACAGTAAGCACAAAATGTGTGTCACGGTAAGTGTAAGCACAAAATGTGTGTGTAACGGTGTGTGTTTGTGTGTGTGTGTGTGCGTGCGTGCGTGAGAGAGAGAGAGAGAGAGAGAGAGAGAGTCTAAAGAGGTATTGATCTTTGTCCACAGACACACATTGATGAACCAGTCTGCATCATATGCAAAAAGCCATGTGGAACGGAGACCTCGGCCTTGACGCAGAAAGGATGTGACACCATCAACTTGAGTAGCCAACAGCGAAAAGACACTGTATTTGCCAAAATAGGTGATTCTGTGCACACTAAATGTCGCGCATACTACACAAACAAAAAACTTATATGTGCAAAAATAAACGAAGGAAAACAAAACCGATCACCCCGGAAAAGGAGACAACCGAGTGGCGACAACCAGGATCCTCCCCTATGTTTATTCTGTGGAAAAGGCAAAAAAGACAACAAACATTGCAAATCAAAACATCGTGTTGGGCAGCTATGCAGTCTGTCACAAAGGTTGCTTTCAAAGCCAGTGACCAGCACAAGGACGTCAGCCAAGCAAGACAAGAAAGAGATCACAGAGATACACTCCTCATACTGAGATACTTTGAGGACAGAAATCCTTTTACTAATGACGATCAGGTTTTGAAGTCACTTTCCAGTGGTTTGACTGCTGATGACCACGTCAATGTCGATCAAGCCAGATGCATTGGAGAAAATATTTTGAACAGCATGCATGGTACCAATGCATTGGACCTTACACTGTGAAAAAAAGACCAAGCTGTTACTATGGCACAGAAAACCAGTGCCATGAAGAACGAAGACGTTGTGTACGTTGACTCGACTTTGCTTTTCCAGAGACTGGTGACCATTGCTGAGCGCAATCCAGACTCTCTGGAGGACGTTTTCAAATTTGAGCTCAGCAATGTCCCCACGTCTCTGTTTGATTCCTCTGGAATGCCAAGGTTAGCAAACAAAGCGTCTTTGGCAACATACATCAGATCTGTCACCCCTGATTTGGATGTTACGCTCCCTGATCACGTGTCCTATGTTGTTGATGGTGGATCCCTGTTACATCGTGTCACTTGGCCTCGGGGGGCCACCTATAACCACATAGTGCACATGTACGTCAGTTTTTGTCCGCCGACATTTTCAGGAAGGTGTGGTTGTGTTCGACGGCTACAACAGCGGACCCTCTACAAAAGATGTCACGCATCTTCGACGGACAAAGGGACATGTAGGGCCAGTGATAGCTTTCAAAGGTGACATGGTGATCTCGGCACCAAAAGAAAAAATCCTATCAAATCCCGAGAACAAGCAGCGTTTCATTCACTTGCTTAGTGACTCTCTATTGGAGGCTGGATTTCATTGTCTACATGCTGATGGTGATGCTGACTGCCTCATTGTCCACACAGCGTTGCGATTGGCTGAAGACCGACCAACGCTTGTGCTCGGTGAAGATACAGATTTACTCGTGTTACTTCTGCATCACTTACAGGAAAACCATCATGATGTGTTCTTTAAGCCGAGTTCCCCATCAGCGTCATCTATAAAGGTGTGGGACATCAGAGAAACCAGGAATGCGCTTGGAGCAAACGTTCACAGTTCCATATTATTTTGTCATGCCATAGGCGGCTGCGACACAAGCAGTTTGTTTGCGGTCGGAAAATCTCAGCCAGTGAAAAAACTATCCGACTCAGATTCATTCCGTGTGCAAGCTTGTGTTTTCCTGTCACCAGACAGCACCCGAGATGAGGTACTAGCCGCTGGAGAGAAATCTCTGGTGATTCTGTATGGAGGAAAGGTTTCTGATTCCATAGACAACCTCCGCTATGTCAGATACAGACAGAAAGTGGCATCGTCAGTGGTTTCTCTAAATCCAAGCAAACTGCCACCGACATCAGCTGCAGCAAGGTTTCACAGTATGAGGACATACTTCCAGGTCCAAGAGTGGCTTCATCTTGGACAGGATCATTTCAACTTGGATCCACTCGATTGGGGATGGCATGTTAAGCAAGGCGTTATGGTCCCTGTCCTTACTGACATCGATGTTGCTCCCGAGGCCCTCCCATATCGTCAAATGCAACTGTAAAGCAGATTGTCAAACCGCCAGATGCACCTGTCGACGACATGGGCTGGTCTGTACAACTGCTTGTGGACAGTGCAGAGGAATGAACTGCGCAAACTCTGTAAATTTCACCGACTGTGACCAATGTTCAGATGATGAAGAAGAAATGTGAATTCTGACTTTTTTACCTGTTCGCACGCGCGCGCGCGTGCGCGTGTGTGTGTGTGTCTGTGTGAGAGAGAAAGACAAGACAAGACAAGACAAAATTCTTTATTTACGAGGATAATAGATAAGCACTGATGTGCTTTTTTACTCCAGTCCTCGCCCTGTGTAGGGTCAACAATATAAAATAAAAGGCAACAAAGGAAGCATGCAAAAGTGACTAGAACTACAATACAATAGGGGATTAAAATTTAAAAAGGGAAGGAAAAAAAAAATTTTAAAAAAAAAAAAAAGAGAGAGAGAGAGAGAGAGAGAGAGAGAGAGAGAGAGAGAGAGAGAGAGACGCAGGAGCGAAGGGAGTGCGGGGTAAGCCTGCAGAGAGAGAGAGAGAGAGAGAGAGAGAGAGGGGAGAGAGAGAGAGAGAGAGAGGGGGGGGGGAGGGAGGGAGAAGAGAGAAAGAGAGAGAGGGTGGGGGAGGAAGAGGCTAGAGTGGGTGCGATAAGAGAGCATGTTTAGAACAATCTGACAATCAAAAAATTCCAAAGAGATACAAAACAATCAATTTTGAAACACCGGGGAGGGGGGGGGGGGGGGGGGGGAAAGAAATAAAGCACAAATGGAGGTGGGAAATGCATAATGATAGCCCAGTCGCCACGGGTAGGAAGGGATATCATATGGATAAAAAAAAATCAAGTCATTCCAGCAGAACCGTGTGAGAGAGAGAGAGAGAGAGAGAGGGAGAGAGAGAGAGAGAGAGAGAGAGAGACATTGATTGATTGATTGATTGATTGATTGATTGATTGATCTTTAATACCCAAGGATGAAGATTTTAGGCCAAAGCCTAGTCTTACAATCTGTCCTTGTCATGCATACATTATTTCAGCACATATTATTCATACAGACAATTCAACATAGCAACATGATAATCTAATTCTACAATGATAAGCAAACTGCTCATAAAGCACTAATGAGATGGGGGATGGTAAAACAAAAGGAAACTTACAAGCAAACAAACAAACAAAAACTACACAGAGAGAGAGAGGTCAGAGGAGGGTGGGGAAGAGAGAATGGTAGGTAGGGGGAGGAGAAAAGGGATGGTAGACAGAGTGGGAGTGGGGATGAGCGTTTTAACGGAGTAGGTTTTATGTTGAGACGATTTATCCAAAGTATGGTTCACAGAAGACTTAGCGAATGGACGCTAATCATTGTAATCGAATAATTTAACTACTGAGACATAAAATGTTTATGCAAATGTTCCTTGAAAGGTTTTAAAGTATTCATGTTTTGTAGATTCGGTGGAAGTGAGTTCCAGACATATGGTCCAGAGTAAGCTAGGCTTGTTTTGTATAGATCAATGCGTGGGTAGGGAAGAAGGAATTTCGTCGAGCCAGAAAAGCTGTTCGATCTTGTAAAAAGGGCATTGATATAACATGGCATAGTATCTGTCAAGATTGTAAACATAAATGATGCTTGTTGAATTCCAATTGCCTATTCAGAGGAAGTATGTTCAGCGCTTTTAGTTTTTCGTCTGTTGTTAGAGATACAGCTGGATGGAGTAGCTTTGCTGCAAGAGAGAGAGAGAGAGAGAGAGAGAGATGAGAGAGAGAGAGGGAGGGAGATTTTAATGCATATATCTCTATTTCTTTATAAAATATGATCTTAGTTGAAAAACTAAGGATGGTTCCCACAACTTCATAAAATTCTGTAACAAAGCAACATAGTCACAAAGATGTTGATTGTTGTCATCGGGCTTATGTTTTCCAAATCTTTGCTTGAGGTGTGTACATACTTGTATGGTTTTTTGAATTTTATTTGAGTAAATGCAACACGGATTTATTTTATTTTATTTTATTTTATTTTATTTGAAAATTTGATTTTATTTCACTTTATTTGATTTTATTTCAGTTTATTTGATTTTATTTTAATTTATTTTATTTCATTTTAATTTATTTATTTATTTATTTATTTTTGCTGTTGCTCTTGTGATCTAAACTTCGGAGGGAAAGATACAACCTCTATATGCATCCCATGAATATAGTATACTTTGCTGTCTAGTATACATTTTGCTTGTGTGTGTATAACTGAATATTTTCTTGAATGTTATTTAAACACAGCAAGCACATTGCTAGTTTGTTTGTTTGTGACTCTTATCTCTGAACGATTTGAAAGCTATTTTCATTATGATGTGTAGAATTTACAATGTTCAAACACTAATGTTCTTTGTTTGACCTTTGTCTTCTATTTTGCTATAAATTTCGGTTATAATATTTTATATTCTCTATTGCTGTTTCCCTAGTGTGTGTGTGTGTGTATGTGATCATGTGTGTGTGTGTGTGTGTGTGTGTGTGTGTGTGTGTGTGTGTGTGTGTGTGTGTGTGTGTGTGAGAGAGAGAGAGAGAGAGAGAGAGAGAGAGAGAGAGAGGGAGAGAGAGAGAAGGTTTACTATTTCATAATTGTTATTTCCGTGTGTTATCATGAATAAAAATTATGATCGGAGTTGAAATTGTTTGAGTGAAATGAATTACTGAAATATATATGTATGTCAAATTCCTCCCTTTGCTTCAGTTGTCAATGTCTGTACACTTTTACTACCATTGTTTTGTTACATTATGACCTTTATCTGTGTGTTTAGTCTTCTCAATGGTCATCGTAAATATAAGCTTATGATGGTTTTTAACAAGAATATGCGGTCAGACAGTTCACCTAGACGATGCATCACCACTACGCTCACTCATATGTGCCTGCACTCCCCCCCTCCCCCCCTATATTTTTATTCTGTGCCCCCCCCCCCCCCCCCGCCCCCTTTTTCATGCTTAAATGAGAAAATACTTTATTAATTGCTGATTTGCTATTCTCAAATATTTTCTGAAACATCACCTTGTACAGTATGAGAAATAAGCTTTAGGTTTTGCTCAAGCGGCGCTGAATGCTAGAGCCAGAACCCAAAACCGCAATACTTGTTAGTGAGTGGAGATGTTGGGTTTTGGCTCTTAACAGACGCGCAGCGATGCTTGCTCGCGGCGTGCCAAATTTCACCCACACACACTACTTTCAAAGTGAATTAAAACCAATTTGCCGCAGCGTAAACTTGGTTAAAAATAGTGCTGCGTATTCAGGAAAGATTGAAGTTTTCAATGCACTTAAAATGATTTTTTTAGGAATTAATTCAAGCAAACGGTATTATCCGCCAAAATTTTATCGGACTATTCCCTTCCTTTCCTACTCCTCTCCTCGGATAGGCACAGTGGTTAAAGCTCTATGTTCCGCTGTTGCTCCCAACATATATAGGTAATCTTGCTCGGTGCCACAACTGTTTTTTCGCTTTATCTCTGCTATTATGCAAGATCACATCACCAGGTTTGGAGCTCTTGATAAGACCATAAAAAGACACACAATGCACAAAAAAACCCAAAACCCAAAATTTGGAGGTAATCTGGTGTGGCTCTAATGTAGCGAATTTATAACTTTTGTTTGTTTGTTTTTAGTTTGGAAACTGTGGGCGTGTCACGAGTGGGCGTGTCTCCAATGAAAGCTATAGCCCTTCCCCTTCCTTATATGCTAGTGATTCAGATTTTATTTTTATTTATGATTTTATGCATGACTTTATTTTTCATAGAATGAATAAGTAATGTTGTTCATATTTTTTTTCTTTCTGAAATCAGACTGATTAGTGGAAACTGAGTCAAGCTCTCTGTAACAACTCTTGCACCAGTATGAAACAATGAAATGAACAGAAGACTTAGGATATGTGTTTTCTTGTGTGATCCAGAATCTGGAAGCACTACTGCAGAGGAGAGTGATGCTGAGAGAGGAGGTCAAGAAAGAGGAACTGTACTACTGGCCATCCTACTTGTGTGCGCTCTGGCTGGGAATGTTCTGGATGCGACGTGGGACTCTGCCCGAGTGCTTTTCAGCCTTCCACAGAAGACCAAGGCCCTAACTTTGTTCTGTGTCTTTCAAGGACATGTTCTTCTTGTTTTCACTGAAGTTTCAAGTGTTTGACATTCAAGCAGGAAAACTGTGGTGTTTCAAACAATGTGACTGACATTTTGGATTACCTTTTCGCCAGTGTTCAGGATTACACTGTGAAGAATATCTTCAGCTGCCATCAGGGTACTGTCTTGTAATTATTTTTTTCAGATTCCTCATTATCTCTAGTTTACAAAAACATATATAGTTTTACCTATCTAGCTTCAAGATAAGCCTGCACAAACCCCATTTCCTTATATAGTGAAATTTGATTGTCCGGATGCTGAATTATAGGTACATCATTTGAGGCACAATTCATTATACATAGCTCAAGTCAAGAGAAATATCATCTTTCCATGTTTCAGCACATATTTGTCTTCATTTTATCTCCAGTCTGAAGTGTTTAGGTAGTACAGAAGAAAAACTGTGTCTCTCCTAATGTTTGACTTACTTTTCAAATAACTTTTTCAGAAATTTTCTCTGCTTATATTTTGAGGTCAGTCTCCAAGTAGGTACCACCTACAGTATTTTCAGTTATTTCAATAGATTCTACAACATCTCTAGTTTCTAAAAATGTATAGGTTTGCATATTTAGTGCAAATAATATGTATGCCGAAGCCAAATTCTCAGTGTGGTGGTGTGACGAGTTTCCCGTCCTAGATTTTAACTACATTTCTTTAAAGTTTTAAATTGATATACAGAGCACTGTGAGGGTTAATGTGATCACTGTCATACCCAGAGTAGTGCTTGCTTAGGACTCAACTGTGAAGACAGGGACCACACAGTTGAGTTTCATCCACTCAACTGATGCATTTCTAAGAGTCTTTCCTGACCAGCACTACAGGTGTCTGTATCTTTCTTGCCTGGTTGACGCCTGGATATATTAAGAAAGTAAGCAACGAGTACAGCTTTGTGATGTAGTCTCAAACCAGAATGGAAAACTGTAGCATGACTTCATCATCCTCGATCAGCATTAAAAAAAGTGTCAAATTCTGTGGCCCTTCGTGCCCTGGTCTCATTGTGATCTCAGTTTCAACCTCCTCTCCATGTCTATGCCCATGGTGAGGTTCTGCCAGGGTCACCAGTATCCGCAAATTCATGGGACTGTTGTTGAACAGACGTGGTGGCACTGTCTGAAGGGACACACTGGTTCAGCAACTATGCAATTAAACCAGCCGCCGTGGCAAAGTGGTTAGCGTCGCGGACTCCTACCTGAGAGGTCATGGGTTCAAATCCATCAGTCATGTGGATTTTTCTGTACCGACTGGCTCCTACCCAGAGTTGAGTTTGCTGCGGACTCAGTTGGGAAGACTGGGACCACACAGTCAAGTTTCATCCACTTAATGGATGCGTTTCTGAGAGTGTTCCTCAAATTTCCTGACCAACACTGCAGGTGCCTGTATCTCTTGGGCCTGTTTGACGCTGGGATATATTATGAAAGGAAGCATAGAGTACACCCCTGTCATGTAGTCTCAGACCGAAATGGAAATCCACAGCATCATCTTAATCATCCTCATTCTCATCGATCAGCATTAAAAAAAATGTCCCAAATTCTGTGGCCCTTCATGCCCTGCTCTCATGGTGACCTCAATTTCGATGTCTTCTCCACATCTGTGGCCTTGGTTTGGTTCCGTTGGGGTCACCGGTATCGGCGAGTCCATGGGGACTGTCGTTGGATGGACATGGTGGCCCCTCTGGAGGCAGAGCTCACTCACGCCGGCTCCGCGACTAAGCAATTATTGTCGTCATAGGGGCTTAGTAGGTGGTGTCCTCCATATGTTAAATCAGAACAGGCGCCACTGAACACCACCGAAGTGACTCGGCAGCTGTGCAGCGTCTCCTCCGGTGGGTTGCCTCTAGACCACTTGACACTGACTGCTCCTGTGGATTGCCAGTGCCAGGGCTGCGGCGGGGCCGCCGGGCTGTGGCTGTGGACGGGGTGTTGGAATGAGCGGCGTGGGTGCACTGCCTCTGAGGTGACACAGATATTGGGACAGCGAAAAAAACAACAAACAAAAAACAACGCAATTAACCCTCACAGTGCTCTGTATATCAATTTAAACTTTACAGAAATGTAGTTAAAATCTAGGACGGGAAACTCGTCACACACACACTTGAGAATTTGGCTTCGGCTACATATATTTGCACTAGATATGCAAACCTATACATTTTTAAAAAACTAGAGATGTTTGGTAGAATCGTGAATAACTG
>CM031601.1:51753443-51768443 GCA_018398815.1 Conus ventricosus
TGTTCTTTAAGTTTTAAGAATTGAGTAAAAGTCGTTTACTTTCCATTTTCTTTATCATTATCTAAAAAAACTTCCATCTTTCTTTTCAATGTGCCTATTCCGTGTTTATTTACCCTTTTCTTTAACATTTCCAGAAATTTTGGTGTAAAGTGAAAGTTTGAGTTTATTTGTTAGAGTTACCCAAGTTTTACCCTGAAACTTTTTGGCGTCTGAACTGAGGCGTTGCTGAAAATGAAGTTAAATACCAAAACTGTGATCAAGACTAAGAACTTGGGTTCAAGCAAAGTCAATAGAACTGTGAATGTATCTGAGAAAGGAGGATCATAGTAGAGTGGGAAAAGGATTAGTTTGGCAAATGTGTGTCATGTATGTGGTCAAAATATTTTTTTCTCTTTTTTCCCTTTGTAAGAAAATAATTATCAGTTACATGGCTGTTTTTTACTTTCAAGGTAGGGTTGACATCAGCTTCCAAATTACTGTTGTGTGGATGTGTGCTACTGATACGTGTAAATGCAAACTGCAATACATGTATGCACATGATAAAACTTTGTATTTGTTTACCGGGATATCTTTACCCTTGTCTTTCAGCATGTGTAAGAAAACAATTGTCATGTTATACGATTCACCACTTGATGCTCGACATTTGTCACACGTTTGGTTCTTTAGGAAGGGGGAAGAAGGACCCAAGTGGATTTTTTTTTTTCACAGTGACAGCCCAGACACAATTTTAACACTGTTCATCTTGTATCACATGTGTTGACCATCAGAAAACTAAGTTAGTTTGCCAACCACTGACCCTCCCCCCCCAACCCCCTCCCCTTCCCATTTTTTTGACAGTGTTGCCATAAGAGTATTTTCTTTGACCTTGCAATCAAAATTTATTTTATTCTCATCAAAATTTACTGATTAGATATACAAAATCAAACGTAATGTAAGTGTGATTATGGTACGGTTTAAAATTTGCAAGTTATGTAAAGAAACTCTGAATTTCGTGGGGAAAAAATGTGTAAGAACTGCATAGGATGTTTGGTAATCTCCTTTTCCCCCTGTGATTTCAGAATTTTGATATCTTCAAGTACATCAGCGAAGATTTGCAGTGATGTGTTTGACCGCCACTGGTACGAATGAAGTGCAGAGTTGCAGTCTCAGAGTGAACTGGGTGCGTCAGCTGTCCTTCAGTTTGATCAAGGAAGAGCCTGGTGCCAGCTTAACTGTTGCCCTCAAGCACGGGGAGCCTCAGTGCGGACACCATGGACTTGGGTGGGCCCCAGATGTCCCAGAGTGCTTTGAGGTCTTTGTTAGAGTCAAAAGACTGCGGCTTGCGCTGGTGCTCAGCAGGACTCTTGGTGAACCCTGGTAGTGTTGGGAGGAATCGTTCTTGATTCAGCATTGGACCCTTCAGTGGTTGTCTCCCGTCGGGGACTGCCCCGTTCACTTCAGAGCCCAGCCGTTCTTCAGAGCAATGCATGTGTGACAGGTAGCCCTCAGCCTGTCGATGTCAATGAACGCTTCTTAAGCAGTCACTTAGCTTCAAAATCAGTGCTTCAAGAACAGAAGCAAAGCGTTTAAAGCAGTTGATTTTTTCAGTTATACCAACAGAAGCAACAGAATCAAAAACAGCAGCAGCAGCAGCAGCAACAGCAACAAACGGTTATTCATCTTTCTGATCTCGCAGGGATCACAAGGGAGTGGAGTGACAAGTGAGAAGCTTGTTTAGACTCGATTTTAAGCTGATCTTTAAACAGCCTTTGACAGCTGTCCCCCCGACACCTTCCAGCCACAGTTATCTTTGAATGCAGCGCAGGGGGTGCCAGCACAGGTGCAGTAGTAAATCCCCAAAAGCCTGTGCAACAGCCTGTGCACAGCCTGTGCAGGTCAGGACTTCAACTTCGGGGTCAGCTCGAGTGTTGGTCAAGTCAGTGTTCGCACTCCCCAAAAGGTAAATGTTGAGATTTTAAAATTTTCTAATGACTGTACACTACAACTATTGATGTTATATGGTTTTAGTGAAACAATTTTTTTTTTCTCGAAAAATGAAAAAAGGTTTGAAGGATTGAAGAGTTGATCAGACTCTATTTAAGGGAGTTGACTAAAGAAGAGGTTAGTGTGGTTAACTTTCTTAGACCACGTTCTTCTATGTTGACTTAAGCTAGCACTGATATTGTGTGAGAATGGAGGTTACTGTGTTTTAAGTTCATCTGAATTAACCAGGGAGGCTGAAGGTTCTACACTGCATTTTTCCACTGGTTGCCCGGTTGTCTATCTTGTGTTTTCATTCGGCATTTTTACTGGTAGGGAGATTTGATGGTCATTTTGTTTAAGTTTTAAAAAGTGTTTCTTTTACACCCCCCAAGTTTATTCAGAACATTACCAAAGTTTTTTTTCACTGGGGGTTTGTAAGGGATGTGTTTTTTCCTTTCTTTTTGCTGGTGTTGAACATGCTAGTCACCCCTAAAAGGGAAATAATCGGTATTTTTTTTTTTTGGAAAGATCCAAATAGCTCTGGACACCCCTGTTTAAAGGAAATGTTGATTAAATTAAATTTATTTTGTATGGGGAAAGCTTTGATGCTTAATGTTGTATTTTTCATTATTGTTCATGTCTGAAAATTTTAATTTTTGTCTTCTGAAATACCTTTAAAAGAATAATCTGTGTGAAAAAAAAATCAGATAAAAGTTTTGGGAAAAATTGTTGATTATCTTTTTACACGCTTTTTAGGGGGGACCCAATGGTCGCATTCCAAGCAGCACTCCCCTTTTTCTACTGCTAAAAAATGCTGCCCCAATCCCCAATCCATTGGTCCCCCGAGAAACTCTCCCTCATGCTCTAGCAACTTTTCCAGTATTTCTTCCAGCCCTGTGCAGACTTGGTCACTAAGGGCAACACCATCATCACCACAGGACCCCAGTGCAAGTGGGGGAGAAAAGGTTCCCCATTGACGTTGAATGTTTCTCCAGCCCCAAAGAACAAAAGGCGAAAAGAGAAACCTCATAACGCCATCGGAAGCGCTACGTCTCAGCTCAATGCAAAATTAAAGAATGAAAAATCTTGTAGTGGAGGATACGAAGGTGAGAGTTTGGCCTTGCTCGGGTTTTTTTTTGTCTTTTTGAAAAGTACTCCTTTTTTTAATAAAAATTATTGTTGTTTACAGGGAGTTTTGTGACTAAAAATTTTTGGTATGGAAAATATATTTTTTGGCACTTTGCGTATTTCCCTATTTAGGAGTGATAGAAATTTTGGGTTTGTTGAACAAGTTGGAAATTTGAAAGTGAAGTCTTGCGCATTTCAAAAAAATTTGTCGGTGTTAAAAAAAAGAAAAAAAAGGCCCCTCCCTTCCCCAAAAAGGCTCTCAAGTGTGGATCAAAGGTTAATGAAATTGGGGATGATTTTTTGTACTGTTTTAAACCCCCCTCCCCCTGGGGAAAAAACTTTGGGGTTTCTGACCATTGAGTTCACTTTTTTTTTCCCTTATTGCGAAATTTTTGAAATGACTAAAAGTTTCATGAAGAGAAGGGTGCATTCTTTACTGTTTTTTTTACAGTTTAAAATTTGAACTGTCAGAGTAATCAGTGATCTTTGAAACAGAGGGAAAATGTTTTTTACGTGTTTGCAGTCATATTGCGCCCTGAAATAAATAAATAAAATTTTTTTTCATGAAAGAAGACTTTTTAGACTGATTTTAAGCCTTTTTGTCCTTATTGTTCTTTCTTAACATCGGGTTTCAAAAGACTTTATTTTGGGTTCTTTTTCTCGGGGAAATTTTGCATGTGTTAAATACAAAGTATAAGCTGATTCTTTCTCGTGCAAAAAAAGATGATTTGACTAAAACCCCCCTGCATGGGTTTGCCATCCCGGGTTTAAACACACTCAGACTCTCTGCCTTCCCCCTTGGGTCCCCCGCTTAGTCCAGTGCTTTTATAATGTTGGGAACGCCCCCCGGTGAGAAACAACGTCGTTTGTCTGTCATGAAATGTTCGCCTTGACTCTAGTTGAAATTTAAACAGTCGGATAAATATGACGTCTCATCAGAAAATTTTTGTCTCTGATTTAACGGTGGATGTCTAATCCCGCTGAAAAATTGTGATAAACTGAGACTGTTGGTTTTCACAATCCCCCGGGTGAAGACCCCTGTCTTTATCAGGTTGGCCTAGACCCCCTTATATCTCATTCTGTTTATGCCATGTGTTGTGATTTTTGGTCTATTTTGACTCTGATCTCACTTTTAAAAAAGCACATAGCAAGTTGGCGATATCCTTCTGCTTTTTGGATTAGCTCCTCAGGTCTTTTGGAACAAGCCACAAAAAAAAAGGGTGAAAAAAAGTGGTTGAATGCTCAAAAAGTACCCGCGCCCAGCCACTTCTTGTGTTCAAATTGGAGCTGGGTTGTCTCAGAGTACCAAAACAAAACATACTATACATTTTTAAAAAGATTACACTGGCCCAAAATAGCATAGGATACAGTTAAACTGCCTGTCTTTTTAGGGAATTTTTTGCATGTGAAATGCCCGTGTTTTTTGCTTTTCGAACCACCTCCTTCCATTCCTTTCTTCCTTTTATTGATATTTTTCATTCCCCCTTTTTTTAAGCATCCACAAAGGGAATTTTTTTCTGTGGCGGGGATCTGAAAAATTTACTTTTTAACTGCCGCATGCCCTTCCTTTGTGACTTTTACTTTAAACTTACCTGTTCAAACACAAATGTGGAAAACCCCCCCTTTGAAATTGTTAATTTCGGGCCCATCATGAAAAATGTTTGCTTGTGTACAAAAAAGAGCTGGTTCCTATGTTGTGCTGTTGTTTGGTTGTGTTTACTGGTGCAACATGCGCCCCTCACCAATGCAGAACCCGTTTTGTGTGTGTGTGTTTTAATGGTTAAAAACTGTAAAGCCCACGTGCCTTGTTTCTAGGTGGGTGTATTGGTTGCCCCCTTTTATTTTGTTTTTTTAACTGAACATGTCATTAAAACAAACCGGTGTTTAATTTGGGTTTTTAAAGACCCCGAAGTTTTTATTCTTGGGTTTATTGCTTTAGGTATCATGAAAAATTTGTTTTGTTGTTGTGTACTTTTCATTTACCCTTTAGCGCTCTTTGTGGGATTTGGTGTGTAAGTGTTGGTGGTTTGTTTTTTTAGTTAGCAAGTGCATCTTGAAGAAAGCAGTTTGGGCAGGGTCCCGTCTGCGAATGCCAACCATCGTCAAGGATGAGAAACAGTGTTGAAATGGCACTCAAGAAACAGAGTACGTGTTTGTTCAGTCTTCGTGTTGAAAAATGGAGAGAGAGAGAGGATGTGTGTGTGGTGGTGGGTGCACAACAGTGTTAAATTTGGTTCTGAATGTTGGAATGGTTTGGCAAACTTTATTTTGGAATGACTTTTTAAATAGGTGGATGTGCTAGCTTTCTCCCAAATTGGGGCTATGATTTTATCCATTTCATAGAGCAAAGTGGTGAAACGTTATTTTTGTTTATTTATGGGTTTTTTTTTGCCAAAGTGTGTTGCATTCACACCCCTTTTATTGTTCTTCCTTTTGTAGCTCTCACCCTCCCCCCTCCCCCTGCTGGGAATTTATTTCTTTTGTTATTTTTGGTGCTTGTTTGCCCATCTGGTCGAATAATGAAGTCTGTGGTGAGTTTAGAAGTTTTTATCTATGTTCTACAAGTATTAGATGCTAATGTCTATGTTTTTTAAGTATTAGATGTTAAGATATGAAAATCTTTTTAATGTACAGCATCTGTTGGTGCTTTCAGTTCTGAAAAAGAAAAGTGAGTGTGTAATGTGTCAGCTTTTCAGAGCAATCCATCAAAAAAGATGGGTCATCTATGACTTTGCAACTAGAACTCGGGCGTCTAAGCACACACGCACGCACGCACGCCCCGCCACCACCACACACACACACACACACACACACACACACCACACACACTCCACCCCACACAACACACACACACAAAAGCGAAATGCCAGAGAGAGAGTGGTTGATTTTTTCTTGAGATTGCATGTCTCTTCAGGTATTGAGGAGCTGCTGAAGAAGGGAAGGGGAACATCGACCTGTCCATGATGGGCCCTGTCCCTCCATGCTCAGATGGCAGCTCTCCAGGACAAGTCCGGCCTCAGTGACTATCTGCACCCCGCAGTCCTGTGGCTTTTGATGACATGGATGGTGAGATATGTTCGATTATATTTTTTAAAGAAAGATTCTAGCTACATTGAAAGTGGCGTTCATTAATTGAAAACCCCCAGCAAGGATCGAAAAGGTTAGAGTGGGGTATAAGTTTTTTCCTCCCTATTTCCTGTCGGTTTATCATTTCCACTTCCCAGCAGGCTTCTACAGACTGCCCACTCATTTTGACTGTCTTGTGTATTTTTGTGGCATACTTGCCATACTTATACATGGCCAGTGACATTGGTTATGCGGTGGGTCACAAGGTGTGTGTGTGTGTTTATTTTTTATTTATTTATTTTCGTCTTTCATGCCTCAGAGTGACATTACTCTCATGGGTTCATTCTGGCTTCCTTATTAAGAGCCGCTTCAGGTTATCACAGCCTCGGCACTAATTGTCCTTGGAGAGCTACAACTTCATCATGAGGCAACCCATTGTAGAAAATGCTGCACTGCAGCTGACTCACATTAGCTGTGTTCAGGGATTCCTGTTTGACCCAGCATAATTCGGGTACTGCCTCCAGTGCTCACAGCTATGATATAATCGCTTGATCTAACGGGAATCAGTTCAGCAAAGATGCTATGAATTTGCTGGCGATGAAGGCTTGGAAACCCTTCCTCAAAGGCATGGAATGAAGGGGAATTGAAACTGAGGTCAGCAAGAAGGCAGGGCATAAAGGACATGTGAATATCGGCACTTTGTTTTTAAGGGATTAACGTGAGGATAATGAAAATGATGCTACGGAATCTGTTTTGCTCTGAGATTACATGACAAGGCTTTTACTTGAAAGCTTACTTCCCTTTCATAATGTATTCCAATGTCTTCAGGCGGAGAGACACAGATATGTGGTCAGGAAATTTGTGCTTCGCTGTCAGAGACACATATAGAGCCATTAAAGTTGATCATATGTTCTAGTCTTCCATTCAAGTCCTTTGCACTCTTGACAAAGTCTGGATAAAAGATGGCAGTCATTGGTCAGTCTAGTTTTTATTCTTGATGTCTGTTAACTGAGGGGATGGTAGTGCCATACCTTATTTCTTTGCAAAATGGAATGTTTGAACTTTGTAGTGCTTGAAAATGTATCGTTATGCATTCACTATATTATTATCGTTTTTCAGGTTTCTTTTGTAGTATTGGGTAGTTAAGAATGAAAAAAATGCAGTCTGTGAAAAAGTTGGTCATTGCATCATTTGTGTTTTAAGATGTTCCAGAATTCAGTATGTGTGAAACAACAACAAAAAAAGGATAAATCTGGGGATAACTTCTTGACCATTGTGTTCATGCAGAGCTGTCATGACCACATCTCTGTAATATTCACTGAAGTAATTTTTTTTATGTGGATATCTTTTTCAGATGTCATTTCAGAAGAGAGAACGACTTTTGGTCTGACCCAGAACATTTCGGATCGTGCCCGTCTGGTGCTGTGCGTCTTCATGTGTGGCCGTCATTGCTTTCAATCCCTTCAAACCTCCTGTTTGGATCACAGCTTCAGGGTGCAGCTGAAAACCAGTGGTCACGCTGGTCGCACTCTCTTAGAAAGCCCAGAAGATTCTGAGCAAGGTGAGATAGCGTCTGAATCTTTTTTGTGAATAACTGACAAGAAATTGCAGAACGTTTAAGGTCTGGTGTTTTGCGGTGGAATTAAATTTTTGTTTTTATATGCAATTGCTTAAATTATTTATTTGTAGATGCTATAGAGTCGCTCTATGTCTGTTTTGTTGTACTTGGAAATTTTGTTGATTGAAAAGTGAATGGCTTGTCTGAGTCTGTGTCATATTTAGAAGTTAGTAGAATGAATGCAGTACACAAGATCTAATGCTGCTCTTAGCTGTTCATTAAAAACATTTCTAAAGGCTTAGAGTGTTAATTTGATTCTGTGCAAGTGTCTGTTATCTGTACAGGTATACTCACTACAGATATCAGTGCAACCAAAATTTAAAGACTTAATCATGAACACAAGCATTGGAATCTTAGAGGATTCTTGATAATTGCCCAGATGTGGAAGGCATAAGGTGTATTTGGGAGGGGGGGGGGGGGGGGGGGGGGGGGGGGATTTTTTTTTTAATGCTGGGGACAATGATGATGGTTGGTAATGCTGACTGTCCTATGAATCAGGCTGGGGGACATGGTTACTGCTAGCGTGGTGCTGTGGATGCTGAATGCATGGTGGTGGGGTTGGTGCTGGCCAAACTGCTGGTCTTTGGGAACCCATCACGCAGAAAGACACCAGGGCCAGCGTTAGCTACTGGAGGCATCGTCGGCAGGCGAAGTGGACATCCAAAGGGTGAGTTTGCCTCCCGAATTCCATGAAGCAGTTTTGGTCTTGTAAGGTGATTAGATAGTACTTTGCAAGGAGTAATATGTACTTATAGTGGCATCTTTCTTACTACTGTTTGTAACGTTTCAAAGCTGAATCTCAGTAAAAGGTGTGGTTAAGTTTTCTTTTGCATAATGCATGAGCTTGAGTATGTATGGGGCAAGATGGTGGTGGGCATGACATTTGAGATGAGGTGCATGCATACATGCCTGTGCATACAAATGGTTGTGCATGCACACATGAAAATATCAAACACATGCATACATGTCTCCTGGTTATTCTTTCAATGCTAACATTCACTTAGAGCTTGCACATTACATTCCTTTTCTCTCCTAACATGACTTCACTTCTCTCTTTCAGAAGATGACACATCAGGTTAGAATGAAAGTACTTTCAGTTGAGATTGATGTACTCATGTTCAAGATCAGTTGAATAGATCTGTTGAGGAAAATTACTGTTTTAAATGATCAGGTTGACTGCCATTTCCTAATGTTGTTATTGTTTGTTTTTGTTTAATGGTCAAGTCATTGTCTCAGACGCAGGTTGTTAATCAAGAAATGACTTTTTTGTTAATGTTTTGAAAGAAAAATAGTTATTGTTTAGAAAGACATTTTTTGTTCACCAACACCTGGCTCGTGTCCACTGCAGGGTGACTATTCCTCAGCGGGACAGCAGCTTCGCCACTGCCTTCAGGCCTTGGGTCGGCCGTTGCCGGCGTCATTTTGCGACACCGTTTCTGGCATCCTGTGGCACTCGTTCCGTCAGTTTCCTTGCACACGGCTTACTGGGTCGGTGGCTGGCCGCCAGGGCTGGAGGCCTTCGCAGCTCCAAGATACAGCCCATAGAGGTGAGGAGTCAGCCCGGGATGCAGCGCTGGCCTATCACATGTTGATCAGCTTCATCTGACAGGTAGGTTGGTTGACAGGATCAACATTTCACACCCACATTTGGGGAGGACATAGTGAAGGGTGCTGGTGTGGAGGAGAGGTGGATGCATGCTTGATTTAGCTGTCATTTTCCCGTCTGTATCCCATTTACATGTTTTCCCATCTATTTATATCCCATTTATTAATTCTACAGTTCACAACTTCATTGTATGTGTAAAATGCTCAACCTGATAATGTGTCGTGCGTTGACGCTTTCATTAGGCTTCTGTGGCTGCTGTTGAATAGGTCACCAGAAGGGCAGTGCTTTATGGGGTTTGAACCTGGCTCTGTGTGCTGTCAACATGGGCGAGGCGGCCAAGGAGACCATCCTCGCTGGTTGCTAGCGGAGATCTATGCTACAAGCGCTCTGCAGGCCAAAGCTGCTCAGCCCGATTGGCTACAGTTCATGGGCGGTAGGTGTCATACATGTGTCTGAGGGTGGAGTTACTGGCCTTGGAGGTCACAGGATGAGTGTGGAGCATTGTGTGTGACCCATCACCTCAAAAGAGTCTGTGAAATTGTCCGCATTTAGAAATATACATTGTGAATGAAAACTTCAAAAAATTTCAGTAATAATACTGCACTGTTACTGTTTCTTCACAATAATCATGAGGGCTTATGAAGTTTGTTGGTTGGTGATCATCCAGTTTGAGAAATCTGGCTTATTTACTTATAAGTATTGGAATGTTCTTAAAACAATCTTGTTTCAAAAGGGGCGAAAATAATGTTCTCAACAACCAACTTGTTTTTCAAAAGTTAGAATGGTTGAAAATAGTCTTGGGATTGATATAAGATGAAGAAAATCACAGAGAATAAATGGCCATAAGTCAAAATTAATGAAAATAGATTAGTGGCCTATAAGCACCATTGTTGAATCATATGAGAAGTGATGTACCTTTTGCCCTGATGGATCATGTGTTGCTGCTCGTTCACTGCTGAATTGTGTACCTGTGACAGGAATGTGTAATGTGGATGTGCTTCTGTGTGTGGGTGTGATTTTGAACCCTATTGTCTTGTTTACACTTGCAGAGATCTACATGTAATTTCATTTTGAATCATGCCCAAAAGATTTCCTGTATATTTGGCTTGTAGTTCTTGGGATGACTGACTGTAAATACCTGTTTTTTTTTTTGGTCTCCTTAAAACGGTCATGAACCTGGATTATATAATGCATGATTTTCTACATAATTGTATATTTTTCTGCTGAAAGCATGTTAAAATCTCTTTGAAGTGATGCTGGATTTGGTTTGCAGTTAATCATTTTTTTTTTTTTAACATTTCAGTCATGGACAATTGTTAAATGAGTTCTGTAATTTTTTTTCCAAGTAAATTTTGTTTGTTTTTTAATAGCAGAAGTCTTGATCAGATAAACCTGGGAAAAAGGGGCCCGGGGGGAAAAACAATGGGTTTTGGGGGGGTTTAACCCCCCAAAAGGTTTAAAAGGGGGAAGGTTCCCCCAACCCCAAAAGGAGTTTTTTTTCCCAAAATTTTTTTTAAAAATTTTTAAAAAAATTTTTTTCCGGTTTTTTGGGTTTTAAAAAAGGGGGCCCTTTTTTGGGGGGTTTTGGTTTTTTTTAAAAGGGGGGGGAAAAATTTTTTAAAAATTTTTTTTTAAAAAAAATTTTCCCCCGGGGGGGGAAAAAAAGGGGAAAAAAAAAGGGGGAAAAATTGGGGGGAAAAAAAAGGGGGGTTTGGGGTTTTAAAAAAACCCGGGGAAAAAAATTAAAAAAAAAATTTTCCCATAAAAAAAAGGGAAAATTTTTAAAAAATTTCCCCCTTTTTCCCCCAAAAACCCCCCCCCGGGGGGGTTTTTTTTTTTTGGGGGGGTTTTTTTTAAAAAATTTTGGTTTTTCCCAAAAAAAAAAAAATTTCCAAAAAAAAAAAAAACCCAAAAAATTTTTCCCCTTTAAAAAAAAACCTGTTTTTTTTTCCCCTTGGGGGAAAACCCGGGAAAAAGGGAATTTTTAAATTTTTTTTTTTTTGGGGGAAAAAAAAAATTTTTTTTTGGGGGGGGTTTTTCGGGGAAATTTTTTTTTTTTAAAAATTTTTTTTTAAAATGGGGTTTTTTTTTAAAATTTTTGTTTTTTTTTTTAAAAAGGGAAAAAAAATTTTGTTTTTTCCCTTTTGGGGGGAAAAAAAAGGGGGCCCAAAAAAAAAAAAAATTTTTTTTGGGGGGTTTTTAAAAAAATTTTTTAAAAAAGGGCCCAAAAAGGGGGGGAAAAAAACCCCCCTTTAAAACAAAAAAAAAAAAAAATTTTTTGGAAAAAAAAAGGGCCCCGGGGGGGGGGGAAAAAAAAAAGGGCCCCCCGGGGGAAACTTTTTCCTTAAAAAATTTTAAAAATTTTTTAAAAAAACCCCCCCCCAAAAAAAATTTTTTTTTAAAAAAAAAAAAAAAATTTTGGGGGGGGGGTTTTTTTTTTTTTTTTTTTTTCCCGGGGAAAAATTTTTTGGGGGGGGGGGTTTTTAATTTTTAAAATTTTTTTTAAAAATTTCCCAAATTCCTTTTGGGGGTTTTTTTTTTTTTTTTAAAAAAATTTTTTAAAAAAAAAAACCCCGGGCCCGGGGAGGGGAAAAAGGGGGGGGTTTTCCCAAATTTTTTCCCCCAAACCCCCGGTTTCCCGGGGAAAATTTTTTTTTTTTAAAAAAAAAAAAAAAAATTTTTTGGGGGGGGGGGGGGAAAGGGGGGTTGGGGGGGGGGGGGGTTTTTTTTTTTAAAAACCCCCCCCAAAAAAATTTTTTTTTTAAAAAAAAAAAAAAAAAAAAAACCCCCTTTTTTTTTTTTTAAAAAAAAAAAGGGTTTTTTATTTTTTGGGGAAAAAAAAAAAAAATTTTTTTTTGGGGGGGGTTTTTTTGGGGGCCCAAATTTTTTTTTTTTGGGGGGGAATTTTTAATTGTTTTTTTGGGGTTTTTTTTTTTGGGGGGGTTTTTTTTTTGGTGGGGTTTTTAAAAAAAAAATTTTTTTTTCCCCCCGGGCCCCCCCCCCCTTTTTTGTTTTTTTTTTTTTTGGGGCCCCCTTTTTTTTTTTTTTTTTTTGGGGGGGTTTGGGTGGGGTTTGGGGGGGGGAAAATTTTTTCCCCTTTTGGGGAAAAAAATTTTTTAAAAATTTTTAAAAAAAACCCCATTTTCCCCCCCCCCAAAAAAAAAAAAAATTTTTTAAAAAAGGGGGGGTTTTAAAAACCCGGGGGGGGGCCCCCCCCAAAAAAAAAGGGGGGGGTTTTTTTTTGGGGGGGAAAAAAAATTTTCCCTTTTCCCAAAAGAGGGGGGAAAACCCCCCCCCCCGGGGGGGGGGGCCCCCCCAAAAAAATTTTTTTAAAAAAAAAAAAAGGGAAGGGGAAAAGGGGTTTTTTTTTTGGGGGTTTTTTTAAACCCCCCCAAAAAAAGGGGGGGGGGGAATTTTTTTTGGGGAATTTTTTCCCCCCCGGGGGGGGGTTTTTTTTGTTTTTCTTTAAAAAAAATTTCCCCCCCCCCAAAAAAAATTTTTTTCAGGGGGGGAAAACCCCCCCTTTTTTAAAATTTTTTTTGGGGGGGGTCTTTTTTTTCCCGGTTTTTCCCAAATTTAAAAAGGGGGGGGGGCCCCCCCGGGGGTTTTTAAAAGGGGGGGTTTTTCCCCCCGGGGGTTTTAAATTTTAATTTTTTAAACCCCCCCCCCAAAAAATTTAATTTTTCCCTTTCCGGGGCCCAAAAATTTTTAAAAGAAAATTTCCCCCCCAAATTTTAAAAAAAAAATTTTTTTAAAAAAAGGGGGGGGGGGGGGGGGGGGGGGGAAAAAAAAAAGAATAAAAAAAAGGGGGGGGCCCTTTAAAATTTGAAGGGGGGGGGTTTTCCTTTTTCCCCCTTTTTTTTTAAACCCCCCAAACCCCCCCCCCCCCCCTTTTTTCCCCCCCCCAACCCCCCCCCCCCCCCCCCCCTTTTTTTTTCCCCCCTTTTTTTTAAAAGGGGTTTTTTTTAAAGGGGTTTTAAAAAAAAAAAAAACCCCCCCCCTTTTTTCCCCCCAAATTTTGGGGAAAAAAAAATTTCCCCCCCTTTTAAGGGGCCTTTTCCCCAAACCCCCCCGCCCCCAAAAACCCCCCAAAACCTTTTTAAAAGGGGGGTTTTCCCCCCCCCCCCGGGGGGGGTTTTAAAAAAAGGTTTTCTTTTTTTGGGATGGGGTTTTTTTAAAAAAAGGGGGAAAGTAAAAAGGGGGGGGGGGTTTTGGGGGGGGGGGGAAAAAAAAAAGGGGGTTTTTAAAATTTTCCCAATTTTTTAAAGGGGGTTTTTTTTTTTTTGGGGGGGGAAAATTTAAATTTGGGTGTTTAAAAAAAAGGGGGGGGGGAAAAAAACCCCCCCCCTTTTTTGGGTTTTGGGGGGGAAAAAAAAAAAAAAAATTTTTTTTAAAAAGGGGGGGTTTTTTTTAAAAACCGGGGGAAAAACCCCCCCCCCCGGGGGGGTTTTTCCCCCGGGGAAGGCCGGGGGATCCCTTTTGGGGGGGGGTTTAAAAAGGGGGGGGGGGGCCCTCCATTTTCCCAAAATTAAGTAAAAAAAGGGGGGGGGGGGAATTTTTTGGGGAAAAAAAAAACCCCAAACCCCTTTTTAATTTTAAAAAAAATTTTTTTTAAGAAAAAAAAAACCCCCCTTTTTTTTTTTCCAAATTTTTTCCCCCCCCCCCCCTTTTAAATTTTTTTTTTTTTTAAAAAAATTTTTTTTGGGGGTTTTTTTTTTGGGGGGGGGGGTTTTTTGGGGGGTTTTGGGGCCCCCCCTTTTGGGTTTTTGGGGGGTTTTTTTTTTTGGGTTTTTTTTTAAGGGGGTTTTTGGTTTTTTTTTTTTTTTTTTTTGGGGGGGTTTTTTTTTTTTTGGGGGTTTTTTTCTTTTTTTTTTTTTTTAAAAAAAAATTTTTTGGGGGAAGGGGGAAAAGGGGGGGTTTTTGGGGAAAATTGAAAAGGGGGGTTTTTTGGGGGGGGAAAAATTTTGGGTTTTTTTTGGGGGGGGTTTTTGCTTTTTTTGGGGGTTAATTTTTCGGGGGTTTGTTTTTGGGGGTTTTTTTTTTTCCCCCAAAATTTTTTCCCCCTTTTGGGCCCCCCCCCTTTTTTAAAACCCCTTTTTCCCCCCCCCCCCCTTTCCCCCTTACCCCCCCCCCCCCCAAAGGGGGGTTTTTAAAACCCTTTTTTTTTTAAAAAATTTTTTGGGGGGGGTTTTTTAAAAACCCTCCCCGGGGGGGGTTTTTTAAAAAGGAAAAACCCCCCCCCCCGGGGGGCCCGGGGGGTTTTTGGGGAAAAAAAAAAAGGGGGGCCCCAAAAGGGGGGGGGTTTTTAAAAAAAGGGGGGGGGGGTTTTTCCCCCGGGCCCCCCCCCCCTTTTTTTTTGGGGGGCCCCCATTTTCCCGGGGGGAAAAAAAGGGGGCCGGGGGGAAAAATTTTAATTAAAATTTTTTTTTTCTTTTCTTTTAGGGGGGGTTTTTCCCGGGGTTTTTTTTCCGGTTTTTTTTTTTTTCCCTTTTTTTGGGGGGCCCCAAACCCCGGGGGGGGTTTTTTTTTTTTTTGGGTCCCCCCCCCCCCCAAAAAAAAAGGGGAAGGGGAAAAAATTTTTTTTTTTAAAGGCAAAATTAAAATTCCCGGGGGGGGGGGT
>CM031601.1:51770943-51791845 GCA_018398815.1 Conus ventricosus
AAAAAAAAAAAAGGGGGGTTTTTGTTTTCCCCTTTTTTTTTAAAAACCCTTTTTTTAAAAACATGGTGTACAGGGGTTTAAATCCAACACATTCCTGCATGACCAGGTTTTTTGGGGTTTTTTGTTTTTCGGGAAAAAAATTTTTAAAAATTTAAAAATTTTTTTTTTAAAATTTTTTTCCCTTTTTCCCCCCAAAAGTTTTTTTTTTTCCGGGGGTTTTTTTTTTTTTAAAGGGGAAAAAATTTTTTTAAAAATTTTGGGGGGGGAAAAATTTTTTTTTTTTAAAAAAAGAACGTTTCTTAAAATTGCAAACCCCCTTTTTTTTCCCCCCTGGGGTTTTTTTTTTTTTTTGGGTTTTTAAAAAGGGGAAAAGGGGGAAATTTTTGGGGGGAAGGGGGGGGGGGACAAAAAATTTAAAAAAAGGGGGGGGGTAACCCCCAAAAAATTTTTTTTTTTTTAAAAATTTTTTTTTTTTTGGGGGGGGGTTTTTTTTTGTTTCCTTTTAAAAAATTTTTTTTTTTGGGTTTTTGGGGTTTTTTTTTTTTTTTTAAAAAAAAGGGGGGGGGGTTTTTAAAAAATAAAGGGCGGTTTTTAAAAATTTTTTTTTTTTTTTTTTGGGAAAAAATTTTTTTTGGAAAAAAGGGTTTTAAAAAAAAAATTTTTTTTTTTTAAAAAAAAAGGGGGGGGGGGGAATTTTTTTTTTGTTAAAATTTAAAAAAAGGGTTTTTTTTGGGGTAAAAAGGGGGTTTTTTTTTTTTTTTGGGGGGGGGGGCCCCCCCCCCGAAACCCCCGCATAAGGGGGGGCCCCCCCGGGAAAATTTTTTTTTTTTTTGGGAAAAAAAAAGGTTTTTTTTTTTCCCCCCTTTTTTTTTAAAAAACCCCTTTTTTGGCCCAAAAAAAACCCCCCCCCCTTTTTTTTTTTTTTTTGGGGTTTTTTTTTCCCTTTTTTTTCCCCCCCCCTTTTTTTTTTTTTTTTTTCCCCAAAAAATTTTTTTTTTTTTTTTTTTTTTTTTTTTTTTTTTTTTTCCCTTTTTTTTTTCCCCCTTTTTTGGAAAAAATTTTTTTTTTTTTTCCCCCCCCTTTTTTTTTTTCCCCCAAAAAAAAAAAATTTTTTTTTTTTTTTCCCCCCCCCCCTTTTTTTTTTTTTTTTCCTTTTTCCCCAATTTTTTTTTTTTTTTTTGGGAAAAAATTTTTTTTTTTTTTCCCCTATTAAGGGGTTTTTTTTTTTTGGGAAAAAATTTTGGGGGGGTTTTTTTTTTTTTTGGGCCCCCCAAAAAAATTTTTTCCCCAAATTTTTTGGGGAAATTTTTCCGGCCCCCCCTTTTTTTTTGGGGGGTTTTTTTTGGGGGGGGCCGGGGGAAAAAGAAAGGTTTTTTCCCCCCCAAAAAATTTTGGGGGGTTTTTTAATCCTTTTTTTTTTTTGGGGGGTTTTTTGGGGCCCAAAATTTAAAAAGGAAAAAATTTTGGGTTTTTTCCCTTTTGGGGCCCCCGGGGGGGGCTCCCCTTTTTTGGGGGGAAAAATTTTTGGGGGGGGGTTTTAAATTTTTAAACCCTTTCCCCCTTTTGGGGGGTTTTTTGGGCCCGGGGGGAAAAAAAAGGGGGGCCCCCCTTTTTCCCGGGGAAAGGAAATTAGGTTTTTTAAAAAAAAATTTTTTGGGGGCCCCCCTTTTTTTTTTTTGGGGAAAAAAATTTTTTAAAATACCGGGGTTTTTTTTGGGGGGCCCCCGGGGGGGGGTTTTTTTTCCCTTTTTTGGGGGGAAAAGGGGGGGGTTTTTAAAAAAAAAGGGGGGGGGTTGTTTGGGGTTTTTGGGGGAAAGGGGAAAAAAACCCAAAAAAAGGGGGGGGCCCCCCAAAAAAAGGGGGGGGTTCCCCCGGGGGGGGTTTTTTTGGGGGAATTTTGGGGGGGGGGCCCCTTTTCCCCAAAAAAAAAGGGGGGGGAAAAAACCCCAAAAAAAAAGGGGGGGGGGGGGGGCCCCCCTTTGGGGTTTTGGGGGGGGAAAAGAAAAATTTGGGGTTTTAAAAAAAATTTTTTGGGAAAAAAGGGAAAAAAGGGGGGAAAACCCCCCCCCTTTTTTTTTTTAAAAAACCCAAAAAAAAAGGGGGGGGAAAACCCCTTTTTTTTTAAACCCTTTTCCCCTTTTTTAAAATTTTTTTTTTTTGGGGGGGGGAAAAAAGGGGTTTTGGGGGAAAACCCCAAATTTTAAAATTTTTTGGGGGTTTAAAAAAAAAAAAAAAATTTTTTTATTTCCTTTGGGGGTTTTTTTTTTTTTAATTAAAAGGGGTTTTTTTGGGGGGGGAAGGGTTTTTTTGGGTTTTTTTTTAAAAAAACCTTTTTTTTAAAAATTTTTATTTTTTTTAAATTTTTTTGGGGTTTGGAAACCCAAAAAAATACCCTTTTGGGGGCCCCTTTCTTTTTGGGTTTTTTGGGGGAAAAAAAAATTTCAAAAAAATTTTTTTTGGGAAAAATTTTTTGGTTTCCCCTTTTTTTTTGGGGTTTTTTTTTTTTTTTTTTTAAAAAATTTTTAAAAAAAACCCCCCCCCCCCCCCCCCCCAAAAAAAAAAAAAAAAAATTTAAAAAAACCCCCCCCCTTTTTTTTAAAAAAACAATTTTTTTCCCCCTTTTTTTTCCCCAAAAAAAAAAAAAACCCCCAAAAAAAAGGGCCAAAAATTTTTTTTTAAAAAAAAACCCCCAAAAAGGGGGCCTTTTTCCCCAAAAAACCAAAATTTTAAAAAAAAAAAAAAAAAACAAAAAAGGGGCCCCCCCCTTTAAAAAACCCCCGGGAAAAAAAAACCCCAAAACCCCAAAAAATTTTTTTAAAAAAAATTTTTAAAAAAAGGGGAAATTTTTTTCCCCCCCCCCCAAAAAAAAAAAAGGGATTTTAAAAAAAATTTTTTTTTTTTTAAAAATTTTTCCCTTTTTCCCTTTTCCCCCCCCCTTTTTGGGGGAGGGGCTTCCCCCTTTTGGGGGGTTAAAAAAAGGGCCCCCCCCCCCAAAAAAAAAAAAAAAACCCCCCAAAAATTTTTTAAAATTTAAAAAAAAGGGGGGGGAAAAAATTTCCCTTTTTTAAAAAAAAAAAAAAAAGGGGGTTTTTCCCCCAAAAAAAACAAAAAATTTTTTTTTAAAAAAAAAAAGGGGGCCCCAAA
This sequence comes from Conus ventricosus, assembly GCA_018398815.1. Classification (NCBI taxonomy): domain Eukaryota; kingdom Metazoa; phylum Mollusca; class Gastropoda; order Neogastropoda; family Conidae; genus Conus; species Conus ventricosus. The sequence continues at coordinate 51,774,088 of CM031601.1, forward strand.
AAAAAAAAATTTTTTTTTTAAACCCCCCCCCCAAAAAAAAAAAAAAAAGGGGGGGAAAAAAAAAAATTTTTTAAAAAAAAAATTTTTTAAAAAGGGTTTTTTGGGGGGTGGGGAAACCCCCCAAAAAACCCCCCAAAAAATTTTTCCCAAGGGGGAAAAAGGGAACCCCCCAAAAAAAAGGGAAAGGGGCCCCCGGGGGGGCCCCAAAAAGGGGAAAAAAAGAAAAAAAAAACCCCCCCCCCCAAAAAAAAAAAAAAAAAACCCCCCAAAAAATTTTTTTTAAAAAAAAAGGGTTTAAAAAAAGGGAAAAAAAGGGGTTTTTCCCCGGGGGGGGAAAAAAAAAAAAGGGTTTAAAAAAAATTTTTAAAAAAATTTTCCCCCGGGGGATTTTTAAAATTTCCCCCAAAAAAAAAACCCCCCCTTTTTTGGACACTGGGGGGGGGGGCCCCCCCCCAAAAAGGGGCCCCCCCCCCACCCCCCCAAAAAAAAATTTTTGGTTTTTTCCCAAAAAACCCCCCCCAAAAAACCCCCGGGGGGGGGGGCCAAACCCAAAAAAACGGGTTGGGGCCCCGGGGCCGGGAAGGGGGGCCCGGGGACGGGGGAAAAAAAAAAAAATTTTTACCCCAAAAAAAAAAAAAAAAAAAAATTTTTTAAAAGGGGGGCCTTTTTAAAAAAAAAGGGGGGGGGGAAAAAAAAGGGGGCCCCCAAAAAAAATTTTGGGGAAAAAAATTTTTTTTTTTTAAAAGGGGGTTTTTTTTTTTTTTCCCCGGGGGTTTTTTTTTTTCCCCCAAAAAATTTTGGGGTTTTTTTTGGCCCAAAAAAGGGGGAAAACCCCCAAAAACCCCCCTTTTTTTTCCCCCCCCCCCCCCTTTTTTAAAAAATTAAATTTTCCCTTTTGGGGGAAAAAAGGGGGAAAACCCCCCGGGAAAAAAAAAACCCCCCTAAAACCCAAAGGGGGGCCCCCCGGGGGGGAAAAAATTTTTCCCGGGCCCCTAAAAAGAAATGGGCCCCGGGGGGGGGGGAAAAAAAAAAAAAATTTTTTAAAATTTTTAAAATTTTTTTCCGGTTTTTTTTTGGGGGGGTTTTAAAAAAAATTTTTTTTTAAAATTTTTTTTTTTTTTTCCCCCAAAAAATTTTTTTTTTAAAAAAGGGGGGGGCCGGGCCCCCCAAATTTTTTTTTTTTTTTCCCAAAAAAAGGGGAAAAAAATTTTTTTAAAAAAAACCCCCGGGGAAAAAAAATTCCCCAAAAAACCCCCCCCTTCCGGAAAAAAAAAAAAAAGGGGGGGGAAAAAAAAAAGGGGGAAAAAGGGGGGGGGGGGAAAAAGGGGCCCCCAAAAAAAGGGGGTTTTTGGGGGGTTTGGGGGGGGTTTAAAAACCCCCTTTTTTTTAAAAAAAATTTTTTTTAAAAAAAAGGCCCCAAAAAATTTTTTTTTGGGGTTTTTTTTGGGGGAAAAAACCCCTTTTTTTTTTTTTTTGGGGGGGGGTTAAAAAAGGGTGTATAAGGGTTTTTTTTTTCCCCCCCCCCCAAAAAATTTTTTTCCCCCCGGGGGGCCCAAAAAAAAAAAGGAAAAAAAAAACCCCCAAAATTTTAAAAAAGGGGGAAAAATTTTTTTTTTAAAAAAAAAAAGGGAAAAAAAGGGAAAAAAAAAATTTTTTTTTTTTTTTTTTCCGGGGGGCTTAATTTCAAAAATTTTTCCCCCAAAAAAATTTTCCCCCCCCCCTAAAAGAAATTTCCCTTTTTTGGGGGGGGGGGTTTTTTTTAAAAAAAAAAGGGAAAAAACCCCCCCAAAAGGGCCAAAATTTTCCTTTTTTTTGGTTTTTTTCCCCGGGGGGGTTTTTTTGGGGGGGGGAAAAAAAAGGGGATTTAAAAAAAAAATTTTTTTCCCCCCTTTTTTAAAAAAATTTTTCCCCTTTTGGGAAAAATTTTTTTTTTTTTTTTAAAAAAATTTTTCCCCCGGGGGAAAAAAAAAAAATTTTAAAAAAATTTTTAAAACCCAAAAAATTTTTAAAAATAAAACCCCCCCTTTAAAAAGGGTTTTTTTAAACCCCTTTTTTTTTTTAAAAAAAAAATTAAAATTGAAACGGGGGGGGGGAAAAACCAAATTTTTTTTTCCCAAATTTTTAAAAAGGGGAAAAAAAACCCGGGGGAAAAATTTTTTTTTAAAAATTTTCCAACCCCCCTTTTTTTAAAAGGGGGGTTTTTTTTAAATGGGGACCCCTTTTGGGGGGGGGTTTTTTTAAAAACCCCCCCCGGGCCCCCTTAAAAAATTGGGGAAAAAAAAAGGGGGGGCCCCCCAAATTTTTCCCAAAAGGAAAAATTTTTTTGGCCCCCTTTTTTTAAAAAGCCTTTCCCCCCTTTTTTTAGGGGGGGTTCCTTTTTCCCCCGGGCGTTTAAAAAATTTTTTCCCCTTTTAAAAAGGGGGGGGGTCCCCCCCCCCCAAACCCCCCAAAACCCTTTTTCCCCCCCCCGGCCCCAAAAAGGGGTTTTTGGGGGTTTGGGCCCCCGGGCCCGGGGGGGGGGGGGAATTTTAAAAAAAAGGGGGGGGGGTTCCCCCATTTCCCCAAATTTTCCCCCCGGGGTTAAAGGGGGGTTTTCCCCCCCCCAAACCCCCAGGAAAAAAACCCTTCCCTTTGGGGGGGCCCTTTTTTTTTTCCCCCAAAAAATTTTTAAAACCAAAGGGGGGGGGGGGTTTTTTTTTAAAATTCCCCCCTTTTTCCGGTCAAAATTGTTTAAGGTAAGAGAGGGTTGGTTCTGGGGTTTCTGTTCACATACAGGCTATAAACAGGGGTGGTGCGGAATGCATCCAGACAGAGTCAAAGCCTTAATGGTGGATGGGATATTGACTTTTCAGGTAGGGAAGTCTGGCGAGCCGTAGACTACACACCCATAGTCCAGTTTGGAGCGGATCAGAGCTCTGTAAAGATGGAGAAGAGTTTTCTATCAGCGCCCTAATCCGTGTGTGCAGCAACTCTCAGAATGTTCAGTGCTTTCTGGCAAGCAGTTTAAGTGTTGGATGTGACTTTTAAAGTTCAATTTTTGATGAAATATAACACCCAAAAATTTTTTGCTTTTTTTCACAGCTGGAATTGCACACTTGTCCAGACGAATTTCAGATCTGCAAAGAACTGACGAAAATTGTGAAAATGGATAGACCATGTTTTGGTCCTTACCCACCCACCATGGAGTCCAACTACGGGCCGGGGGCCAAGAAGTCACTGTCTTGACCTCTTCCAGGCTTCGGCAGTGATATACGACAAACGGGGAACCCACCAACCAGCCCCAGACGTTGAAATAACCACTGAACTGAACTGAACACACACACACACAACACACACACACACACACACATCACTGCCAGCGTTACCAACATGCTGCAGACTCTAGGTTGGACGTCCCTTGAGGACAGAAGGAAGAAAGCAAGGCTCTCCATGTTGTATAAAATCAAGAACAACCTAGTCAGCTGCCCGAGGTTAAAACAGCAACTCCATCCTCCCAAGAAGAGAGAGCGACGAGGTCACGACCAGCAGTTCAGTCAACTAGCTGCAGACAACCGACTACCGGCTAATGTCGTTCCTCCCACGAACCATTGTGGACTGGAACTCCTACCCCAGAATACTGTTGATGCCAAAACCACCGACACATTTGTGTCACTGGTCAATAGGCACCTTCAGTAGATTTCTAAATAAAGCTGTCTTGTTGCGTGCATGGATGAGTGGAAGGAAGTTGCGGGCCTGAGCTGCATACTGCAGCCTGGGGCCAGCTAGTCCATAGCAATGGATGAAAAGCGACCGTGGTAGCCTGCTGGGACCTCCGCACTTAGTTTTTACCTTTTTTTTTTTTGGTTTTGCTTTTTTTGTGTAGGCTAGTGAGTAGGTAAGTTAGGGGTGGGGGGTGTCACTTTGTGGTATGAATGTGTGTAATCTCATGTTTATGAAAAAGGAATTAGAATAGGTTTCCCCCCCCCCCCCCCCCCCCCCCAGCAGATCCCCCGTTTATAGTCTCATAATAATCAGCCTGTTGATTGTGGAGACTCAACGGAAGAAGATCAAAGCTAAAGACCGTAACATACACCTCGAAACAATCCCACTCACTTGAGAGCTCCAGTCTGGAAGAGATGACGGGGCTGGTACACGTCCACAAAAGCCCCGACATTACTCTTCACCACCTGGCAAAAAGCCGTGGGCGGCATAACAGGAGGACACGGCGTCAAAGGCGGCATGAGACAGGCGTGGCAGTCCACCTGGTCCTGGCGGTAATGCGGCACCAGGGCCTTCGTCAGGCACTGGCTGCTGCCGTTGATGAAAACCCGACCTGAAAACGACAGAGGACATGTTAGTATCAAACACGGATGGGGTTGTCCTACACGCTTACTTTGTAAACCTGAAGTCTCTTGCCCACTGAACAGCTTTTTATTAACAACTGGGATATCTTGTATACATTGCCTACGAATTAGGCTTTTGCGTAGTGACACAAGTTTTTGATTCGGTTAAAAAAAACCAATTTAATGGAGTACATTTGCTTTTACAATTACTCACCAATGTGACATTTAGGCCTACTGATGACGCGTCAACACTCTCGTACGAAACATTCCACGCGAGATTACTCAGTTAGCGAAAGGTTTTCACCTGAACAAACACGAGTTTCACTGTTAGTTTAAAACTGCGTCCACGTGTTCTTTCAGCTTCAAACAGGGTAAAGTTTCAGTTGCGACAGGGTCGTTCAAGTGATAAAGAATCTTATGTAGATTTACTTCGATAAGACCACATCGAAACCTCGTACGCTTTAAGCTTGGTAACCTTCAAAATTGTTAGATTATTATTAATTATTATTATTATTTTCATTATTATATTATCATTATTGTTGTCATTGTTATGAACACTCAGATTGCCGATTGCAGTTTTGAAACATATCTCCAATACCGACCTAATCTACACCTGTCTAATGGTTAGTGTAGCAGGGCTTTGGTCAGGTCTGCTTTGTGCTTGTCGATGAAAATCTTAACAAGGAATGTGGTAAGATTGCCTCCAAACGATGACAATGAAATCAATCAATAAAGGCCTTCCCCAATGTAGAATTCGTCCTGGTTTTGAAGTGTTGTTTTTTTCTTTTTCTCTCTCCTCCATTTGTTTTCCTTGTGCCAGTCGGAGTTTCACCTCCCAATGGAGACTCTCCCCACAGAGGATTTATTCTGAAGGGTGTCTGGTGTTGTCACAGTAAAGTGATGCTATGGCGACTTGTTTCTTAACGTCTTCATTTCTGCTTGTAAACAGTTCATATCATACACTATTAAAAATAACAGTAAACATAGAAATTTCAGGTAAAGTCAGTTGTACCAAAAACCTGTCATGACGAAGAATTTTCCTATGAATCGTGAAGAAATAAGTAGTAAACAACAAACAAAAAGATAACTGTTGCTCCCATGATGAGAGACTTGCATGCGGTAACTCCAAACGAACGCCGAAAGGAGAATGTTTCCTTGTTTGTTCTGAATGAACTGTGTACCTGCATTCGCCGCTAGGCGAATAGGACAGGTCAAGTAGTTTTTTTGGAGCTATGGGCCTGCATAGTCTCATCATGGGAGGAGGGTAGTTCACTTTCAGTTGCTATGATTTTTTAAGGGGGAGGGGGCGGGGGGGGTGGGGCGGGGGGGGGGGGGGGGGGGGGGGGGGGGGGGGGGGGGGGGGGGGGGGGTAAGAAAACTGATCCAGTTTAAGCCCAACTTTGTGGAGTTCTTTGTTTAAACCATATGGGAGCAGATACAATTTCCATACATGTGTGTTTGAATGAAATGCGAGTACGCACGCGCTCGTAATGTATGTGCATGAATCTTCCACCCACTTATCAGGGCCTGCCTCATCCCCTCCCCCCCCCCCCCCCCCACCCCCATCACCTGACCTTCCGGCTTTCATTTCCATCACCGATCTGGTGGCAGACGGCAGAAGACAACGGCTAATTTCCGTGACAGGCACAGACCGACAGAAGACCAGTGGTTTCTCACCTGTGGGGTAAAGGCAGGCCGTGTCTGCTGGAAGCGGCGGCAGTAGGGCTGACCGAAGCGCTGCATGTAGCCCTTGGCACCGCAGGGCAGCCTCTGCTCAAAACACTGGTAGAACTCGCAGTCCCCTGCCTCTCCGTGGGCGATGCATGCGTCTTCCACCGCTGGAACATGTGTCATCATTCTCATACTGACTTGTATCTGGAGAGCTCTGTGCGTGTGGTGTGTGTGTGTGTGTGTGTGTGTGTGTGTGTGTTTGTACGTGCGTGCATGTGTACGTGCGTGCATGTGTGTGTGCGCGCGCGCGCTCACGTGTACGTAATTACGCTTGCAGTCCGTTTAAGTTTTCTCTTTTAACACCATCATCGTCATCATTATCGTTTGTGTTTGCTTGATGCATGGTCTTCGAGTCCTCGTATCTGTGTCAATGCATCACATAAACTGAAGCAAAAACTCTCGGGAAACGGAAGAAACTCGAGTGTGTGACTTCCTATCTTCCCGTTTGCGGAAGGTGGATTCCGACGGCTGTCCCTACCAATCAAGTGATTTTACAAAATTTGAGGAATCAAGCAGCCCAACATGTCTTGATATTTATAGGTAAAGAGAAAGAGATGACAAAGACGAAGCTGGACCAATGTAGCCTCCAATTAACCTCTTTCTAGTTAAAATCCATATAATCTTCATTACACACAAGATAGATGTTGTCCATAAGAGCCAAACAGGAAATCTTTTTGTTATTTTACTTTCAGCCATAATCACACGCCCTACGCATTATAAATATTACGTCCTCTGAGCTATCGAAATTTGAATCCGAATTGGAGCTCATTAGAATTTTCAGAATCTGTAATCTTAGTGCATTTTAAAGCACAGACACAAAAAGGCACTGAGATTTAAACAAATACAAGTCATTCAAGTCGAGTGTAGAGTCACACATCACAGTTTCCATTTTTATTCCACAATGCTTCATTTTACGATAGGCTTTTATGATCTTTGTGCAATAAGTCTTAACTTTTTGTGAACAGTATATAACCAGCAGACCTGCCTGATCTGCCTTAATGTCAGGAGCCGCCTGTGTTGGAACCAACGACCGGTGTGGAATTCCAGTGCAGTGATGACAGTCAACAAGCAGTCCAGTGTATCCGATACGCCGGAACGTGGCGCTTCCGCCTCACAGAGGACGCGATGCAGAATAGTTGAGTTTCACGTCCTCAGAGCAAAAGCTTTTAGGGTCAAGTTGTTCCTTCGCGGTAGTCTTGGGAAATGCGGTTGCAAACAGTCCTTTTAGTCGGGTAAAATACCAAAAACCTGCTCGAAAAAATTCCTAAAAAATTTATTTTTGTCAGAAAGTGTTTATTTGAATGAAATAATACAATGCAGCATTTTTAACCAGGGTATCAATGCGGAAAATATTTAAAAAACGACTTTTTAATTACGCAAAACCTAAAGAAAAGCTTCAACTTTCTCTTGCGCCTGTAGGGGGGAAGGGTTGCTCACAGAGCCAGGAAATCCAGACAGCATCGCGCAAGCATGGAGTCGTCTGCTACGCCGGAAGAAGTTCCGACTCAACGTCTGACCACCATTTGTTGAATTTTGAAGTAAGTTTTCATATTTTTGAAAGTATATAACATATGATTGTGATTATGCAGTCTATAGTGTGTGCTAAATGCTGTTATAACGCAAGCAGTCCGCTGCAGTCTATATAAATGTCTGCAGACACAAGTTATCATAGTCTCTGAGAAATGGCGCCATTAGCAGCTGACCGGCACACGCTAACAGCCGTGAAAATAGGCGCCTGCAATAAAGCACCAAGCACACTGTAAATAGGTGGGCGTGTACAACTCAGTGTTAAACGCAGACTGGTTATTGTTTCGTCTTGTGTACGATTATTGCTAGTGGTTTCCAGTTCAATATATTATTTTTTGTGCAGTGTGTGTCTACCTATGATATACTTAGCGCCATTAAAACGCACGGGTCAGAAGAACAAAATAACTCGACAGAGGTAAATCAGTTAGGGGTATGAAAACTTTAATGTTGAATGACAAAGTCATGAACAGAAAAGAAGTGCGCAATGGACAACATGTGCGAACATTTGGCGTTCAGTAATCGCAAACACAACTGGCGTCAAAAAAGCAAAGTCACCATTCAATACCGGTGTGTCCCCCTCTGGCTGCCAAACAAGCCGTGCAGCGACGACGCATGGATCGCACCAGTATCATGAGCCTGTGTTGCGGGATCCGATTCCACTCGTCCTGCACAGCCTGAATCAGTTCCTGGTTGTTACGTGGGGCAGGTTGGCGGCGTGCCACGGCTGTCTTCAGCTGTCCGTGTTTCATGTGCTTGTCGCAACGCTCATGCCCAGCGTGTCTGGCCACACCCGGTATTGATGGTGACTTTGCTTTTTTGACGCCAGTTTGTGTTTGCGATTACTGAACGCCAAATGTTCAGCACATGTTGTCCATGCGCACTTCTTTTCTGTTCATGACTTTGTCATTCAACATTAAAGTTTTCATACCCCTAACTGATTTACCTCTGTCGAGTTATTTTGTTCTTCGGACCCGTGCGTTTTTAATGGCGCTAAGTATATTAACAGTAAGCACAAAATGTGTGCCACGGTAAGTGTAAGCACAAAATGTGTGTGTAACGTGTGTGTGTTTGTGTGTGTGTGTGCGTGCGTGTGTGCGTGCGTGCGAGAGAGAGAGAGAGAGAGAGAGAGAGAGAGAGAGAGAGAGTCTAAAGAGGCATTGATCTTTGTCCACAGACACACATTGATGAACCAGTCTGCATCATATGCAAATGCCATGTGGAACGGAGACCTCGGCCTTGACGCAGAAAGGATGTGACAACCATCAACTTGAGTAGCCAACAGCGAAAAGACACTGTATTTGCCAAAATAGGTGATTCTGTGCACACTAAATGTCGCGCATACTACACAAACAAAAAACTTATATGTGCAAAAATATAACGAAGGAAAACAAAACCGATTACCCCGGAAAAGGAGACAACCGAGTGGCGACAACCAGGATCCTCCCCTGTGTTTATTCTGTGGAAAAGGCGAAAAAGACAACAAACATTGCAAATCAAAACATCGTGTTGGGAAGCTGATTCCCGTGAGAACTCTCACTTTTCAAACAAGTGTGCTGGAAAAAGCGCATACCAGAAACGATTCTTGGGAGAAAAAGTCGTAGCAAACATAGAATATGTGCAAGACTGTGTAGCCAGTGACACTATGTATCATGTTGTGTGCTATTCCAACTTCACTTCTGGATATCAGCTGCCAAGGATGTTCAGCGACACTCCGAGTGAAGCAAAAACTGTCCACCCTGGCCGCCCCAAGAACAATGTCCGCCTGCAGGCTTTTGCCGACGATGATGAAGAAGAAATGTGAATTCTGACTTTTTTACCTGTTCGCATGCGCGCGCGCGCGCGCGCAGCGCGCGCGTGTGTGGAGAGAGAGAAAGAGAGAGAGAGAGAGAGAGGGGGAGGGAGATTTTAATGCATATATATCTCTATTTCTTTATAAAATTATGATCTTAGTTGAAAACTAAGGATGGTTTCCACAACTTCATAAAATTTTGTACAAAGCAACATAGTCACAAAGATGTTGATTGTTGTCATCGGGCTTATGTTTTCCAAATCTTTGCTTGAGGTGTGTACATACTTGTATGGTTTCTTGAATTTTATTGAGTAAATGCAACACGGATTTATTTTATTTTATTTTATTTTATTTGAAAATTTGATTTTATTTCACTTTATTTGATTTATTTCACTTATTTGATTTTTATTTCAGTTTATTTTATTTTATTTTAATTTATTTTATTTCATTTTAATTAATTAATTTATTTTTGCTGTTGCTCTTGTGATCTAAACTTCGGAGGGAAAGATATAACCTCTATATGCATCCCATGAAATATAGTATACTTTGCTGTCTAGTATACATTTTGCTTGTGTGTGTATAACTGAATATTTTCTTGAATGTTATTTAAACACAGCAGCACATTGCTAGTTTGTTTGTTTGTGACTCTTATCTCTGAACGATTTGAAAGCTATTTTCATTATGATGTGTAGAATTTACAATGTTCAAACACTAATGTTCTTTGTTTGACCTTTGTCTTCTATTTTGCTATAAATTTCGGTTATAATATTTTTTATTCTCTATTGCTGTTTCCCTAGTGTGTGTGTGTGTTGTGTGTGTGTGTGTGGGGGGGGGGGGGGTGTATGTGATCGTGTGTGTGTGTGTGGTGTGTGTGTGTGTGTGTGTGTGTGTGTAGAGAGGAGAGAGAGAGAGAGAGAGAGAGAGAGAGAGAGAGAGAGAGAGAGAGAATGTTTACTATTTCATAATTGTTAATTTTCGTGTGTGTTGTTATCATGAAATAAAAATTATGATCGGAGTTGAAATTGTTTGAGTGAAATGAATTACTGAAATATATGTATGTCAAATTCCTCCCTTTGCTTCAGTTGTCAATGTCTGTACACTTTTACTACCATTGTTTTGTTACATTATGACCTTTATCTGTGTGTTTAGTCTTCTCAATGGTCATCGTAAATATAAGCTTATGATGGTTTTTAACAAGAATATGCGGTCAGACAGTTCACCTAGACGATGCATCACCACTACGCTCACTCATATGTGCCTGCACTCCCCCCCCCCCCCCCTCCATATTTTTATTCTGTGCCCCCCCCCCCCCCCCACCCCTTTTTCATGCTTAAATGAGAAAATACTTTATTAATTGCTGATTTGCTGTTTTCAAATATTTTCTGAAACATCACCTTGTACAGTATGAGAAATAAGCTTTAGGTTTTGCTCAAGCGGCGCTGAATGCTAGAGCCAGAACCCAAAACCGCAATAACTTGTTAGTGAGTGGAGATGTTGGGTTTGGCTCTTAACAGACGCGCAGCGATGCTTGCTCGCGGCGCGCCAAATTTCACCCACACACACTACTTTCAAAGTGAATTAAAACCAATTTTTCCGCAGCGTAAACTTGGTTAAAAATAGTGCTGCGTATTCAGGAAAGATTGAAGTTTTCAATGCACTTAAAATGATTTTTTAGGAATTATTCAAGCAAACGGTATTATCCGCCAAAATTTATCGGCCTATTATATACGGGACCGAAGCTCGTGGCTCAGTGATTTAATTCTCGCGTCCTGAACACGAGGAGGTTGTAAATTTGAGTCTCCGGCAGTGGGCACATGTTCGCCTGTCTCCGATAGGAAGACTGGTCACACAAAGAGCGTCACCTATTTGAAACATTTCACCTGTAGAATGTTGTCATTCATTCATGACCAGCAGGAATCTTTCTTGCAGGTGTGTCTGCATCGCTCGAGCCTGGTTAACAATGGAATATTAGGCTATACAAAATGCGATCATATTAGCACTCTGTACATGACGGGATATTTTTCTAACAACTTGATAATGTCAGTACAGCTGCGTGTATATGAATGCAATTGAATACGCGTGATCTTTCCCAATTCATGTTTGATGCGAACATTTCAAGCGCGGACACTCTCCAAAATTGAGTAATTAGTGTTAACTAGGTCAAAGGCCCTTCCGAGGTGCAGTGCGCGTGAAAAGCCAGCCAGCAGACTCCCATTAGATTACAGAGACCAGCGCTGCACCGTTTTTATTAGTTCACGCGGATTTTAGCGAGAGCGTGGGTATATGCACTGTATTCAGTCCGTTGCTATCTTACAAGTGGATGTAGCAACATGAGAGAGAGAGAGAGAGAGAGAGAGAGAGGATTGAAGTGAATGTTGAGAGGTGGTAGGTTGTGGGTGGAGGGGCAGTGGGAGGAGGGGAGGGGCGGGGGGAGAGAAGACAATCTGTGGAAACGTTGCTGGCCGTGTCATGGATTAGACAGACAAAGAACCGAGACAAGAAGCAATAACAGGTTGTAGGGGTGTGGGTGTGGGTGGGTGTTGGGGTGTAGGAGGGAAGAAGGGACTGTGCGAGGCCTGGTTCAAATGCTAGTAGTTCATAATACGACCCTGACATTCAGTCTCAAACTAAAACGGAGATCGGTAGCATAACTGTCATCTTCCGAACAACAAACCTCTCTCTAAATTGTGTGCCCCGCTTTCAAAGTGACCTCGGTTCAGAGCTCTCCACTGAGGTGGGTTCTTCAAGAGGTCGGACAGGGAAAGGTGTACTCTCCTTAAAAGGCTAGCTGAAGACTCCTCGAGTTCCCATCACAGTTTTGCCAGCGATTCTGGAAGGGATGATTCCGCTGATAAGCGATGTTGAATCGTGTTACAGATCGGAATCGTGTGAGACAAATTGAACGCTGGCCAAACTTGATCGCAAGCGTTTGCTGTCGACTGGACTGTTAAGGAATGAGATTCAATTCCCACGTGTGAGAAGCACAAAGAATTGTTACAGAAGTAGCCTCTGTGGCTCATCCAGTCATGCAGAGTATGGCCACGCACTTTGAAATAACCGTGCAGTTATTAAATCTCATGAAAGGCAATACAGCGTAGAAGCCAACAGTTTTGAATTCATTCATTCACACACACACACCTCAACAAGACAGACACAGACAGTCTCTCTACTCTCATCCCTCCCGGCTACCCACCACCCGCCCTCCACAAAAGAAAACAGAAATCTGTTGGCTTACGTTTTCCATTTGCCCGTGCTACATTTTTCGGAGGGGTAAAGAACCAGCCCGACACCGGTGTGACATTTCCCAGTTCCAGCGCGAGCAGGACAGTTGACGTCACCAAGCACTGCATGGCTGCTGTCTCGACTTTCGTGGCGTTGCCGCGGCTGATCTGAAAAGACAACGTTTTATAATTTGTTTGGTTTAAGCACATGGCACACTAACATACTATTTGAGCAGGGTTAGGCCCGCCGAAGCAGTTTTCTGTACTTTTAGCACACTGATTCATTCTACGTAAGGAAGATCAAGGCTGCTTTTCCGAATGCCGATTTTAAGTGCAAGTTTAATTTGTTCTTCGATATCAACCGATTTTCAGGTTGTTTCGTTTTTTTTTTTTTTTTTTTTCATTCGATCTTCACATACTTTTTTCCCTCCCGGTTTGAGCAATATGTGTTGTAGTCCGACTCCGACACAGGGATTAAGCCCATGCCCGTATACTTTATGACAATAAACAGAAAAATGGCAAAACTGGCTAAAACCACACACACACACACGAAGCAGCAATGTTTCTAATTCAATACATTAAAGGAACACTTTCCGAATATTCTGCAATGAAAACAAATAAACATCACTGATCCAATAGCATAAATATATGCTAGCCTTTTCAATCGTACAGCGCAGAGGCAAAAAAAAAGTCCAAAGAAAGATAGACACTGCGTGAGAGAGAGAGAGAGGCGCCATACTTTCCAAATGCAAAATCACGGAGCAGACGTCTAAACGGGCTCGCAGCTTCGATCGAGGTCAGAAGGCGAATGGTGGAAGAAGTCTTCGCCAATGAAAAAGGCACAACGAACACCAGTTATTATAAAAGAAACCGAACTGATACAATCATACGATGACCTAACCTCAGTGCACATCGGAAGCTGCAGCTAGAGTGCTTTGCACCGGAGAGTCCGTCGGAGCGCGAACACTCCAGGAAGTCAAAGTCCTTTAGTGACTGACTGCATGAAGTCGAACTCCGTTTTATAAGGTACGGTCATACAATAAGAACAGTCATAGCAGGGGGGACGGGGGAAACCCCCAACTGTATTCTGCGTGGAAAAACTGCCCGCCTGTCTGATCTTCTGTTCAAGGTCTGACTCACAAAGCAGGTTAGGACATTCCTGGTTTCTTGCCTTACATGGTCCAACGTCGAACAATGACGAATTTCGGTTTGTGATTTTCCCACCGACTCGATCGCCCCTTCCGACCCACGCTCACTAACGTCTGACCTTTCTTCCTGTCATACCTCTCCCGCCCCCCTTCTCCCAACCCCCTCCTCATATTTCCCTTCTCCACCGCCCCTTTCCTGTCAATCACGTTCTTTGTTCATCATACCCTATGTTGACGGTTGCATCGGTGGTGCACTGCTTCTCCATTTTAGGGAAGTTCCGCTGTCATATCCGTTTCCTGTGTGTGCCGATGTCAAGTCATCTTGGGTTTCATCCTCTTTCTCCGTTTCTGTCTCGGTTTATTAATTTTGCACCCCCCCCCCCCCCCCCCCCACACACACACACGCCAACCAACAAAAAGCAAAAAAAAAAAAAACCAACCCAAAAAACCTGCACTTATCTTATGGAGTTGTACAGACATTCACAGCAATTACGTTTTCCTTCAAACAAACGTTCACACACACACACACAAACTCACTCTCTCTACACACACACCACAAAGTGTTCCTACACGACCCCATTGTGGACTAGCATCCCGTGAACTGAATGTGCGCTTAGGACGTCAACATCCACACTGCCCCCCCCCCCCCCCCCCCCCCGTTCTATCCCTGTTCCCATCACCACCCATCACCTGCCCTTGGTCCCTGCCTCCTCCCCTCCCCGCCCCCCCTCCCCCCGGTCGGACAAAGAGTGACTGTGTGGGGGATTCGAAGTCGTCGTCTATCTTGGACTGGAGCCAATTACCAAATCCCTCGAGCATGCGGCGTCCTCCACTAACGGTTTTCACAAAGCTCTAAGTGAAATAAACGGAACAGCTGCGTAGGAGCGCTTCCTCAGTAAAACTCGCGTCATACTCGGCAATCTCGCCGACATGCCTTTCGGTCGTCCCTGGGGAAAGATCCAAAGACCGCGAAGAAAGACCTACTGACCACAGGGAAAGTGCCTTTGACAGCGGGATAGATTGCAACCCGGGGTCCTCTTCAGAGGGCACCCAAGTCCACGTGGCGAAAGCTTGGCTGTGTCTGCAGTTGTGCCGGCGTCACCCGTCAACAAAGCAGCAACGAGCAGGGCTGAAGGATGCGCGCAGCTGTTTGCTTGGTGGTGGCGTCTTTTCCTGGTAGGGTCTGCAGTCATGGAATACGGGCTGGTACACCCTGGGAGACGCTTTCCTGGAGGTTCTCTTATGCGTCGCGTCCACCCGCCGTTACACAATAGCATCTGCCAAGGAGAAGTTATGTCCCTTGACGTCTTAATGGAGCGCCCCGCGCTTGCCTCCCACCTTGCAAAAAAATGAGGCTTCCAAGGGTGGTGCAGGATTGGTCCCAAGGATGGTGGGTTCGGCTGGAAGGACGTACTTGGGGTCACGCGGCACCTTCGGGGAAATTTTTTTCTCTCAAAAGTGAATTAATTGAAACAGTTTGCGTTAAACCGACGCGAAAGAACAACAGTCGTGGTGTTCCTTATAAAAACTGTGACCACTCGGCACCTCCTTAAAATGCCGGTCTTCGCTCTCTTTTTGAGCGTGGCCTATAGTCCTTTCAGTGGTCTTTTTTTAAACGTCTGTCCCCATTGTGATTTTGCAAAAAAATAACAAAACGTCTCACTATCAAAACATGCTTAACCAAGATAAAAAAAAACTCAACAAAAAAAAAACCTTATTAAATTAAAGGGTTAAAAAAAATATATATAAAAAAAAAAACGCATCAAAGAACTTGGCAATTTTGTTTTTGCGAAAAAAGTAGCAATGTTTATATAGTAGGGGTGGGACAATTTTGACCGATATTTGGCTTTGATGTCAATAAAAATTTTTTTTTTTTTTTTATAGTTTGGGATTTAAGACCGAACATTCAATCAAAAATGATGCACTGAAATGGCTTACCACAAGCACAAAGAACATGGCAAGAATATTTTGGTTCCATGAAATTTTAACTTGTTTTTTGTTCTATCTTAAAAAGTGACGAGGACAGTATTACACATTTAAGATTTTCTCCACAACGTTTTTTATAAACACAACTTTCTAATTTTAGAAAAATTTGAGAAGATATTTTCAGTGAAGAAATGAATTACAATCAGGGCAATGTTTGCCCCATTTTTAGAAAGTTTCGGTTTGCTTTTTGTTCCTTTTTCAAATTTTAATTTCCATGCGCTTGTTAGGCAAACATTTTCCGTTCCCCTTTTTTAAACGTTTCCTCGAGAAACTGTTCTAAAGAAAAAAAAGGACAGCACTTACCCCCCCCCCAAATAAAAAAAAAGAGTAAAAATTGTGACCCTTGGGAAAAAAGAAACGTTTTGATCCTAAAAAAAAATAACGGATCCTTGGGTTTTAATGTTTCTCTTTTTTCCTTTTTTCTTCTAAAAATCAGTTTTTTTCCCCTGGGAAAAAAGCTATATCGCCTGTAAAACCCCCCATTTTGGGGGAGGGTTAAAAGTGGTCCATATTACGTTAAAACACGTCCGCAACGATGATCAGTCGAATTAAGCAAACTTGGCAAGGTCAGCTGAAGACGAGGCTCACCGTCCTTTCCCATCCTCTTTGCCCCGCGCGCGTGCGCACGAAGAAGAGAGACAAACAAAATTCTTTTTTTACGAGGATAAAAGATAAGCATAACGTGCTTTTTTACATCCAGTCCTCGCCCTGAGTGGGACTACAACTCAGGGAAATCAATTAATTAAGAAATCAAAGAAGCAAGCAAAGCGGTCATGTAATCATAGAGGACATCAAATTAAAACAGAAGATAATGAAACAAAACAAAAATAAGAATAAAAACAAACAAAAAATAAAAATAACAAAATTAAAAAAAAAAAAAGAACAACAAAATGAAGGGGGGAAAGGGGGATGGGGGAGGGTGGGTGGGGGGGGGAAACTATGTAATGTACTACAACGTCAAGATGGCAGTATGAAAACAGACGTGAAAAGGGAAAATGACAAATGCGTACATATTTTTTTAAACCCAAAAAAGCACGTTTCCAGCATAGAGGGGGAGGGGAAAAGAGAGGGAAAAGAAAAAGAGAGGGAGAGCAAGGCACAACTGTATTCATTTTTCGCAAGGATGAAAATACGTGAAGGATTAAGAAAAAATGGATGGGGGGGGGGGGGGGGGGGGAGAGAAAAAAAAGGAGAGAGGGGGAAGGGGGGGGAGAGGGGGAAAGATGAGAGAAGGAAAAGGAAAGAAAAAAAACAATAAAAGGAAAAATAGAAAAAAGGGAAATGAAAAATGGGAAGGAAAAACACGAAAACAGCGGAGAGAAAAGAGAAGGAAGAAACATTAAAAAGCCAAAATCAGAATTTTAAAAATGTCGACCCATTAAAGCCATCCAGTTTTTAAAAGTAAAAAGGAAGAAATTTTTTAAACCAAAATTTTTTTGGGGCCCGGGGCTCCGTAGGGGAAAAAAAAATTTGGGCCGCCCCGGTTTTTAAATTTGGGGTGGGGCGTGTATGGTTGTGTTGTTTTTTGGTTTTTTTTGGGAAGAATCAAATTAAATTTTTTTTAAAGGGTTGGGGATCACGAGTTGTGCTTGACGGATTTTTTTTTGATATTTGATTACATGTTTTTTTGGGAAAGATGTTTTTTTGGTTTGAGGTTCTTTTCCTACGTTTGTTTTTGTCTTCCATCATTGGAGGGTTTTTACCATATAATTTTTCTTTTTCCCGTTTTTCCTGTTGCTGTTCATATTGTCCCGGTTTTTTTTGTAATTTGTAGTTGTGCCCATTTTTTTCAGGCCTCTTGGTATTCATGCTGCAGAAATTTTTTCTCTTTGCATACAGTTTAGAAATCTTTTGTTTATACCATTAGGTAGGTTTTTTTTAAGATGGAGGGTGGTGGTTACTTTTGATGTTTTAAAGACAGGTGTGCTTAGGTTTTTTAAGGTTTGTATTTTGTCCTTAATTTAAATGTTATGTCTAAAAAATTTACATATACATATATACAAATACATACACACACATCTTATATATTATATA